>CM062805.1:50580086-51180086 GCA_031772625.1 Pinus tabuliformis | reverse complement strand
AAAACTATCTCTGCCCCTCTCTATGTGATCACCACGAAATCACTGCTCTGCTCTCTAGCTTAGCAATTCGATCTGACTAATCAACTCTTTGCGTATTTTCCAAATGACCCTCAAGCCTCTTCAAATAATCTTCTCGTTGACATTCAACGACCCATATTAGAAGCTAATCAATAGCTAAGATCATTTATGCTTGATCCTCATCTTCTTCTAGAAGTTACACCCATAGTTAGATTAATACCCATTAATAATTTTAATTTCCAAAGTTTAGACTTAGGGACCCCATTAAAAATAATTAATTATTTTAATAAAATAGTCTCTGGATGGAATTCCCCAAAACGCTTTCTGGGTTCTTTGGAATACATGTGCCCAAGGCACCATGCTAAATTTGAAACTTAGAGCACATCCAATGCTACCAGAAATCAACACTCCCTCTTAGTGAGGAATGTGCTCTAGCAATTCCTCCCACTGAAGCATCACCCTGGCTTCATAACATCATCCTTTGCGCTGCTGATATCTGACATGTTGTCCACTAACTACTGCGTTGTTGTTGACCCTGCCACTGTCAACACTGCATCCGTAATACAACTCCCTCTCATTTGCTGCATCTGTGTTGCTGCTAGCACTGCCACTGCTAACCCTTCATCTGCACTGCAACTAAAAAACATCCAAAAAATTGAAGTGTTCAGCATAGATGCATCTCGATGCTGAAGATTTGACTGTTGCTAGTCCCACGCTATCCCTCTAAAGCCACTACGCTACTACTGCTGCTGCCACTACACTGTTGCAACTCTACACTACACCACTCAGACTTGGCGTTCTAGCCACTGCATTTGTCACTCCAACACTTCTTTGCATCAACTGACATTGGTCCATCTTGCTACTTCTAATCTGGGCTCCCATAGCAAGAAATTGTTCCCGAGAGGTGGGCTCCTCAAGGATCCTACCCATCTATATTTCTTTTGAACTACAACTCTAAATCAGCCCACCTCCCTCTAGAGGTATCTCGGCTATCATGGAAACTCCTCCTTGATCTGCGCGGGTGCAACCTGTTGACCAATGGGATGACACTTGATGATTATATGAAAGACTCCATGCCCAAGGATGATCCAAAGGACACTTGTACCATCAGACATCATCATTCAACAAAGTTTTTTTAACTCCACTTCTGTTTCTCATCATCTTTCTTGTACCCAGATTCCACACCTTGCAGGGAATTGTAATAAGTGATACTAGTAATGATGAGTTTTGAGTATGTAACAGCCTTAGGATGTTGGGAGTCAATCAGAAAACGAGTACACCTTGGAGTGTTTTTTTTATCTGGTTAATTATCCCTTCTTTTTCAGAGGCGAATAATTTTCTAGGTTTTTTCACTCACTTTTTACCCCAAAGCCAGGGTGAGGTTTGAAGGTTGAGCCCCTAACACATCTTAGTGTCGAGAGACGATATATATTACCATACTAGATCACACAAAAAGTTTTGTGGAATTTGGTTAGGTCTAGGTAGTCATTTTTAATCTTTTAGATTTTCCGCACTGCAAGAATTGCAATAAAAATTGTATTTGTAATGTAATAAGTGATGTCTAGAGAAGTTGTCTGGGGTATGTGTAATGAAATTTGCGCCTCTCCCTCAACTTTCTACTGATACACTTTGAGGGGTTAAAAATGTGCTTTAAACCCTCAAAACCCACTTTTCCTAAGTTTAGTGGGAAATCTGGCAATTAATTAAGCTAGAAATTAAATAAATGGAGAAAAATAAATATCCACACATGTTAAATGCTATGGAAGTGAGGTGGAAAGTTATGGAGGACTTAAAATGAAGTCCCAAGATGATGTGGACTCCTAAAATCAAGGAAAGAACATGTGCTCAAATAAAATCGAATTTCTGGCATTAAATGAGAACACTGCTTACTTGGAAATTCGAATTTGTGAAGTTAATGCACATCTTGGAGGATTTGAGAGAATATTTGATAGAGATTTTTGTGGGAAATTGTCTCCACATGGGTTACCAATGACCGCCCATATACACTTGTCATTCCATCATAAAATTTGAATTTGGCACATAAGGGAAGAAGCAAATGATGTCCACTTGCCACAATTCGATTTTTACACTTGGCATTGGAGCTCCATTCAACAAATTCGAATTTCTCTTTGGAATTGTCACCTCATCCCACTTGTCTAATCACTTTTACATTGAGATTGGCTCCCATAGTTCTATATAATAGAGCCTTGAGCTCTCATTTGTATGATGTAATACGAGCTATTGTGCTTGAGGAGACTCTTCGGGATTGTATTTACTACTTGCGATATAATACAACAGTCTTTGGGGTAAGCGTGATGGTGTTCTTCTCCTTGCATGAATGGTAAATTCTTGACTTGTTGTTATGCTTCTATTTATTTCTTCATGTCATTATTTCTTTCATGCTTGTTTCAAGTTATGTTAGTATGCAGCTATCTCATATTAGCATAAGAATTAATTATTTGCTTTAGGAAAAGAAATCTTCTAGTGGATAATAGATGTATCTCTAGGAATTCTTTCCACTACACTTATTTAATTTCATGTCAATTTAATGATTTGTGGTGAATTTTTGTAGATGAATCATTATTTGGTCAAGCTTTTCAAGCGTGAGGGGAAATTCTTAGAGGAATCAACCCATTCTTGAAAAATATTCAAGGAGAACCTGCATGTTTTGAATTCCAAAGTCTCATCTATATCTTATTTGTGTCTTGCAAGGATTCTTTCAAGTTTCTTAAAGCTTTTATTTCTTGCATCAAAATATCAAACTTGGAAAAATTATTTTTTACGTATTGTACTTCATTTATCAATATCTGGCTATTTCAAAGAGCTAAGTCATGGCTAGTCAAAGAGGAGAGTTTTCTCATACTCTTTGGCCTAGCCTCTTGTAGATTATTTTTGTAACATACTTTGTAGTTATCTTGAGCTAACATTTGTTGTTGTAGATTTTTTTTTAACCTGTTCTCTTGCAGTGACTTGCGGGATTCATCATCAGAGAATTACTTACAAGTTTGCATGCAGGACCTTGGGGGTTAGATTTAGTGATTACTTCCAGCATTAGGCCAGATTCATCTTGGATAAGGCCGTGTTCTTCTTGAGGAAGTCCGAGTTCATTTGGCCATCTCTCGCTCTTTCTTGGTCATGGCCATAGAGAAGGCTTATCTTCTCTTTTTCTTCTTTGGAAAATCTGCATTTTGTTGAGCCTTTGTGGGACTCAAATTGCAAAAATCTTCAACAAGGAAAAGTCCAAGGTTTGATTCCAATTTGTTAAGACTTTCCTTGGATTTAAGAGAATACTTCATTGTCTTTTCCTTCTTGTAACAGCTATGAAAATTTCTGATTTTGGGAGCATGGGTTTTGCCCATTGGTATCCCTATCTCTCCACCTTTTGGAGAGGCTTGACAGTCTGACTTTGTTGGTTTATTTCATTTTGCATGCATATCATCTAATTGAGAAATTAACACAACATGCATCACACTCATTTTGCATGCACTTTATTTTAACTTACTACATGTTTTAAATCCATAACAAGTTCAGATTTTTTGTATGCAAGCACTTTTTACTTGATCTTATTTGGCTTGAACATAGTTCCAAGTTTACTTATGCTTCACCATTAAACATATTTTACATGCATCAAGTATTTGCACAAATTTTCTCCATAAAGTAACATTTTATTTCATGTCAAGCAAGTACATTTCAAGTAGAAGTTAATTCTCATTGTTTGGTTAATTTATTTACATGCTCCAAGCATCACTAAAACTTACCTCCAACTTAAGTTGGTTGAATAGACTTTTAGGGACCCTCTACCTCTATTGACTCCTCATTGTGAGATCCAAATATTTGGGCGAGGATGAGGTCTAAGGACTAGAGTTCAATTGTAACTTTGCCTTAGCACTAATCAAATAAAATGAACCAAGAACAACATTCCATCACATTTGCTTTGGTTTAAAGTCTCACATGCAAATCTTATTTCAAGAGGCACTTTGGATGCAAGCATTGTAATCTCTTTTAATTTTGCAACAAGTTTAATTTTCTTGTACTTGGAAATTGACTCATCTTTTAGTCTAATTGCATGTTGTCATCTTAGCCTAACATTTGAGTTATTTTTGTATCCTTTTGAGCAAGATAGTTTCCATGCTTTGATTTGTAGACTTATTCATCTTGAAAGCATTTATAATATCTTGTGCTAACAATTTAGTGTTTCACTTTTCAGGGTTATTTTGGCTTTCCATTTGAAAGAATTTCACTTCATTTTAAGCAAAATACAATTTCATTTCTTAAAGAGCAAATACTTGGAAGGCACTTGTTGTTTATGTATTTCATGCTTATCTTATGATGGTTATTGCTCATATCAATTTTTTGCTTATAAATCTTAAAAAGATAATCTATTTAACTCTAACAATTCTCCTAGAAACTCACATCCTTTTTAAATTAACTTTTCATTAGGGACCACCCACCTTAGCTAACCTAGGAGATAGCTCAAACAGAGAGAGTCAGGATTAGTTTGATAGCCCCTTTTCTGAGTTCCCTACCACCAACCACACCTTGTGGGGTTGAAGACTTTTCTCACTGAGTTGTAGGTAGGGTAGGTGGCAGGGTCAACACAGCGTTCGGATCATGCTTCTTATCTTTTTCCTTATTCCTGAGAGGACATTGTGTTGTGTAGTGACCCATCTCACCACACCTAAAGCATTTGATCTTCGAGACGTCCTTCTTCCGCCTCCACTGCTCCTGTTGCCCCTTGGATGAAAGGGCTGAATTCTCTTCCTCCTCCTTGGGCTTCGACCCACTATTGTTGCTTCCGTCAAGCTTACAATTGACTAGATCTCTCCCCAGCTCTTCCTGCTTGAGAGCTTCCCACATACTATCCCAGTCTGGCAAAGTTGTCCTGCCCAAGATGCTCTAGACAAAGACTTGCCACTCTTCTAAGACTGAATTTAGGGCTAGTCTCACCATCTCGGAACCTTGAGGTGTAGACCCCACAACTACCAACTCGTCCCGGGTCTCCTGAAGCTTTGTGAAGAACGAATCAACGCGCTCCCCCTTCTGCATCTGTGTCGATCTCAATTTTTGCTCTAAGTACATATTCCCCTGCTCAGAAGATCCTTGATACAGCGTTGTCAAGGCAACCCACATCTCCTTAGCACTCCCTCTGCTAGCAATGTGACATACCACGTGATCCTTTACTCCATCAAGGATCATTTTCTTGGCCTTCGCCATTTTTCCCCTGTACTTCTTCAGCGGATTTGGATCTGCAGGCACAACCACAACACTGTTGACGTAGAACTTGAGAAAATGCTCATCTAGAAGGCACAACATCCTTGCCTTCCAGATCACATATTTGGATGCCTCATCCAACCTGTCTTGATCTCTCAACCCACTGGTTGCCATCTCTGCCATGAAAAATGTCAAATTTTTCCTCTCCGTCTCTTACTGTCGCTGCTCAAGCAATAAGAAAACGGACTTCTTAGCGGGAAGTCTACTAAGGAAAAATTCCCTCACTATGCTTCTCCTTTCTTTTTTGACATCTTTCAGCCTAGCAATCTGTAGTGCCCTGCTCTAGTTGACTGACAGTGATATGACATTAACATTTATTTAGCCCTAAGGCCCACACATTATTCTTTGAGGACCTCAGGTTGAGGATCCAGGCACATGACTCTATTATTAGTGGTTGTGATGTTTATGTATGTTCTCCATTGATATTATGATGATTGTAACATTAATGGTTATGCATGTTCTCTATTGATATTATGATGATTGTATCATAAATGGTTATGTTTGGTCTCTATTGAATTTATGATGATGATGACAGTAAAGGATATGTATGCTCTCTATTGATATCATGATGATGATAACTTTGATGGATAGGTATGTTTTCTATTGATGTTACGATGTTGATAGCTGTTAGCTCTGCTACAATTTTCACTGTTAAAGGTCAAAATCAGGTCTGGTGGTGGATTTGTGTCGAAAGGGCCTCGCAGCAGTCATTGCCCTTTCTGCTCCTTCAAGTTTCCTCACACTCCGCTGTCTCTGTTTCTTTCATAAACCCCTTCAATCCCTCGCCTTTACCTTCTTCTCCTTGATTCTTCTTACCTTTCCTTAACCTCCCGCTAGCCCTGTTTTCTTTCAAATTTCAGTGTAAACCCATGATTGTTTAACTCTCGGGCGCGAAGTTTAAATCGCATGACCGCACACCTTATCCATTTATTCTTCATCGTTCAATTGTAGTTGTCGATCGTCCACGATCCGACGGTCTTCGCCATGTTTACCACATGTTTAAACCTCGTGTGCCTTCCTCTTAATCTGGCCGTCCATCGCCAGATTAACGGTTGACGCTTCCCCCGATCGCGCGACCTGCGCACGCAATAAACCACGGGGGCGGCGATTTTCGGGCGCCACGTGGCATTTTTTTGTTGGATCGCATGCAGTTATACAAAAACCGCCTGTCCCCGATAGGCGATGCAGGGAATACCGCCCGCCTCCCAATACCGCTCTCCCGTGCGTTAATCATCATGCATCTTCGGGAGACATATGTTACTCCCACGCATATGTCTCCCAATACCCATCGTCAAGTGATCTCCGCTGTTGGTCTTTGTGATCCGACGGTTGAGATTCGTCCCCCTGCTCAGTCTGCCTCCACGATTCTATTTGCGCCCGCGGCCTGTTTTGTGCTCCCTAAGGAGAAATGAAGCCATGATCCAATACTCTCTGCATTAAATCCTGAGCTACCATAGTCAAAGAACAACACGATAAAGGACAAACAGGACAACCTCGAGCAGTTAAAGCAGTTATTAGTCATGGAACTTGTATCAGTCGGTACTTCATCTACCTGAGAAGCACTGCAGAATAGCAAAAAAGGTCATTTTGTCCATTAAAGCAGTCAGATTTGTATCAGAGGCCCATATTAGATTGTAAATGTGGTTGGTGGTGAGTTATGACACCTCCACACATAGGTTAGCCGAGATTTTTTGTATTCAACCTCCATATATACTCAGAAGACAGAATGTAATAGGTTGATGAATGTTATTTTTGTTGTAAGCTTCAACTTCTAGAGACTGTAACCACTGTGATACCTGCAGCATTCGGTCTTCATTTTCAGCTAATGCAACTTCTTTTGTTGTTAATTGCTCACTGTCCACTTCTTCTTCTTTGTTCCAGGCTGTGCCTGTTATGCATTTATTCATGTGCTGTTGATGTTTAGCGTTAGAGGGGCTGTCATCCCACCTTTGTGTTTGAATTTAGCATGTATCATTGAATTTGTATGCAGGTTTCTATTGTTTTAATGTCAGAGAGCTGTCATCCTGTCTATGTATTAGGAAATAGATTTATAGACCTTTTAACTGGTTGCAGCCGGCCATCACAGGGTCCTGTGCATCTGCTGGTGTGGTCAGTCTTCTCCATCATCATATTTTCTTTAAAAATGTGAGTAATTGGTGGTCTAAAGCCTTGTAGTCTGGGGGTGTTCACCCATGTCTGGGGTTAAGCGTAGTAGAAGTGGTTATCTGGCTTGAATATGCAGCATTTCTTTCATTCATCCACCATTTATCCAAATTTTTTGTTGAGTTTGTAATGTTCTTGAGCATCTCTGGTATACAACCTAGGAGAGTTTCTTGGGGTGATAACATTAATTGGCGTCGTTGCCGGGGAGAGGATATTGAGGCTCAGCTTCCCTGGGAGAACGACACAGCTTCAAGCTTTGATGATAGACAAGGCTTGAACACATTTTTTGGTTGTAATCATCTATCTAGCGACTCCACTGGTGGAAGACCAAGCTTTGGCGACTCCACATTGCAGTTCTGGTGCAGTTGGTGAGGCATGCTCGCAGAAATCCTTAGAAACCATCAGCTGAACCAGTGCCTGATCTTGAGAAGATCGTTTAGCAAAAGAATATATCGCAGTAAGGAGCATCAGAATTAGGTAAGCCTTGGAATTTTTATGTATCTCTGCCAGTGTAGAAATACCTTCAGAGATTCATACAGCTCCTTAGTCATTCATTTCCCTTTCGGACCTCAGTTGAAAGAAGCATCCATGCTGTCCATCATATTCCTTTGTTTCTGTCATTCTTTTCATTGATTCATTCCACTCAGTCTACCAGTATCCTTCCATTTACCTCAGCCATGGCAGGCCAGCAAGCTCTCACAAAGATAGAAAGAATAGTTGCTGCTAGGTATGGACCCTTAGTCTTGCCTACCCCTTTGAATGCCATGCCTGTAGGAGATTATCAAGAATATATGCCTAAGTTTACTGGTGCGGAAGGAATATCAGCTGAAGAGCACCTCGAATCTTTTTATTGTTATGCTAATAATCTAGATATTAATGAAGAGGATGTCTGGATGAGGGTTTTTGTTCAAAGCCTAGATGGGGAAGCTAGACTATGGTTTAGAAATTTACCCCCTAGGTCTATTGTAGACATTGAGATCCTAGATGATGTGTTCTTAAAGCACTAGGGGAATAATAAAGATCTGCTCTTTTATCGTGATGAATTTGGGAACTTGCAGAGAGAAGAGGGTGAGCTGCTGTCTGAATTTAATATCAGATTCAATCATATGTACAGCAGAATGCCAGCTGAAGTAAGACCTACCTCTGCCTTTGCTATGATTACTTATGCTAATGCCTTTGATTCGCAATTCTGCCTGCTGTTAAGAGAAAGGAAGTGTGCTTCTTTGGCTGATATGCAAGCTGCAGCCTTTGAAGTAGAAGCAAATATCATTGATGCAGAAAGACTCAAAGGTGATGCTAAAAGAAGAAGACAGGGAGGTGAATCCTCTTCATCTTATGATTCTGAAATAGATGAATTGGCTAGGATGATAGAGCTATTGACTTCTGAAGTTTCCAAATTAAAAGCTGAGTAGTACTCTGAAGAAGCTTGAGCTCATTGTTCTTTTTCTTTTCCAAGTCCATATCCATATAAAGAAGCAAATGAGCATTTGCAGATCCTGCAAAGAAGTAAAGTTACAAATGAAGATAAAGGGGTCAAGACCCTTTTGCAGAATTCAGTCATGGAAGAAGAGCAGCCTGAAGAAGAGGAGGAGGTCCATGGTTTGGAAGGTGCTCCTTTCCTAACCAGAGCTGCCTATGAAGAAGCATTGTCCAAAGGCACTGTTTGCCAGTTTGTTGTAGCTGCAGAACAACAAGCTGATCAGCAGAATCAAGTAGCAGCAGATACCTTCATCCTCCAAGAACCTGTGCTCAAAGCCAGTTCATCTTCACATGATTATGTAGATCTGCAAATCAGCCAGCATGCCATTATCCCTAACACAATGATCAAGAAGGGAGAAGAAAGCTCCCCATCATCTTTTGCTTCTCTATCTACTCAAGTAACAATCCCTCAAAGTTGCCACTTAAACACTGAGGCAGAACATAATCCAATGCTCAAGGCTGAAGCTGATCATCTCAGTCTTGATATTCTGAAAACTGCTTAGGTGACCTTCACTCAGATTGAAAGGGCAGCTTGCTTGATAACAGAGGAAGAGGATGTTTAGTCTTGGAACTCCTACTTGGATGTGGACTGTTTCAAGAAAAATGAAGGAGCAGATAATGTCCCTGTGTCCCCTGCACAAGAATACAGTGGTGCATCTTTCATATTAGTTGTGCAGACTACAAAAGACACAGGCAAGTACACAGCAGTCATGATTATTCAGCAGATGTACAAAGGCTCCCATGACAAACATCCAAGGAGGAAAATACACAGAGGGGAAATGAAATTTGATCAATATCTACCTCTTAAGCTCAAATGTCCTAAATTGTTTGAGGTAGATGATCAAATCAATCCTGTTTTGTAGCTCTATGATGAAGGAGCCAAGAGTATGGGAAACAATTTTGATGGCCTATCAGTTGGCCAATTTTTGAGTAATTGTGTTGATTGTAAGCATTTTTTTTACAAGTTTTAGTGTGGACCTAGTTTGACTCCATGCCCAATGGATACTAGGCAAATGTTTTTAAAGTTGAGTTTTGTATGAAGGCATTGGTCTGCAGGTTCTTGAGACCTCACAGGGAGGATCTCATCCCTAGAAGGAGCCAGTTTTAGCTCTGCTACAACTTTCACTGTTAAAGGTCAAAATCGGGTCTGGTGGTGGATTTGTGCTGAAAGGGCCTCGCAGCAGTCGTTTCCCTTTCTGCTCCTTCAAGTTTCCTCACACTCCGTTGTCTCTATTTCTTTCATAAACCCCTTCAATCCCTCGCCTTTACCTTCTTCTCCTTGATTCTTCTTACCTTCCCTTAACCTCCCACTAGCCCTGTTTTCTTTCAAATTTCAGTGTAAACCCATGATTGTTTAACTCTCGGGCGCGAAGTTTAAATCGCATGACCACGCGCCTTATCCATTTATTCTTCATCGTTCAATCGTAGTCGTCGATCGTCCACGATTCGATGGTCTCCGCCATGTTTACCACATGTTTAAACCTCGTGCGCCTTCCTCTTAATCTAGCCGTCCATCGCCAGATCGACGGTTGACACTTCCCCCGATCGCGCGACCTGCGCACGCGATAACCCGCGGGGGTGGTGGTTTTCGAGCGCCACGTGGCATTTTTCTGTTGGATCGCATGCGGTTATACGGAAACCGCCTGTCCCCAATAGGCGGTGCGGGGAATACCGCCCGCCTCCCAATACCGCTCTCCCGTGCGTTAATCATCATGCATCTTTGGGAGACATATGTTACTCCCGCGCATATGTCTCCCGATACCCATTGTCAAGCGATCTCCACCGTTGGTCTTTGTGATCCGACGGCTGAGATTCGTCCCCCCGCTCAGTTTGCCTCCGCCATTCTGTTTGCGCCCGCGGCCTGTTCTGTGCTCCCGAAGGAGAAATGAAGCCATGATCCAGTACTCTCTGCATTAAATCCTGAGCTACCATAGTCAAAGAACAACACGGCAAAGGACAAACAGGACAACCTCGAGCAGTTAACGCAGTTATTAGTTATGGAACTTGTATCAGTCGGTACTTCATCTGCCCGAGAAGGACTGCAGAACAACAGAAAAGGTCATTTTGTCCATTAAAGCAGTCAGATTTGTATGAAAGGCCCATATTAGATTGTAAATGTGGTTGGTGGTGAGTTATGACACCTCCACACATAGGTTAGCAGAGATTTTTTGTATTCAACCTCCATATATACTCAGAAGATAGAATGTAATAGGTTGATGAATGTTATTTTTGTTGTAAGCTTCAACTTCTGGAGACTGTAACTACTATGATACCTGCAACGTCTGGTCTTCATTTTCAGCTAATGCAAGCTTCTTTTGCTGTTAATTGCTCACTGTCCACTTCTTCTTCTTTGTTCCAGGCTGTGCCTGTTATGCATTTATTCATGTGCTGTTGATGTTTAGCATTAGAGGGGCTATCATCCCACCTTTGTGTTTGAATTTAGCATGTATCATTGAATTTGTATGCAGGTTTCTATTGTTTTAATGCCAGAGAGCTGTCATCCTGTCTATGTATTAGGAAATAGATTTACAAACCTTTTAACTGGTTGCAGTCGGCCATCATAGGGTCCTGTGCATCTGCTGGTGTGGTCAGTCTTCTCCATCATCACATTTTCTTTAAAACTGTGAGTAATTGGTGGTCTAAATCCTTGTAGTCTGGGGGTGTTCACCCATGTCTGGGGTTAAGCATAGTAGAAGTGGTTATCTGGCTTGAATATGCAGCATTTCTTTCATTCATCCACCATTTATCCAACTTTTTTGTTGAGTTTGTAATTTTCTCGAGCATCTCTGATATACAACCTATGAGAGTTGCTTGAGGTGATAACAATAGCTTCGATGGATATGTATGTTTCCATTGATGTTATGATGATGATAGCCATGATGGATGTGTCCCCTATGTTACCTACTTGCATTAGTTCTGGTTCACAATGAACAATGATGCGAATGACTAGGTGATGTTGATGATGCTATTATGACAATGACTAACAACGAGAAACCATGTTACTGATGATTATTGAGTAGGTAGGAAACCACCAGAGGCACTCGCATATGATGAGTTGACGACACCTGGTTTGATGAAAATTTATATTTTGTCTTTGAAATTAAGTCAATTTTGAAAACTGCTATATATGTTTATCTATATTCTGATGATATGTTAGTAGTTGCTTGGCCGAAGGACTCACATATGGTTGATGAGGTTGTACAATTGGATGGAACTGCATGGGAGGGGTAGGACAATGTCCCTGATCTCACCCACTAGCACTCCCGCCATGACTTGGGCTGTAAAGGTTGAAACACTTTCGTCTTGAAGATAACGATGTCATGAGGGCAAGTCCCAAAGTTGGGTCTCTCATGAGGAATTTATTGGGGGTCGCGCATCAAGGTGGATTCCTTGATCCCCAACACCATTAGTCTCACTATCGTAGGCAACATAAGAGATGATAGTGGTCTCTGTCATTGCACCTATACTTTCCCCTTGTAGCCACTGAATGCTTGAAGGACAAGTGGTGTGGCACCCTTGGAACTTCAAGGGAAGTTCTTGAAGGGCACAACCAATCTTGGCACCCTTGGAATCATTAAAAATAAATAAATTAATAAATATAATCAAGATATGAAAACCAGGTAAATTCACATCAAGGGTAAATGATGTTAAAATCGAGGTAACTAAATCAAGAATAAAACTTGGGTTAAGTGGATCATAGGACGAAATAAAATATTTTACCTTAACAACTCTACCCTTCCCATGTTGGAAAATATTAGGTAGATAATGTAGTTTAATTAGGTAAAAAGGGGAAAGAGGGGCATAAATGATAAATGTAAGAATAAATATTAATCCTAAAATAGTTAAACCTAATTAAGAGAAGAGGAGGGTGAATTAAAATAAGATTAATTATTAAATTTTAGAAAAATTTAGAGAATCTCCATGTGGCATCAAGCAGCTAGTTGTAGCAACAGTTCAAGCTCATCACTAGTATGCCCAGACAATCCTTAACATGCTTATCATCTACAGCGTCATGACAACAATGTCTTCTAATCAACCTTATTACTGCACAGTCACCTTTCCTTACAACGTTCATCATTTGTGGCTGATAGGGTAGCATATAAGTACCATATAGAAGGCAGTATATGCATCCTCCTTTTAGGTCACTCAAGGACAACGTTAGGGTGACTGTGTATTAGGCCAGCATATAGATCTCATTACAGTGAATAGAATCACCATTATGACAGTAGACATTAGGAGCTGCTTGAAGCCTTCTTTAACGGATGAAGGGCAGCTTCTAGTGCGGCATAAGCCCTGCAGTTGGAGCAAATCTTGGAATACAACTAGGGCTCTCCTTAGGGCTGTGTAAAGCCTCCTTTAGCTGTAGATGAACCCCTTGTTGACTGCGGCTTAGAACAGTGAGTTAGGGATCTCCTTTAGGGCTCTTATGAATAACGTTAAGGTCTTTACCAAACAACTCTCCTTGTTGCATTATAGAATCCCTTTTTGGACAGCGAAGGAGCCTCCCTAAGTCTCCTTCATGACTGCGGTTAGGGTCTCCTTTTTGGACTGTGGCTTAGCTGTGAATAAAGCCATTCTTCCTCTACGGTTATGAACCAAACAGGACAACGAATTAGACTTCTTTATAGGCTGTTACGGCTTCTCCATAAGGTAGCGTATTTGACTTCTTCATGGGCTGTTAGGGCTTCTCCCTTCATGACTGTGTGTTAGTTAGAGCATCATTAGGCCAACTGTTAGGGCTTCTTCATAGCGTAGAGCCTTCTCCATTAGGGCAGCATTGTCTCTTAGGATCTCTCCTCCCACCAAAACCCAAAGACAAGTGGAGAGGAAGAGATCACAAGAAGAGTGTGAGTCCAAATGACTAGCAAGACACCTCTTTTTATACTAAAACGTTAAGAACAAGTGGGGGCAATTTGGTTGCTGGCCGACCTTGACGAATTGTCGCATAACACAAATAAATTCATATCTCCATGAATACTTATCATTATCAGATGATCTTTAGATCAATCCTACACCTCTCGATGAGAGGAATCCAAGAAAAATATCGGCTGCCATAAATAAGATGAGCCACATGGAGTTTGGCCCTAATTTCCAATTTTAACAGTTATAGAAACCCTAACTTGTTAGGGTTGAATGGTAATGTCTGAAATCCCAAACCTTTGAAGTATTGGTAATTTAGGGTTTGCTATGTTTTGTATTGAAACCCTAGATCATTAGGGTTTGGTAGAGTGTATAAGAAAGACCCTTATAATGTCCTAAAAATGAAATCCTTGGTGTGTGTGTGTGTGTGTGTTTGTCTAATCAAACCCTAGTCTGATCAAGTTTGTTATATGTCTAACTCTGATTGATATTTGTGACGTTGGGTTTGACTAACACATGTTATGATATGCGTGTTCATGATGATGGAATCCTAGATGTATGAATTGATCTATTTGTTGATGGTCATGAGTCCTAGGGTTTGGAACTAAGCCCTAGTCGAAGTTTGATTCTCTAGGATGATAGTATTTATGAGTTCTAGGGTTTTGTATTTAAACCTTAGTAGAAGTCAAAATCTTTGATATATGATGACTATGTGATAATTTGAGATTTGTGATTGATGTTTGATTGTTTGAGAAAATCTAGGGTTTACAACAAACCCTAGTGGAAGCTAGTCATGTTGTTGATTGAGTTGTGATTGGTTTTGATTGTTGAATCTCATATATGAAATCTAGGGTTTGTATGAAATCCTAGTAGGAAGTCTAACATATGAATTTTGAAAGTTGTTAGATACATTGTAAATCTATATTTGTTTGAATTGTTTCTAGGGTTTTCTATATGATGTAGTAGGGTATGTCATACCTTTGGAAGAAACATTGAAACCCTAGATGTAATGAAAGTTGTTATGAAATGCTCAAAGTCTTGATGAAGTAGTCTAGGGTTTATGACAAAAACCCTAGCAAGAAGTTGAAGTGTATGTGTCTCTTGTTTGTAACTAAGTTTGAGTATTTGATGTCTAAAGTTGAATGCTTCCATGATTTTGATATGGTTAACTTCATGCTTCTATAGTTTTGGTTGTACTTGCTATCTAAGTTGTGCAGGTACATGATCTTCAGATGGTGAAGATATTCGTAAAGTAAAGTTGATAAGCATGATGTGAATAATGATGGTCATGATAACTCTGATGAAAAGAATGGAATCCATGAAAGATTCTCTGATGTTGTAGAAAAGAAGTTGGTCTCCCTAGGTTAAGAGGGAGCTTGGATAGGAATGATTAGATCCTCCCTGGTTAAGAGGGAATGATGGATATGATTCTCTACTTCATGTGTCATGCACTAGACCAGGACTAACAGCCATAAGTTTTAGTGAAGGCCATGAGTGAGAAAAGAAATTGGAGAATGTATTTTGAAGGGTTGTTGAGATAAGAGAAGTCGGATTTATTTGTAGAATATGTTGTTGCATGAAAAGTAGGAAAGGAAGTTGTATGGTTGAGGAATATTTGCCAAGATTCATTTGGAAAGATCTAAGTAGTACTGTGGAAAGTTGAGAAGCAACATCAAGTTGTCTGAAAGACCCTGAAGGTTTGTAAGTGTTTATGTACATTTGAAAGTTTGTTACTGATTGGGCTTGTATTTGTATAGGTAAATCTCTTGAAAGTTTGATAGCATGGTTTTACATGCTTAGTGTTGTCGATCAATTTGTTTGGAGAGATTTGTTGCCGACCTACTTGATCGGGGAGGATTTGTTACTGATTGGAAAGTTGAGGCTTTGTGTGAGACATTACATGCGAGGACATCTGGTCGGCACTTTGTGTTGATGTCTATTTTCCGACGTAGGGAGGGTGGCATTGGTCATGGAGCTCTGATGTCGGATACGCGCCTAGATCCCTGGGTTGATGGTTAGTAAGCCTGATGGTACTTAGAGAGGCTAAAATCTTTAGTCCATCTTAGTCCCACCTGGATAGATTGTCCTTGACAAGAATCTGGTCCATGACATTGCAGTGTCTAAACTGTTGGAGGACCTTGGATAGATTGCCCTGGTCAGGAATCTAGTCCATGGCATTGTGGTGCCTAAATTCTTCATAGATCATGTGTTCTGACTCCTGAGAGCTTCCACGTACCCCTATAGTTATATGTAAGTATGAATACCTCCATAGTTAACAGGGAGTGTTGAAGAATGTAACTAGGTTCGGTCTTATAATTGTACATGAGTCAAAATGAAATATACTTGTCAAAAGAAAGCAAAAGAGTTTTTATTATTGATTGAATTGACTTGTCAAAGCATGGGCTTCATGCTTGGCTCAATTGTTATAGGTCAAGCCTCCATTGTAGGCTTTAGGATTGTTTATTTAAGTCAAAGTCAAATTTTTTTGGTCAAAGACTCCTCCATCAAGTCTCCTTGCATGTCGACCTTCAGATTAATTGTCTACAAGTCGGCTTATCCAAACAACCTCATGTCGGCTTATTTCAGTAGGAAACAACTATATATATAAGCATAACGACTTCACTCAAAATACAATGAGAAAAAGTTTGGATCAATTTCAAAGAATGAGTTTGTAGAATATCAGTGAAATCACAATGTAGTAGAGACGTATCTTCGCTCAAAATTGCAGAGAAGATTTCGGTAGATCCAAG
Organism: Pinus tabuliformis; assembly: GCA_031772625.1. NCBI lineage: Eukaryota > Viridiplantae > Streptophyta > Pinopsida > Pinales > Pinaceae > Pinus > Pinus tabuliformis. The sequence goes on along the minus strand of CM062805.1, from coordinate 51,163,545 downwards.
AGACAGAGTTTCGGTATATCTCAGAGACAAGTTCGGTTATTAAAGAAGATAACTATTCGATGAATTTCAAAGATACAAATTCAGATCGAAGGAATGATTGTATTGCGGTATTGGTCATCATTGTTGGACCGAAGCTTGGGCTATTTCCACAGTATCATATTATAGAACTATGCATGCCAATATTAGAGGACTATGTTGCTACATCTACAAGAACGAAGACAGGGATGTCACTACAAGTATAGGATATCATTACAGGAACAAGACATAACTTTGTTATGTGGTTGAGCGATCAAATGTTTACTGGACTATGTTATTACATAAAGAACCGAAGCATGTCAAATGCATCTCATGGAAATTTGTAAAGGGTTATCTCATTGTTGCAAAGAAGACATGTTGAGGACCAATAGCTGAAGAAGAATAAACAAGGATGACTTGGTGGAGGGAGTCTCTAGTCTAGGTTGTGAAGGTCTTGGTCATCTCATCTTGTTTTGAATCTACTAAAGGAAGAATTCTTGACCAGGTTTTCCCCTAGAGTGGGGTTTTGCCTTGGCTGTGTGCCTACATCTTGTGTCCTCTTCTATTTGTTGTTTGGCATTAGTCTTGATGATAAGGAAAAGATAATTCAAAAGAAAGAATAATAATAATAAACCATCACAAGATAATTTCATAATAAGAGAAATCGATTAACTTGCCACCCTATTGGATTTCTCAATAGGATTCTCCCAGAAAAAGATAGAAGATTATGAAGACACATTTGCTTCGGTTGTCAGTTATTTTTCTATTAGATCTATTATTTCTCTTGCTTCTATTGTAGGTTGGAAATTGCACCAAATGGATGTTAAGATTTCTTTCCTGAATTGAGTCATTGAAGAGGAAGAATATATTAAACAGCCTCAAGGCTTTGAGATTCATGATAGAGAGGCACATGTTTGTAAATTGAAGAAATCCGTGTATGGCCTTAAGCAGGCTCCTCGTATATGGTACTCTCGAATTGATGGGTATTTGTTGAGACTTGGTTTCACAAAGAACGATGTTGATCCAAATTTGTACTTCAATGTTGTTGAAGGTGAACCCTTGATTTTGCTGTTGTATGTAGATGATTTAATTCTAATAGGGGCCAAAGAACTCAGTGTCCAATGTAACAGGGAGCTGATTTTTGAATTTGAGATGAAGGATCTTGATCTTATGAATTACTATTTCGGATTGGAAATATGGAAAAAGCCTTAAGAAATATTTGTTGGACAAGGAAAGTACACCATTAAGATCCTTCAGAAATTTAGCATGATGGACTATAAGTCCATGGACACTCCTATGGTGACAAATTTGAAGAAGCCATGAGATTGTGACTCTAACTTGGTTGATCCCTCTATGTATCGCAAATTGATTGGCTCATGGAATTATTTGGTTAACACCAGGCCTAATATCTACTCTGCTGTGAATACGTTGAGCCAATTCTCGGTTGAGCCCCCACATGTGCATTGGGTTGCAGCGAAACATATATTGGGATATATGCATGGCACCGTTGATTATGGTTTGAGATATGTTTCTAATGGAGAATGGTGCCATGTAGATATCCCAATATATGTTTCGCTACAACCCAATCAATGGGCTTAACTGAGAGAACTTAGTCTATGGTCAAGAAGATTGTCCTGGTTACTCCCTTGGGTCATTGAGATTGAATGAGAAACTAATATGGTTGTGGAGTTTGGTTTTGAGGCTTAGAGTGACCCCTTAAGTCATTGTCTTTGACTAAGAGACCAATGGGTTTGGCGGGGACATTGATTTTGAATTCTCTTCATTGAGTCATTGTGTTTGACAAAGAGACCAAGTGGGCTTGGTCAGGAAGCTTGATTGTTTTACTACTCTCTTGGGCCATTGTGCTTGACTAAGAAATCATTGCATATGGTTGGATAGTTTAGCCTCATGGATTGATCCCATGATCAATTGGGTACTGACCTTGATGCCATTGCGTTTTGGCTTATGGGATGATTTTGATACTATGTATCTTTCCTTATGATGAGACTTGTACATCTTATCTCTCCCTTGGGTTATTACTGAGAGACCAATGGATTGGTCGGGGAGATTGATCTTGAGAGAGAGAATGAAAAGTACCTCCCTAGCTAAGAGGGAGTGTTGAAAATTGGTAGCTTTGGTTGGTATTTTCATTGGCAAAATCAAAGAAGAAATTATGTATTTTCTTGTTGACCAAGTCAACCTCGTTTACACAAGTCGGCCCAACCACTTGAAGGGGTTTGACCCTATGGTCAAAACCCACTTCCTAGCACATATATATATTAGTATTTGATTGACCTCATTTGACATCCATCCATCACATCTCATTCAACCAACACCAGAATATTTGTTCACACGTGCGAGGAGAAGAAGAAGAAGCAGAATTTTTGCATTGAAAGAAGTTTGACCTCTGTTTGACCATCAACTTGATTTGTTGATCTGATTTGAACGAGTTTTTGACTAAGGTTTGGAGGCCGAGGTTCTGCTCCTGATCTGGCTCGTTGACCGAGAGTTGACTGTAGGTCAACTTATGTCATTTGACCAAGACTTTGTTTGAGAAATTGCAAGCCAAATTTCGGCCCCTTTGACCAGCTACCTCAGGTTGAAATTCAGCCCTCTGTTGCAGACTTGGAATTTGACCAATGCATTGACTTTTCTCTCTCTTTTGACTTGTTTCACTTGCCATTTATTCAGGTCAGAGATTGGAATTTTGACTAGAATATTTTGACGTACATTTTGATGAATTGAACTCTCTCTCATAAAGAAATATTAGCGAGTTTTCCCCCTTGTGGGGTTTTTTCCCAATAAATTTTTAATGTCTCTTGTCTCATTGTTTACTATGAGACAAGACCCTCCTTTTGCGCCCTCCTTTTGCGCCATTTCATTAGGTGCAAGCAGACAGTTCCTCAACACATCATTCTAGCAGAGTTCGGGGCTCAACCTTTCCGCCTAGAGGTGATATTCAGGTTAGTGTCGCTCCTGCACAGGCTTCGAGGCCTAGCAGACACGAGGAGGGGTCGTGACAGATACCCATATTTAGCATATTGCTCCTCGAAGAACATCACCCGTATGCAGACAGGCCGATCCAAATGATGGTACACCGATGTGACAGAGCTTTTGGAGGCTTCATAAATCCATATTGACCATCTCCCTCCTTTTCAATACTCTCTGAATGCCCCAGGCCACCTCCTCCCCAATTAGCAAGAGCTGAATAACATCATTAAGGAGGATATTTATAGACGATACATTCAGATTACATGGACCAATCCTCCCAATGGGTTGCGTCCAAAAATGTCCTTCTACGCAGAGCATTGCCTGGAAATCAGGGATAGGCTCATCATCAAACCCCAGTACACGTTCCAGCATTGGATGCATGCCCTTAGAATCCCCCTCGAGTAGTTCAGAGTTGGGTCTCACAGACTCCGGGTGGAGACAGATCACCACATCGATGGGGTAGATAGGATTTGCCAACTCTGTCACTTACAAGAGATAGAGACAGAGACACACTTCATCTTTGGATGCCCTGCTTACTACGAGATTCGAGGTCGTTTCCACTGTCTCTTCGGGTCTTCTCAGACTTTGACCAACATCCTCAAATATGTTGAACTAAGATGCCTTGCACTTTATCTCCAAGAGGCCTTCCGATTTCGGGCCCGTTTTCTTCAGCCCCCCACCAGATCGGACACCACGCAGAAGATCACGGACTTCTTTAGGGTGCTACCATCAGTGTGGGGCACCAAAAGAACCATTGACTGACCCATAGACACTGAGACCAGATCAGTGTGGTCCCCGGGGCCCGACCCACCAGACTGCACTAGCGCTCCAGGATTGGATCCACCCCTGGAAGGTGCCCTAGAACCTCCAGGCGACAGCCCAGTATGCCCACAAGACAACAGATTTTGACATGCTTCTCTCATTTTTCTTCTCTCGACCTCGGATGTTAGGAGTAGGATCTGGACAGGAGACCCCTGCCTTTTCTTCTCCTTCTTATTCTTCTCCTTCTTTGCTCCATCGCAATGCTTTGTTTTGAGGCCGAGAGCTTCTAGCTTCTACATTTACATTTACTTAGATTGTAGATGTATTTTCTGCTTTTTAAAAGAAATGTTAAAGGGGATCGTTTGGTCCATCGGCTTGGCATGAGGTAATCATTGTAACTGATAGTCTCGTTGACCTCTTATGGTCATTTGTTGGACATTAATAAAAATATCTTATCTTATCTTATCTATTGAAAAAGTTAATGGTTGAAATTTTTCATGTGTAATTGATTAATTATTGGAACGCTCTAAAGAAATTGTATCATTGGAACTAGTTATCAGTTTGAAAAATTGTACTAGTCTTGATTGCACTAGAAAATCAACACTTAGGTCATGGGGTTTGACCAAGAAACCATGGTTTATGGTTGGGGAGATTGATAAGAGTCTAAGCCCAGATTGCTCCCTTGGTCATGGGGTTTGACCTCGAATTTGGAAGCCATGGAGTTTGGCTGAAGAGATTGGCTTAGTAAGCATCAAAGCTTGGATTGCTCCCTTGGTCATGGGGTTTGACCTAGAAGCCATGGAGTTTGGCTAGGGAGATTGGCTCAGTTAGCATCAAGGCCTAGATTGCTCCCTCGGTCATGGATTTTTGACCATATTGCCATGGGGTTTGGCTAGTGGGTTGAGCTTGTGCCTCATAGCATCAGGTAGGTATTTACCATTCATGACATGTGATGACATGTGGGAATGGTAAATGGGCCCTGGGTTCACCATGGGTTAAGTGGGGTTCCTGACATGTCTCCAAGTGACGACTTGTTGAGTTGGTGACCCTAGGACTAGTGGGTGACTAGTTCCTCTATTGGATGTTGATGCTTTCAATCTTTCAACCTTTTCTTGGAATGGAGAAATTTTATTCATCGTATGTACATTTGTGGAAGTCAAGGAGAAATACCTCCCTGGCTAAGAGGGAGTGTTGAAAATATGTAGTTGTGGTCAGTATTTGAAGTCTACAAGTCAAAGGAAAAATAATTATTATTCTTGTTGCTCAAGTCAGCCCCTAGTTTGACAGGTTGGCCCCACCTCATGAAGGGGCTTGACCCTTGGTCAAAAACCCACTTGATTGGACACATAACTTAACAAAGAGACCTCCGCATTTGGCATAATCAACTGGACTTATCTCAAGCAAATATGATATTTTGTTCACATGTGTGAAGAGGAAGAAATTGTGAAAATTTCACTACTGAAATTGTATTGCAGCAACTGGAATTAATTCTTCTAACTAATAAATTAATTATGTAGTTTATTGCTACGGCAACAACAAATTAATCACACTGCAATCTTCACAAAAATAAATAGTGTGGAAGATAAACTGGAACTGAGAAAATACATGCACTCACACACAAAAATATAACACCTTTATTTTTGGACAAAAGTCTCCTGAAAAACCCAACTTGGGAAAATCGTTGCCACAATTGAGGGTTTTTATTATTAAGCAGTAGTGAGATAATTATGAGTGCAATTAGATGCCGAAATTTGACAATCTTATAGAGAAAAATACTGGAAAAAATATTATGACGAATTTTCCCCACTCCACAAGCAATCTGGGCTCTAACTGCCAGCTCCAAGTGAGTCGTCCAAACTGGCCTGCGTAGACCCTGTGTCACCCTAGCACAGACTGCTAAACATAATGCCTAGAACAGTTGCTACTCTAGCTATCTTGTCTGCTGCTAGCTGAGAAACTGTCTCTCTGGCACTCTAGAAACACTTGCTGGCCTCTAGAACTGAAAATGAGCTTCTCTCTAGCAAAATCGAGTTGCCCTCTAGACTCTAGAGGTTATTGTGCAGCTTTTGCATCAGCCTCTCTATAGATACTTCTGCCCCTCTACAAGCTACTCTCCAAAACTGGAAGACTTCCTCCAGACTAACTGTCTTTGTCACTCTTCGTCTCTGCTTCCCTTCTTTGGCTCAAACTATTCCGGCAGAATTCTGCTCCTCTCTGGAAAAATCAAATTGCCCAAGGAAATCAATCTCAAGTGTGCTCCTCCATCTAACCATCAACTTCTTGTAATCTCACTGTGGGACTTCAACGCCCAAGATTAAAACTTAATCAATGGCTAAGATTATTTCCTAGTCGATCTGTGTGAATTTCTAAAGAAATCTCACCTTCCTCAATTAATTCTTGTTAATTAATAATTTTCCCTAAGTTAGACTTAGGAAAAATTTAATTACTAATTAATTAACTTAATTAAGGCATTTATAGGTGGATTTTCCTTAAACCTTTTCTGGGTTATGGAGTCTTAGTGTTTCTTAGCCTCTTTGACAACTATCAAGTCTAGAACACCATTCGATGCTACAAAACTAACAGAAATGTGAAATTTGACCGGCAAGCTTTGCTCAGTGTTGATTTTGATTATTTCTGGGCTATGTTGACAGAATCTTTGACTGTCCTCTAAAGAGAATTTTCTAGCATCTTTGAGAAGAGGTTGACCAAATTTGTAGGCTGATTTTATTGGCGTTGACTTTCTGTATTGACTCTCTTTGACCGCAAGTCAAACAATACTATTTGACCAAATCTTCTGTGGAGCAGCAAGGCCAAAATTTGGCCCCTTTGACCTCAGTTGACTAGGAGCAGCGGCAGGCTGAACTTCGGCCTCTTTGACCATATTTGACTTGTGAGCATAAATTTGACTTTTTCTCTCTCCTTTGGCTGGCTTGACATGGAATTTGGTTTGGTGAATGGAACGATATTTTGACTGAAATTCAGATGTACAAATTGATTGAATTGGACAATTTCTCTGAAGAAAAGGTTGTTGGTTTTTTCCCCTGATTTGGGGTTTTCTCACAGTAAATTTTATGTCTCTTGTGCATTTTTATTTTACTATGATCTCTACTGCCCTACTGCATTTATGGTTGAAATTTTCTGAAGTGTAATTGCTTTATGATCTGAAATGTACTAAAGAAGTGATTGTATCATTGGAAGTAATTATCTGGCAGAAAAATTGTGCTTGTTTTAATTGCACTATAAAAATCAACACACCAGACCTTCCACCATTAGAGGACCTATTACCTTTTCCCATAAATAGAGAAAAGGGAATTGATAGTATATTGTAGATCAAATACATTTATGGTATATATTTGATTTTATTTTGTTTTGTCTATTTAATTTGAATTGACAGCTACTGATATTCGATGTGTGAATCTCATAGTTTTCAAAACCGTTTTAAAAAACCGGTTACCGGTCTAACCGACCGGTTAGCAAGGCCGCCGGTCTAAACCGGCCAAAAAACCCGGTTGGAAGGCCCCCTTCGCCCAGTTTTTGCCCTAACCGGTGAAAAACCGGCCGGTTTAGGACGGAACCGGCCGGTTTTAGGCATGCTCTTCAAACGAAACAGTTTGTAATCAACAGATCACCTGTGTTCCTTTGTGCAGGATCTAGGGTTAATTCAGGCACAAACTCAGCTATCTAAGAGGCATCACTCGGATGTTGTGTTGTCTTGTTCTGAATCTCAAAGAACTCTCAAGCTGAACTTTGCATGAACTTGAACCATGGAACCAAAGGGTATGCTCACAAATGTGCATGATCATTTACAATAAATTTGTGAATTTTGTGTTAACAACTAATAACTCATGTGAGCATTAACCGCCATTACACTATTTTTTCTTTTTCTTCTGGAGCATTGTTAGAGGTTCAATTATCCTCATTTTATATTTAACTGCTTTTCTTGTAGAAAGAGTCAAAGTTGACAAACTCTAAGGCTTAAATAAGATTACAGTTGTCTTCATTATTATGTGCAAACTTCATTGCTTCTTGCACGAAGGTATATCTTTTTTTTAAACTAATTATTTCTTTCAATCTTGTGTATTTTTTAACATGATACTTTGGATCCCACCTAGCTTAAAAGACATTCCCACGATGTTGTATGTGATCTTTAAACCCCCTGAATAACAATCAAACTTCCTCTTAAGCTGGTGTTCCCCCAAATCCCAAGTGCCCACAATTATGCTTGTTTTTGTACAATTTTGAAATAAAACACCCCATGTGACTCCATATTCCTTTGGAATGTCCTCCCTCAAGCATTCTCACCTTGTCCCAGTAATTGAAAGCTTAAAATGTCATGTACATCTTCAGAATTACGAGTGACTTTTTTATCTGTAACATTTCTCCCTTTGCACTTAAAATGCCTTAGCATTTTTTTATGGTTGCTTTAACATCACATTACCGGTCCTTGCCAGACAGACGGTAAACTTCAAATCTAGGAAAGGTTTCGTTTCCACTTCTATTGTCATTGGTGGCATTGATACTGAGGTTGCAAATCAGGCTGAGGCATCCTCAGACTCTAAACCAGATGATGTCTATGTAGCTCCTGATGATGATCCTGTGTCTAGTAGTGGTGATGAACTTGATGATTAATCATGTGTACACTGTAGACTTGTAGTAGGACTGTAGGCCAATGGCCTCATAGCTTGCAACATTGTTTTTGGACTTTATAGGCCATTTAGAGCCTCATTTATTATGTATTTTGCTATTTTGTCGATGATATGTATTGCACTCAGTGCCATTTTGATATATTCACCTTTACATGGTATATAAATGAGCAAACTTTGCATATTTTGTCTCTATTGGCTTGGAATCATGGTTTTACATCTTAAAAATAGTTTTGTTTCATTAAAAATTAATTATTTAATGTTTTTTTTAAAACCGGTTCATTTAGACCAAACCAATCTCGGTTAGACCGGTTCCGGTCGGTAAACCGGTTCATTAGGTGGCCCGGTCCGGTCACCGGTTCCGGTTTTAAAAACATTGTGTGTGATGCATCATTTAACATCTAGTACATTCCTATATATTTATATTCTTTCTTATTTATGTGGGAATGTCATTTTTTTAATGTTATTATTAGCTTAAGGGCAAGTTATTTTCTTTCTATATATAAAGCATATCCAATATAAGCCTTTGGAAAATGAAGGAAATAGATTTATTTTATGATTTCCAATCAAAAGGGATAGAAAATTCAGTACTCCATTATTAGGATATCTTTATTTATATGACACATTAGTATAAACAAGAAAAAAAATTGTGCCTTACTTCATATCGATCCCATGTTTGCTTGTAGCCAAGAACCACTCTTGTTATAAACACAATAAGTGCACCGAATGCAATCACATCAAGCATAAACGCTGAGCTGCATAAGAATTGGAATTTGTTAGCATGCTTACAAACAATTACTCAACAGTTAAATTTTCACTAATTCAGCTCCCTTTAACGTGTACTTTAGTGATAGTAAAAAATTTAAAGAGCTGGATAAATTAAGATAGTCGGGAGTCCCTACATGGATTGTCACTAGTATAGCATGCAAAACTATGATGTCACATATGATGCATAAATACTTTTTCACATCTTCGGCCCAGAAAGCAGATTTGATATTACAATGTGAAACATACCATGGGGTGTTCAAATGCTTATTCACATGCTTAATATCACACCAAACATAAATGCATACTAATGATTATATATAGGTATCCCATACTGAATGCAACAAAGTAAAAAAAATTGTTCTTTGAAATTTAACCATAAGATGTTTTTCAACTTCATTGTATAAAAATGAATAAAGAGGCATGTATTTTGGATACTAGTCAGCAAGCATTGATGGTACATACAAAATCGTAGAGGTTAAATAATAAATATTACGTCTTGAATGTTAGTTTTTGCCTATTGCTCTGATCTGTTTTCCATTAACCATCAATTTCTGTCATTTCCTTAGTCATCAATAAGCTATCTGCACTTAAATAATGATTTCAGCACCTATGCATGGGGTGCATTATATGAGGAGTTAAATAAACGAGACTGTTTGGCAAGTGTTGGCATCCACAAGGAGTGTGCTTGCTGTGCATTGTAGTGCCCCGCTCTAGTTGACTGACCTTGATATGACATTAGCATTGATTTAGCCTTAAGGCTCACACATTATTCTTTGAGGACCTCAAGTTGAGGATCCAGACACTTGACTCTACTATTAGTGGATGTGATGGTTATGTTGTTATCTAGTTGATGTTATGATGACAATAGTTGTGATGGGTGTGTTTGTTTCCTAGTTGATGTTACGACGATGATAGTTGTGATGGATGTGTTTGTTTCCTAGTCAATGTTATGATGATAATAGTTGTGATGGATGTGTTTATTTCCTAGTCAGTGTTATGATGATTAATAGCTTTGATGGATATGTATGTCTTCTAGTGATGTTATGATGATGATAGTTGTGATGGATGTGTTCATTATATTGGCTACTTACATTAGTTCTAGTTCGTTGTGAACAACAATGTGGATGCCTATGTCTTGTTGATGATTTAGTCTATGCTATTATGTCAATAACTAACACCATGAAACATTGTTACTGATGATTATCGAGTATGGTAGGAGAACACCAAATGCACTCGCATGTGATGAGTCAATGAAATGTGGTTTGATGGAATTGAATATTTTGTCTTTCAAATTTTAAGGCTCAGTTTCAATTTTGTTATAAATTTTAATGACATGTTAGTGGCTATAGGCACAGGTAGTTGCTTGGCCGAATGACTCACACATGAGTGATGGGGTTGTACAGATAGATGGAACTTCATGGGAGGGGTGGGAAAACGTCCCTGATTTCACCCACTAGCACTCCCGTAGTGACTTGGACTGGAAGGGTTGGGATACCTTTGCCTTGAAAATCACGATGTCACGGGGGCAGACCCCAGATTGGGCCGCTCACGAGGATTTTACTTAGGTGTGTGCATCGAGGCGGATTCCTCGATCCAAAACACCATTAGTCTCACTATAGAGGGCAACACGAGAGATGATAATGGTCTCTGTCGTTACACCGAGATCTTCCCCTCATAGTCACTGGATGCTTTAAGGGCAAGCGGCATGGCACGCTTTGAACTTCAAGGGAAGTTATTGAAGGGCACGATTGACTTGATACCCTTGGCATCAAAAAGAAACTATTAGGTGTGCCACCCTTGAAACCTCAAAGGGAAATTCTTGAAGGGCACGACCAACTTGGCACCCTTGGCATCAAAAAGAAATTACTGAATATAATCAAGATATAAAAATCCTACTAATTCACATAAGGTGGTAAATGAGGTTTTAGAACCAAGGCAATTAAACCAAAAATAAAACTAGAGGTAGACGGAAAATAGGAAGAAATAAAAATATTGTACCGCTTGAGAACTCTACCCTTCCCATGTTGGAAAATATTAGGTAGATAATGTACTATTGACAGTGTTGGATACTACCAACATACAGGGGATCTCCTCGATATGAGGTCCCAATTAGACCTCACACCGTTCGGTGTAGGAGTCCCATCCAGAATACGGCCCAACTGTCATTTACTTAAAGACATGCCTTGGATTTAGCAGTTAGCATGAGAGAGAAACGCACATGTGATTTTGAATGAGCAAAGGAGTATGCCTTGTGAATGTTCAATTGCAAATGTATCAAGGTTATTTCACTGCAGAGGGGAAATAAAGTGAACCTCTAAAAGAGAAGTAATAATACTACCTTAATGGAGACACACACGAATGAGAAAGACATGTCTAACATCAAGCGAAATAGTTCACATAAATGCGAAGATCGTTACAATCATTACAACACATTCCCAATAAGTTAAGCACCAAAGTCATCAAAATAAGTCAATTATTTTAGTACATGTGAGAGCGAACATGAATCATAAATATTCAAAGAGTAGTCTTGAAACATCCACAATCCATGTACGAAAATGTGCTGGCACAAAGGCTTCAAGTATTAAGCAAAAGTTCCAAGATACATAAGTAAAATGAAAATCACTAGCTCCAACAGTGGAGTGTTAGGGCCACTACATGCTCCCCAAAAGTACTAACTATATCTCTCTAATCCCTTGTGGGAGAAGCCAATGTTAAAAGTCCTTTGCATGAGTAATGAGGATCCTTTTATAACTTGAGGCATGATGTTAAGTTATGGTATGTTCTATGCTTATAACAGTTTACTTCTTTTTCTTATTATATTCCATCGATTAGCAATCACATGTACATAAAGTAAAGTGCAGATAGAACATTAAACGATCGACAGAAAACAAGCCAAGACAAGAGACACAAGATGTGGCGGCTAGCCAGGGACAAACCCCACAATGTGTGGGGAAACCCTTTGATCAAATCTTCTTTTATCTTCAATAATTCAGCAGAGAGAAATAGTACAATAAATCTGATTCATATCAGCAGTAGCAAACCCTAGATAAGTAGCATCAGCATTAGCGGCTTCATTATCAAACTAGGGCAGACCATATCTCACAAACCGACAGTCGGATTGACTTCATTCCACCACCCAAAGTTTCGGCTTCCAGAGGAGGTTCAGATGAACCTACAACGCAGTTCAGATGAGGAGATCTTCTAGGCCACGCAAGTCAATCTTTACTTCTGCAGTTGCAGCTTCAGTTTCAGCAGTTTCTGGCTTCAAACTAGGGCAGTCGATATCTTGCAAACCGTTCGTCGGATTGACTTCATTCCACCACCAAAAGTTTCGGCTTTCAGAGGAGGTTCAGATGAACCTACAGCGCAGTTCAGATGAGGAGATCTTCTAGGCCATGCAAGTCAATCTTTACTTCTGCAGTTGCAGCTTCAGTTTCAGCAGTTTCTGGCTTCAAACTAGGGCAGTCGATATCTTGCAAACCGTTCGTCGGATTGACTTCATTCCACCACCAAATGTTGCGGCTTTCAAAGGAGGTTCAGATGAACCTACAGCGTAGTTCCAAAGAGAAGATCTTCTAGGCCACGCAAGTCAATCTTTACTTCTGCAGTTGCAGCTTCAAATTCAACAGCTTCCGGCTTCACATGTGTGAGAGAGAGAGACCCATTTCAGCGCAGTAGAGAAGAGACTCATATCTGCGCAGTAGAGAGAGAGAGATGTGATGAGATGAGCGAGTCCAAATGAGGAAAAGTCCTCTTATATTTATACACAATGTTGGTGGGTGAATAGATGCGACTGTTGGGCTTCTGAGCCTACATGAGTTGTAGGTCAGCTTGATAATAATTCCATAATCAAAATAAATTCATATCTCCATGAATACTTATCGGAATTTGATGATCTTTATATCAATCCTACACCTCTCGACGAGAGGAATCTCATAAAAATATTATTAGCCATGAATAAGATGACCCACATGAAGTTTTGCCCTGGTTTCCAATTTTAACCCATGAGCTTTCACATCCTCATGAATCTTGACTATTGAATTTTGATAGCATCGGATGTGCTCTAGTCATGAAAATTGGTGGAGAGGCTAAGGCACATAAGGTCTCCAAGACGCAGAAATCATTTGGGGAAATTCCACTGGGATAGAGAGATATTACAATATTTAATAGTTTTAATTGGTTCCTAAGTCTAAACTTAGGGAAATAAAAATATTCATGGGTGTTAATAAAGATAAGGGTGAGAAACTTCTAAGAGATGAGGATCACGTCTGTCTTAATCTTAGCCGTTGATTAGAGACTTAATCTCGACCGTTGATTCATCAACAGGAAAAGTATAAGAGAAGACTTGAAGATCATTTGGAGAGACACCGACAAATACTCAGTGTCTCAAGGAAAATCGATTCTCAAGAGAAGGAGATCAATTTCAGAGGGAGAGTTGCAGGGTGGAGAAAGAGGAGGGCATCAGCAACAGTCTGTGACTGAGGAGGAGGTGACGTAGGGACAATGAGAGACATCGGAGGGAGAGATGCATTCCAGAGGTGAGACGTAGCCCTCATGCACGCTGACGTAGAGGGACGCAGAGCCACTCAGAGCCACGTAGAGTGACGCAGAGGTCACGCAAGAGTGAGAGAAGGGTCTCCAAAGTGTCAAAAAGTCAGAAAGGGAAAGTCTCACCGGGGAAATTGTCCAAAAATAACGGTGTCCCTTGTGTTGTCTCAATTTATTTCAATGGTTGATCTGTATATTTGTGAAGGCTGCAACTGTGTTTACTTTGATGTTTATGTTATTAAATAACTTGTGAATGTAAAGAACAAGTAGGAGATAGTAAACTAGATATTGCAGTAGGGGTTTTTGATGTGTTAGATTTAGAAATTTTCACATGTTATCGGAACGATTGCAGATCAAGGAGGACTGAAGACACCAGCAGGAGAAATCTGAGGATTTGCAGCAATAAAGCAATTGTCTCGAGAGACAACGTTGTTCCAGAGTTGAAGAGGCAAGAGGAGCAGTGACTCGGTGCTAAGAGGGTGATGCAGAGGCTCACGCAAAGCCTATGTCAGCATTCTAAGCCGGGAGGAGAGCCAACGCAGAAGTAGAGGAGGGTCAGATCAAGCCTACGCAGTGCCCGGTCATCTTTCTCAGTCAGGAAGGATTGACGTTGATGCTAGGAGGAGCTAATCCAGCTCTCACTGTGATTGTGCAGAGCCAGAAGGGCTCAGATTCTTCAGTTGCCAAGGCTAAGGGAGCTGTGCAAATTGTGATTTGAGGAGCTAGTGGGACGTTGTTTATGTCTGTGCAAAACAGTGTCTAAGGAGACGAAACCATGGTAGAGGGAAGTACTACCTCGACGGATTTCTAGCCAAGAAATCCAGATCCGAGTTGCAGCGGAAAAGGGGGATTGGACGAGTGATTCAACAGTTGGCCGATTTCCAGGAAGGAAGTCGAGACTCAGAGGGAGTCTAGAAGAGGAGCAGAGGTGGCAGTGAATGGATTGAGGGATCAAGGCAGATTGGACGTGGCTTCCAATTTTGTCATCTCGAAGGCCAGGATCCTGGCAATCCTAGATAAACATTGCATTAAGGACTATGCCTTGAAAACCGTAGCTATCCCAGTTGACCCGAATGCTAATGAGAAGTATGAGGAGGCCGAGGCGAAGGCGAAATGCATGATCCTAGACGGGGTCAACGATCATGTCATACCACATAGTGCTAAGAAGAACACAGCAAGGGAGATGCGGGAGGCGCTGACCACCTTATACCAGGGCTCTTCTATCCAACGTTTTGACCACTCCATTTCAACTACCCCATAGTTGTACATCTTTTCGTGCATGGATTTCCATCATGTCCGAGCACTCAGATGATCCATAGATTCATTATTATCAACGATATGTACACTGGAGTTTTGTAAACCCATTCTACATTTTGTAATGTAAACGATCCTAATAAGACAAATGTATGTAACAACCTAGGTACATTTATTTTTATGATGATGATTTCTATCCTAGGAGGTTTTTAGTCTCACCGATTCATGTGTGTTTCTAAACACGGATGATCGGCAAAGTTTTTCCCTCCAGCCTCACCCCAAAGCTATGATGGATTTTGTCGTCAGGATTTTAAATGAGTCCTAATGTTATTTATGGAGTCTTTGTAAAAGTGATTTGGGAATAATTCTAATTATTTGGTTAGATTATTTTATTACAAGTCACTTAGTCTACTAGATCATATTTTGTGTCGCAAAAATGGGTAATTATTGAGGGTCTATAACGAACAGGTATTTCCCCTTCATGAGTTAGAAATGTAATATTTCATGTAAAAAAACATTTAGTGCATGGTCCCTCATAGTTAAACACCATGGCTAAATATTAGAAGGTTGGAAAAATTAATAATCCCCTCACGATTCAATTAATTAAAATTTTTGGCTACAATAAATTAAAATGCTAAAGCCAGAAATTTAATTAATTTAGGTCCTCGGAAAAATTAAATTCTCTAACATTTAAAATTTGTGAGTTTTAAAGTTTTTGATTTTTTGAGATCCCCAGCCAAGGGAATATTGAAAATTTCAAGATATTTTGAACCCTTGGGCCATAGTAGTTAAGTCAAAGTCAACTTTTTGCGGCAATTAACTCAAAATAATCATTTTTGAGTTAATTAAAAGAAAATTAAAAGTGAAATTCAAAATTCCTCAAAAAGTAACTTTATTTCAACGATGATGATTAAAAGATCATTTGATCTTCATCAATGGTTGAGATTTCTTTAAGAAGGATCAAGCCAACTAGCTATTGGAGAATTTTTCTATAAATGAGAGGCTTCTCTCCATTATTTGCATCCGATTTTTAAATTGTGTACTTGCTCTAAGAAAGCTCTTGTAACTTTTTTCTGGTTAATAAAACGCAAAGACTTTGAGGTTTTAGATCGTGGTGTTCCTCTTTCAGATTTATGTGGTAATATTGTTCTTAATACTTTGCTGCTTTTATTTACATTTGCTGGTTAATAGCCTTTGAGGATTGATCTGTGTATGAGTATCTTGCACAGATTTCTGAGTTTTTTAGAATATCATTTTAATTTGATAGAAGTAGCAGGTATCTCTATTTCTTGATAATTTTATGATCATTTTTTAAATCTCTATTAATCTAATAAACAAATTTAAGTGTACAAAAGTTATGATTCATAATTTGGGTGTTTGGGGAAGTCCTCAACTGGACCAACTGACTCTCAGTTTACAGAATCTAAAAGAGCCCACTATCTTTTTAATTTCTGAAGTCATTTTATAGAATATTTTACTTGCAAGGTTTTTCTTGGGCTTGTGCCTCTTTAAAATTTCAAATTTATTTCTAAATATTGTGCAAAATTTGTTTAAATCTAGCTAATAGAGAGCTTTGATATGCAGATTTGCTAGATCTGTAGAATATTATTGTAGATTTGTAAATAGAAAATTTCTAATTCATTGGGGTTCTGGGTATTTCATATTTTTGTATATACATGCTTTGGGGTTTTCTGTCTTTTATTTGTGCAGGAAAAAATCTGAAAATTGCAGGTGATTTTTGTGGATTCCAAAGAGAGATCTAAGCCTCGGAGGGCATCTCCCTTTTGTTTGCAGATTGAAGATAAATTTCAAGAAGATTGTGGGCAGCGTCTTTTTAGGGCCTTGAGGCCCTATGTTGGCCATCTACAGCCTCTTTCTTGACCTCCCTTTTAGCCTTACGGCCTCCCCTCTTTCACCAAAATTCTCTCACTAATTTTTCCTAAAAATTTTCCAAAAAAAAATTAACAAATTTTAGCAAAAAAATTTTGAGTTTGGCATTTGCATTGGAGAATTTTCAGTGACTTGGGCAGCCCATCTTCAAGTGTCTTCAAGCCCCCAGGGGTTGACTGGTGCACATTCTCTAAACCCTTACCTCTTTCATTCATTTAATTGAAAGAAAGATTAATATTGGCATAAAATTTTAGTTATCTGAAATTTAATAGCAAATTAATTTGCATCTTTCACTGCATTACATTTCAGAAATATAATTACTTTCATAAACTTTTGCATGCTATTTTTTAAGTATTATTTCACTGTTTTTTTTAGTAATTTTCTGAGTTTTTAGATCAAACACGTCAACAGATTAGAAATAATTAAACTCGGAAATTTTCTGAATTTAGCAGCAGGTTTAATTTACATTTTTACTGTTGTATAATTGTTGAAATAGAAGATAGTTTTAGTAACTTTCGCAAACAAATTTCTGAAAATTGGTTTACTGTTGTTCAATGGTTTATTTCTGAGTTTTTTAGATCAAATACATCAATAGATCAAAAAGAATTAAACTCATAAATTTTCTGAATTGTAGTTATCAGTTTGTCATTTAAAATTTTCTATTGTTATACATAGAAATTTTTGAATATTGCATGGTTACAAGACTGTTGTTTTAGAATATATTGCTCATTTTAACATTTGATGTAAGAGAAGATTACTAGACTGATATTTCATTAATGTGATTTGAGTTTAAAACATTTAGTTTAATTTCTGAAGTTCATTTGTTTTTTTACATGCTTATGCAAGTAGAACTAATCTAGTTTTACTTATGCATTTAATGATCTTGATTGAGTATTTCATACAAATGAATTTTTGAATTTAAAAATGTTTTATTCCAACATTTTACATTTCAGTCCATTGTGCATTTCAGTAATTACTTGTGCAGAATTTACATTTGGCAGTGTTGGTATAAGTACCTTCTTTCACATTTAGATAACCACCTTTCTGAGCCTTAAGTTAAGTAACATTTAAGGCATATTTTAGAAATAATTTTAGGCCCTCATTTAACTAAAATTAACCAAGTCTCTGCATTTTCCATAGTTTTAAGTTTTTCATTTGTATATGACACAGTCGAGTATTTTCACCAATAGTTTCCCATCTTTTACTTGAACCTTATTTTCTTCGCAGGATAGTTGACTCCACAAGGCATTGGTATCACTTTCTTCGAATCATTTTGAATCCTTAAAATCTTGCTCAATCTAAAACAAGTATTGGTTGCTTAGCTATGTCTCTCGAGTCTCAGGTTGGTTGGTTCCCAACTAATCTTTCCTTTTTCCATTTCCATAGGGTCTACCCCCCTTAGTCTGCTATTGGGAGACAACTCAAACGGAGTGATTGGAGATCAGTGTGACAGCCTCCGATCTGAGTCGTTGTCACGATGCCTAGACATTCTGTGCGACAACAGAGCGGAACATGTTATTGGAAAATTAGCTGAGGTCATACCAGATGCAGAAAGGAGAGGAGATAGATCACTTCCTCCTCGGATTGCAAGGAATTCACGACCATCTTACATCCGTGGGGTCTACACCGGATCCAGAGTTTTTGGTCAGGACTGCTCTGAATGCAGTCTCCGAGGACTGGGAAACGTTTGTCCAAAGTATTTTGGGCAGAGCGACTCTCCCTAGTTGGGAAGAAATGTGGGCAGCTCTTCAACAGGAAGAGATCAGGTGGTTGACCAAGGCGGGGAGTAGCGGTAAGGGAGTTCGAGTCAAGAAATAGAAGGAGGAGGATGCAGCTCTAGCATCTGCGGAACAACAAGGGAAGGGAAAGAAGAAGGACATCTCCAAGGTCAAGTGCTTCAACTCTGGGGAGCTGGGACATTATGCTTATCAGTGCCCAAGGAAGAAAGGCAAGGGAGAAGCTTCCAACTCAAAGGCAGCTCCAACAAATGTGGAGAAGGATGTCGACACTGATGACGATTGTGCCATGAGTGCTCATGCACCTCTAGAGAAGAGTTGGGGTGACATCAAGTTGTAGTCAAGAGGACTACATGCAAGGGCAGGATCCTTGAGGTGCCCAAACTCTTGGATCACATCCGGCTATGGGAGCCCTTAACGAGCCCAAACTCTTGGATCACATCAGGCTACAGGAGCCCTTAACGACAGTAGCATGATGACAGGTGTCAAATGGAGCAAGGTGTGATGGAGCGACAATGCAGTGCTTGAGTGCAGAAGTCTGTAGCAGCGCAGTGCAGGTTGCAACAGTGCGAGATGCACAGAACAGGTTGCAGTAGCGTAGTGGCAGTAGAGGGAGAACAGGATAGCAGCAGAGGTAGCTTCAGCATCTCGAGGCTTCCAAATTGACCAGGATGTTAGTGTTTGGGTGAAGTCAGTTACTTACTTCTCGGTAACTGAGTTGTCGTGCAACAGTTAGTAGTGGTAGTGCTATGGGCAGCTTGAGACAGCGTTTTGAGAGGGAGCTATAGTACAGATGTAGTGGTGGCAGTGGTAGTGCTATGCAAGGGATGTGAGGCAGCAGGCCAAGCATCAACACAGGTATCGATGCGGAAGATCAGTGTGTTGTTTCTATGGTGAAGCATTACTAGAGCACATTTCTCGCTAAGAGGGAGTGTTGATTTTTGGTAGCATCGGATGTGCTCTAGCCATGAAAATAGGTGGAGAAGCTAAGGCACATAAGATCTCTAAGACCCAGAAATCGTTTGGGGAAATTCCACCCAGATGAAGAGATATTAAAATAATTAATTTTTAATAGGTTCCTAAGTCTAAACTTAGGGAAATAAAAATATTAATGGGTGTTAATAAAGATAAGGGTGAGAAACTTCTAAGAGACGAGGATCAAATCTGTCTTAACCTTAGCCGTTGATTAGAGACTTAATCTCGGCTCTTGATTCATCAACAGGAAAAGTATAAGAGAAGACTTGAGCATCATTTGGAGAGACATCGGCAGATACTCAGTATCTCAAGGAAAATCAATTCTCAAGAGAAGGAGATCGATTTTAGAGGGGGAGTTGTAGGGCGGAGGAAGAGGAAGGCATCAATAGCAGTCCGTGACTGAGGAGGAGGTGACGCAGGGACAGTGGGAGATAGCGCAGGGAGAGATGCAGTCCAGAGGTGAGACATAGCCCTCACACAAGCTAAAGCAGAGGGACGCGGAGCCACTCAAAGCCACGCTGAGCCACACAAAGTTACGCAGAGGTGATGCAAGAGTGAGAGAAGGGTCTCCAAAGTCTCAGAAGTCAAAAAGGGAAAGTCTCAGGTGTTTTCTTTCAGTTTCTCTGTAAAATCATTCCTTGTAAAAACGATTGTTGTTGAAGATTAATAAAACCCTCATCTGCTGCACCGGTTTTCTCGCATTGGGTTTTTCCAGGGACAATCGTCCAAAAATAACGTTGTCCCTTGTGTTGTCTTAGTTTATTTTAGTTGTTGATCTGTATAGTTGTGAAGGTTGCAATTGTGTTTACTTCGATGTTTATGTTATTAAATAACTTGTTAATGTAAAGAACAAGTAGGGGATAGTAAACCAGATATTGCAGTAGGGGTTGCTGATGTGTTAGATTTAGAAATTTTCACTTTGACTTTCCAATTCCTAATGACTGGACTTCCAAATCACTTTTGGAATTACATATGACTCTTGGTATTATATGTCATTTGGACTTCCATGGCTCTTTTGTCCATACATGACTCTTGGACTTCAACTTATTTGTCTTTACAATGATTACACCATTACATCATAACTTCCACATCATCATGTAGTGAGACATGACAAGTCATTATCCTTGATGACTAGGACTCATAGTGACTGATGACATGGATTTTCTGCAATGGGTGACATGGCTGACGCTCATGTCTCTTTTTTGAATGCAGCTTCCGATTGTTGATGTCTTCACCCTCCAAAGGCTCTTTGATCTTATGGAGTTTTCAAGGCGCTTCGATCGTCAAGACTTCAATGTGTTCTTTGTTTTGAAGGCTTCCTTTGGCTACCTTCTTTGCCCGATCTTCTTCATGCATGCTCGCCATGTTGTTCCTGAAATACCTGAAACTGCAATCACTCGTGACAAGCAACCATCACCCTTAAATTCTCCTATTCTAACATGTTTCATGCAGATTTTTTGTTCATGCCTTATCAATGCGCTTGGAAGGAGCAAGGAGAGCTTTTGGGCACAAGGGCACACATCAAAAATTTGAAGGGCTGGAGGGTAGAAGCTTTAGGGATTTGGGATGCGCTCATGCGCTCAAAAAAGAGAGACACTCAAGGGAGGGCGCAAAGCGCATGTCTAAAGGATGAAGGATGAGGCTTCGAGCTTACCAAGTGCGTTGTGCGCTCAAGGGAGACAAGGAGGGTGCATGGTGCAGAGCTGAAGGCTGAAGAGAGAGGCTTCAGGGCTTTGGGGTGCGCTCATGCGCTCAAGAAGGAAAAGAAGGGCGCAGGCCACATTGTCGAAGGACGAAGGATGAAGCTTCAAGGCTACAGAGTGCGCTCATGCGCTCAAAGGTCAAGGAGGGTGCAGGGCCATTGCTGAAGGCTGAAGGGGTTGGGCTTCGAGTCTTCGGGGTGAGCACGTGCGCTCAAAGAGGGTGCACTTCTTCGAGTCGAAGGAGTGCACTCAAAGGAAGACTTGGTTTTTCAAGGGCGCGGCTCGGAACAAGGAAGGGGAGAGTGCTTAAGGAGTGCGCTATGGGCTCTTAGAGGGCACAGGGCGCAATTTCGGACAACGAAGGATTCCCGATTAAGGCTTAAGAGTGCACTCATCCGCTCCTTGCCTTAATGGGTTCATTTTGCAACTGAAAATTGCCTAAGTCTAGGAGATAGAACAAGGGGCGAACACATCAAGTTTAGACACAAAATCACGTGCGACACATACCAACTCATCAAATGAATTTAGACAAGCTCGAATAATGATGAATAGACATCAAAAAACCACTTTACATACACTCCCCAAGTACAACAAACAAAGTATATGTGACTGCGACCAAAAAGTGTCGTTTTACAACAAAAAAGGTGTTAGGACCATGAAATGCACTAAAGATGTTCCAATTGTAGTGATGACACATAAGAATGATCCAGAACACTTGAAACACATAGATGGACTTGAAACGACACTCTACGACCAAGGCAACACAAGATACGATAGTGAAGTAGGCTTCAAAATTTGAATGTAGTGAAATCTTTGGAGGGTGTTGAGCAGCGACACATTGGGCGATCTTCAGCTTCTCTGTCTAGGAATAGCTTTTTAGTTAAAAGGGTCATCCTTTCAGGAAGTATTGGTTTACCAATTAGATTGCCTTGATTTCCCCCTTTCGACCCGGTTACATACATAGTACCTCACTTTCTTTCACTTGGTTCAACACCCAAAGATATACCATACCATAATTGTTTCAACCCAGGAAAGGGTAATGTGCATGGTGAATTTATGATATTCAGAGTTTTCATCTCTGGTGTTGGTACCCCGACGGAGTCACTTTAGGAGCACAAACATTGTTTCACTGCCAAAAGGTCTGGATAGTACCCCGACAAAGTCACTTGCTTCACCTCCCTATGTTGGAAGCCATTCTCTTCTTTCACCCTTTATTTATTTATGTAATAGGACTGTGCTTTGGCACTCACTATTTTCAATTGGAAAAAGAGGGATCCCGAATTATTGATAGCAGAGGAGGTTACTCCTTCATAGAAGTTTTTTAAGGCGTTTGATATTGATTTGCTCACTTTAGATTTTCCCCTTATCCTATCTCTACTAGATTGGACAAGCGTTAACACATAAGTAAATATACACCAAGTTGAGTATTTTGGATACTAGCATAGGTGTGGATCTAATAGGTTCCATCAAGGTTTTCCTTTTGGATGTATTGTATTTTCCATCCAAACTTAGCTCAACCTATGGCATTTTCTCAAACAAAGAAGAAGAGCAAACAAAAAGCCAAGCATTGTGGTTGTCACATTTTCTCTTTTATTCCACCAGAAAGTCTTTTAGAGCCATGCACTTTTCACACAAGGTCTTATTTATGCACAATCACCAAGACACCGAACAAGACAACACATGACTAACAAAATACACATACAACCGACACTAATGAAAAAGAAAAGAAAAAGGACAAACTGTACAGGAAGTGCAGCTTGTAGCTACTATTGAAAATAATGCTTCAAACCTCATCCATTTACGAGCAGTGTTGAAAATATCAGTATCAGCAAAATATCGGCGAGGGTCTAGAAAACATGTTATCGTCAATATCGGCAAACATAAAAAATGCATAATATATTCATTTTTTTCTTCAGATTTTTAAACATATAAAGCAATAACAACATGAAATAAACACGTTGGCACATAAATATGAAGAAATCACTGATATATATATGATGTAGTGGATGTAAAATAAAAATGATACATCAAAGGCGATTCCAAATTTTGTTGATCCTTGATAATTATCCAATCAAAGACTCAAATGTGGAGAACCAAAACAAAATAACATCACATATATAAAAGAATCTCATCATCATGAGTTATATGTAGCAAAACAAATAAAACTAGCAACTATCTATCTGAAATCAATGCCTTCTCCCCCTTTTACAGGAAAACATGATGGGTTGTTTTTCAGGCCTGCCCTTAGTAGTACAAGGCCCTACCCCTGCACATAATGTCAAATAATGACTCTTGGGTATGGAGTTGTGCTCTCCTATATCTATAGCAGATGGTGCTGACGTTGATTCTCCCACAGTCTCCTCATCCTCCTCCTCATCTTTGTCCTGCTCCTCCTCCTTGTGCTGCTCCTCCCCCGAGTCCTCCTCCTCTTACTACCCCTGTTCTAATGGTTCCTCTGGCTTCTAACCATGTAGGTGACTCCTCCAAGATGGGCACCTTAGAATCCACCCTCCACCGAGATCATGCATCAATATTGTCTAAGGAAATGGCATCTGGATCCATTGGTGTTTCTATATGCTTCACTCAAAGTCGGATATTGTAATGCACATACACTAAATCATTGAGGCGTGAGAACTCCAACTTGTAAAAGTGTCAAAAAAACTAATGAGTCTTGACTCTTAACACTTGAGGTCATAAATTAAAATTACAATAAATGTAATTGTTCAACTGAACGTTGAAGCTCAAAGTTATACCTGTTGCTCTTTTTTTAGTGTAATTTTCTGAAATACACTCCAATTGCACTCACAACCTATGCAAATTTGGTGCCCTTGCACCATAGATTCACCACCAAATATCTACAACAAAATAAAGAAATAAAAAAGTCAAAAACTTATAACATAATTAAACTTTCAAATAAAAATTACATAATTGAATTTTTAAAGTTTAGAATTATAAATAAGTAACTTCAAAATTGAAAATTCTAATGAGTGATGACTTGTCATTTACATGGCATGAAGAGAGTCGTTTTCCTAATAGCATCATCAAAGCCAAATAGGCCAACACAATCCCGATAAAAATGTATCTGGCGATTGATTTTGCTATGAAGATCAGGATTAGGTATCATCCTCTGAATACAGTAATGGAGCCCTTCCATCACCTCACCATCAAAATCAAAGGCACATTTGTATGCAAATGCGGTGTTGAGGAAGAGTGTTGCTGCATGAATGGGTCAATGAAGCATCCCCGTCCACCGACAATCAATCACATCTCATAATATCATATGTCTATCAAGCCCAGCGGAACCCTTGTCTACATAATAAGAACGAATGGCCTCCTTGGTGTTGATTTAGGGTAGCATCGGATGTGCTCTAGGCCTCAAATTTTGCAGGGACGCTTGGGCACATGTATTCCAAAGAACCCAGAAAGCATTTTGGGAAATTCCACCCAAAAACAATTTTATTAAAATAATTAATATTTTTTAAAGGGACCCTAAGTCTAAACTTAGGAAATTAAAAATATTAATGGGTATTAATCTAATTGTGGGTGTAACTTAGAAGAAGACGAGGATCAAGCTAAAATGATCTTAGCAATTGATTAGCTTTTGTTAATTTATGGTATGTTCTATGCTTAGAGCAGTTTAATTCTCTTTCTTATTATTATTCACAGATTAGCAATCATATGTGCATAAGTAAAGTGCAGATAGAACATTAAACGATCAACAAGAAACAAGCCAAGACAAGAAACACATGATGTGGTGGCTAGCCAGGGACAAACCCCAATATGGGGAAACCCTTTGATCAAATCTTCTTTTATCTTCAATAATTCAGCAGAGAGAAATAGTACAAAAATCTGATTTATATCAACAGTAGCAAACCCTAGATCAGCAACATCAGCATCAAAACTAGGGCAGTCAGTATCTTGCAAACTGACTATCGGATCGGCTTGATTCCTTCACCAAAAAATGTGGCCTTCAGAGGAGATCCAGGTACAACTACAACACAGTTTAGAGGAGGGAGTTTGATGGTCAACGCTGGTCAAACTTTGGATCTGCAGTTGCAGCTTCAAGTTCTGCACCTTCCTTCCACACGTGTGAGAGAAGAGTCTCTTTCTGCGCAGGAGAGAAGAGCCTCTTTTTTGCGCTGGAGAGAGAGAGTGATGTGTTGACTTGAGTGAGTCCAAATGAGGAAGAGTCCTCCTGCATTTATACACATCTGTTGATAATTGAATAGATGCGACTGTCGGGCTTCTGAGCCTACATGAGTTGTTGGTAGGTCACCTTGTAGCCTTTGTCTTCCATTGCTGAGATGGACACCAGGTTCTTCTTGAGGTCAGGTACATATAATACATCCTGTAAGTGGATCGTATTACCTTGATTCAATTTAAGAGAGACATTGCCTACACCTTTCACGAGATATTTCATATTATCTCCAAGGACAATTTCCAGGTTAGTTTCTTTCTCTATTAGATTATGGAGAACTTCTTTGTAACCAGTGAAGTGCCTTGATGCACCACTATCAATGAGCCAAATTCCCATTGACTCTGAAGGAGCAGAGGTAGATAGAGTAGCTGATAAATAATATTCATCCTACTTATTTTCAACAATGTTGGATTCATAACTGGAATTTCTAGCCTTCTTGAATGTTTGTCCGCTTCCTTGATTACCAGCACTCCTTTTACCTTTGCTATTAAATTTGCCATTCCTTTGATTATCATGAGAGGAATTTTGATCATCGTCCCGGTGCAAGTTCTTTCTATCAGGGCACTCCTTCGCATAGTGACCTGGTTTATCACAAATGTAACATCACCCTTTTCTTCCACCCTTAGGTCCAACCTTTCTTTTTGATTTAGTCCCGGAATTATTTATTTTCTTAGCATGAGAAGAAAAGGCAGTAGGAGGACCTTTAGGCATGGGCATTTCTTGGTCTTCTACCCCTGTTTCTTCTTGAATGCATCTAGCCATTAATTCCTTGAAATCAGGCATTACATTATTGTTCAGAAGAGTAGTCTTGAACACGTACCATTCGGATGGTAATCCTCCAAGAGTTGTGAGTGCCATTTCCCTATCAGTAATAGTCTCCCCAATAGATAGGAGATCGTTCCTGATCTCGGTGATTCTTAAGAAGTATGCTTGCATACTCTCATCTTTGCCCTTCTTAATTTCCTTCAGCTTATTTCTAAGAAACAGAACTTGATTTGCATCATTAACTTTAAATAAACTCACCAGTCTATCGTAGATTTCCTTGGAGGTGTTCAGATCGGAGATGTAGGCCACCAAGCGCTTGTCGATAGAGTCCCAGATGATCTTCTTTGATTTGACTTCGTCGGTTTTCCATTTGTTCCTGGCAGCAACGAGTGCATTTGATGGAGGCTCAACAATATTGCCTCTCACATGGTCCAACACTCCTTGATCTTCTAAGGTTAGATCAATAGACATCTTCCATCCGTGATAGTCAGCTTTCTCACGGAGCTTGTCTTCGGCAGGGAAGAGTGTTGAGGACCCCATAGTTCTTTTAGGATAGCCTTGCCAATCTTCTCTCCGGTGATTTCTTGCTCTTGCTCGGGCTTTGTCTTCACCTCAACTCCGATACCATGTTATTTTATGGTATGTTCTATGCTTAGAGCAGTTTACTTCTCTTTCTTATTATTATTCATAGATTAGCAATCACATGTGCATAAGTGCAGATAGAACATTAAACAATCAAAAGAAAACAAGCCAAGACAAGAGACACAAGATGTGGCGGCTAGCCAGGGACAAACCCCAATATGGGGAAACCCTTTAATCAAATCTTCTTTTATCTTCAATAATTCAGCAGAGAGAAATAGTACAAAAATTTGATTTATATCAGCAAGTGGCAAACACTAGATCAGCGACATCAACATTAGCGGCCTCAGCATCAAAAATAGGCAGTCAATATCTTGCAAACCGACCGTCGGATCGACTTGATTCCTTCACCAAAAAATGTGGCCTTCAAAGGAGATCCAGGTACACCTACAGGCTACAGTGTAGTTCAGAGGAGGGAGTTTGATGGTCAACACTAGTCAAACTTTGATCTGCAGTTGCAACTTCAAGTTCTGCACCTTCCTTCCACACATGTGAGAGAAGAGTCTCTTTCTGCGTAGGAGAGAAGAGCCTCTTTTCTGCATTGGAGAGAGAGAGAGATGTGTTGAGTTGAGTGAGTCCAAATGAGGAAAAGTCCTCCTATATTTATACACATCTGTTGATAATTGAATAGATGTGACTGTTGGGCTTCTGAGCTTACATGAGTTGTTGGTAGGCTTGATAATTATTCCATAATCAAAATAGATTCATATCTCCATAAATACTTATCGGAATTGGATGATCTTTACATCAATCCTACACTTCTCGACGAGAGGAGTCTAATAAAAATATTATCAGTCATGAATAAGATGACCTACATGGAGGTTGGCCCTAGTTGCTAATTTTAACAGCTTTTAATCTAGGCCGTTGAATGTCAATGAGAATATTATTTAAGGGAGCTTGAGGGTCATTTGGAAAATACACCGAGAGATCAAGAGATCGAATTTCTAAAGTGAGAAGTTCTGAGGAGGAATTTCTGATCGAGGAGATTTCTTGCAGTTAAGGGGCAAGGATAGTTGGGTTGGAGTATCTTCTTTGGAACCCCGAATACTCAACAAAGAGGCACAGAAGCACCAGTGGAGGCAGCATAGACCCAGGAAGGACTGGCGTTGGGCCAGGAGGGCACACGCAATGCTTGACACAGAGGTAGAGCTGTCTTCCAGTAGAAGTCCGAAATTTGCCGAGGAGCTGCCGGATCAGCCGGGAGGGTTGACGTCAGAGCTAGGAGGCAAGGAGACCTAGTGCAGAGCTGAAGCAGAACCTCAGAGAGCTCCACGCAAGCCCACACAGTTACTGCGAAGGGGCAGCGCAGTTGTAGCCAGGGACAGTCAGTTCAGCTGCTCGATCAGTCGAGATTTTTCGGGTGGAGTGAGGTAATCTCACTAAGTTTTCTGCCAGTGTCCTTTTCTCTGTAACTGGATTGCCAGAAGGGCATCCAGAGTTGTATTCAGAACTACTACTTAATAATATAAAACCCTCAGATCTACTACACCGGTTTTCCCACATTGGGTTTTTTCGGGGACATTTGTCCAAAAAATAATGGTGTCTATTGTGTTGTATTTTCTTTCTCGCTCAGTCTCTTGTTTCTGCATAATATTTAATTAAGTGAAAGTTGTAGTGTATGTACTAAGATATTTTTTGTGGGAAACTGCAAGTCATTTGTTTAAAGGAATTTAACAAATAGGAGTAATATCATCAGTTGCTTTTATAGGGGTTCCTATTGTGGAATTTTCACATGGTATCAGAGCTGCAGGTGAAGTAAGAAGAGTAGAGCCAGTAGATCCAGTGTTGAGCAGAAGAAGGGAGTTCGAAAAAGCTACAGGAAGCAGCAGTCCTAAACCCCAGAGGCTGACGTAGTTTCAAGCCGAGAGGGCATATTTTCGAGGCAGTCTCTCTCTGTGTGAGTCGACAAAGAGAAGGACTTCTAGTTCAATTTTTTGTCGAGGCAGAGGGAGCAGCGCTGAAGCCTCAACGTGAGAGAGTTGGTGGGACGGAGATTTTTCAACAGGCAAATTGCTAGGTTGAAAAACGTCAGAAGAGAGAAGAGAAGCACAATGAGGGGACTTTTCCTCAAGCAAACTTCTTGCCAAGAAGTTTGTCTTCTCATTGGTTGAGCAACAACAGTGGGAAGTAGAGAGGAGATTTTCGACATTTTTGGCAGATATGGCAACCAATGGCTTGAGGGATCAGGACAGGTTGGACGGAGTATCCAACTATGTCATCTGGAAGGCTAGAATGTCTTTCCTTCTAGATGAGCATTCCCTCAAGACGTATGTCGACAGCGTGGTGGTTGAACTTGCGGATGCAGATCCGCTGAAGAAGTATAGATCGGAGATGGCGAAGGCCAAGAGGATGATCCTGGATGGCATCAAGGATCATGTGGTGTGTCATGTTGCTAGCAGAGGGATTGCTAAGGAGATGTGGGATGCCTTGGCCACGTTATATCAAGGATCTTCCAAGCAGCAGAAAATGTACTTGGAGCAGAAATTGAGATCTACTTAGATGCAGAAGCAAGAGCGTGTGGATCCATTCCTCACAAAGCTTAAGGAGACCCGTGATGAATTGGCTGCTGCGGGTATACACCTCAAGATTCAGAGTTGGTTAGACTAGCCCTCAATTCTGTCTCAGATGAGTGGCAAGTCTTTGTCCAGAGCATCCTGGACATAGCAGCATTGCCTATTTGCGATGAGATGTGGGCAGCTCTAAAATAAGAGGAGTTGAGGAGAGACTTAGTCAAAGTCAAACTTGATAGAAGCAGCAACAGCAGTGGGTCGAAGCCCAAGGAGGAGGAGGATAATGCAGCCCTTGCATCGAAGGGACAGCAGGAGCAACGAAGACGTGAGATGGGTCACTACGGTACTTAGTGTCCTCTCAAGAAGGACAAGGATGAGAAACACGATCTGAAGGTTGCACCTACGAAGATCGAAGAGGAGGAGTTCGTCGTGACAGCCGAGATACCTCCAGGAGGGAGGTGGGCTGATTTGGAGCTGTAGTTCGAAAAGAGCTACAAATGGGCAAGATCCTTGAGGAGTCCACCTCTCGGATCAATACCTTGCTATGGGAGCCCAGATCAGGAGTAGCAAGATGGACTAGTGTCGGATGGTGTCGAGGAGTGTTGGGGAGACAGTTGCAGTGGCCAGGAGCACCAAATACTGAACAACGCGGAGCATAGTTGACAACAGTGCAGATGGCACAGTGCAGAGGTCAGCAGTGTTGATTTCGGGTAGCATCGGATGTTTGCTAAGAGAGATAGAATTAGTGATTGGGAGATGCAGCTGAGGGACATTTGAGTACAGAGAGAAAGAGAGGCAGAGATAGTGTCGGGAGAACAGCACAGTAGTCGAGGAGAGTGACGCAGAGCCAGCCAGGGCTCATGTAGGGCCATGCAGAGGCAGCTGGGAGTTGCGCAGAGCCTCAAAGAGGCTAGCGTTGCTGACGCAGGGCCTCCTAAGGCTGACACAGACCCATTCGAGGTGACACAGGGCCAGCGCTGGGTAGAGAGCGGTTGACGCAGTCCAGAGAGAGGTTGACGCTAGGGTTTCTGGGGCAGATTTGTGCTAAGTAGCTGCCGGAAGACTTATCTAGGGTTTTAGCCAAGAGATTTGTCAGAAACTGAGAGGTATTACTGCCAAGGAAATTCTCTGTTGGGTAGGCCAGCTTCGACACCCAGATTGTACTCTGGCATTGCTTAATAAGAAAACCCTCAGATAGCTGCACCGGTTTTCCCGCATTAGGTTTTTCCGGGGACATTAATCCAAAAATAATGGTGTCATATGGTGTGATTGTTTCTGCTTCCTTTAGTTGTTGATCTTGAATATGTTGAGCATGCACTAGTGTTTATTTTCAGTATTTACATTGTAAATAACTTGTTAAGGAAAATAACAAGTAGGTAGGAATAAATAAGATAAAGTACATGGAGGATTTCTAACTAAGTAAACTTATATGCTTCAACATGGTATCAGAGCGTGATTGCAGATCACAGAAAGACTAAAGGACATCAGTCGAGCGAAACAATAGCAGCAGAAAACAGTTGTCCCGAGGTGACAAAACCTGTTTCTAGCAAAGCAACAACAAGGAAGGGTGATGCAGTGCTTGTGTCATCAAGGGTGAGCCAAGAAGAGGCAACGCAGAGGTGAAGGAAGGCAAGAGAATCCTCACGCAGAGCCACACAGTAGCTGGGAGAGCTAACGCAATTGGGTGAGGAGGCCGGGTTGTGGTGTCGGGATTGCGCAGAGCCTAGGAGCTCTCACCTTCAGGTTGCTGGGGTTTAGAAGGCTGCGGGAATATTGTAGAGTGGAGCTGGTGAGGTACTATAGTCAGAACAGTACCTGACAAAGCAAGGCCAGAGGAGTTGCTACCGAGGGTTTCTAGC
Organism: Pinus tabuliformis; assembly: GCA_031772625.1. Lineage (NCBI taxonomy): Eukaryota > Viridiplantae > Streptophyta > Pinopsida > Pinales > Pinaceae > Pinus > Pinus tabuliformis. The sequence continues at coordinate 51,132,289 of CM062805.1, read as the reverse complement.
CGAGGAACCCAGATCAGTGGTGCGGTTGCACAAGATGATCAGAGTAGGGGGCATCTCGATAGTAGCAGAAGAATTTCCAGGAGGGAAATCAGGAATCAGAGGGAGTCCAGAAGAGAACTTCCAAACGAGAAGTAGAGACTCAAAGGAGTCAAACAAAGAACTTCCAGGAGGGAAGTAGAGGACCATCATGGCACTACACGGAGTAAGAGACCAGGATAGACTGGACAGAGCATCGAACTTCGCAGTCTAGAAGGCCAAAATCTTATCCGTACTTGACAGGAATCGTGTCAAGAACTTCACCTTGAAGGTAATAGTTGTCCCAGTCGACCCCAATGATAATGACAGGTACGAGGAGGCGATGGCGAGGGCCAAGAGCATTATCCTTGACGGGGTCAAGGATCATGCAGTACCACACATAGCTGAGAAGGAATCGACATTTGTGATGTGGGATGCTCTCAAGAAGCTGTACCAGCATACTTCTGTGCAGAGAAGAATGTTGCTTGAGAATCAGTTGAGGTCGTATCAGATGAAGAAGGGAGAAACAATTGACACCTTCCTCGGAGGACTGAATGAGATCTAAGATCAGTTTACTGCTATAGGGGCAACACCGGATCAGGAGCTAATGGTGAGGATAGCCCTGAATGTTGTCTCAAAATACTGGGAGGTATTTGTCCAGAGTATACTAGGCAGAGGGACACTTCCACCTTGGGATGAGATGTGGGCAGCTCTTCATCAGGAAGAGATCAGACAGCAGTCGAAGACGAGTAGCAGCAGCAAGGGGATCAAAGTCAAACAGGAGGAGGGAGATGTGGCCCTAGCATCTGAGGGAAAGCAGGAGAAGCAGAAGAAGAAAGATCTCTCCAAGATCAAGTTCTTCCACTGTGGGGAGTTGGGTCATTATGCAACCCAGTGTCCAAGGAAGAGGAGTAAGGGAGAGTCTTCCGAGACTAAGGCAGCGCCAGCATGGGCAGAGAAGGAAGTTTTGATAGACGATGACTCTGCCATGAGTGCTCACATGCCACTTGAGTGAAAGTGGGGAGACATCGAGCTGTAGTCAGACGGACTACAGGCGATGAGGGGCAGGATCCTCGAGGTACCCAGCCTCTTGGATTAGAACTTGGTACGAGAGACTCGAAGAGGAGTAGCAGGACTGGCTGAGTCGAGTAGAGACAGATGCAGATGGAGCGGCAGAGAAAGCTACAATGCAGGAGTCTCGAGACAACGTAAGGCTAGCAGGCTATAGCAGTGTGAGAGGCATAGGAGTGTTGCACCAGTGCAAGACGGCACAGAGAGGTGTGCAACGGTGCGAGATGCAGGGAGTTGTTGCAGCAGCACAAAGGTCAGAGAGGGAGCACTTGTCAGCGGCAGAGGGAGCTTCAACATCAGTGGTGTCTCTAGCCCAACTGGGAGGTCAGATTGGGAGATCAGTTACTTACTCCTCAGTAACTGAGTTGCAGTGCAATAGTGGAAAACACGATGCAACATAATGAGAGGAGGTGCAGTGCAAATGTAGTGCTAGGAGAAAGGACCAGCAGCACGGATGCAGAAGGCGTTGTCATACAGATGCAGTAGTGGCAGTGGCAGAACCATGGGCAGTAGTATAGGATGCAGCAGTGCAGAGGATGTTGAGCAAGAAGTTCTAGCATCAACACAGGTACCGATGTTGGATGATCAGAGTAATACTCAGTGAGGAGTATTGCTAGAGCACAATCCTCGCTAAGAGGGAGTGTTGATTTGGGGTAGCATCAGATGTGCTCTAGCCACGAAATTTGGTGGAGAGGTTGAGTCACATGAGATCTCCAATACCCAAAAAGGGTTTGGGAACATTCTAAACAGATCAGGAGATATTAAAATAATTAATATTTTTAATGGAGTCCCTAAGTCTAAACTTAGGGAAAAGAAAATATTAATGTGTATTATTATGAACCTGTGTTAGAATGGTCCAAAAGACAAGGATCAAGCTAGATCTAATCTTAGCCTTTGATTAGCGACTTAATCTCACCCGTTGATATGTCAACAGGAAAAGTATAAGAGGAGGCTTGAGGGTCACTTGGAGAACACACCAGAGTGATCAGTCATTCTATTCTCTAGAGCAGGGTTTGCTAAGAGAGATAGAATTAGTGAGCGGGAGATGCAGCTGAGGTCAGCGTTTGAGTACAGAGAGACAGAGAGGCAGAGATAGTGTCGGGAGAACAACACAGTAGCCGGGGAGAGTGACGCAGAGCCAGCCAGGGCTCACGCCGGCCACGCAAAGGCAACTAGGAAGAGCCTCAGAGAGGCCAGCGTTGGTGACGCAGAGGGCCAGAGGGCTGACATAGGGCCTCCTAAGGCTAACGCAGACCCATCCGGGGTGACGCAGGGCCAATGCTGGGCAAAGAGGGGCTGACGCAGTCTAGAGAGAGGCTGACACTGGGGTTTCTAGGGCAGATTTGTGCTGAGTAGCTACCGGAAGGTTTATCCGGGGTTTCAGCCAGGAGATTTGTCAGAAACTGAGAGGTATTACTGCCAAAGAAATTCTCTATTGGGTAGGCTAGTTTCGACACCCAGATTGTACTCTGATATTACTTAATGAGAAAACCCTCAGATAGCTACACCGGTTTTCCCGCATTGGGTTTTTCCGGGGACATTAGTCCAAAAATAATGGTGTCATATGGTGTAATTGTTTCTGTTTCCTTTAGTTGCTGATCTGTAATATGTTGAGCATGCACTAGTGTTTATTTTCAGTGTTTACATTGTAAATAACTTGTTAAGGAAAATAACAAGTAGGTAGGAATAAATCAGATAAAGTGCATGGAGGGTTTCTAACTAAGTAAACTTAGAAACTTCAACAAGCAGCAGTGCAATAGATTCAGAGGGTCAGCGCAGAGACTAGCAACAATCAAGTTTCAACATTCGCGTGGTATCATACTGAACATAATTAGTTCAAAATTTTTGGATGTTTTTCCGTTGCTGATGGAGTAGCAGCAACAGTTGGCAATGCAGTAGCAGTTGATAGTGGCAGTGCTACCAGCAGCACAGATGCAACACTTGAGAGGTAGTTGTAGTATAGATGTAGTGTTGACAATGGCAGTGTCAGCTGCAATACAGTTACAGCAGTTGCGCAGTAGTTGGCGGACAGCATGTCAAACATCAGTAGTGCAGAGGACGATGCTTCAGAGTCAGAGCAGTATGCAACAACGTATATTGCTAGAGCACATTCCTCATTAAGAGGGAGTGTTGATTTGTGGTAGCATCAAATGTGCTCTAGGCCTCAAATTTTGCAGGGAGGCTTGGCCACATGTATTCCAAAGAACCCAGAAAGCATTTTGGAAATTCCACCCAAAAACAATTTTATTAAAATAATTAATATTTTTTAATGGGACCCTAAGTCTAAACTTAGGAAATTAAAAATATTAATGGGTATTAATCTAATTGTGGGTGTAACTTCTAGAAGAATACGAGGATCAAGCTAAAATGATCTTAGCCATTGATTAGCTTTCAATCTAGGTTGTTGAATGTCAACGAGAAGATTATTTAAGGAAGTTTGAGGGTCATTTGGAAAATACACCGAGAGATCAAGAGATCGAATTTCTGAAGTGAGAAGTTCTCAGGAGGAAGTTTTGATCGAGGAGATTTCTTGCAGTTGAGGGGCAGGGATAGCATCAAGAGAGAGAGAGAGACTTTCTCGACCAAAGAATCATATGTAGAGAGAGGTAGAGAGTGATCCAGTAGTCCAGACGCAGAGGTTGACGTAGGGCCACAAAGGGCCATGCAAAGGCAGTGCAGAGGGTGAGAGAGAGTTTGAGATTTTGCTGAGGAGAGTTAGTTTTAGAAGTCGGGAGCCGGGGTGTGAGACCGGGAGGCTAAGAGCAGAGACTCCGGGCAACAAATCGATCAACAGACTAGGTGATGTAGTGCCTAGAGAGGTTGACGCAGAGACTACGTGAGGACTGCATAGAGGTAGCCTAGGGCCTGCCAAAGGCACTTCATTCAGTATCCAGATCAACCGGGATTTTTCTCAGTGATTGTGTGAGGTAATCTCACAAATCTTTCTGCCAGTATTTCTCTCTGTAACTGAATAACCAGAGAGGTATTCAGAGATGTATTCAAAATTTGCTACTGCTTAATAATAATAAACCCTCAAAACCGCTGCACTAGTTTTCTTACATTGGGTTTTTCTGGGGACATTTGTCCAAAAATAACGATGTCTATTGTGTTGTATTTTCTTTCTTGCTCAGTCTCTTATTTCCGCACACCATTTAATTAAGTGAAGGCTGCAGTGTATATATTTCGATATTTGTCATAGGAAACTGCAATAATTTGGTTGATTAATTTAACAAATAGAAGAAACATTATCAGTTGTTGTATTAGGGATTAGGGTAGAGGAATTTTCACACTTGGCCCTATCCATGTCCTCATACAAATAAGCCATTGTAGGCTTGTCTCCATCTACCAATCTCAGAACCTTTACTATAGGTTCACTAACTGAGCACACTTCTTCTACTCCCTGCCAAAATTTGTTAGTGTACACTAGTTTTCCAATGGCTCTCCCGTCTTGTCTCTTGTTGTATCTACAATCACACCACTCATAAGAAACAAACATTTGCTTCAACTCAAACTAGCATCAAAGCAAAAACTGAAGAGTAATAAAGTTGGTGGAAAAACGTGTGATTACAGGACGCCGCAACTCCTTGTTTCTAGTGTATCTCCTCATGAGGCTAAAGAACAAAAGCATGGTTATATATAAACATGGGGACGATCCTAGCCATATCAATCACCTCCTTGATGAAGGAGAGTTTCCCCATATCCTCAAGTAGAAAATCGATACAATGTGTTGCATATGAGTCCAGAACAATGTGCGCTGCCTCTCCATAAGCATCCTGCCGGTAGACGCATAATTAGCTACATTATCTGTTACGACATGCACCACATTCTAACAACTCACATTTCTTTGTTGCATCTTTTATATGTGTTGATGCATCCACTGATTTAATAAACATGGTACCTTTAGGACAATGTACCAAGAAATTTAGAAGGGTCCTACTCTTCCTATCTGTCCAACCATCACACATCATTGTGCATCTAGACACTTCCCATGTCTGTTTCAACTCTGCCAATCTAGAGTTGATGTCCTACTTTTATGAATGAGGATTGGCCCCGCAACTCCTCAAATGTAGCACTTTTGTACCCGAGGCCCACAACAATAATAACATCACACATTGGCTGCCAAAATGGATTGGTTTTGGTGATGCGGAGAGGTAATTCACTCCAGAAAAGACACCTCCCCATAACTCTATCTGCTTCTTGTCTCTTCTTTTCTCCAGCAGTCGAACAGTCTCTTGCATGTGTAGCTGAGTTGACCGGGTTCCTCCAGGACTGAGCAAAATAGACTTGCATGCATGGGCTGCTTCTCCCAAGGCAGAATGCAAAGGCATCCCTTGTTTCAGGGATCTATGTTTAGCAGTTGGAGGTTACATGCAAGGAGCAATTCCGAAACCTCCCACCAAGTGTTACTTCCCCTAGATTTGTGGCATGTGCGTCACAACCTCGATGTTATCAAAACTCATCAACTGGACGTTGCAGAGCTCATTACTCACATCAACCTTGCAACTTTGACATCCCACATCACATCTAGGAGCAGTGGGCACATTCAGCTTAGTTGTTTTGGGGTAAGCCTGTGTCCCATGCCTTGTGCTACATTTCTATCGCTTTTCATGTTTTCGCTTGTGGGAGTATTGTTTGCTTGATTTATTTGAATGCTTGTTGTTGTTTACATGTATACTAGCTTGTCCTAGCTTGGTTTCAGTTTTCATTGCTATATCACAGTTGTCGCATGCATGAAATTGTTTTGCACGGACGTTCGCCCAACCAGCGTACTGCCTCACCCACATGCATGATGATCTGTTTGATGAATCTTTCATTCATGTTTTGCATGCACTGTTAATCACTTCTGCTATCACTAAGTGTCGCCATACATTCACTAACTTAATTGTTTTCAGTTGCCCGTCAGCGAGTCGGGCCAACCTTGGCCTGGGCTCTACCTTCACCAAGGCTGCATTGCACAATCTGGGAAAGGAAGTCTCACCTTCCTCTCCAGATTTGCGCATTCTTGCCCAACACTAGCCTCCAGGACTGTTTTGCGCATTTCTAGAGGACAGCAGCTGCTTGGCCCAAGAAATTGCGCAAATCTATCCCTAGGCCAGTGGTCCTTCCCAATTGGAATTGTGCATTGCGCAAACCCAGCAGTCAGCAGCGAGACTGGATTGCGCAGTTCCAGTAGTCAGTCAGTGTCCCACCAACCCAGAGTGTGCCTTGTGCAGTCTTAGCAGTCGGTCTCCTGACCTCCCAGCCGAAATTCCGCAACCTTCATGATCATGCACCCAGGTATGTTGCAAGTTAGTTCTCATGTTCATTTTGGTTTTCGACTGACAGATTGCTTTTCGTGAGTGTTGCCATGTCTTTAGGAATCCCAAGAGTTCATCTGCCTCTCAGTAGTACAGGTACAATGATTTCCAGGAGAGAAGAGTCGAAGACACCGTTTAGAACACACTTGGGGATGCAGTTGATCAAGTGTCCATGGACTTGCCTACCCACGAAGACATCAAGTTGTTCGTAGACAAGAACATCAAGCAGCAGCATCATAGCGAGCAACATCATGAACAGTAGCTGAAGGCAGCATACCGAATGCAACGAACGCAGCGAATGCAAGAGGAGGGTTATTGACAACACAGAGGCAGAACAAAGTTGCAAGATCAAGCAAATCCACCGATGATGAAAGCAACTTTGGAGACTCAGGCTATGAAGTGACGATGCGACATGAAGATCGCGTGAAGGCAGAAGATGGAACAAAGAAGGAGTTCCATGTGCTGAAGTAGCAACTCAGGAAGAAAATGAAGTTGTACACATAGACAAATGAATTGCAACAGGATCAAGAACAACAGTGGGCGCAACATGCACTCACGGAAGAAACTACGCTCGTACATGTTAAGGATCCATCCCAACAGCTGACACAGAGCAATCATGGTAAGTAGTGTTGTTGATCGCATGCAAGGGATTTAGCAGCATGCATATCGTTGAGCGCACACATGCAATCCAACCCATTCAACACACTCACCAAGACGAAGACAAAAAGCAAGTCCAACTGGGGTTGAACATGCACTTTGGCAAGTTGATGCGCATGACCACCAACACACACTTGAAGATCAGCACGGACACTATGCATCAGTGTGTTGCCAGTTCAACTGTACCTAAGAAGACCATGCGGATGTTAGCAGACGAGTTGGATGAAGGGGTCGAATCAATGCACCGGTTGCAACAGAGGCAAGAGTTCGCTTTAGCAAGATGCCACCATGAGTTACATGCACACCATCACAGGCGACCAAGCTTGGCATTAGCTCACCAGCTTCACCATCACAAGCATGTCAAAGAGTTGGTCTCACGACAGTGGACTGAGTGTCAATGACGTCTTGCAAGGCTTGCTCAAGCCATGTTGTCTCACAAGAGTACATGTGCATTTTAATGTTGAGTCATGTCAAGTGTAAGTCGAGTGTCAACAGTTGGAGGTAATAGTCATAAAGTAGGTGAAGAGTCATGAGGGTAGGTGAAGAGTCAAGGTTCACCCCACCCTTTGCTATAAATAGTCCCTCATAACTCATTGTATAGGCTTTTGGTCAGCCAAGCTTTTACTTAGCTATCTTGAAGAAGGCTTGGACAGTATTGTAACGCGTCTTGGCTTCTCCACTACACGGAGCTTGTCCATCTCTTCGGAGTAGCAGGCGGATGTGGCTATAACGTTCCACTGTTGGGGCTAGCAGGTTTATATGGATGTATTGTATGATTGTGACTTACACTCAATGTTTTTAAAACCGAAACCGGTGACCGGACCGGTCCACCTAATGAACCGGTTTACCGACCGGAACCAGTCTAACCGGGACTGGTTTGGTCTAAACGAACCGGTTTTAGAAAAATACATTAAATAATTATTTTTTAATGAAAAAAACTATTTTTAAGATTTAAAACCATGATTCCAAGCCAATAGAGACAAAATATGCAAATATTGCTCATTTATATACCATGTAAAGGTGAATATATCAAAATGGCACCGAGTGCAATACATATCATCGACAAAATACATAAGCAATGAGGCTCTAAATGGCCTCTAGAGTGCAAAAACAAAGCCTACAAACTATGGGGCCAATGGCCTACTACAAGACTTCAGTCTAGACTCTACATATATGATAATAGTAAATACTATAATAGTGATCAACATTATCACTTGAAGTTGAAACTTCTCATGACTCATGAGTCTCAGTCATCATGATCAAACTCAGTTGGTTGAGTACGACTCCCAAACTTTGCAGTCACAAACTTCTCTATTGGTTCAGTGACTTGAGTCTCAAACTTCTGAAGGTATTCTGCACTAATATGCCCTATTATTTCATTTGGTGCTCCACATGGCTTTACATGGCCTCCTATCCTAGCCAAGTGTTGCTTGAACCTGTTAATACCCCCTCCTTGAATGGACTTTTGGCAATATTTGCAGATCATTTTGCCATCAATCATATCACAATGAGCCCATGCAGTATCTCTGGATTTTGGAGGCATGATGACTCCCTGGATGGTAGATCATAGAAGTGAGAAGTTTATAACACATAAAAAAAATTAATTCATGGACAACAGTCAAATAAGGAATTTTCAAGTGCAAATCCTTACCTGGAAATGCAAACTAGCTCCCTTAGCCTCCTCTTGAAGATGGCAACTCCACTGACAGCTATACACTATCTCCAAAATAGCTCCAACTCCAACTCCAAGATGACTACTTCAGCAAAAACTCCACACTCTCCAAGCTCACAAACACTCCAAATCAGTTGTGTGAGACAAATGAGAGCGAGAGGGGTCTCTTATAGCTTGGAGAGGGTGTTTTTGGAGGGAAAATACCTTTACCTCCCCCCCAAAACCCCTAAACCACAAACCACCAACGCCTTTTTGCATGATTTGGTGGGCATGCCAAAAACCGGCCGGTTTAGGACGGAATCGGCCGGTTTGATACAAACCGGCCGGTTTTCACCGGTTAGGGCCCAAAAACGGCGAAAGGCAAGGTATAACTGGGTTTTTTTTGCCGGTTCAGACCGGCCAGCTTGCTAACCGGCCGGTTTGACCGGTAACTGGTTTTTCAAAACAGTTTTTAAAACACTACTTACACTTCTTTATATAATAAGAGCCAGCACATTTTCATGCATATGTTGTTATTGTAGTTGGACTGCTCCGGTTGCCTTAATGATATATGTTGTTTAACTTATGTACTTGTGTATGAACTGATTTGTATGCAATTATATGAATCTTGTTGTTAATGTGTTGCATATGTTGTTAATGTTGTCACCGTCCATGTCGACTACTCTGCCGGACATCAGACATACCTTTCACTTGAACCTTGCTATAACAACCATCGCACTCGCCTCGGACTGATCTGTGAGTGTTGTACATGTTATCTTACCTTGTTTGATGTGACTGTCGCATCCGAGTGGACTGCTCCGCCGGAAGCTGTGCATGTCCTTTGTTTTGTGTGTTCCTAGCCGAGTTGGGACTAATCCATTTCAACCTGGAACTCACCTTCACCTCCTTCCCCCTTCAAAGTGTTGGAACCTCTCATACACCTTCCTTGAATCACTGCATCAGTCACACCCTTGCTGCTGACAGAGTTATCCTACTTGCCTTTGTGCGACATCATGTTCAAGGCATTACCTTACGACCCACTGCTGGGACTCCTACACCAAACGGTCTGAGGTCTAATTGGAACTTCTTACCAAGGAGATCCACTTGACATGTTGGTGGATCCAGCACCGTCAATAGGATATCATCATAGAGAATCATGGACGATGGTTAGAATCTATGGAATTCAAGGATATAGCTCTTGGGAATCTCATTGGAAACATAAGTGGCAAGGTCATCTAGTACAAGGTTCATCATACATCTGACAAAAAGAAACATTTGCTAATGGGGTTACTTTAGATTCTCAAGATTCTCTGATGGAATCTTCATCAGGAGGTTCACCAATCAAGAGAGGAAGCAAGTGTTTTATCAAGAATTCCAAACTTGTGGAATTCATGGGATGATGGTATGATCAAGGGATGGAATCTCTTTCAATCAAGGAAGTTGCTTCAGGAAGTCTGGATGACCCAAAGAAAATATGGTATGTATGCTTACATTTAATATTGTAGAAGTCATGTCATATGGTTGTAAATAACATGGATCAATGCTCTATCTTGAGAGCATGATCATGAGTCACACATTCACTAGATGAAATAAACATAATATGTCCTCATATGAAGTATGAGGTGGTTGACAACAATAGAGGAACTCTGATTGGAAGCTCCTGGGAATGAGATATGTGACGAAAGGAAGGAAGAGATCATGGAATATGCAACCATGGTAAAGGCTATCAACATCTGAAAAACCAAGAAGATTTGACTAGGATATCGCCATGGAAGATATGAAGACTCTGATGAAGTTTGAGAAAGAAAGAGAGCCTTGAGAATATCTATATCTTTGGGAGATGTGTCGATATGTATGTAGGATGTTGATGCAAACCAGAAGACGTCATGATGAAAGACCATCACAAAGGTAATGTTTATTTTAATGTTCATTCCTTTATTTTTGAACATATATCTCAATGGGTTTATGTAGGGTTGTCGAGGGAATATCTATGAATATCTTCCACCACCGACGCACACGTTGTAGGATGAAAGATCCTTAAGTAAACATGGCATGAATAAAGCAACATGGCACGAAGGAATGCCCGATATGGACTGATGGATCACTTTCCAATGATGACATGGCTGACTCATGGATGAAAGTGATGGATGATCGGTGCCCTATGTAGAAGTCCCAAACATGAACACTCCAAAATAAAGAAAAGAAATTAATGACAACTTGAGGAGTAGTTCTTAAAGAAAATAGTTGTCCCATTATCTCCACCTAAGGAGCTACTATAGGTCCCTAATTAAGAGGGAGCCTGAAAACAAGTTTCTTACTTGGAAGAAACTTAGAAATTCCTAACCCAAGAGGGACCTTAGGTACATTCCTTTTCAGGAATGAGTACAACCCTTTATTGGAATAGATATGCCCTTCCTAATTAAGAGGGAGAGACAGAGACATCATTCTTGTCTTCACTTGGGAAGACAAAATGGAGGATTGGGTAAGCATCTGGCATCCGATGCACTTTGAGGATGTATTAGAGTATCCAAGATAAGAGTAGTCGTTGAGGACCGATATTCTTTGAGGACTAGGAATCCAAGATAAGAATAGTCATGGTGGAAAACACCCTGAGAAATCGGTTGGGGTCTGCTCCAAAAGAGACAATGATGAGGGTGTCTATACATCATTGGTCTCACCAGCATTGTGCTCGGATCTCATGGAGAGATAAAGCTGTTAGTCAAGGCCCTTTTATGTGACAATGCTGGTTGATATAATGCTATACAGATGTGTTACCAATGTTGAGAAATCTAGGGAAAAAGGAGTTAAAAGATTTCTTTGCTTGATAATTGCTTGTGATATACTTTTACCTTTTAGTCTATAGTCTTCTCTTCATTATATTATTATTGTGTTCTTTTCATCAAGACAATTACCAATATGCACAATAGAAGACAAGTGACACAGTATGTAGGCTTGTCAGCCAGGGCCAAAACCTCTCACATGTTGAGAGGTGTTGTATCTCTGAGATAATAATGGTTAGCTATTATGCCAGAGCATCTAAGATAAATGTTTTGGGGGTTTTGTTTTAATTTGGGAGACCAATGGATGAAACAGATATAGAATTGATGTGCCTAACCTCTTGAATAATATCAATATCTCAACAAAGGGCTGCTATAAATATTTACACAGTGAAATAGATTTTAAGATGATGAGCAAAAACAGAAAAGTAATATGATTGCCATAGTTTTCAAATTGAAATCTAAATAATCACAAGTATGAAAACCTTTAAACTATGTTTAAAGGTTTGAGAAAATACACATGATCCTACAAAAGATGCTGATGATTTATTAATTTTGAGGGAATTAATTAAACAAACAGTCCATTAATTCATTCTCTTTATAGATTATCACTTTAGAAAGCTTATAGGAATAGATTGAAATACAATTATTTCTACCTAGTTATCTCTACAAGACACAAGTATATGAAGAAAAAACATAATGAATGACACTAGAAAAACTTATAGGAAACACAAACTGTGTAAAATAGAATTTAGAATCCTTTGCTTTGTATTAATGATCCAGAAAAAATAATTACATCAGATGTCTAGAAATGTTTCTTCAAGGGTGCAACCCTGAATAACTCGTGAAGAGAGTTATTTATACAACAATAGGACGAAAAATATCTTGAACTACTTTTACAAAAATAGATTATTTACACAGTCAAAAATAAAATTGTCTAATGATCTGGCACTACTTTGGTGCTGCGATGTTTGATGACTATTACTGAAAAAGTTGAAAAGTGGTTGAAGCTGGCTGACTGTTCCCTAAAAAACTGAATGCTGTTCAATAATCCTTAATCAAGTAATTCTATTAATTCTTCCCAGCGTTTCTTATCTGGGATAGAAATCTTTGTTACCCTACTGCAAATTTCATCCATCTCGGTGTATTTAGTAAAAGTGGGTTTTACCAAAAATATATGCTTGATTTCATTCAGGATGAAGAAAGAAAGTGTTTTTACCAGTGTGGAAAAGGTCTGCAAAAAATTGCAATTTAATCCTAAAAATGTGATTTTTTAAACTAAACGATTTAATCCCCAGACTTTTTGGCGACTTTTTTCAGAAAGGAAAAAATCGTGATTTAATCGTTATACTCCCGATTTAATCGGGAGTCGACCCAAAAAGTGGGCCTCCCTCCCAGGCCGCGGATAAAGAGGCTACAAAGGCGAAAATGATATAATTTTTTGTTGTTTAATCTTAAGGCACAAAGTGGAATCTTTCAAACGTAGCCCTACAAATTTGATGATAACATTGTGTTGTGCAATTTGTTTTGTTGTTGAATCTTAATTTCAAGCATTATAGTTGGTTGGTGTTACTGAGAAAATTAATTGCTTAGTTGCTATATTCTGTTGAGTGTTGAAACATATATGGCTATTATTGGTTTTCTCTTGTTGGATGTTATGTCTGCAAAACAATAGGGATCTCTATGAGATGTGCAAAAAAATACAGAGAAGAGACATTAGCTAGAGGCTAAGCTGACAGAAGGCTACTATAAGAAACTGAGAAGACTATGAAAAGGAAGTGCATACCTACCTTGACGAGCATGATTGTGAGACATAAGAGCAAGAGGACAAGGAGTATCCAGACTAGCAAGCAAGGAAGTGTAAATAGCTAAAGAACATTCCCAAGAATCAACATTGTTATGATCATATTTTTTGTGGATAATGTTGAAAAACATTGGTGATAAAATGCACTTAGAATGCAGACTACAAGAGTGCAACATGATTTAGTGATCGAATTCACATGTAAAGAATGACATTGTAGTAAAACACCTCTAAACTATGACTTCGACTTTAGATGTTAAAAAAATAAAAAATAAAATGAATAGTTTTGTGTTTTTTAAATTTTGCGGACTTTTTCAAAAAACTCCCGACTTTAACGAGTTTTTCAACTTTTGGACCCTTGCTGAATTAATCCCAACTTCGACTTTTTCCACATTGGTTTTTACTATGAGAGCTGGTGTTGCTAATCCTTTGATATTGGCTACTGAAGCTGCATGGGTGCCCACCTTTGTTAACTTCTTGACATAATCCTCAATTGGCATCAATTTATCATTAATAACCATCATAGAAGGTAAACCTTTGCTGACCAAAGGTTCAATCTTGTTGAAAAATCTTTGAACTATGTTGTTAACATTGCTGCACTTTTCTTGTAGCTGAAGGATGAGATTTTTCTTAGTGATAATCTTCTTTACCTCTAATATTGTTGTAGTTCTGTCACTTATCCTTAACTCCTCAAGCTCATAGTCATCCTTGGAATTCAGAAATTTGATTATATCAGAGGCAGTCTCTGGCATATCCTCCAGCTGCCTAGTTATGGATTCCACTGCTTCCTGAGCTTTTTCCAAGAGATCTTTCTGATTGAATATTATCTTAATGGAGGGCCAAATCTCCTTGATTGCCTCTGTGATTTCTTCCCACATAATTTCTTTTGCTAAACCCAACTTGTTTCCTATGAAGGAATTTGTGAGTTCTTTCTTCAACACTTCCACTTGGCCTTCAGTCTGTTTGTTTCAGTCGTGTGTGAACTGTTTGATATAGACTTCATAAGTCGTAATTCTTTGAGTTCATTTCTCCTGTCTGGATAGACAGGTTCTGAACAGCTTTAGTAAGTTGTTCAGCCTCTTCTGCTGTACCTGTTGCTGATGTAGTGGCTGTAGTAGAAACTCTGTTGATGGGAATTGCTGCAAGAGAGACTACATCTGTTGAAGTTTGAATGTTCTTGATAGCTTCCTCCTTCTCCTTAACCAATTTCTCCATCTGCTCCTCCATTTGTTTTATTTGCAAATTATGTTCTATGATGAGCTTCATCATATCTGACTTTTGAGTCTCTGTCTTCTCAATTTCTTTGGCCATTGGATCCTCAAATGCTGGTAGTTTCAGTTGTTTCTTTAGTGCTGCAACTTCAGTGTTCTTTTTCTTAATGAGCTCCGCTGCTGCATTTATGTTTGAGGGATCATGTCCCATCCTTAGCACTAGATTTTCCAAAGACTGAATCTTGGTATCCTTTGCTAATGAGGAGACCTTCTCCAACTTTAATTGTGACTAAATGTTGGCCAATGTAACCTACATCTTTGACAAACTCATACCAGTGTTTGTCAAGGTTGAAGCAATCATCTACCTAGTCTGTTTGTGCATCTCAATTTGATCAATTGGATGCACATCCTAGACATTAAACTCAAAAGAAGTATGTTTCTGGTATTGTGTTGCAGTTCTGGGCTGAGGAACTTGGGCCTGCAAGAAAGCCATTTGCATCTTCCCCTTCTCAGAGTCAAAGACTAAAAGAAGCCTGGCTTGAGAGCTAGAAGAATGCTTCCAGAACTAGGTGTAAGTATTTAACTTCAATTCTTCATTCTTTCTTTTGATTTCACTAAAGACATGGAAGATGTCTTCCTCTTTATTCTCTGGAATGCCTCCAACAATTTGGACTATCTACTATTCATGAGAAGTGGTAGACTGAGTTGGAGATTGTATAGACTGTTCACCAGACTGTGAATCAATATTCATAGAGACCCTTTGTTTCTTTTTCCTGTGAAAGACCTTGAGGCCTTGGCTTGTTGCCTCTGTTGCTGGTGAAGATTGTTCTTCCCTCCCTCTCTTGGCAGTCTTTTCCTGTGCAATGGGAGTTTGCATATTTGATGTAGAGACTGCTTGCTCCTCAGCCTCTTGGAGGGTATTCTCTGTCCATTCCAACTGATTCTTGAACTATTCTATCTCAGGCCTAGCTGTATGATGATATGGTGTGAAATTATTTTCCACCCTGAGTTTGGAGATGACTCCCAATGGGTCATATGACCAAGAGAAACTGAGAGCAAATTTCATTTCTTTTAATAGCTTATGAGCTTCCTCCCCTACAGTCCTGGTATTACAAATGAAGGGACCAACTTGAGCTTTGAGCTTAAATTGCGATTTCTTTTTGGCAGCTACAAAATGTACTTCATCTGCATTCAATCTTTGCCTCAAGTACTCCAGTGCAAAGATTCTAACAGGGAGGTACTTCGGCAGTTTGTAGGGTGGAATCTCACAGCCAAAAACCCTGATTTCTATGTAGTTTTGGTAGCAATACCAATCTTGTTAAAATTGGAAACTAGGGACAAACTCCATGTGGGTCATCTTATTAACAAAAGCTGATATTTTTCTTGGATCCCTCTCATCGAGAGGTATAGGATTGATCTAAAGATCATCCGATTCCGATAAGTATTCATGGAGATATGAATTTATTTGTGTTATGGGACAATTCATCAAGGTTGGCCAGCAACCAAATAAACCCCACTTGTGCTCAACGTTTTAGTATAAATAGAGGTGGCCTTCAAGTCATTTCAACACACTTGGGATATCTTCCTCTCTACTTGTCTTTGGGTTTTAGTTGGAGGATATATCCTAAGAGATAACGCTACCCTAATCCAGAGGGAAGAAGCCAGAACTGCCGGGAACAGCTGGAATTTCCAGAATTGTCAGAACTCCCTGGAACTGTCGGAACTGCTGGAAAAGCCGGAACTATCGGAACTGACGGTAACTGTCGAAACTGCTAGGAACTGTTGGTATAGCTAGGAAAGTTGATGCAGAGGGCAGATGCCGGAACTGTCGGGAACTACCGGAATTGCCGGGAAAAGCCGGAACTACCGAGAAAAGCTGGAACTGCCGGGAATTGTCGGGAACTGCCGGAACTGTTGGAACTACCGGAACTGCCCGAAACTGCCCGGAACTGCTGGAAATGTCGGGAACAGCCAGAACTGTCGGAACTGCCGGAACTGCCAGGAACTACCGGAACTACCGAGAACAGTCGGAACTGTCAGAACTATCGGGAACTGCCGGAACAGCCAGAGCATCTGTCTCCGAAGGAGAACAGCATGCAAGGGACAACTAACTAACATTGGGATAGTTGTATGGTACTTAGCAGCAAATACACCAAGCATGCAATGTTATAGCTAGCATGCAAGGGACAACTAGCATACAACAGCAAGCATGCAAAGGACAACAAGCAAGCTAGGGAGAATAAGCAAGAAAGATGCAGCCAGCACATAGGTCAGTATGGCAACATGGTGCAGCAATGGCACATAATGCAGTACAGTGATGGGTACAATCATGATTAATGAAGCATGATGACATGCAGCATAGTGATGATGGGTGCAGCATGATGACGAAATGCAGCACAACGATACGTGAAGGAGTCACCCTGGAGAATCAGTTGAAGCAGCGTGTCTTCAACTGATCTCATGTATCATCTTCTTAGAGATGATCTATGCTCTTATCTAGATAAGTCAAAGTGTTGACGTCTGTTGTAAACGTACTATATATCTCTCTGCTGAACTATTGAAGAACATATAAGAAGAATTGATCAAGGGTTTCCCCACATTGGGATTTGTCCCTGGCTAGCGCCACATCTTGTGTCCTCTTGTCTTGGCTTGTCTTCTGCAATTTATGTTTATGTTCTATCTGCAGTTTACTTTAATGCTGATGTGATTGCTAATCTGGAAAAGATATTGAGCTAACTGTGAAAATTGAAATAAATTGCTCTAAGCATAGAACATACCTAAAATTAACATGGTATCAAAGTTGAGGTGAAGACACAATGCCCAAGAAAGAGTGAAAGAACAATCACTGAAGACAGTTGGGAAAGGACAAAAGGATCAGTGGATTCCTCATCCCTCTTCAAATTCACCGAGGGTGAAGTCGAAGCAAAGAATATTATCAGAATGGCGCAGCGGAAGTTTCTGATGGCCTACCTAAAGATCACTTCATTGGGAAGTTCGGATCTAAGGGTGGAAGGAAAGGCAAATGCCTTGGTTGCAATAAGTTCGGCTATCATGCGAAGGAGTGTCCGAATGGCAGAGACACATCTCTTGATGAAGATAACAATCATTCTAGGGACATCTTCAATGATCAAAGGAATGATAGGTAATGCAGGTCATCAAAGAAATGGCTGACTCTTCAAAGAAAACAAGGAACCCTAGGTATGAAGAATCAAATGTTGTTTTTGATAAGATAAAGAAGCGTTATCTTGTATTGGCCCTCTCCTTCAGATTCTTTGGGGATCTGGCTTATTGATTGTAGTGCTTCAAGGCACTTCATCAGATAGAAGGGTGCACTCTCTAATTTGGTAGAGATGGAAACAATTGTGGGATTATACTTGGAGCCGATGCCACCTATCCCAGAAAGTGTGTAGGGAATGTTACCCCTCAATTGAATGAGGGTAACTCGATGAATTTACAGAATCTATTTTATGTACCTGATCGCAAGATGAACTTGATGTCCATTTCGGCAATGGAAGTCAAAGGTTACAGAGTGGCACTCATCGATGGAAAGGTACGTGTTAAAAAAATAGAATTTTCAAAGATGCTTTTTCTCATGGGTTCAGGGTTGGCAATTTGTATCAAGTTGCAGGATGGTCCATTGGGGATCATGTCAATTGACATATCGCATCTATAACACCGGAGGTCTACCTATGGGGCCCTACCCGATGTGAGTCAGATGGTGATAGGGATGCCTGAATTCAAAAAGAGCATGAAAGTACATGTCTAAGATGTACCGAATGAAAATCTTACAAGGGGACCATTCCCCTCATGTAGTAGGTCCACAGGTTTGGAACAACCCGAGGGGTTTGAGATTGATGATCAGGAATCTCATGTATGCAGGTGGAAGAAAGCCGTCTATGGCTTGAAGCAAAACTCCCTGGGCGTAGTATGAGAGGATTGATAGCTACCAGATGAAGTTGAGATTCACTAAGAGTGAAGCCGATCCAAACCATTGTTTTAAGGTTGTGGATGATAGACCTCTCATACCAACACCTTATGAGGACGACCTATTTCTGACAGGTGCAGACCCTCCCATTTGCAGAAGTAAGAGGGAGTTGGATTCCGGATGTGGAATGAAAAACTGCAAGCCTGTGACTACCTTGAAGATATTAACTTTCAGAAGTTATATGGTAGTGATGTCAGACCAGATTTGGGAAATGCCTTTGAGTTTCATGAACTCATTCGCGTTGATGTTCTTGGTGAACTTTCGTCCGAACATATGTTTTGTAGTTAGCATGGTGAGATCATATTTGGTTGAGCTTCACTGGATTGGTGCCAAGAATCTTCTGAGATATCTTCGGGGCACAATCTCTCATGGATTGAGATACACTGCCGGAAATATGAAACTGCATGATTATTCGAATGTTGACTGGGCAGGCAGTGTGGAGGATCACTAGAGCACTTCTCAGTGCTGGTTCTCTTTGGATTCTGCTTCGATATCATGGATGAGTAGGAAGCAGAAGTCGGTTGCTATAAGCACTGTCGAGACCGAATACATAGCTACGAGTATGATCTCGTGTGAAGCTGCATGGTTGCAGAAGCTCTTAAGTGAGTTGTTTGTACACATGATGAATACCACTGTGATTCTCTGTGACAACCAGAGGGGGGATTCGATTATTGAGGAATCCCATATTCAATGATTGTTCCAACAAATAGACATCAGATACTGCCTTATCTAGGATATGATAAGTCGATGAGCGAGGAGGTTCCATCGCATTGAGACTGATGTACAGGTCGCAGACATTTTGTCAAAGCTCCAGGGAAAGGTCAAATCTGTGACTTTCTTGAACGACTTGGAGTCGTTGAGAGACCTTCTTATAAGGGTTCTGCATGTTGCATGCATTGAGCTCTGGGAGCTCTGGGGGGCTTGGGGTACTTACTGGAGCAACATACGACCACAAGGCGACTCACCCTCCCCTGGTGGTGCGCTATGTACAAGATGACAGTTTCAACCTTTCCCTGTGATACCCCATGGCGACTGTGGAACAGGATGATTAGTTCTCCTGTGGGCCGGGATGATTAGTTCTCCCGTGGCAACTGTGGAACAGGATGATTAGTTCTCCTGTGGGCCGGGATGATTAGTTCTCCCGTGGCAACTGTGGAATAGGATGATTAGTTCTCCTGTGGGCCGGGATGATTAGTTCTCCCATGGCAACTATGGAACAGGATGATTAGTTCTCCTGTGGGTCGGGATGATTAGTTCTCCCGTGGCAACTGTGAAACAGGATGATTAGTTCACCTATGGGTCGGGATGATTAGTTCTCCCGTGGCAACTGTGGAACAGGATGATTAGTTCTCCTGTGGGTCGGGATGATTAGTTCTCCCATGGCAACTGTGAAACAGGATGATTAGTTCTCCTATGGGCCAGGATGATTAGTTCTCCCTTGGAAACTATGGGGGAGGATGATTCGTTCTCCTGTGGGCAAGATGATTAGTTCTCTTGTTGAGGCATCCTACCCATGCAATCTGGGACTCATGGGAGGTACCTCTCATCTGATCAATGAGCAGGGAAATGGGGTTAGGGACCATAGTAGTACTATCGATGAACGCATCGATGTATCTACCGTACTCCCTATGCTAGGATGACCTCCATTGATCTGGGATCAATGAAACTGCTCTGGGATCAGTATGAGTGGTTTGAGACACTCTCTTGTGATATTGATCTGGGATCAATAAAATTGACTTCGGGCAGTAAGAGTGATGTGACACACTCTCTTCAGATGAAACTGACTTCAGGTCAATAGAGAATGGTATGACACATTCTCGATAAATTCTTCTTCTTCATGGCTCAGTAGAGCAGAGCAGAGCTCAGCAGTGCAGGGCACTGATCGCAGAGATAGTACAGTCGGGCATATGGATCAGCGGATGGAGTTCTCCCTAGTTGAGAGAGAGTGTTAAAATTGGCAACTAGGGCCAAACTCCATGTGGGTTATCTTATTAATAGAAGTTGATATTTTTCCTGGATCCCTCTCATCGAGAGGTGTAGGATTGATCTAAAGAACATCTGATTCCGATAAGTATTCATGGAGATATGAATTTATTTGTGTTATGGGACAATTCATCAAGGTCAACCAGCGACCAAATAAACCCCACTTGTGCTCAACATTTTAGTATAAATAAAGGTGGCCTTCAAGTCATTTCAACACACTTGGGATCTTTTCCTCTCTACTTGTCTTTGGGTTTTAGTAGGAGGAGAGATCCTAAGGGATAACGCTACCCTAATCCAGAGGGAAGAAGCCGAAACTGCCGAGAACTACCGGAATTTCCGAAATTGCCAGAATTGCCGGGAAAAGCCAGAAAAGCCAGAACTGCCGAAACTGTCGGAACTGCCGGGAAAAGCCGAAACTGCCGGAACTGTCGAAACTGCTGGGAACTGCTGGAACAGTTGGGAATTGCTGGAACAGCTGGGAAAGCTGACGCAGAGGACAGCTGTCGAAACTGCCGAGAATTGCCGAGAAAAGATGGAACTGCCGGGAAAAGTTTCAGGAAAAGCCAGAACTATTGGAACTACGAGAACTGCTCGAATTGCCAGGAACTGTCAGGAACTACTGGAACTGCCGGGAACAGCGGGAACTGCCGGAACTGCCAGAACTACTGGGAACCACTGGAACTGTCGAGAATAGCCGGAACTGTCGAAACTGCCGAGAACTGCTGGAGCAACCAGAGCATCTGTCTCCGAAGGAGAACAACATGCAAGGGACAACTAACTAACATTGGGACAGTTGTATGGTACTTAGCAACAAATACACCAAGCATGCAATGTTACAACTAGCATGCAAGCGACAACTAGCATACAACAGCAAGCATGCAAAGGACAAGCAGCATGCTAAGGACAAGAAGCAAGAAAGATGCATCCAACACATAGGTCAGTATGGCAACATAGTGCAGCAATGGCACATAATGCAGTGCAGTGATGGGTACAGTCATGATTAATGAAGCATGATGAGATGTAGCATAGTGATGATGGGTGCAGCATGATGACGAAATGCAACACAATGATAGGTGAAGGAGTCACCTTGGAGAATCAGTTGAAGTAGCATGTCTTCAACTGATCTCATGTATCATCTTCTTAGAGATGATCTATGCTCTTATCTAGATAAGTCAAAGTGTTGACGTCTGTTGTAAACGTACTATCTCTCTCTCTATTGAACTATTGAAGAACATATAAGAAGAATTGATCAAGGGTTTCCCCACATTGGGGTTTGTCCCTGGCTAGCACCACATCTTGTGTCCTCTTGTCTTGGCTTGTCTTCTACAATTTATGTTTATGTTCTATCTGCAGTTTACTTTAATGCTGATGTGATTGCTAATCTGGAAAAGATATTGAGCTAACTGTGAAAATTGAAATAAATTGCTCTAAGCATAGAACATACCTAAAATTAACAAATCTCCTGTTGCAGCTTGATCTATGAACTGAAGTTCTTTGACAATCTCCTCACTGATCCTTGGTAATGGAGTGTTGCTCATAAGGCTGAGGGCTGGATGAATAAATAGTTCTATGAACTGCTTGTATGTGAATTCTTCTTTCTCCTTCATCCCCATTGAAGTCCAGAAAATCACTGACTGTTGTTGTCCTTCTTCATCAAGTTTCTGCAAAGGAAATGGGAATTTGTCTCCCTGAAAATATATAAAAAGATACACAAGTACTGAAGCATACTTGAATACTTCTTCAGTGTTAAATTTGACAAACTGCTCATGTATGGTCTTTGTTATGAAATGACTGAAATCATAAATAACAGTAGGCTTAGAATCAGAAGAAAACATGGATAAAAAACCAAGGATGGCTTCATTGACAGACTGATCAGAGTGATAACCAAGCAAATAGGACAGGATAGTAGTAATATGCCTGGTTTTATCAGGAAACATAGATGAATCATAAGGGGGATTTCTCTTTGGTAGAGGACTACCAATTGCTAAAAACAGTTCCAGGGTCTGGGATCTCTTGGTAAAGTCCAATTTGTTATAAGCTTCTATCAGGTTTTCATGAGAAAAAGGATGAGTTGGTGTTTTGGCAGGGGCCTGCAACATTTTCTCAATTGAATCAGCGTTAATGGGATAGAGGATTTCTCCAGTAGGTGAGATAATGGCTCTCTGGCTAGGATCATAGGATTCATGGCATTTTCTCACAAACTCTGGAGCTCTGTGTATTTGTGGAAAAATATAGTGGGGTAATTGGGATTCCCAAAGCCCAATTTCATCACTCTGGTCAATTAGTTGCTCTTCCCACCAACAATAAATTTCAAATAAATCAAATTGAGAAGAAGTCTCAATGATTTTGCAATCCTTGTCAACTAATGGAGTATGGTGGAAATCAATTTGTGGGTGAATTAGAGGATTTGAAACCTCTGTGATTGTTTTTCCCTTGGGAGGCATTTTGTCAAATGAAACTGCGGACTGTAAATGACAAAATGGTAAAAAGAGTTACCAGAGTGGAGACGGGTAACTAACAAGTGGACCTAGAAAATGTGCTTGCGAACAGGACAAGTGGCTACTAGAATGTTGGACAATGGCTGAGCTGTTGAGCAGGCGGGCTTGAAGAATAATCTTGGTCGCAGAATTTAACTGTGTAACCTTTGAAATGCATGACACAGTGTTTATAAAGAGAAAAATGAAGTGGGAAGGTGGCGTCGAACGTTTGAAAGTTCATTAATTATCCAATGGGTTAATTAACGGACATTTGGTTATAAATGCGCGGGAGCGGAAATAAATGGGCAACGGATAAGCGGCAGATGATTGGATGGGAGATATGAAGTGAAACGTGACATGGGGCGACGGTAAACGACTATGAAGGATACCGCATTCAGGGGTAAGACGGAGTGGTTTGTGGTTTTAATATTTCTAGTCTCGAAAGAATAAAAGGCACTTTTCGTGATTTATATAGGCGGTATTAAAGACTGCCCATTTTGGGAGCCCCGCCCCCTGCGATAAACTTCGAACGGCAAATGAGGGCTGAAAGGGAGTGTGGGTCTTATGATTGCGGAGAAGTGTGCGGGATGAGAGGTGAGGTGGAGGGAGTTTAACGTGTGAGCGGGGAATGAACGGTGGGGTCGTGATATGATAGGCAGACGCGGCAGCTATGGGTCCGGATAATTTAAGGAATGGAGTGATAGCATATGAATGAAATAACATAAAGTAAAAACTTTGGTTATTCGAACTCCCGTCATCAATATTTTTCCTAATGTTTTGATTTTTAGAAAATAACCATTTCAACATCTTAAACTTTCACATTTCTACCTACCCTCCTATTCCTAACATTTTTACTTATCCTTTCAGAGTGCATTTGAACTAGCAACCCAATAATTTCTTTTTATGAACAATCTATCTCTATACCTTATTCCCTCCATTGGCTCAGATTAAACTGTTGAGCCAATTTATTTTTTACCTATGAGAATTAATTTAAAACAAATCCAATTATGATGCAACTGTATAATTGGATAAAATAACCTAGTGTGGCATTTAAACAAACTACACTCAACTTATTATTTTTCAAACTGAATTTAGAACAAAGTAGTGGCATTTAGATTCACAACACTTTCAGAGTTGATTTCTTTTTCTTTTCTGTCTAACCTAACATTTTATTTTTCCTTCATTTTTTAGGGCATCTACCCTAACATTTTCTTTGATATGGACATATTTATCAAAATATTTTCCTAACATTTTTTATTCAATATTTTTTTTGTCCACATCCTATCTTAACATTTGAAAATATATTTTCATTTTTGTCTAATTTATTCTAACTTATCAAAACCAAAAAATGCTACAACAAGAGGAAAACCCAATCAAAATTCTTCTTATAGATCTTCAATTGATGAATACCAAGACCATGACAAAGACCCTTGACACTAGTATCCTTCCAAGAACCTTGTCACTAACCTTGATGCTCTGCCTCTTCCTTGTCTTGACTTCCTTCTTGATCTCGAACTGCTCTCCTCGACTTCCTCTAGAGAAACTCAGTCTCTATCCTTCACAATGCTTCTTCTTGGCTTCTTCTAGAGAATCTTGGTCTCTAGGCTTTCACTAGTCTCTTCTAGAGAATCTCGGTCTCTATTATCTCGATCACCCAGAGAATCTTAGTCTCTTAGGTTTACCCTAGATCAAAAACCCTAGTCTCCTTAAGAGAGACCTATATTTGCTTCTCTTCGGTCCTTTTGTGATGCCTTCATTCCTTCTTCCTTTGCTTGTGGGAGAGTATATAACCCAAGATAGACCCCAGAAGAATCCTTCCTTCGCTGATCCCAGAAGAGTCCTTTTCTTCGCTATCCCTAGAAGAAACCCTCCTTCGCTATACCTTCTTCACACTTCTACTATTGGGCTCTACGCATTTCTTCTTGATCGAATGTTTGTCGAGTTGCTTGCCTCTAAGTGAGGCCGAGTGTGGCTAGTTATACACATCAACTCATGTCCCTTAGGCTGACATGATCTCAAGTAGGGAGGCCAACTTCTTCTAGCAAGTTCTTTCTTCATTGTAGGCCGACCTGAAGAGGATAAGTGACAAGGTCTTGGAGGATACTTTACATAGACAAGTTTGACCTTTTACAAAGTCTGACATGACTTCATTACATGACAATGACTTCATCATTTTATGACTAGATGACAAATAATTCCTAAAGACTCTCAATGGGAGTCTTGACTTAAAAAAAAAAGCCCTTGCACATGAAACCCATGAAGCAAGCAATACAATAATTTTATTTTTATTCTTCACGTCTCATTACATAAATACATGTCATTATAAAGACCAAACCTAGTTACACTTTTCAACACTCCCTCTTAAATAGGGAGGTATTCATAATGGTACTTGGTCATTCTCAATCTGAAGAATTTCTCATAAGAAGAATTCGAATTGGTAACTCATTTGTATAGCATCATATTAACCAACATTGTCACATAGCAAGGCCTTGACTAACAGCTCCATCTCTCCACAAGATCTGAGCTCAGTGCTGGCGAGACTAATGATTTATAGACGTACTCATCATTGTCTCTCCTGGAACATACCCTACTCAGGTACTTAGGGTGTGTTCCATCGGGACTATTCTTATCTTGGATTCCCAATCCTCAAAGAATATCAGTCATCTACAATCACTCTTCTCTTGGATGCCCTATGTCATCCTCAAAGAGTATCGGATGCCAAATGATTACCTAATCCTCCATTTTGTCTTCCCATGTGAAGACCAAAATGATGTGTCTATCTCTCCTCTCAAATAGGGAGCATATATTCCAATAAAGGAATGTACTCATCCCTACAAAAGGAATGTACCTAAGCTCCCTCTTGGCTTAGAAATTTCCAAGTTTCTTCCAAGTAAGAAGCTTTCCAGGCTCCCTCTTTATTAGGGACCTACAGCAGCTTCTCAGGTGGAGATGATGGGACAACCAACTGCTTTAAGAACTCCTCTCTTCTTCGATGTCATGAATTTATTTTGACATGGAGTCTTCATCTTTTGGGACTTCTTCATAGAGCACAGACCATCCATGACTTTCATTTATGAGCCAGTCATGTCCTCATTCCTTTTATCAGAAAGTGACCCATCAAGTTTTCGTCAGAATTTTCTTCATGTCATGCTGCTTTCTTCATCCCATACTTTCTGGAAGGATCTTACATCCTTTTATATGGTATTCTTGGAAGTCATCCACGAATCTTCCCTTTGGCAATCCTACATAAGCCCATCTAGATATTAGTTCAAAAATAAGAAATGAGCAAAATTTACCTTTTGTGATGGTCTTTCATCATGACATCTTCCTATAGGTATCAACATCCTACATACATGTTGACACATCTCCCAAAGATATCCATTGTCAAGGGTCTCTATCTTTTTCCGACTTTCATCAGAGTCTTTATATCTTTCCGGGAGATATCCTAGTCAAATATTCTTGGTCTCAGATGTTGAATGCCTTCTACCATTGTTGCATATCTCATGATCTCTTCCCCCTTTTTCCTCACACTCTTCATTCCCAGGAGCTTCCAATCAGAGTTCCTTAATTGTAGTCAGCTCCCTTATGCTTCATATGAGAACATATTATGTTGATTTCATCTAGTGTGACCTATGCCTTTCTGCAACTTTCAGAGGAGGAGATCCCCATTTTCTTTGATCATGTTTCCCAAGATGGAAATAGTGATCCATATTATCTGCAACCATATGACATGACTTTCATAATAACCTATGTAAGTATACATACCTCATCTTTCTTTTGGGTCATCCAGACTTCCTGTAGCAGCTTTATCCTTTAGATCCGCTTCATCGTTATGTCATGATACCATCATCCCTAGAATCGCATGAGTTGGAATTCTTGATGCAACACTTGCTTTCTTTCTAGATCAGTGAATCCTCTGATAAGGATTCCATCAGAGAAAATTGAGGATCTTACATATCATCACCTAGTAGATGTTTCCCTTATTGATTATTGTATGATGATCCTAGTCAATGATGACCTCTACTTCTTTCTATAAGTATCACTTGAGATTTCAATGAGGTTTCCAAGAGCTCTTATTCTTTGTAATCAATAGAATTTATTCTAGACACTCTTTCTATTTTCCGTGTCAAAAGCTCTTATTTCTAATGCTTCTATCACGATGCTATTTTCTAATCTGATGCTTCCTATATTATTTACATTGCTGCCCGTGAAAATTCCTACACTCAAGGAACCCCCTACTACAGCAAAACTGAATTTACTTCTCCTACTTGATTTTAATATACATTATCAAGTTATTTTCTGAATACTGAAGTAAATTACTTCTGCAGCCTACACCAACTAAATTCGATTACTTCAAACAAGAAACTAAGTAAAGAACAAGATACATAGGACAGTTATTTTTGGACAAAAAAGTCCCCAGAAAAATCCAATGCAAGAAAACTGATGCAGCAGCTCTGAGCGTTTTATTTATTAAGCAATAGTTCTGAATACAATGTTGGTTGCCCTCTCAGCAATCCAGTGACAGAAAAATATAATGGCAGAAAAACTTGAGTGAGATTACCTCACTTCACCCGGCAAACTCTGGCTGATCCAGCAGCAAAACTGGCTAACCTCGACTATCTCTGTGGTGGCCCTGTGTAGGCCCTGCATTGTCTCTTTTGCCTCCTGGAACTTCTACGTCAACGTCTCCCGGCTATTCCAGCAGTTCCCCGACAGTTTCCAACTTTCTGCATGAGGGAAGCCTCACTTCTGCGTTGTCCCTTCTGGGTCTGCGTGGGCCCAGACTGGCCTAGTGTCAATCTCTCTAAATGCTGTGCTGCCTCCACTAGTGGATCTTCGCCTCTCTGCCCACTGTTGTCGCACAGATTGTCACGACAATGCTCAGACCAGCGGCTGTCACCCTGATCCCCGATCCCTCTGTTTAAGCCGTCTCCTGAAGCTAAGGGGGGTAGACCCTATGGGATGAAAGAAGACCCACTGTAGACCAGTTGGGTTGGGAGACACAGCAAGGCGATTTAGCACTTGATTGATTTAGAAATTAATGTACCAGTGCCTTATGGAGTTAATGATTAAATAATTGTTTATCAAATGCTATAGAACTATGAACTTTGTAATTCCACCATTAACAATCATTTATCATCAAATAACCCAAGCAATGCAAGATATTCAGTAAATTCACAATGCTTTAACGATGATTCAACAATTAAACTTCAAGAAAAATTAAATGCTTTAAATGATCATAAAATTTAAATGCTGACCAGTTACCACTTTCATATAGTTAACTTCAAATAAACATTAAATGCATTTAACTATATAAAAATGATAAATATTAATCCCGCAACAAAAAAAAGACATGAAAAGGCATTTTCAAATTTTTAATTGGTCTTTTTTCAAAAGTTTTTATTTTCAAATATTTTTATTTTTTATAATTTTTTGATTCTCTAAAGTTAAAACAAGATTGAACTTTAAAAAATCAAAACTACAGCCTAACCCAAAGAAAACTAAAACTAAGAATATCTTAAAAATAAAACTAAAATTTAAGAAAAAAAAGTCTAACTCTAACCCCAAATAAAACTAAACCTAAGAATATATATATATATATATATATATATATATATATATATATTATTTATTTATTTAAACAAAATTTAAATCTAAATTAAAACTGCAAAGAAATAAATCTAATAACTTAAAAAAAAATCTAATTCTAAGAACTAAACCTTTTTAACTTTTTTTTTATGAAATTTTCTAATTTTTCATATAAAATCCTAAGTCAAATATACATATAACCTAAATAAACAAAATGAAAACTAACATCTAAACCCTAACTCCTAACCATACTACATAAATAAAGTAAATAAAACAACAAAATTTGTTTTTATTTTTTTATTTTAATACATGTTATAACATACAATATAAAGATTTTAATTAAAATCTAAACAAAGCTATCTAAACTAAAAACTAAAACCACCTACGCTAAACTCTTACGACTTACCAAAACTCGTTTTTTTTTTTTTATTGATTGATTGTATGCAGGTCGACGTGAAGAGGGTAATGACTGCGGAAGTTTTGCAGGGAAGAGCGATGGATGGAGCTGATGGAGAAGCGGAAGTTCGGATGGCCGAGGGGATGCGCAGGATTTGTTAACAAGATTGCTATGGCAGCGACGGTTTGTTGCCTGAGTGGAGGAAATCCGCAGGCCCAGCAGCGTGAGGAACTTTGAGAGGATGCAGCGTGGAGGGTTTTGATTGGAGGAATGTCGCAGAGATTTGGCAGCGATGGCAGCTTGGAGATAAAACGCGTGAAGGGTTTGGACAGCAGAACGCACATATGGAGAGCGGCAAGAGAAGTGAGGCCAGTGGAGCGAGTAGTGAGGAGATCCATGGGGAGATGGAGGAAAAACACAAAGGCAGGATGAGACTGCGGGTTGAAGATTAATCAATGGATAGGCACTGCAGATGAAGAGGGGAGCTGCATGGATAGTGGCAACAACTCGATGAGAGAGAAAGAGGCAGCGTTGGAGAGGCTTGAAGTTTTATGGCAACGTAGAGAATGACTGCAAGCAAGGATGTTGTGGGCCGCTGATGAGATTTGTGTAGTGGTTGAGAATGCCAGAAGAAAATGCGGCAGCATGAGAATAAAAGATTTGATGGCCAGTGCTGCAGCTTGAAGAATGCACACCTGAAACAAATCTCGAAATCCTTCTGCGAAAAAGAAACCCTCCAGGCAACAACAATAAACCCTTGAAATTTCCTCAGAAATTATAAAAAAAATTAAATCAATCCGCTTCAGATCGCCTGATGGAAACCCTGAAAAACCTTTAAAATCTGTACCTGCAACCTGCAATGGTAGAAACAGAAAACCCAGAAGTAAAATGTGCCAAAAAACAAAACTGAAAACCCTAAAACCAGCTAAAAATTTACAATATTTACAGATTTTCGACTCTTAAGCAGCCAGATTTGTCAATAATCCACAATAATATTTTCAGAATTCTAAACTTAATGTGAGATACTTCAGAAAACCCTGTATGCATTCATAAAAAATTTCAAATGATAAGCCCAGGATTAAAACTAGCTGGGCTCTTTCAGAAAACACAATCCAGTAGTTGGCTAGTTTAGCTGAGAACTTCCCCTAACGCCCGGTAAACTCAAAACTAAGATTTCCTACACAGCTTAAAATCAACCATTAACATAGAGGGAGAAAACAATAGTGAAATCCAGATCAAATGGAGATACCTGCCATTATATTTCAGAATCTAAACTATCATTCAAACCCCAGAGATCAGACAAGATACCTGTGTCTGAATCACTTCATCAAGCTATTATCAATGACTGAAAATAAAATTATGCAGAAAAATAAAAGATCTTACAGCGTTTCCAGAAGAGTAACACCAGCAAGATTTTCAACCCCAAAGTCTTTCTTTATTGCGCAAAAAATGACTTCAAGAGAACTTTCTTTAGCACCAGACTCTCAGATCCAATCTGATCTCAAATGACCCCTAACACCCTATTTAAAGGAAAAATTCCCAGTGGCTAGTTCAAGTGATCCATGTCAAACTAATTTTGACCGTCGATGAGGATCAAGATTTCTTTTAATCTCATCCGTCGAATTTTTAAATGCATTTTAATATATTAAAAAATTGAAATTCTGCATTTATTTACTCAAAACTTTGACTTATTATTATTTTAGTATTTTATTTTATTTTTTAAATTTTAATTATTTTTTTATTATTATTTTATTATTGTTTTTATCTATTTTTTAATTTTTATTTTTGGATCCTCGAACTTAGCCTTTTGAAAAATCACCTATGACCTAGGACTTAGGACTTACGAGGGGATTAAAACATTTTCTAACCCTCAAGACACTTTACATCATAACTTTTACAATTTTACATCTCAAGGGGGAAAACCCATTTGACATAGACCCTCATAGACCACCCAGTTCTTTGACTAGATATAATCTAGCAGATCAACACACTAGGATTCCCCTAAGATTCTAATGACAAAATTCATTCCGGCTTTGGAGTTAGAGTGAAGGAAAACTCTGCCAATCATGGACTGGTGAAACAAAAAACCTTCCGGAACGTAGATTATCACTAGAAAATTAGGTCCACCTAGGCAATTTATATACATGACTCAGATCTACTAAGTTTATTTACAATTTACACATGCAGACTGGGTTTGCAACATAACACGATCAGGTTGATGATGGAAGTTGAATGGCATGAACATATTAATCAAGCGCTATCCCTTTTGCGAAAAAAGGGGGTGTACTACTGTGGGTAGTTGGCACGTAGTGGTCAACATTTGGCTCTACTTGGGGACACGTTGCTGCACTATAGGAATGTGAGAATCCAGAATCTGCATCATGCAACACACAACAAAACATAAGTAGCGTCCATCCAAAAATCATCACAGGAAAGATATAAGCTCTTCATTTATTAACTATCTAGTAACATGAAAAGTAAATCTAATCCTAAAACAGAAATAAAATGCTGAAATGACAAGGAGTAAGGTTAGAAATACAATACAAAGGATTCCCCATAGTATCAGATGTGTTCAATATAGTGTATACTGAGCATTTGCCTGCTTTCAGGCAAATCTGTCAGTTGCTTGTCAGATGTACCATGTCCAATTCTACATATGGTAGGAGTTTTTCCTATTCGAAAGTCAAGCTGCCCGCGGCCGTCTGATGCATTAAATCTTCTTCTCGTTCTCTTTTTCTTGTGTTTTTTCTTCCTGGCAGGCTGTATTACTGATGACATGGAACTTTCTACTTCAAAGCTCTCAGATGAAGTATGTAAGATATGCGTGACATGTATTTCTTCTTTCTGCATCTGCCCTGCCAAGGATGATGGATCAATCTCACAAGTGCCATGAGTTATAACTTGATTTTCTATGACTGGTAAATTAACCGTGTGAGCATCAACCTTACTATTAATTTCCCTTTTATCCACGTCACCTTCATTTATCCACTTTTCAACGGAACAAAGGACCTCATAATAAGATGGAGCTTGCTGTAACAGATAAGGAGGCTCCTAATTTATTGACGTTCCCTGGTTTCTTTCATCCTCTGACAGTTGCTGAAATTTCTGAACCTATACTGTAATGGCATCTATCTGGCTAGAGTGTTCAACTTTATAGCATTGATTTCCCTGGCATGGTCTTCTTCCATGGTCAGTAACTTATTCTGAAGACATATCTGATTAGCTTACATATCTTTTATTACTTTATCGTCCTTTTTCTTTATCTTCATCAAGCAATGTTGCATAGAGTTGATCTCTTTCTTATGATTTGCTTGCATGGTCGTCATATTTTCCTCTAAGCCTGATAACTTGCTTTGCATAAAACTAATTTATGTGTCATGATTAGTTTTCATGGCCTCAATTTCCTTAGCATGTTGATTTTGCATGTCAATTATGTAATCAGAGTGTTTAATTTTCATGATCTCCATCTCCTTATTACGTTTTTCCAAGTGGGTGCATAAAGTTCTCACATCATTGGCATAATTAGTTTGATTGATCTCCATATTTTTTACCAGTCGCATTAGTTCTTGTATAATTTGCTTTTGATCTTCCTTTTCATTGTCAACACTGTTTTTACAATTTGTCCCTGCTTTTCCACTATCATGGATTTGATCTGCAATGGTACAAGTGGATGGCACATTCTGATATGAAGAATTGTCTTGAAATCTTTCATCGACAGCTGGACCTTTTACAAGATTACTTTCATTTTGTTGCACAATTTTAGGGGCACAAGGCGAGCTATCTGGATCACCATATATATCTTTAAAAGCATCGACAATAACTTGTAATGAAGTGAAAGAATCTTCAGAACAATTATTAAACCAGTTCAAAGCATCACCCTTTAAAGAACGGACAAATAGACGCATTTTGACATCTTCATGATTATATTGAGGAAGTCTACAATATATGATCATTACACAAGTAAACCTATTTAAATGCTTTCTAACAGCGACTGAATCACCACCTGAGAACAAAAGTAATTTAGAAATGGCCTCTTCCAGAAAATCAAGGAGATTTACAATAAAATGACATGGTTTAAACGAATAATCCATGATGAATAACGAGGGACCAAATGGATGATAGAATGAGATCTTTGCTCAAGAAAATCAACAGATGAAAGAAGTGGAGTCGCCACTTGAACAATGAATCTAATTCTAGGATCCAAAAAGCAACAAACAAGCTGATATGAAAGAGGCTTCTTGTCCGGGAA
This sequence comes from Pinus tabuliformis, assembly GCA_031772625.1. Classification (NCBI taxonomy): domain Eukaryota; kingdom Viridiplantae; phylum Streptophyta; class Pinopsida; order Pinales; family Pinaceae; genus Pinus; species Pinus tabuliformis. The sequence continues at coordinate 51,099,129 of CM062805.1, read as the reverse complement.
AAAATAAATGAAAAGAAATGGAGTCGCCACTCAAACAAGAAACGAACTGAAGAGTAGTTGCTGATATGACAAAAGATGAGGTGATGAAAAGATCCAACTGATGCCAAAAAATTGTTGAATCTGCCAGCTCAAATGAGAGATGAGAAAGATGAAAGAATGATGAGAAATGAGAAGATGAATGTCGAATAAACCAAGGACAGAAAAAACTCTATCCCCGGCAACGGCGCCAAAAAATGTTGTCGCACAGATTGTCACGACAACGCTCAGACCGGGGGCTGTCACCCTAATCCCCGATCCCTCCGTTTAAGTCGTCTCCCGAGGCTAAGGGGGGTAGACCCTATGGGATGAAAGAAGACCAACTGTAGACCAGTTGGGTTGGGAGACACAGCAAGGTGATTTAGCACTTGATTGATTTAGAAATTAATGTACCAGTGCCTTATGGAGTTAATGATTAAATAATTGTTTATCAAATGCTGTAGAAATATGAACTTTGTAATTCCACCATTAACAATCATTTATCATCAAATAACCCAAGCAATGCAAGATATTCAGTAAATTCACAATGCTTTAACGATGATCCAGCAATTAAACTTCAAGAAAAATTAAATGCTTTAAATGATCATAAAATTTAAATGCTGACCAGTTACCACTTTCACATAGCTAACTTCAAATAAACATTAAGTGCATTTAACTATATAAAAATGATAAATATTAATCCCGCAACAGAAAAAAGACATGAAAAGGCATTCTCAAATTTTTAATTGGTCTTTTTTCAAAAGTTTTTATTTTCAAATATTTTTATTTTTTATGATTTTTTTATTCTCTACAATTAAAACAAGACTGAACTTTAAAAAATCAAAACTACAGCCTAACCCAAAGAAAACTAAAACTAAGAATATCTTAAAAATAAAACTAAAATTTAAGCAAAAAAAAGTCTAACTCTAACCCAAATAAAACTAAACCTAAGAATATTTTTATATATTTTTTATTTTTTATTTTTATTTTTTATATTATTTATTTATTTATTTAAACAAAATCTAAATCTAAATTAAAACTGAAAAGAAATAAATCTAAAAACTTAAAAAAAAATCTAATTCTAAAAACTAAACCTTTTTAACTTTTTTGTTTTTTTATGAAATTTTTTAATTTTTCATATAAAATCCTAAGTTAAATATACATATAACCTAAATAAACAAAATGAAAACTAACATCTAAACCCTAACTCCTAACTATACTACATAAATAAAGTAAATAAAACAACGAAATTTGTTTTTATTTTTTTTATTTTAGTACATGTTATAACATACAACATAAAGATTTTAATAAAAATCTAAACAAAGCTATCTAAACTAAAAACTAAAACCACCTATGCTAAACTCATACAACTTACCAAAACTTCTTTTTTTACGGATTGATCGTATGCAGGTCGACATGAAGAGGGTAACCACTGCGGAAGTTTTGCAGGGAAGAGCAATGGATGGCTCTGATGGAGAAGCGGAAGTTCGGATGGCTGAGGGGATGTGCAGGATTTGTTAACAAGATTGCTATGGCAGCGACGGTTTGTTGTCTGAGTGGAGGAAATCCGCAGGCCCAGCAGTGTGAGGAACTCTAAGAGGATGCAGCATGGAGGGTTTTGATTGGAGGAATGCCGCAGAGATTTGGCAGCAATGGCGGCTTGGAGATAAAATGCGTGAAGGGTTTGGACAGTAGAACGCACAGATGGAGGGCGGCAAGAGAAGTGAGGGCAGTGGAGCGAGTAGTGAGGAGATCCATGGGGAGATGGAGGAAAAACACAGAGGCAGGATGAGACTGCGGGTTGAAGATTAATCAACGGATAGGCACCGCAGATGAAGAGGGGAGCTGCGTGGATAGTGGCAGCAACTCGATGAGGGAGAAAGAGGCAGCGTTGGAGAGGATTGAAGTTTTCTGGCAGCGTAGAGAATGACTGCAAGCAAGGATGCTGCGGGCAGCGGATGAGATTTGTGTGGTGGCTGAGAATGCCAGAAGAAAATGCGGCAGCATGAGAATAAAAGATTTGATGGCCAGTGCTGCAGCTTGAAGAATGCACACCTGAAACAAATCTCGAAATCCTTCTGCGAAAAAGAAACCCTCCAGGCAGCAACTGAAAACCCTTGAAATTTCCTCAGAAATTGTAAAAAAATTTAAATCAATCCGCTTCAGATTGCCTGATTGAAACCCTGAAAAACCTTTAAAATCTGTACCTGCAACCTACAATGGTAAAAACAGAAAACCCAGAAGTAAAATGTGCCAAAAAACAAAACTAAAAACCCTAAAACCAACTAAAAATTTACAATATTTACATATTTTCGACTCTTAAGCAGCTAGATTTGTCAATAATCCACAGTATTATTTTCAATATTCTAAACTTGATGTGCGATACTTCAGAAAACCTTGTATGCATTCATAAAAAATTTCAGATGATAAGCCCGGGATTAAAACTAGCTGGGCTCTTTTAGAAAACGCAATCTGGGAGTTGGCTGGTTCAGCCGAGAACTTCCCCTAATGCCTGGTAAACTCAAAACTAAGATTTCTTGCACAGCTTAAAATCAACCATTAACATAGAGGGAGAAAACAATAGTGAAATCCAGATCAAATGGAGATACCTGCCATTATATTTCAGAATCTAAACTATCATTCAAACCCCAGAGATCAGACAAGATACTTGTGTCTGAATCAATCTTCATCAAGCTATTATCAATAACTGAAAATAAAATTATGCAGAAAAATAAAAGATCTTACAGCATTTTTAGAAGAGTAACGCCAGCAAGATTTTCAACTCCAAAGTCTTTCTTTATTGCACAAAAGATGACTACAAGAGAGCTTTCTTTAGCACCAAACTCTCAGATCCAATCTGATCTCAAATGACCCCTAACACCCTATTTAAAAGAAAAATTCCCAACAGCTAGTTCAAGTGATCCATGACAAACTAATCTCAACTGTCGATGAGGATCAAGATTTCTTTTAATCTCATCCGTCGAATTTTTAAATGCATTTTAATATATTAAAAAATTGAAATTCTACATTTATTTACTCAAAACTTTGACTTATTATTATTTTATTTTTTTAATTTTTAATTATTTTATTTTATTTTATTTTTTTATTATTATTTTAGTATTGCTTTTATCTATTTTTTAATTTTTTAAAATTTTAAAATTTTTATTTTTGGATCCTCGAACTTAGCCTTTTGAAAAATCACCTAGGACCTAGGACTTGGGACTTATGAGGGGATTAAAACATTTTCTAACCTTCAAGACACTTTACATCATGACTTTTACAATTTTACATCTCAAGGGAGAAAACCCATTTGACATAGACCCTCATAGACCACCCAGTTCTGCGACCAAATATAATCTAGCAGATTAAAACACTAAGATTCCCCTAAGATTCTAATGACAAAATCATTCCGGCTTTGGGGTTAGGTTGAAGGAAAACTTTGCCGATCATGTATCGGTGAGACAAAAAACCAGTGTTCCACGGGGACTCGCCCCCCCCCCCTAGGGGTCTAGTTTCCTCGCACCCCCGCGCTCGGGGGACTTGGGGACGAGTAGGGGATGTTTCCCCACGCTCCCAAAATGGAGGAAACTCGGGGGGACGTGCCAGGGAAACGTTTCCCTTCCCTGAGGGGGCGTTTCCGAAAAGGGGGACGTGGGGGGACGTGGGGGGGCGTGGGGGGACGAGAGGGGACGAGGGGGGCGAGAGGGGACGTGGGGGGACGAGGGGGGACGTGGCACACCTTTAATGCATTAAAAACCATTTTAATTAACTAAACGCTGAACTTAATCTTTAATTAAGAGTTAATTAACGTTTAGGGTTTTGGAAAATCGTTGTTTCATGTTATAAAAACGGCACCCTGAACCATGAACAACACACTCACAGCCTTTGCAAGTTCGCTGAGCGCTCCACTCACAGCGTTGGATTTCACTATTCGGATTTTAATAAACAGTGCCTGTATCATTATTGATTGTATTAGGAATTGTATACAAAAGGTAAATTACCTAAAAAAAGTCAGTGAATTAATACAATTTGTTGAAAGTGCAAGCTAGGAAAACCAAGACCTTGAATCGGTTCAATATGGGCTCTCCCCGTTCATGGTGATAGTAGGTTTAGGAAAAGAACCTATTGTCACATGTTCTGAAAAGTGGATCTGACTATTTTGTTTCCAGGAACCAATTAACCACAAGTATGGGTGAAAAATCCGACTTGTAAAAACTTAAAAGACTGCCTCCTTGACTACCATGCGTTGTGTTGATGAGACCTGACTAAAATATAATATTGTTGATATAATAAGACCTGATTAAAATACAGAATGTTAATATTCCACCAGCCACCCAACTACTTTCCTATATGATTTCTCAAAATTCTGCCCTGACATCTAATTTTGATCCCATGAGAACTTAAAGGGTTCAAAATATACATTCGCTCAAAGAAAGAAACCAGCAAGATCTGTAAAATGGAAACTAACTAAACAGTATAACAACATGAAAAGAAGAAAGTAACTTCCACTTACGTGTCTATCGTTTTTTGCATGAGATTGCCGATGGAAAAATCTATGGCACAAGGTTATGGCTGTCACAATGGTTACCTGGGAACTGAATAAACAATAGACAGTCAGCCTATTACTATATTAGGCCTATGGTCTTTACCTGTGGAAAAAGCATCCAGGTTCCGTTTAGTCCAAGTTCCAAAAATGATTTCTTTTAGACTTTTTCTCTAGGTTAGCAGTATCTAAAACAGAATTGTGAAGGTATATCAGACCTATGGGCTAGTCCTATGGAAGCATTGCCAAATAGGCTATTCATATATTAATATTATCAGTTGAAAATCTACAGCCTGCCTAACTAATATGTCAAGAACTTAGAAGTCCAGTTTCTCAAAATCATTATACATAATCCACTATAGTTCTGAGTTCTCTCTATGTTTAAGTTTTCTTCTAAGAAGGACAGTTCTCTCTTTGTTTAAGTTTTCTTCTAAGAAGGATTGTGTAAATTTTCAAATTCATTGCTTTCTTGCTCCAGGAATTCATATCAATGATCATGCTTTGCAGCTTTTCAATTCAAACCAAATTGTCATAGTGGACTCAATTAATAAATTATATTTTATATTTATAAATTTTTAAGACCCTGACGCTCCCCCACGTTTCCTAAAAAATGGTAGGGAGCTTTTGCATAGGCCGCTCCCGTGCCCCCTCGCTCCCTCGCCCCCTCGTCCCGGAACCTTGGTGGAACATTGCAAAAAACCTTCCGGAACGTAGATTATCACTAGAAAATTAGGTCCACCTAAGCAATTTACATACATGACTGAGATCTGCTAAGATTATTTACAATTTACACATGCAGACTGGGTTTGCAACATAACATGATCAGGTTGATGATGGAAGTCGAATGGCACGGACATATCGATCAAGCGCTATCCCTTTTGCGAAAAAAGGGGATGTACTGTTGTGGGTAGTTGACATGTAGTGGTCAACACCCAGTATTCCAGAATTATCCATGCCCCTCTGCTACATAATGATCACTTAGTTCGACTTTCTCAGCTTCCTATCCCCATAAATCAAACTCCAAATCAATTTGTTCTCTCTCTGTGTCTTTCTAAATGAACCCTGAGCCTCCTCCTTATACTTTTCTCATTGAGACTTCAACGGCCGAGATTAAGTCTCTAATCAATGGTTAAGATTAAAACTTGACTTGATCCGCTTTCTAGAACATTCTCACCCATATTTTGATTAATACCCATTAATACTTTAATTTTCCTAAGTTTAGACTTAGGAACCCCAATAAAAATATCAATTATTTAAATAAAATACAATCCGGGTGTAATTTCACCAAACAATTTCAAGGTTCTTTAGAACTCGTGTGCCTTAGCCTTTCCACCAATTTTCATGGCTAGAGCACATCCAATGCTACGAAAAACTAAGGAGTAGACTAAGGAGTTTCATGGCTAGAGCACATCCGATGCTACGAAAAGCTAAGGAGTAGACTGAGGAGTAGACCCCACTACAACAAGTTGGTCCCTGGTGTCCTGAAGATGTTGAAGATAGGATTTAACCCCTTCTCCCTTCTGCATCAATGTTCGCTGCAACTTTTGTTCTAAGTACATCTTCCAATGTTCGGAAGAACCTTCATACACTGAAGAAAAAGCTTCCCACATTTCTCGGGTTGTATCTTTGCCCTGCAAATGTGAGACCACATGATCTCGAACTCCATACTTCTTCTTTTGATCATTGTCAGCGAGAACAGCCACAACACTCTTGACGTATGCTTCGAGATCGTATTCCTCCAGAACAGCTAAGATTCCAGTCTTCCATATGACATAGTTGGAAGTTCCTTTCAGCCTGTCCTGATCTCTAAGCCCATGTGATGCCATCTCACCTTAACTATCAAACTGACTCCTCTAGTCACTGCTCAGGATTCCTCTACTGCCCGACAAGTGAAAAATTCGAACTTTTGGCAAGAAAAGTTCTCCGAGGAGAAAATTCCCTTCTATGTGTCTTCGCTCTTTTCCAATGAATTTTTGCCCCGACAGAAACTGCGCCCTTCAAGCATTACGCTGAGGCTCTGGGTCACTCCCTTTGCCTTTGCAAGCTCATGAACCGGAAATCATACCTCTCTGTCAACTCTCTCAGAGAGAGATTTCCTTGGAATCTCTGCTTTCCCAGCAAGGACTGCGCAATCCCTTCAAGGGAATTCGAATTGCTGCCAAATGCAGCTTTTGGCCTCTCTGCTTAGCGTTGTATCTTCTCTTCCTATTCCAAAATCAATGCTCTAAAACCATGTGAAAATTCCTACACTCAAGGAACCCCTACTGCAGCAAAACTAAATTTACTTCTACTTGAATTTAAGATACATTATCAAGTTATTTTCTGAATATTGAATTAAATTACTTCTGCAGCCTACACCAACTAAATTTGATTACATGAAACAACAAACTGAGCAAAGAACAAGATACATAGGACATAGTTATTTTTGGAAAAAATAGTGCCTGAAAAAACCCAATGCGGGAAAACCAGTTCAGCAGCTCTGAGGGTTTTATTTATTAAGAAGTAATTCTAAATACAATGTTGGTTGCCTTCTCAGCAATCCAGTGGCTGAGAAAAATATAATGTGGAAAAACTTGAGTGGGATTACCTCACTTCACCCTGTAGAATCTGTCTGACTTGACAACAAAACTAGCTAACCCCAGCTATCTTTGCGCTTGCCTTGTGTCAACCTTACAAGCTCTGCGTCAGCCCTGCGCTATCTCTTCTGCCTCCTAGAAATTCTGCGTCAACCTCTCCTGGTTGTTCCTACAGTTCCCCGGCAGTTTCCGGCTTTCTGCATGAGGGCAGCCTCACTTATGCGCTGGCCCTTCTAGCTTTGCTTCAACATTGTGTGGGCCCAAATTGGCCTAGCGTTAGTCCCTCTAGATGTTGCGCTGCCTCCACTAGTGGCTCTCCGCCTCTCTGCCCAGTATTCCCGAACTATCCCTGCCCCTCTACTGCAGAATGATCACTCAGTTCGAATTTCTCAGCTTCCTAGCCCCAGAAATCGAACTCCAGATCAATTCGTTCTCTCCGTGTGTCTTTCTAAATGAACCCCAAGCCTCCTTCTTATACTTTTCTCATTGAGACTTCAACAGCCGAGATTAAGTCTCTAATCAACGGCTAAGATTAAAACTTGACTTCATCTGCTTTCTAGAACATTTTCACCCATATTTTGATTAATACCCATTAATATTTTCATTTTCCTAAGTTTAGACTTAGGAACCCCATTAAAAATATTAATTATTTTAATAAAATACAATCCGGGTGGAATTTCACCAAACGATTTCTGGGTTCTTTAGAACTCATGTGCCTTAGCATATCCACCAATTTTCATGGCTAGAGAACATCCAATGCTACCAAAAAATAACACTTCCTATCTATCAATTACAAACAAAAAGTACCTTTAAGTGAAGAAGATCATCTTAGTCATAGTAAATATCTTTTACTTCTTCCTTCATAAGCTTCTTTGTCTTAGGTTCTTTCACTTCCTTAGTAATATGGGCTTCTTCCCTATCCCTCTTGTCCTTATTACGTTTAGGACAATCTCTTCTATAGTGCCCAAGTTCCTGACAACCATAGCATCTTACCTTAGCCATGTTCTTTTTATTTTGAGGACCAAACTTTCCAAATTTCCCTTTTCTTCTTGTCATAGCAGCATATGCTTGATTCTGCTCATTTGGTCCTACATTAGCTTTTGCCTTCAGTCTACTTTCTTCGATCTTACAGAGTGAACATAGATCTTGAAATGGAGTAGTCTCTTTCTTCCCATATAAACTTGAAGTGAATTTACCCCATTCTTCTGGTAGTGCATTCAGTAGCACTGTGGTCATCTCTCTATCAGACATGACTTCTCCCAGCTCTTGTAGTTGATCTCGAATTTTTGATATCCTCGTGAAGTATGAGGTTATTCCATCTTCATTCGACATCTTTAGTTTGTAGATTTCTTGCCTTAATGAGATTACTTCTCCTGCAGTACTTACAGAAAACAACTCTACCAATTTGTCATATATAGATTTTGTAGTCTCCAACTTTGATACATATGGGATTAGAGATTCTTTTATAGATTCTATAAGAATCCTCTAGGCTCTCACTTCTCCTTTCATGAATCTAACATGTGCTTGAGTATCTTCCTTTGGAGGTTGGGTTATCGACCCCTTGATGTGATCCATGACCTCATTCTCAATAAGATTTAGGTCTATCCTTTTCTTCCATGCAAGGAAATTTGCAGCCCCAACCAATTTATTGCTTTCCTTGCAAAAAGACATTTTGTTATTATCAGATTATAGATATAGTCATAGACTTACTTGAGGAATTGATTCTTGCTTCCTCCTCAATCTTGATGTTGATAGGGGATATGCTTCTTGAGAGACTGATGAGAGAGAGCTTGATTCACGATCCTTCTTGAATGTTTTAGTTTCCCTTCTTTCTTGAAGATGGTTTCAAGACTCTTGTTGGTGAAGATTTCTTAGATCTGGGGTTTTGAAGATCTTGACCTTGGTAGCCCTTGAATTTGCTACGATCCTTCCTTCTTCGAGACTTGATGTCTTCTTGATTGAATGCCCCTTCTTGACTTCAGCACCTAAGCTCTAATACTGTGTTGAGAAATCTAGGGCAAAAGGAGTTAAAAGATTTCTCTGCTTGATAATTGCTTGTGATATACTTTTACCTTTTAGCTTATAGTCTTCTCTTCGTTATATTATTATTATGTTCTTTTCATCAATACAATTACCAATATGCACAATAGAAGACAAGTGACACAGTATGTAGGCTTGTCATCCAGGGCCAATACCTCTGAGGAAAACCCGATAAAAAAATATTCTTATAGATCTTCAATTGACTGATACCAAGACCGTGACAAAGACCCTTGACACTAGTATCCTTCCAAGAACATTGTCACTAGCATTGATGCTCCACCTCTTCCTTGTCTTGACTTCCTTCTTGATCTCAAACTGCTCTCCTCGGGCCTCGACTTCCTCTAGAGAAACTCGGTCTCTATCATTCAAACTGCTTCTTCTAGAGAATCTCGTTGTCTAGGCTTTCACTAGTCTCTACTAGAGAATCCCAGATTCTATTATCTCAGTCACCCAGAGAATCTTGGTCTCTTAGGTTTACCCTAGATCAGAAACCCTAGTCTCCTTAAGAGAGACCTATATTTGCTTATCTTCGATCCTTTTGTGATGCCTTTGTTCCTTCTTCCTTCACTTGTGGGAGAGTATATAACCCAAGATAGACCCCAGAAGAATCATTCCTTCATTAATCCTAGAAAAGTCTTTTTCTTCGCTATCCCTAGAAGAAACCTTCCTTCACTATACCTTCTTCTCACTTCTACTGTTGGGATCTACTTCGCACTTCTTCTTGATCGAATGCTTGTCGAGTTGCTTGCTTGTAAGTGAAGTCGAGTGTGGCTACTTATACACATCATCTCATGTCCCTTATGCCGACATGATCTCAAGTAGGGAGGCCGACTTCTTCTAGCAAGTTCTTTCTTCGTTGTAGGTCGACTTGAAGAGGATAAGTGACAAGGTCTTGAAGGATACTTTACATAGACAAGTTTGACCTTTTACAAAGTGTAACATGACTTCATTACATGATAATGATTCTATTATTTTATGACTAGATGACAAATAATTCCTAAAGACTCTCAATCGGAGTCTTAACTCAAAAATAAAAGCTCTTGCTCATGAAACCCATGAACCAAGCGATACAATAATTTTATTTTTCTTTTTTACATCTCATTACATAAATACATGCCATTACGAAGACCGAACCTAGTTACACTTTTCAAAAACCAATTCGACTCTTATTACGAGAAATTCTTCAGATTGAGAATGACCAAGTACCATTATGAATACATCCCTAGTTAAGAGGGACGTTGAAAAGTAGCTAGGTTTGGTCTTCATATTGACATGTGTAATTGTGATTTTATGTAATTGATGAAAAGAAGAAAAATAAAAATATTACTGTAATTCTTGTCTCATGGGTTTCATGAGCAAGGAATTTTATTTTAGTATGAATCCCATTGTGAGTCCATAGGATTGGTCATCAAATCAATGAGTCTAATTCATGTATGATGGACCCTTCTTGGGCATATTACACTTATGTAAGAGTCAATAGAAATGTCTAGTAGCCCTCCAAGACAAGCACAAGGCATCCCTCTTCAATTCGGCCTCAAATGAAGTAATTAACTCCTCCAAACATTCATGTCGGCTTAACCTCTTCAAGTCAGCTTATTAGATTGGCAAACCACTATAAATAGGGCTATCTGAATTTCATTTAGAAACAAATTTTCGGTCCCCAAGTCTGAAGCAGAAAGTGTGAAGCATAGCAGAAGAAAGTGCCGAGATAGTACAAGGTCTGAAGTTTAGGTGCAGAAGAAAGAGCCGAGAAAGGGTAGCCAAAAAAGTATGAAGTCTGAAGCCTAAGTGTAGTAGAAAGAATCGAGAAAGGGTAGCCGAGAAAGTGCAGCTTAGTTGCAGCAGAAGAGATGTTAAAATTGGAAACTAGGGCCAAACTACATGTGGGTCATCTTAGTCATGGCTGATAATATTTTTATTAGATTCCTCTCGTCGAGAGGTGTAGGATTGATCTAAAGATCATCCGATTCCGATAAGTATTTATGGAGATATGAATTTATTTTGATTATGGAATAATTATCAAGCCGACCAGTAACTCATGTAGGCTCAGAAGCCCAACAGTCACATCTATTCAATCATCAACAGTTGTGTATAAATACAGGAGGTCTTTTCCTCATTTGGACTCACTCATCTCATCACATCTCTCTCTCTCCTGCGCAGAAAAGAGGCTCTTCTCCCACTGCACAGAAAGAAACTCTTCCCTCACATGTGTGGAAGGACGGACGCAGATTTAAGGCTGCAACTGCAAATCGGAAGTTTGACCAGCGTTGACCATCTTTCTCCCTCTTTGAACTGCGCTATAGGTGGATCTGACTCTCCTCAGAAAGCCGCATTTTTTGGTGAAGGAATCAAGTCGATCCGACGGTCGGTTTGCAAGATATTGTCTGCCCTAGTTTAGTGTTGATGCCGATGATGCTAATGTCGGTGATGCCAATGATGTTGATGCCGGTGATGCCGATGATGCCAGTGATGCCGATGATGCTGATGCCGCTGATATAGGGTTTGCTGCTACTGATGTAAATCAGATTTATGTACTATTTCTCTTTGCTGAATTATTGAAGATAAAGGAAGATTTGATCAAAGGGTTTCCCCACATTGGGGTTCGTCCCTGGCTAGCCGCCACATCTAGTGTCTCTTGTCTTGGCTTGTTTTCTATCGATCGTTTAATGTTCTATCTGCTCTTTACTTTATGTACATGTGATTGTTAATCTGTGGATAATAATAAGAAAGATAAGTAAACTGCTATAAGCATAGAACATACCATAGCTTAACATGGTATCAGAGCTGAGGTGAAGACAAAGCTTGAGCAAGAGCAAGGGCAATAACCGAAGAGAAGATTGGCAAGCCTATCCTAAAAGAACTATGGGATCCTCAACACTATTCCCTACCGAAGACAAGCTCTGTGAGAAAGTTGACTATCACGGATGGAAGATGTCTCTCGATATAACCTTAGAAGATCAAGGAGTGTTGGACCATGTAGAGGCAATATTGTTGAGCCTCCATCAAATGCACCCGCTGTTGACAGGAACAAATGGAAAATCGATGAAGTCAAAACAAAGAAGATCATCCGGGACTTTATCGACAAGCGCTTGGTGGCCTCCATTCAAGAAGGCTAGAAATTCCAAGATGTATTATATGTAACTGACCTCAAAAAGAACCTGGTGTCCATCTCGGCAATGGAAGACAAAGCCTACAAGGTGACCTTCAGCGACGACAAGGTACGTGTATGGAAAAACAATGTTAAAGATGCCTTTACTCTTGGGTTTCGAGTTGATTCATTATATCAAGTCGGTGGAAGTCCTCTAGGTGTCATGTCTTGTGACACATCTCTTCAGTTTGAACTTTGGCATCGAAGGTTTGCCCACCTTCATTATAAAGATCTACCCGATGTAAGACAAAGGGTAACAGGAATGCCCGAATTCCGAGTAGAGAAAGAAGGTGTATGTCCAAAATGTGTCGAAGGAAAGCTCAAAAGGGGACCATTCCCCTCAAGCCAAAGCAAGACCTCTGATATATTACAGTTAGTTCACTCAGACATATCTGGTATGATGCCTGTGAACTCCTTGGGAGGATATTCATATCCTTACCTTTACAAATGACTATTCTCGAAAGACTTGGATATACTTCTTGAAAAAGAAGGATGAAGTGTTCTCTTGGTTTCGACATTTCAAAGCCTTGATCGAGAATCAAACCGAAAAGTAGATCAAGATCTTAAGGACTAATAATGGGACTGAATATGAAATCTAACAAGTTTCATGATTTTTGTAAAGAGGCTGGCATTAAGAGGGAGATTACTACACCATATACTCCTGAACAGAATAGTGTGGCGGAAAGGAAGAACTGTACGATTGTGGAAGTTGTCCGTGCCATGCTCCATGATTAAAGATGTCTGAAGTTTCTATGGGCCGAAACTGCACACACCGCTGTATATGTACAAAACCGATGCCCTCATCAAGCATTGGGTTCCAAGACTCCTGAAGAAATGTTCACCGGTAAGAAACCTGACATATCTCATTTTAGAATTTTTGGAAGCCCTGTATATTTTCATGTGTCGAAAGAGAAAAGGAATAAATTGGGTGCATCTGGAAAGAAAGGAATCTTCGTGGGCTATGGTGAAAATACTAAGGGCTATAGAATCTATGTAGTCGATCAAAGGGAAGTCGTGATTAGTCATGATGTCACCTTTGACGAAGATATGGCTCTCAGCAAGATGAACAATCTTCCTACAGTGAGGAGCTCTCAAGAGGCTGACACCGGGGAACCGAAAGAAAAAGAGTATGACGAAATATTTGCACCTGTTGCCAGATATACCACCATCTGCTCGATCATAGCCCTTGTGGCTTCACTAGGATCGAAACTACATCAGATAGATGTTAAGACCGCATTCTTGTGTGGTTCGATCAAAGAAGAGGTCTACGTGGAGCAACCCGAAGGATTTGAGATTTATGATCGAAAATCTCATGTGTGCAGGTTGAACAAGGCCCTCTATGGGCTGAAGCAAGCACCCCGAGCATGGTGTGAGAGGATCGACAGCTACTTGATGAAGTCGAGATTCACTAGGAGTGAAGCCGATCCCAACCTTTACTTTAAGGTTGAAGATGACAAACCTCTCATACTGGTACTGTATGTTGACAACTTCTTTCTAACAGGTGCAGACCCTCTCATTCACAAATGTAAGAGGGAGTTGGCTTCTGAATTTGAAATGAAGGACCTAGGACTGATGCACTATTTCCTAGGACTTGAAGTCTGGCAGAAGCCAAGGGAAATTTTCCTATCTCAAGGAAAATATGTGGTGAAGATATTGAAAAGATTTGGTATGGTGGACTGCAAGCCTGTAACTACCCCAATGGAGCTTGACTTTAAGAAGTTAAGTGACAGCGCTGCTGGACCTGTTTTACGAAATGCCACCGAGTATCGTCAACTCGTCGGGGCATTAATGTTCTTAGTGAACTCCCGTCCAGATATATGCTTCGCAGTCAACACGTTGAGTCAACATATGGTTGGACCTCACCACTTACATTGGATTGGTGCCAAGAATCTGTTGAGATATCTTCGTGGCACAATTACTTATGGGTTAAGATACACTGCCAGAGATGTGAGACTACTTGGGTATACTGATGCTGATTAGGCAGGCAGTGTGGTGGACCGAAAGAGCACTTCCGGGTGTTGTTTCTCTTTGGGATCTACTTCGATATCCTGGATGAGCAGGAAACAGAAGTCGGTGACTTTGAGCACCGCTGAGGCAGAGTATATTGCTGCTAGCATGGCCACCTGTGAGGCAGTCTGGTTACGAAAGCTCTTCAGTGAGTTGTTTGGATTTACATTGGATACCACTGTGATCCTGTGCGATAACCAGAGTAGGATTCATTTATCAGAGAATCCCATATTTCATGATCGCTCCAAGCATATCGATATCAAGTACCACTATATTCGAGATATGGTGCAGCGAGGAGCAATAAGGCTCCAACATATCAGTATAGATGAACAGGTCGCTGACATCCTGACAAAGCCCCTAGGAAAAGTCAAATTCCTGACTTTCCAAGAACGACTTGGTGTCATTCAAAGACCCTCTAATGAGGGTCTTGTATGATGTATTGAGCTCTAGGAGCTCCGGGGGGGTGCGGGGTACTTCTTGGAGAGACATATGACCACAGGGTGACTCACCATCCCCTGGTGGTGTACGTGTACAGGGAAAAAGAATCAAACTTTTCCTGTGATACCCCGTGACGATTATGTAGCAGGATGATTAGTTCTCCTGTGAGGTCTGGATGATGTGTTCTCCATGACGATTATGTAGCAGGATGATTAGTTCTCCTGTGAGGTCTGGATGATGTGTTCTCCATGACGATTATGTAGCAGGATGATTAGTTCTCTTGTGAGGTCTGGATGATATGTTCTCCATGACGGTTGTGTAGCAGGATGATTAGTTCTCTTGTGAGGCCTGGATGATGTGTTCTCCATGGCGATTATGGACAGGATGATTCGCTCTCCTGTGGACAAGATGATTCGCTCTCTTGTGGGACAAGATGATTCGCTCTCCTGTGGACAGGATTGATTAGTTCTCCTGTTGAGGCATCCTACCCATGCAGTCTGGGACTCATGGGAAGTACCTCTCATCTGATCAATGAGTAGGGAAATGAGGATAGGGACCATAGTAGCACCGATGGACGCATCGCTGTATCTACCGTATTCCTTATGCTAGGATGACCTTCATTGATCTGGGATCAATGATACTGGTTTGGGACCAGTGGTAGGAGTTGTACCCACTATGACGCTGACTTCGGGTCGGTTGAGACTGGTCTGGGACCAGTGGTACATACTCTGAGACTGACTTCGGGTCAGTGGAGGACTAGTCTAGGACCAGTGGTAGGAGTGGTACCTACTATGACACTGACTTTGGGTCGGTTGAGACTGGTCTGGGACCAGTGGTACACACTCTGAGACTGACTTCGGGTCAGTGGAGGACTGGTCTGGGACCAGTGGTAGGAGTGGTACCTACTATGACGCTGACTTCGGGTCGGTTGAGACTGGTCTGGGACCAGTGGTACACACTCTGAGACTGAATTTGAGTCAGTGGAGGATGACACTGATCTGGGACCAGTGGTAGGAGTTGTACCCACTATGACACTGACTTCGGGTCGGTTGACACTGGTCTGGGACCAGTGGTACATACTCTGAGACTAACTTCGAGTCAGTGGAGGATGATACTGGTCTTGGACCAGTGGTAGGAGTGGTTACTACTATGACGCTGACTTTGGGTCGGTTGAGGACTAGTCTGGGACCAGTGGTACACACTCTAAGACTAAATTTGAGTCAGTATGATACATCCTCGATCATTTCTTCTTCTTCATAATTCGGACAAAGCAGAGCAAAGAAGAATAGAGCAGAGCAGAACAGGGCAGAACAGAACAGAGCAGAGCACGCAGGATAGAGTAAAGCAGAGGAGGGGTCAAGCTGTACAGGCCAGCGCATTTGATGGATGAATAGTAGCGACCGACAGACGAATTGCAAATGGAGTTCTCCCTAGTTGAGAGGGAGTGTTAAAATTGGCAACTAGGGCCAAACTCCATGTGGGTCATCTTATTCATGGCTGATAATATTTCTATTAGATTCCTCTTGTCGAGAGGTGTAGGATTGATCTAAAGATCATCCGATTCCGATAAGTATTTATGGAGATATGTATTTATTTTGATTATGGAATAATTATCAAGCCGACTAGCAACTCATGTAGGCTCAGAAGCCCAACAGTCGCATCTATTCAATCATCAATAGTTGTGTATAAATATAGGAGGTCTTTTCCTCATTTGGACTCACTCATCTCATCACATCTCTCTCTCTCTCCTGCGCAGAAAAGAGGCTCTTCTCCTACTGTGCAGAAAGAGACTCTTCTCTCACATGTGTGGAAGGAAGGACGCAAATTTAAGGCTGCAACTGCAGATTGGAAGTTTGACCAGCGTTGACCATCTTTCTCCCTCTCTGAACTACGTTGTAGGTGGATCTAACTCTCCTCAGAAGACCGCATTTTTTGGTGAAGGAATCAAGCCGATCCGATGGTCAATTTGCAAGATATTGTCTGCCCTAGTTTAGTGCTAATGCCGGTGATGCTGATGATGCTGATGCCGGTGATGCCGATGATGCTGATGCCGGTGATGCCGATGATGCTGATGCCGGTGATGCCGATGATGTCGATGATGGCAGTGGTGCTGATGATGCTGATGTTGATGCCACTGATCTAGGGTTTGCTGCTGCTAATGTAAATCAAATTTATGTACTATTTCTCTCTGCTGAATTATTGAAGATAAAGGAAGATTTGATCAAAGGGTTTCCCCACATTGGGGTTTGTCCCTGGCTAGCCACCACATCTTGTGTCTTTTATCTTGGCTTGTTTCCTGTCGATCGTTTAATGTTCTATTTGCACTTTACTTTATGTACATGTGATTGCTAATCTATGGATAATAATAAGAAAGATAAGTAAACTGCTATAAGCATAGAACATACCATAACTTAACAAGAGAAGCTGAGACAAAGAAGGTAAAGTCTAGAAAGGGTAGCCAACAAAGTGCAAAGTTTGAAGCCTAAGTGCAACAGAAAGAACCGAGAAAGTGTACCTTAGTTGCAGCAGAAGAGAGGCCGAGACAAAGAAGGTAAAGTCTAGTAGGAAGGCCGAAGATTTGAAGCTAAAGAACATTGAAGTGGAAGAGGAGCCGAGAAAAGGAAAGGAGCAGAAGGTTCATTGTCATTGTCAAAAGAGAGCTTGTGTCTTGATCTTGGAGTGCAAAATAGGTCAAGTGTTTTGGTCTTGGTATTTGTCAATTGGAATCTCTATAAGAAGAATTTGTGCCGGTTTTCATCTCAAAGAGTGAGAGGTTTTAGCTTTGGCTGACAACCTATATTTTGTGTCTCTTGTCTCTTTATGGTTTATGCATTGGTCGTTGTTTGATGAAGAAGAACACTAATAACCTAAGTAAACGAAGATCCTAATCTAAAGATGTAAAAAGCACTCAGAAACAGTTACTAATAGAATAGAAATCACTTAATTGCTATGCCCTAGATTTCTCAACACTTTGATGGGAATGACATGTTGGATAATACGAGTATCGTACGTCTTTACGTCGTCGTATGTCCATGCAAACACATCACGATATTGTTTGAATAAGCAGACGAATGCTTTTCGTTCTTGTAGAGAACAACACGTACCAAGGTTTACATACTTCGAATCTTCTTGAGTTCCTAGATTGACTTGTTTAGATGATAACTTCGAGCTCTGAGTCTTTATATTGGTTCGCCCTCTGAACCAGTTTTGCAAGGCATATAATTTTTCAAGGGACACCACACGTTTAGGCATAGTGTTTTGTTTCATTGCATTAAATTCGTCCTGCAAATCCTTGTTGTGCTCATCCTCTTCTATGGCAGCATCTTTAAACACGTCCACACTAGCCATGAAATGCAGTATCTGTTGGTCATCACTAAAAATGCGAAAATTAGTGGCATTATCAAGCATAAATGGTTTATATATAATCTCAATAGAAAAACCATTTCTCAATGGCGACATCCTAGCAGTTGCATTTGCTAATGCATCTGCTGCAACATTTCTAAGCCTAGGAACAAAAATAATATTAAAATCTTTAAAAAAATTATTAATGGTCATACCTCCTGCTAGTAGCTTTTAGGATTTGTTGAAACACATTGGATAGTATCTCGTACCTATCGAGTAACCTCTTCTAAGTCACCAATTACCTTGAGAAACTCTACCTTCAGATTGATGGCTTTCTTTAGTCCAAGGATGAGTGCTTCATATTCGACAATATTATTTGTACACTCGAACTCCAAATGACATGATAGGATATACTTCTTGTTTCATGGGTCTATAAGTACGCAACCAGCTTCAAATCCATCCTGCGTCTTTGAACCATCAAAGTATAAAGTCTAAATATTATTAGCTACTAGTTTTCTTCTTATACTATCATTACTATTACTATGTACATCTATATTACAAGATTCATTTACACCATTTGGAGAACAAGGAAGGAGCTTCAACTATGTATCTTGTGGGACAGATGATGGTTGTGCTTGATAACACCCGTGGACGGTTTTCAAGAAACAGTTTCCAAAGATTAAATCAACAAAGGAAATTAACTCATTATGGCATTCAAGTTGTGTCATAGTTTATTTCATGTATGATTCACTTTCTAATCGAATCTGGTTGTTTCTGCCCTTATATGGAAGCCATAAATGTGACCAATTTGTAGAAAAATACCCTTGTAATTTACTAGACCAGTCTCTACTCGAGAGTACACCATAGGCTTTAGGAGATGTCCACAATTACAATATTTATACATTGGTGAACTCGATAATCGAATGATAATTGAATAATAACATTATTGAGTTCACTTGGACAAAATATTTGTCCAGCTGAATGATTTGTGCATCAGTTTTGTCCCATTTAGCGCTTATTTTCTTAGCAACAGATAATGGCATTACATTTACATATGCACTGGAATCGACTAAAGAATTATGGACATTGCAATTAAAAATTTCAAAAGTTAACAAAAATGGAGGGAAGAGAGTATTAGCATCTAATGTTACAGCAGTAACCACAGATTCAAGGGAACCATAAGACTTACTAGACACCTTTTGAGAGGAATAAGCTTTGTCACCTGGAGAAGGTTTTGAAAAGGCTTGGACAAGTAGTTCACACTAGCGTGCTATCTTCGCGAGCTCAAGGATGGAAATATTAGCTTGAGCTCTCTTCAAATGTTCAACTATGTTATAATCAATTGTTTCACTTTTAGCAGGCAATGCTGAAGGAGTGGCTTTTTTTGACACTTCTAGGGTGATGGACTTACTTTTGTTGTTGGAGGAAGTGTTCTTAGAAGCAGTTGAATTTCCAGACTTACTTTGTGTATTCTGAGCAGGATTAACCAATGGTGAGATTCTTCTTAACAATTGTTCTTTCAATTTTTGTCTCGTCACTTCTTATTCAGAAATGGGCCCTTGGCTCCTCAAGTTATATCGACCATTTTGCTTCTGAGGGGGGGCCTTGCTTTGAGGTGGTGCTTCAACACTTTTCTTATCAGCAATGAGGATACAATCAAAATCATTCACTGCATGTCCAATACCCGTACTTTCTTCATCTGCTGCAGGTTCTTTTGTTTCTTTTGTTTGCTCAGACTGCTCATCTGCTAGTAAGGTATCCACAATTTGTGCAGCCAGAGCATTCATGTTGTGGTTCCACTGTGGGCATGTTTTCTCTGAATGATATTCCTGGTGGGAAGAGTAATAGTTATCCATACCCATATTTTCAGTATGCAACAAAACGTTCGAACTCTGGGCAGATTTAGCCGGTCGATTGTTGTTGTTGTTATTATTCCTTGGGAATGGAAAGGACTTGGGGGCCTTGCCACTAGTAGAAGCCTCGTTTGGCCTTCTCTTTGATTATGAACCTCCATTGGTAAGCGATTTTAATGTCCTCGTTAAGCTTTCAATATTTGTGGAATCCTTTTCCTTTGCCTTACTTGAAGAAGGCTAAGACTTCTTGCCAGTCTCCTTGGAGTCTTTAGATTCATCATCATTTGTAATAACTCCAACAACACGCAAGTCTATTTTCACAGCAATTGCTTCTACAAAGTTTAGAGCCAATGTCTCCTTTGCAACTTGTTTGACAAAAGAGGAAATGTTTGTCGGCAAGGCAACTGTATAATAGTCAATAGTGATCAAATTGTGAGGTTGCATGCCTGGGGGAAACTTGTTCAATATACAATTGAACTTTTGATTGAAATATTTTACTTTCTCCTTTTCCCCCATCTTACAGTTCCCGAGCTCTTTTAATAGCATTATCAGAGTCTTTCATCAGCAAATTTCTCCAAAAACAATTTCTTAAACTCCCGCCCACTGTGGACTGAATTGACAGGTAGACGATGGTACCATGTTGCTGTTGATTTCGGGTAGCATCGGATGTGCTCTAAGCCTCAAATTTTGTAGGGAGGCTTGGGAACATGCATTCCAAAGAACCCAGAAACTGTTTTGGGAAATTCCACCCAGAGACGATTTTATTAAAATAATTAATATTTTTAATGGAGTTCCTAAGTCTAAACTTAGGAAAATTAAAATATTAATGGGTATTAATCTAATTATTGGTGTAACTTCTAGAAAAAGATGGATATCAAGTCAAAACGATCTGAGCCTTTGATTAGGAGTTAATCTAGGTCGTTGGTTGTCCAACAGGAAGATATAAGAAGGGGCTTGAGAGTCATTTGGAAAACACACCGAGAGAGATCAAGAAATCGATTTTCTGAAGTGAGAAGTTCTCAAGAGGAAAATTCAATTGAGGAGATTTCTTGTAGTTGACGGGTAGGGATAGCTTCCAGAGAGAGATTTTCTCAGCCAGAGAATCATCAACAGAGAGATGCAGAGAGTGATCTAGTAGCCCAAACGCAGAGGCTGACGCAGGGCCACGAAGGGCCACACAGAGGGAGTGCAGAGGGTGAGAGAGAGTCTGAGATTTTGCTGAGGAGAGTCACTTTCAGAAGCCAGGAGTCAAGGTGTGAGATCGGGAGGTTGAGACCGAAGACTCCGGGAAGCAAATTGATCAACAGACCAAGTGACGCAGAGCTTGCGTGAGGACTGCACAGAGCAGTGTAGGCCATTCATTCAATTTCTGGATCAGCCAGGGTTTCCTCAGTGATTGTGTGAGGTAATCTCACAAATCTTTCTACCAGTATTTCTCTTTGTAACTGAATAACCCTGTGAGGTATTCAGAGATGTATTCAGAATTTGTTACTGCTTAATAATAATAAACCCTCAAAGTTGTTGCACTGGTTTTCCCACATTGGGTTTTTCCAGGCACATTTGTCCAAAAATAACGGTGTCCATTGTGTTGTATTTTCTTTCTTGCTCAGTATCTTGTTTCCGTATAATAATTAATTAAGTGAAGGTTGCAGTAGTATTTACTTCGATATTTACCATATAACACAGTAAATAACTTGCATGGATTAATAAGTAGGAGAAGTAACATTAGTTGGTTGCAGTGGGGATTCCAATTGTGGAATTTTCACATGGTATTAGAGCAGTGCAGGTGAAGCGAGAAGAAAAGAACCAGTAAATCCAACACTGAGCAGAAGAAGGGAGTTCGAAAAAGCTACAGGAGGCAGCAATTTGAAAACCACAGAGAGTTGACGCAATTCCAAGCCGAGACGCAGATTTTCGAGGCAGTCTCTCTCTGAGTAAGCCAACGGAGAGAAGGACTTCCAGTTCGAATTTTGTAGGGGCAAAGGGAGCAGCATGAGAGCACTGGTGGGACGTAGATTTTCAGAAAGCATATTGTTGGGCTGAAAAACTTCAGAAGAAGGAAGAAAAGCACCTTGCGGGAACTTTTCCTCAGCAGACTTCCTGCCGAGAAGTTCGTTTTCTCATTGGCTGAGCAGTAGCAGTGAGAAGCAGAGAGGGAATTTTCGACACTTTTGGCAGATATGGCAACTAGTGGCTTGAGGGATCAGGACAGGTTAGATGGGGCATCCAACTACGTCATCTGGAAGGCTAGAATGTCTTTCCTTCTAGATGAGCATGCCCTCAAGACGTACGTTGACAGTGTGGTGGTTGAACTTGCAGATGCAGATCCGCTGAAGAAGTACAGAGCTGAGATGGCGAAGGCCAAGAGGATGATCTTGGATGGAGTCAAGGATCATGTGGTGTGTCACGTTGCTAGCAGAGGGATTGCTAAGGATATTTGGGATGCCTTGGCCACGTTATATCAGGGATCTTCCAAGCAGCGGAAGATGTACTTGGAGCAGAAGTTGAGGTCTGCTCAGATGTAGAAGGGAGAACGTGTGGATCCATTTCTCACGAAGCTGAAAGAAACTAGCGATGAGTTGTTTGTTGCAGGGCATACACCTCAGGATTCAGAGTTAGTTAGACTGGCCCTCAATTTTGTCTCAGATGAGTGGTAAGTCTTTGTCCAGAGTATCCTGGGCAAAGAAGCATTGCCTAATCGGGATGATATGTCGGCAGCTCTAAAACAAGAGTTGAGGAGAGACCTGGTCAAGGTCAAACTTGACGAAAGCAACAACAGTAGTGGGTCGAAGCCCAAGGAAGAGGAGGAGAATGCAGTCGTTGCATCGAAGGGACAGTCGGGGCAACAAAGACGAAAGAAGGACGTCTCCAAGGTGAAGTGTTTCAAATTTGGGGAGATGGGCCACTATGCATCCCAGTGTCCTTTGAAGAAAAAGGATAAGGATGAGAAGCACGATCCTAAGGTTGCAACCGCGAAGATCGAACAGGAGGAGTTCACCATGACAACCGAGATACCTCCAAGAGGGAGGTGGGCTGATTTGGAGTTGTAGTTTGAAAGAGCTACAGATGGGCAGGATCCTTGAGGAGTCCAACTCTCGGATCAATTCCTAGCTATGGGAGCCCAAATTAGGAGTGGCAGGATGGACTAGTGTCGGTTGGTGCCGAGGAGTGTCGAGGAGACAGTTGAAGTGGATAGGAGTGCCAAAGACTGAACAACGCAGAGCAGAGTTGGCAGTAGTGCAAATGGCTCAAAGCATAGGTTAGCAGCAGCGCAGTAGATTCAAACGGTCAGCATCAGTATTGTCAATCTATCTTGTATTGAACCAATCTGAGCTCCCCCTTTCCGACTAAGGTAGGTGAACTTCTTTCTTCTTCCTCCTTAATCTTCACGCTTTGCCACGTTCTTTCAATTCTTCTAATTATTAGTCAATCTTAGATAGTTCTTCTATTGGCCTACAACCTTCTTAATCTTCATGCTTTCCCACATTCTTTCAATTCTTCTAACTATTAGTCAATCTTAGATAGTTCTTCTATAGGCCTACAACCTTGGTTAGAAGACTATGAAAGAAAAAAAAGACAAAATACAAAGATAATAGCATTAGTAGTAATTAAGAAGATGTAGAGTACTAATCTTTTTGAAGAAGGGTTAGCTTCCTCTTAATCGCAAACTTATTCCTAGATAGGGGTTTTGTTTCTAGGGTTCTTAGTTCAAACTATGCTAGGATTTACAAACCCTAGATGCCAAAAGTCCTACCATACAAAAATTTCAAATTCTACAAACATACTTGGAGGGTTAGTTGCAAAACCCTAGTGATACTATTGACAAGCCATTTATAAAAGATTTTGTTTCTTGACCTAGTCTTCACATGTAAGGAGAGATTTCAAAAATCATATCCATGATTTCTAATATGCTACTACTTTTTCAAAAGAACATGAGATCATTAGCTTTCACCATGGCCTATAAAAATTATCAAGACATGTAATATAGTTAGCATAGGTCATTAATTGCAAATGAACAAAACATGTACGTACCTTTTTCAACCTTACATGTCCACCCTTGTAGAGATCTGATCCTTTGACATGTACCAAATTCAACAAAAGATGCTTCAAACCCTCAACCACATAAATTTCTTTGTCTTGGTTCTTTCAAACTTTTGTAGACAAGTGGACACTTTGATCTTATGAATACATGTTCCTTCAAGTCTACTTCTTTTACCAATGATTCATACTTTGAGTATCTTGAATGTCTGATATACAATAATTTTGAGAACCTTCGCTTGAGTTCAGTGATGATCTTAGGTCAATGGGCTAGGACTTAAAGTAGGTATACTCAAATTTTGTTGCAAGATCTTGGACCAAGTCTAGTAGCCTCGGATCAGATCTTCAGAGTAAGTTAACAGTAGCAATGAATCAAGTCTTTAATCATATCAACAACACAATTTCGAGTGATGTCTTGGATCAAGTCATAGTAGGGCTCGGATCACTTCAATTTTCTAGGAATGCAGAACTTTGTATTTCAAAGAAAAACATGTCCTCAGCCTCATGCTTCACATAGGAGTATAGAGATGCGTCATAATACTTGATGATGCCCTTGGGGAGCCTTTCGCATGTACTTACATGATATATTAATGGATCATTACTTTGGATTCCACAAAGATATATGTGTAATTTTGGACTTCAAGTAAATAATCTTTTGATCCTCCTCAAACTAGAGTCACTGCAAAGAAGTAACTTCGAATTGGAGGAGAGGACATGGATCATAACAGTGGTTTGGACTTTTTCACACAAAAGTAGAGATTCGGTTTACTTGGATTCCTAAGATAGTATTTTGGCCTTCTTTACTAGATTACAGAGATATTGACTTCGGATCTTCTATTTAAGGTTGTCGTATGTCGTAAAATCATCACAAAACTTTGGATACAATAATGGGAATTCCTTAGATACACCTTGGAGTGCTTGGACTTTGATTCTTTTGATCTGGATGGATTCTTTGCATTGTTTCAGAGATCTGGCCTTCAATTCATGCTTGAGTGTGCATATAAACTAAGTCAAATGGGGCTCGAACTTTTGGTCATATATTTTAGAGACTTAAACTTCGATCTTGGACTACCACAGATATATATTTTGAACTTTTGATCATGGAGATACAATTTGTGTTAGAAAATCAGAAAAGCAGAAAGATTCTCTTATATTCATAATTACTTGCGATATTCTTGTAGTCTTATTATCTTTTCTTTATATTCTTATTTTACCTTTGTTTCATCAAGCAATCATCAAATCAAAACATCAAGATCAACGACACTAGATGTAGACACTCAGCTAGGGCTAAAACCCCTCTCTAGGGGAAAACCCAGTCAAACTCTTTGATCCAAGTTGACTCAACTCCCGGATTTAACCAAGATCTTTTACTTTCGTGATGTAGTTAGAATTGCATTTGAACAGAGCATAAATGAACATATATGCATGTTGTAAAGAAGAGGGAACATGACAAAAATCAACAACATAAAACACAAGACGTTGATAACGGAGTTCGTCCAGTGTGGACTACGTCTCCGGGCTCGGTGTCAAGATGGTGTTGGCTGCTTCATTCAGTGCTGGAAATGGTGAAGATGTACATGGACTATATTTTTTTTCATACAAGGACATGGGCCCTTTACATGAGTCGCAAAGTCTCTCCACGAGACGTTCTGCTACAGGAAATATCACTCACAACAAACCTCCTATCAACATGACATAACCTGACCCATGGTGACAATGAGTATCCTGCCATCGTGGCATCAAAGGGTTCTCAACCAAAACACCCAGAGTGACAATGGGTATCCCGCCATCATGGAAACAAAAGGGATCTCAATCAAAATATACATGCAATCCATGATGAATACATCTCACATGAAATAGACACAAATATTCTGCATCATACATCAAGCAGGAATCGTAACAACATAATACATCTAACAACGAATGATCAAAGAACTACATGACAACAACACTGCATATACCTCAACTTTGATGCTGGCTGAAGAATAGAATACTCAGTTGTTGGATTTGAATGCACCATCGAAATCATGGCATCGCATGGCATAAGATCGACTGTCCACACTCTGAAATCTGACACCATTGTTCCAATCTGGAAAATGGCCGAAAAATAGAAGGCTCGGCTACAAAAACTAATTGCACCACTAAATTTGTGTCATCGAGAGGTGTAAAATCGACTATCCATTTGTCGAATTCTGACACCGGCAAAATCTGGGCTTGTAGGAATCTTTTAGATTCCCTTGTGATTCTCCAAAGATTCCCTCCTCTGGGTTAACTGGAGATCTGCAACTCAAATCAGAAAACTAATCTCGCCATTGAGATCCTTGTGAAATTCTGAGAAGAATGAGTATAAATTTGGTTGCATTCTGGATCTGGGAAATTTCAGCCTCCACGGAATCTAGAAGATTCCCTCAAGATTCTTGAAGATTCTCCTCCACTAGGAATCTGCAAATCCACTACTCAAAAGGCGAATTCGACCTCGCCATTGCATTCCCTGCGAAAATATGAGAAAAATGACTATAAACTTGGTTACATTTTGACATAATGAATTTTTACCTCCCCATGGAATCTCAAAGATTCCTCACAGCGTCAAAAGATTCTTGTCTCAGAATCCGTGCCACATGGTTAAGCTGCTCTGCAATAAAATATTAATATTTTGATTTCCCGTTCCGCTCTCCGTTCTCCGTTTGGTGCCTCCGTTCTTCCTCCATGCAAAAAAAATGAAGGATTATATAAACGTTGTTGGGCGGAGTTTACAAGGAACCACGCATAGTGGAACGTTTGGGGGTTGGCACCAAAGGCGAGAGGTCGGGGGATCAAATCCCACCCCCCCCCAAAATACATTTTGTGTTAGAAAATCAGAAAAGCAAAAAGATTCTTTTATATTCATAATTACTTGGGATATTCTTGTAGTCTTATTATCTTTTCTTTTTGTTCTTCTTTTACCTTTGTTTCATCAAGTAATCATCAAATCAAAACATGAAGATCAAAGACATCAGATGTAGGCACTCAGGCAAGGCTAAAACCCCTCTCTAGGGGAAAACCCAGTCAAACTCTTTGATCCGAGTTGACTCAACTCCCGGATTTAACCAAGATATTTTACTTCCATGATGTAGTTAGAATTGCATTTGAACATAGCGTAAATGAACATATATGCATGTTGTAAAGAAGAGGGAACATGACAAAAATCAGCAACATAAAACACAAGACGTTGATAACAGAGTTCGTCCAGTGTGGACTATGTCTCCGGGCTTGGTGTCAAGATGGTGTTGGCCGCTTCATTCAGTGTTGGAAATGGTGAAGATGTACATGGACTATGTTTTTTGTCATACAAGGACATGGGCCCTCTACATGAGTCGCAAAGTCTTTCCACAAGACGTTCGGCTACAGGAACTATCACTCACAACAGACCTCCTATCAACATGACATAATTTGACACATGGTGACAATGAGTATCCTGCCATCATGGCAACAACGGAATCTCAACCAAAACACCCATGGTGACAATGAGTATCCCGCCATCATGGAAGCAAAAGGGATCCCAATCAAAATATACATCCAATCCATGATGAATACATCTCACATGAAATAGACACAAAGATTCTGCATCATACATCAAGCAGGAATCGAAACAACATAATACATCTCACAACAAATTATCAAAGAAGTACATGACAACAACACTGCATATACCTCAACTCTGATGCTGGCTGAAGAATAGAATACTTAGTTGCTAGATCTGAATGCACCATCAAAATCGTGGTGTCGCATGGCATAAGATCTGTTGTCGCACAGATTGTCACGACAATTCTCAGACCGGGGGTTGTCACCCTGATCCCCGATTGCTCCTTTTAAGCCGTCTCCCGAGGCTAAGAGGAGTAGACCCTATGGGATAAAGGAAGACCAACTATGGACCAATTGGGTTGGGAGACACAACAAGCCAATTTAGCACCTGATTGATTTTAGGAATAATGTACCAGTGCCTTATGGAATTAATGATTAAATGATTATTTATTAAATGTTGCAAAAATATGAACCTTGAAAAACAATCATTTATCATCAAATAACCCAAGCGAACATTAATTTTACCAAATGCGGGATAATCAATGAATGTGCAATATTCTAACAATGTTCCATAATTAAACTTCAAGAAAAATCAAATGCTTTAAATGATCATAAAATTTAAATGCTGACCAGTTACCACTTTCATATAGCTAACTTTAGATAAACATTTAAGCACATTTAACTATAGAGAAGTGGAACAAAAGACACCAAAAATGAATTTTCAATTTTTCATTAGTCTTTTTCAAAATTTTTAATTTTTATATTTTTTTTAATAATATTTTTAAGTCTAAAATAAAGCAAAACTAAAATTCTAATAAAACGAAAAGCTAATCTAAACTTAGATCTAAATTAAAAAAAAATCCTAAAGACTAACCCTTTTTAACCTTTTTATTTTTTTCTAAATTAAGATCCAAAAAAAATGAAAAGGAAACTTTTTTTATTTTTAAGCCATTTATGATTTTTTATATTTTTTAAATAAGACAAAACTAAAATTAAAATCTAAACTAAAGCCTAACTATACAAATTCTAAACTAAAATGCATCTAAAATCTAAAAAAAAGAACTTTTAGATGCCTTTTTTATATTTTTTAATTTTTAATTTTTTATGATATTATTTTTAAAATCAAACTAAACTATAACATATCTGAAGACTATAAGCTAAAAATTAAAATGTGATCTAATATATGCAAAAGGTAAAATTTATAAAGTCTAAAAATTAAACTAACACCTAACAAAAATATGAATGCTAACTAAATACAATTCAAAACCTAAAAAAAAGATCGAATTTTCTTTTTTATGGTCCTACGCACATCAAAAAACCTCAACCCGTCATAAAAAATCGAATTTTATAATATGTAATCCCGAATCTTACCTACGTTGTATCATTTTAGCATTTTTGCGTTGTGCCTGAGCGTGTGCAGGTTTGCGTGAGAGTTGGATGGCGGGCAAGGGAAATGACTGAAGGTTGCTGCTACGTGGAAGAGTGGCAAGGGAGGAGCTGCAAGAGTTTGATTGCAGGTTGGACGGCGGCAGCAAGGAGTGACAACGTATGGAGGAGGCTGAACAGTGATTTGGAGGTGAAGGCGTGGGCAGCGAGAAGGATTGGATAGCAGAGGCTGCGGTGGGAAGGGTTTGGCTTGTGGCTTGAAATAGCAGCGTGGAGCTGGAAAATTTTTGACAATTTCGCTTGCAGGGAGACAGTACGTGCAACTCGATGGAGATTTTCGATGAGGACGCAGGGATGATGTGCATAGAGGATCGAAATTCGAAGCTTGTGGAGAGAATAGCTTAAGCAGCAATGGAGAACTGAGAAGAATCGATGAAATGAAGACTATGTAGGAGCCAAGGGAGCTGCGTGGGGTAGAAGGAATGCGTGGAGACTCTTTGCAGATGTGTGGATGGAGCAGCTATGAGGGTTTGGACAGCTGTGCGAGAAGGGGATTTGATTTGCAGCTTGGACGATGAGGGTTAGGGCTGAATGCGGGAGTGAGGTTTGCAGGTTTAGGCGTGGAATGACTGGAGTTGCGTGGGAGCTGGGATTGATGCAGGTTTGGGCCAGCGTTTGGATAGCGTGGAGAATGTTGGTTCAATGGAGGCTGCATAGGGACTGAGAGGAGATGGCAACGATGATGAAATGAAGACTGCGTGAGGAATGTGGGCTTTGAGCTGCGGAAAAATGAGTAGCAACATGAGGAACCTTACCCAGCCTCCTAAAAACAATTTCGAAAATTTTTCTTGCAATAAAAATGAAGCCCTGAGCAGCATAGAAACTAAAACCGTAGTCTAGAAACTTAATTAAAATTTTAAACCCTTCCTGCTTCAGATTGCCTGATTGAAAACCCTGAAAATTTTTCAAAGTCAATACCTGCAACCTGCCAAAACGGAACACCTAGAAATAAAATGTGCAAGGAAGAAACTTAAAACCCTAACAAAAACCAGTGAAATAATTACAGTATTTACAAACTGAAGGCTCTAGATAGCCAAATTTATCGTTATGCCATAGAAATATTTTCAGAATTTAAATTTAATGTGAGATGCTTCAGAAAACCCTTCATGCATTCATAAAAAAAAAAATTAAATGATAAGCCCGGGATTAAAACTGGCTAGGCTCTTTCAGAAAACACCATCCAGGAGTTGGTTGGTTCAGCAGAGAACTTCCCCGAACGCCCGGTAATCTAAAAAAGGATTTCCTGCACAGCTTAAAATCAACCATTAACATGGAGAAAACAATAGTGAAATCCAGATCAAATGGACATACCGGCCATTATATTTCAGAAATTAAACTATCATTCACACCCCAGAGATCAGAAAAGATACCTGTGCCTAAATCAATCTTCATCAAGCTATTATCAATGGCTGAAAATAAAATTATGCAGAAAAATAAAACATCTTACAACATTTCCAGAAGAGTAACACCAACAAGATTTTCAACCCCAAAGTCTTTCTTTATTGCACAAAAAATGACTACAAGAGAGCTTTCTTTGGCACCAAACTCTAAGATTCAATCTTATCTCAAATGACCCCTGACACCCTATTTAAAGGAAAATTTCCCAACGGCTAGTTCGAGTGATCCATGTCAAACTAATCTCGACCGTCGATGAGGATCAAAATCCCTTTTAATCTCATCCGTCGAAATTTTAAATGCATTTTAATATATTAAAAAATTAAAACTTTGCATTTATTTTCTCAAAACTTTGACTTATTATTATTTTATTATTTTTTTAATTTTTAAATTTTATTATTTTTTTGTTATTTTTAAATTTTAAATTTTTTTATTTTTGGATCCTCGAACCTAGCCTTTGGAAAAATCACCTAGGACCTAGGACTTAGGACTTAGGACTTATGAGGGGATAAAACATTTTCTAACCCTCAAGACACTTTACATCATGACTTTTACAATTTTACATCTCAAGGGGTAAAACCCATTTGACATAGACCCTCATAGACCACCCAATTCTGCGACACAAACATAATCTAGCAGATCAAGCAATTTGTAATAACCTAACCAAATAGTTAGAATTATTTCCAAATTACCTTTACATAGACTCGAAGCACACTAGGATTTCCCTAAGATACTAATGACAAAATCCATTCCGGCTTTGGGGTTAAGCTGAAGGAAAACTCTGCCGATCATGGATCGATGAGACAAAAAACCTTCCGGAACATAGATTATCACTAGAAAATTAGGTTTGCCTAGGCAATTTACATACATGACGCAGATATGCTAAGATTATTTACAATTTACACATGCAGTCTGGGCTTACAACATAACACGATCAGGCTGATAATGGAAGTCGAATGGCACGGACACATCGATCAAGCACTATCCCTTTTTGCGGAAAAGAGGGTGCACTGCTATGGGTAGTTGACACGTAGTGGTCAACAAGATCGATTGTCCACACTCTGAAATCTGACACCGTCGTCCCAATCTGGAAAATGGCCGAAAAATAGAAGGCTCCGCTATAAAAACTAACCACACCACTGAATTTGTGTCGTCGAGAGGTGTAAAATCGACTATCCATTTGTCAAATTCTGAAACTGGCAAAATCTGGGCTTGTAGGAATCTTTTAGATTCCCTCATGAGTCTCCAAAGATTCCCTCCTCTGGCCTGACGGGGGATTTGAAACTCAAATCAGAAAACTGATCTCGCCATTGACATCCCTGCGAAATTCTGAGAAGAATGAATATAAAGTTGGTTGCATTCTGGATCTCGGAAATTTCAGCCTCCACGGAATCTAAAAGATTCCCTCAAGATTCTCGAAGATTCTCCTCCACTAGGAATCTGCAAATCTGCTGCTCAAAGGCGAATCCGACCTCGCCATTGTGTTCCCTACGAAAATATGAGAAAAATGACTATAAACTTAGTTACATTCTGACATAATGAAATTTTACCTCCCCATGGAATCTTAAAGATTCCTCACAGCATCAAAAGATTCCTGTCTCGGAATCCGTGCCACATGGTTCTGCTGCTCTGCAATAAAATATTAATATTTCAATTTCCTGTTCCGTTCTCCATTTGATGCCTCCATTCTTCCTCCATGCAAAAAAAATGAAGGATTATATAAACGTTGTTGGGTGAAGTTTACAAGGAACCACGCATGGTGGAACAATTGGGCGTTGGCACCAAAGGCGGGAAGTCGGGGGATCAAATCTTGCCCTTGCCAAAAATACATGCGGCATGTTATTATTTTAACAATGGTTTGTTTTGGCGCGCATTAAATGGAGCGCAGTTTGCATTGGCGTGTTGTATAATCGTTATACATTAAGTTTGGTTGGTGGTGTCGTTTGTTTTAAGTGTGTTGGTGTGAGTTTTGGGTTGGGCCGCCCGTGGAGCCCGCCAAACACGTGGCCGGGCAGGTTCAATTCTCGCTAGCCCATAACTATATACGTTATGTATTTTCGTGGGGGCATGGGCCAGGTCCACCGGAGGTGGCCCGCCCACCCCATATGGTTGTTTGATATTAATGTTTGCGGCATGGTGGTTGGGGGTCTGCCGAGGTCATGGCTGCCGGCCCGTTTTTAATAAATATTATTTTTTAATGGATATCCAAACCGATCGGTGAGGCTGGCGGGGGTGGTGGCCCGCCACCCCTATTTTATATATATATAATAGGTTATTTTGGATTTTGTCTAATATGAGGGATATTAGACAAATTAAGTATCCAACACATTCGCTCGCTCCTCGGGAGCCAGATTCCATGTCTGGGACTCGGTCAATTTGTAGGACCATTAAACCTAGCCCACTGCCCAACTTTGACCGAAACTTTGACTGGCTCTTTCTCCCTCATACAAGCTCGGATTTGAGTGTCGTTTGCACCGTTGGAATCAGGGCGACGAACACTTCGATCTGGTGCTAGTTTGGGAGCATTCTAACCACTTTGAATTTTGACCCTTTCTGAGTCCTCTGGGACTTCTGCATATGTCTGGAGCCACCTGGATCACTCTTCCACTAATCAAATTGAGATAGACCAAGACTTTAGACCTGACCAAAAGACCTTCCTCCTCCACCAAGTTAGCCTTCCAATACAATTCAACAAACTTCAGCAATATCTTCTAGTCCAACAGCTACAACCCACAACAACCCAGAATTTCGGCCCAGCTACTCTAGAATTTCAGCCCAACAACTCCAGAATTTTGGCCTACCAACTCTAGAATTTCGGCCTACAACTACAAAATTTCAGCCCAGCTACCGTACTACAATTTTGACCCTTCGAGCAACCTAGCAACTTCGCACATGTGAGACAAAGAGAGAAAAATCGACTTCTTATGCTTGACAAAGACTTCCTTCTCCTTCGCTAGGGTTTCCTTCCTCTTCCTTGAAGTTTGTAGCCTTTTCTGCCTCCAGCAACTGCAGATTGAACTTTTTGTGGATATTCTACAAATGAGGTCAAGTTGTTGCCTTTATATAGTGAATCTGTGAGGTCGAATTCCCTTGATGAGGCTAACTTGTCCTTCTTGAGGCCGACTTGGTGGAGGAGACCTAAAAGACCTATTTTACATTAAAATAAATTTATTTCTTGATAGATGAAGTCCAAGAAGGGTCTTTTACATGATGACAAGGACAAGGACAATGACTCTTGACACAAACCCTAGATGCCTACAATGGAGGTTTTTGACCTAAGCATGAAACCCATGCTTTAATAAGCCAATTTCTTTTATAATAAAATTTATTTTTCTTTCTTTTGGCAAATACATTTCAAATACAATTATGAAGACCGATATTAGTTACATTTTTCAACACTCCCTCTTAACTAGGGAGGTATTCATAATTACATACATACAGAGGTACATGGAAGATCTCAAAGTGATATACTCTATGAAGAGTTCACAGCACACACAGTGCTACATATTAGATACCTGACCAGGGTACTCTAATCGGGTGGGACTAAGGTGTACTCAAGCTTTAGCCACTTTAGGTACCATCAGGATTTTAAGCTCTAACACCAACCCAGGGATCTAGGTGTGTATCCAAGGTCAGAGCTCCATGACCAACGCCACCCTCCCTACTTCGGGATCTAGACATCAACACATAGGTAGACCAGATGTCCTTCCAAGCATCTTGTGGCAAACACCACCCTCCCTACTTCGGGATCTAGACATCAACACATAGGCAGACCAGATGTCCTTCCAAGCATCTTGTTGCCACAAGATGCTTCATCTCTCCTTTTCAACTAAATTGGATATATATCCACCACTCCAAGCATGCTTCAAATGTTCAATCTTTTTACGGATAGATCCTGCACAATCACAAGTAATAAACCTTTAAAGATATATTCAAGTAAACACAAACATTCAGGGTCCTCATTAATTTTGATGCTACTTATATCATCATCAAGTAGTCCAAGTAAAATTTGTTAGAAGCTTTCTTCTTCTTTTACTTCTTCAGTAGCACCTTAGTACTTTTTAATTCTTTTGTTTGCAAATCCATCTGTAGTAATTTCCTTCATTCTTTCTTCAAGGTGTTTACTATGACTGTCATATTATGTCCTACCCCTCAATCAGGGAGATATACCTTTTCTTCTATCCAAGCTCCCTCTCAACTTAGGGAGATCAACAACTACCTTCTTTTATAATATCGAAGAAACTTCATCATTTAAAGGTTTCATTTATTTCTCATGGCATCAAGGTCAACTATGATCATCATCATTCTTATAGCTTCCTTCATCATGCTCATCATTATGAACATCTTCAACATCTTGAAGATTATGTACCTGCAAAACTTTAATAGCAAGTACAACCAAATACAAGCATACAAAAGCATGAAGTTAACTATATCAAAATCATGTCATTACAATGGAAGCATCAAAATATTAGACATCAAATACCTAAACTTAGTTAGGCTCATATTCAGCAAGAGACACATTTTTTTACATATTAGACTTCAACTTCTTGCTTGGGTTTTGTCATAAACACTAGACTCCATCTTCGAGACATAAAGCCCTAATTATCAGCAATTCAATCAGATAATAATCCAATCATAATACTATACATCTAAGGTTTCAACAATACGCTTTTAGAATTACATGCCAGACTCTATTATACCCTAGATTTTATCATCAAAGCTAAATCATATCAATAATCGAAAACAATATCATCATGTCCTGGAATATCAATCTCTACTAGAGTTTTGTTACAAACTCTAGATTTCACAAACTAAACCATGAGTATCAACAATTAAGTTAGCATACTTGCATATACATATCTAGGATGCACTAGCATTTCCAAGATCAATACATCGAACAATTTTGACCAAGCTAGGGTTTCGATCAAACAAATGAATATACACCTAGGGTTTCATTCCTAGGGTTTTTCTTTAGTTATTAAAAGGGTTTTGTTCATAAACCCTAAATCACCAAACCCTAAAAATCTAGGGTTTCATTGTAAAACCCAGACATTAATAGCAAACCCTAAGGGATTAGGGTTTCTTCTATGACATTATCAAACCCCTAAACTTTAAAAAATAGGATTTCATCATATGTTCTAAACTATATCAACAAAACCTAAGAAGACTAGTGACTCATAATCAACATTGACACACCCTTAACAATGAAAGCTTAGGGTTTCACAGTGAACCCTAAAGGTTAGGATTTCACAAAATGACAAGAGATAGTATAATGAGGGTGGATTCAATCTAATGATTAATCACACTAGCAAGAATCTTTCTGATTCAAAACACTAGACATAACGATGTCAGTAATGTAAAGCAAATTTCAAAAGAGAATGATCATACCTTTTCTATGGAGAGAACCTTGTAGTGTAAGACATACCTTGAGTTGTTCTTTAACAAACCTTGTAGGACATGTTAGAGTCAGTATTTGCATACTGCCATCAGTGATCAAAACTCCTCTTTTATATCATATTAGTGTCCCATGTTGAAATTTTTATCATTCCACCTAGGTCATCATGTAAAAATTTACTCACTGATGGTAGCCCAAGTTGAAACCCCATCCCCTCTCAAAAATTTATATTTGCTGGCCCACCTTCATGTGTCTTGTTGAACATACATTGACTATAAAAGCTCATTTCATCATGTTTTGTGTCAGTCAAGTCCACCTGGAGTTCAGTCATTCAAGGTCCCATTAGGTCACTAGGTTTCATTTTCCAAGGTCCAATAAAACACCATTTCACTGCATAAGGCCAGCAAAGTATGAGAGAGAAGAAAATAATATCCCCTTTTCAGTTAAATAAGGGTTTACAAGCATGTAACCATGGTTGCTAAAATTCCAATTTTGATTTTAAGCAAGAAATTCATTCCAGTTTGTAATTTTTATTTCAAAAGGGAGATGTAATAATTTTTATTTATTTATGTAATTTTATGTTTATCATATGTAATAAGTCACTATTTTTAGTTGTTTACTCAAACTCCATTGCTAATATCATCCAAACAAAATTGTTAAAGTAACTTGCCTACCTTGCCCAATCAGATGTCTGCAATTATGATTCTCTTTTGCCCTGACCTAGTTCACTCTTTGACCTAATTCACTCATCTAGTGACTACCCAACCAAATCAAATCAAAACAACCCTGAGCTACTATATCTAGCCTAAAACCCTAATCCATCCAACCCTCTTGGCTGTGACCCTTTGGAGAGAGCCCTCTCTGACTTGGTAGGGCTAGCTACCAAGTCAAAAGGTTGGTCTGTGGTTACCTCAGCTGGACTCTTCCTCAGCCTTGGAGATCCGAAGGACTGATAACAAGACATCGATTCTTTAAGGGCTTCCTTTGCAACAATACAAGAAAAGGTTATTAGTATACAATACAAGCAAATCTCGATATGAGGAGGTAACCAATCATGAAAGATAAAACAAAGAACAATATACTTATCTTTTGGTAAAATGGTGAAGGCTCCCTCTTAATCTAATATTTCTGAGAGATACCTACAACTTATCAAAACAACTTCAAGAATTTCTAACAAGACATATTAGATCTATGAATCCTAAAACATAAAACATTACAAAACTTAGAATAGCAGATTTAGAAGGATATGTGAGAGAAGACTTAATAGTATAAGTCATTGACTTCAGATTCTTTAGTCTTGTTCTTCTTGGGTGGAGCTTCATCGGAAACATTTGCATGTTCTCTTTCTCTCTTCTTATTTCTTGGATTTTCAGGACATTGGCTTCTGTAGTGTCCCATCTTATGACAATTGCAACGTTCAATCTTTAATAGATCAACCTTCTTCTTTGGTCCTTTGAACTTCTTGTATACTACCTTCTTCTTGTGATGAGCAGAGTAGGCATTTGACGTGTTGTCTTCTTCATCCTCCTTCTTGTTACTTACTACTGAGATGCGGGCTTCTTCTTGACTGCAGAATTCCACATTTGTTCAAAGGTTAGAGTATCTTTCCAACTGCTGATCCTTGATGCAAAAGAGCTCCAAGATTTTGTTAGACCTAGTAGTGCAACAATCATGAGTTATTTTTTCTGGTACAACTTCATCTATAGCTTGGAGTTCATCTCTTATTCTAGAGATTCTTACAAAATATGATGAAACGGTATCATATTTAGCCATCTTTATTGTTCTTAGTTCATTCTTGAGACTAGTTATTTGACCAATGTTCTTGATGGTAAATAACTTAGAGAGAGCTTCATACATTCTTGAGCGGTATCTATATTGGATATGTATGGGATAAGATTGTCCTTTACTCCATCTACTATGAGATTCATGGCCAAGATGTCGGTTTTCTTGAATTTCTCCTTTCCCGATCGTCTGTAGGTTTCTTAACTTTTCCTTGCACAAGATTGAAAACTTTATGCTTAGGGAGAATAAGATCTATCCTCTTCTTCCATGCCCTATAGTTGGAGGCTCCTTCTAGCTTGTTTTTTGTCTTCATTGAGGTCCACATAGTCTCTATAGATAGTAGGCTTCGCTTCTTATATGATCCATTTTCTTAATGACCTTATTTTGTTCTTTCTTCCTTAATGCTTCTTTCAATAGATCTTCAAGCTACCTTTTTCCTTCCTTCTTCACCTTAGCTCTAATACCATGTTAGAAAATTAGAAAGGCAGAAAGATTCTCTTATATTGATAATTACTTGTGATATTCTTGTAGTCTTATTATCTTTTATTTATGTTCTTCTTTTATCTTTGTTTCATCAAGCAATCATCAAATCAAAACATGAAGATCAACGACACCAGATGTAAGCACTCAGCCAAGGCTAAAACCCCTCTCTAGGGGAAAACCCAGTCAAAATCTTCCACTAATCAAATTGAGATAGACCAAGACCTTATACCTGACCAAAATACCTTCCTCCTCAACCAAGTCAGTCTTCCAATATGATTCACTTCAGTAGTCTCTTCTAGCCCAACAACTACAACCCAGCAACAATCCAAAATTTCGGCCCAGCAACTCTAGACTTTCGGCCCAACAACTCCCAAATTTCACCCCAGCAACTCCAAAATTTTGGCCCAGCTACAGTACTGCAATTTCGGCCCTTCCAGCAACCCAACAACTTCGCACATGTGAGACAAAGAGAGAGAAAATTCGACTTCTTATGCTTGACAAAGACTTCCTTCTCCTTCACTAGGGTTTCCTTCTTCCTTGAATTTCGTACCCTTTTCGCAATCCAACAACTATAGATCGAACTTGTTGTGGATATACTACGAATGAGGTTGAGTTGTTACCTTTATATAGTGAATCTATGAGGTTGAATTCCCTTGATGAGGCCAACTTGTCCTTCTTGAGGCCAACTTGGTAGAGGAGAGCCAAAAGACCTATTTTACATTAAAATAAATTTCTTTCTTGATAGATGAAGTCCAAGAAAGGTCTTTTACATGATGACAAGGACAATAAGTCTTGACACAAACCCTAGAAGCCTATAATGGAGGCTTTGACCTGAAAACCATTGATCCCAGCATGAAACCCATGCTTTAATTAGTCAATTTCTTTTATAATAAAATTTATTTTTCTTTCTTTTGGCAAACACATTTCAAATACAATTATGAAGACTGATACTAGTTACATTTTTTTTTAACAATTTGAACTTAACTTGATCTATGTCACGAGCTTCAACTCGGACTTCACTTTCTTTGTAGAGATATTTGGACCTGATCTTAGGAGGATATATAGTGACTTTGGATCAATATTATCTCTACCACAGAAAGACTCCATCCTCCTTGCAATACTTTTAGCATAAGATACATACCTTAACTAGGTCTCAGTTTTGTTGCCAAATGGACTAAGATTTCTAACCTCTTTTGAGGCTTTGTAACAACTACAGGATCCTTATAGACTCAGCCTAATAGACTTCAAATTTCCTTTGTATACCTTTGTTATAGGACCTTTCCTCCTTCACTATCCCTTGAAGTAACTCACCCCTTCATCACAACTCTGAACCAACTATCATCACCCTCGTCCAACCCTTGCTTCAGGATGCACAACAAAATTCGTCCTAGATTAAGAGATAACTGTCCATTCTTCAAAAATGCCAACAAAATGTGATCTTCAAACTGCCATCCTTTAACCTTAGCTCTGATTCCATGTTGAGAAATCAAAATGTTGTAGATTAGGGCTGATTTCTCTTACTTGATAATTACTTGCGAATTTTTTGGCTTCTTTAATAAATTTTTATGTTCTCTTTTTTCATCAAGCACTTACCAAAATTACAAAACATGAAGATCACAAGAGACAAGAACACAAAGATATAGGCTCCAAGCTAGGGCAAAAAACCCACAAAGGGGTAAACCCAGAAAATCCTCTTCTTATAGAATCAGATCAAAGTGAGACATCCATGACCCAAGACCAACACCAAGACTGCCATGAAGACCCAAGTCATCCCTTCTCCATGTTATCTTCATCAAATCAAATTCAACAAAAGTCAACACTGGTCAATTCTTTGAAATCTAGTCCATCCATGAAAATCCAACCCCTGAAATTTCGAGCCTACAATATCACAGAAGTTATCTCAACAATTTGCACGTCTAAATAGAAATTAGGGCAAAAGAACATAACTTTCTCTTTCCTTCGACTTTGCTCCTTTTCTCCTTTGACTCTGTTGGTTATCTTCTTCTTCTTGGCACAAAAATGGAGTGAATGAGTGAGTGCACCAATGAGGTCGAACTACTCTCTATATATACGCATCCAAGAGGTTGAATAGGTTCCTTTCTAGGCTGACTTGACCAGGAGGGACGACTTGGTCTTGTGGTGACCACATTGACTCTTTTTGACTCAAAATAAATAATTTTTCTTTGTCATACAATAAGTCCAAATGGGTCTTTGACTCATGACAAATTTTTCTTTTGACTCAATAAACCCTAGAAGCATGAAGAACATTCTTGACTAATGAAATAATAATAATAACAAAAACATATTTTTCTTCTTTTTGCTTTTACATGAAATACATATTGATAATTATGAAGACCAAACCTAGTTACACTTTTCAACATTGGTAAGTCGTGTTTCACTATGGGACTACTAGAATGGTTTAGTCGAACACAATGACATGCAGTCTTTCCTTACTTACATAGCCTTTCCCTAAACCAATGGCACATATAAATAAGATAAGATGAGGACCACACAACAAATTTAATATTCAATAGTGATATTCTGAAACCCTCAATGCACTCACAAATTCAATTAAAAAACTTTATCTTTGGTGCAGCTACAGCAGTAGGGTCCACGAAAGTGAATAATATAACAATTAAATTCTCAATTGCAATTTTACCCTTTAAATATTATTATGTTCATTTTGGTAATTACAAAGTTGTAAGAAGGGGTTGTGTCTATTACTAAGGGACCATCGATGGACAACTAAACTACAATAGGTCTCGTTGACAGATTAGAAAAAGGCGAATCTGTTTATTAATGGTGACAAAAGATTCTCCAAAAGATAATAACAATGGCATGATTTTCTGCCATGAGATTTTTTTTTCAAACGTGTTTGCAATCTTCAACAGTGGCTCAATCGAATTAGATATGGCTACACATTGACATCAATTGACTCTTGTCTGAGATCTTACCAAAACAAATTTCCGACGCACAATGAATTTCAGTGACATTTCCAAAGATCGTGTTGGAATTTCTAAGTCTGACACGTTAGAAACCCTCCATGCACTTTACTGATTTATTCCTACCTACTTGTTCTATTAATTAACAAGTTATTTACCATGTAAATACTGAAAATAAATACAAGTGCATGCTCAACACATTACAGATCATCAACTGAAGGAAACAGAAACAAGCACACAAATGACACTGTTATTTTTGGACTAATGTGCCCGGAAAAACCCAGTGCAGG
Source organism: Pinus tabuliformis (assembly GCA_031772625.1). Lineage (NCBI taxonomy): Eukaryota > Viridiplantae > Streptophyta > Pinopsida > Pinales > Pinaceae > Pinus > Pinus tabuliformis. The sequence continues at coordinate 51,057,835 of CM062805.1, read as the reverse complement.
AAAACTAGTGCAATTATCTAAGGGTTTTATTACTAAGCAGTTCTTTTTTTAGTACACTGGGTGCCAAACTGGCTCACCCGACAGAGAAAAAATCTGGCAACAATACCTCTCTTCGGAAACAGGTATCCGGAAAGCCTGCTCCACGAAATCCCTCTCCAGCATAATTTGAAGCTCGACGTCAGCCCTGCTAGCCTCTGCATCACCCTGAAACCCTCTGCGTCAGCCTACTGAGGCTCTGTTTAGCCTCTCTAGCTCTTTGCATCACGCCTGCAGCCTCTACATGGATGACACAGGCCCTTCTGGCTCTACGCAGTCTCTGCTGCCTCTGCGGCTCCCTCTGGCTCTGCATCTGCCTCTCTATGCTTCTGCGTTGGTCTCTCGGCATTGTCCCTGCCTCTCTGCCTCGTACTCATTGCCCCTTACTGCAGCTGATCACTGATTCTATCTCTCTTAGCAAACCCCGCTCTAGAGAATAGAATGACTGATCACTCTGGTGTATTCTCCAAGTGACCCTCAAGCCTCCTCTTATACTTTTCTCATTGACATATCAACGGTCGAGATTAAGTCCCTAATCGACGACTAAGATTAGATCTGGCTTGATCCATGATTTTTGGACCATTCTAACACAGTTTTATATTAATACACATTAATATTTTAATTTCCCTAAGTTTAGACTTAGGGACTCCATTAAAAATATTAATTATTTTAATATTTCCCTAATTGTTTAGAATCTGCCCAAACCCTTTCTGGGTATTGGAGATCTCATGTGCCCTAACCTCTCCACCAAATTTCGTGGCTAGATCACATCCGATGCTACCCCAAATCAACACTCCCTCTTAGCGAGGACTGTGCTCTAGCAATACTCCTCACTGAGTATCACCCTGATCATCTAGCATCGATCCCTGTGTTGATGCTAGGCCTGTTGCCCACCATCCTCTGCACTGTTGCATCCTGTACTGCTGCCCATAGCTCTGCCATTGCCATTGCTGCATCTGTACGACAACCTCCTCTGCATCGTGCTACTGCCCATGGCCCTACCACTGCCACTGTTGCGTCTGCACTGCATCTCCTCTCATCATGCGCATCGTGCTACCCACAACACTACCACTACTAACTGCTGCACTGCAAATCAGTTATTGAAAAGTAAGTAACTAATCTCCCAACTATGACCTCGCTGTCAGGCTAGACTACTGTTGATGCTGAAGCTCCCTCTGCCGCTAACAAGTGCTCCCTCTCTGACCTCTATGTTGCTGCAACAACTCTCTGCATCTCGCACCGTTGCACACCTCTCTGTGCCACCCTGCATCTCGCACCGTTGCACCTCTCTGTGCCACCCTGCACTGGTGCAACACTCCCTGCCTCTCGCACTGTTGCAGCCTGCTACCCTCACGCTGTCCTAGGAATTCTGCATTGTAGCTCTCTCTGTCGCTTCATCCACATCAGTCTCTACCTACATCCGTCAGTCCTGCTACTCTTCGAGGCTCCCGTAGCATGGTCTAATCCAAGAGGCTGGGTACCTCGAGGATCCTGCCCCTCATTGCCTGTAGTCCATCTAACTATAGCTCGATGTCTCCCCACTTCCGCTCAAGTGGCGTGTGTGCACTCATGGCACAGTCATCGTCTGTCTCCACTTCCTTCTCTGCCCTTGCTGGTGCTGCCTTGGTCTCGGAGGCCTCTCCCTTGTTCTTCTTCCTTGGACACTAGGTCGCATAATGACCCAGCTCCCCACAGTGGAAGCATTTGACCTTGGAGAGGTCCTTCTTCTTTTGTTTCTCTTGCTTTCCCTCAAATGCTAGGGCAACATCCTCCTCCTCCTCCTTGACTCTGATCCCCTTGTCGCTGCTTCCCGCCTTGCTTAGCCTTCTGATCTCTTCTTGGCGAAGAGCCGCCCACATTTCCTCCCAATGTGGAAGGGTCGCTCTGCCTAGTATACTCTGGACAAATACCTCCCAGTCTTCTGAGACTGCGTTCAGGGTTGTTCTCACCATCAATTCTTGATCCGGTGTGGCCCCTATGGAAGTCAGCTGATCTCGGATCTCATTCAGTTGGCCGAGGAAGATGTCGATCGGTTCTCCCTTCTTCATCTGGTATGACCGCAACTAATTTTCTAGTAACATCTTTCTCTACACAGAAGTATGCTGGTACAATTTCTTCAGGGCCTCCCACATCTCATTTATCATTTCCTTCTCGGCAATGTGTGGTACTACATGGTCCTTGACCTCGTCAAGGATGATGCTCTTGGCCCTCGCCATTGCCTCCTCGTACTTGTCATTATCAGCTGGGTCAACTGGGATCGCTATCATCCTCAAGGCGAAGTGCTTGACACAATTTCTGTCAAGTACGGATAAGATTTTGGCCTTCTAGACTGCGAAGTTTGAGGCTCCATCCAGTCTGTCCTGGTCTCTTACTCCGTGTAGTTCCATGCTACTCTTCTACTTCCCTCCTAGAAGTTCTCGATGTGACTCCCTCTGAGCCTTGATTTCCCTCCTAAAAACCCTTCTGTCGATGTTGAGATGCCCCCCACTCTGATCGTCTGTGCAACTGCACCACTGATCTGGATTTCTTGGCTAGAAACCCTCGGTAGCAACTCCCTCCTCCTTGGCCTTGCCTTGTTAGGTACTGTTCTGACTACAGTACCCCACCAGCTCCACTCTACAACTTACCCACAGCCTCCTAAACCCCAGCAACCTGAAGGTGAGAGCTCCTAGGCTCTGTGTAGTCCCAGCACCGACAAACTAGCTCCCTCAACCAACTGCGTCAGCCCTCCTGGGCTCTGCATGAGCTTGTCTTTGCCTCCTTCAGCCTCTGCGCAGCCTCTTCTTGGCTCGAACTTGATGATGCAGGCACTGTGTCACCCCTTCCTTGCTGCTTTGCTGCTAGGAACAACTTCTGTCACTCGGGACAATTGTTTTCTACTGCTGCTGCTTTACTCTGCTGATGTCCTCAGTTCTCTTGTGATCTGCAACCACACTCTCATACCATGTTGGAATTTCTAAGTCTGACACGTTAGAAAGCCTCCACGCACTTTACTGATTTATTCATACCTACTTGTTTTGTTAATTAACAAGTTATTTACCATGTAAATACTGAAAATAAATACAAGTGCATGCTCAACACATTACAAATCATCAACTAAAGGAAACAAAAACAAGCACACAAATCACACCGTTATTTTTGGACTAATGTCCCCGGAAAAACGCAATGCGGGAAAACCAGTGCAACTATCTGAGGGTTTTATTATTAAGTAGTTCTTTTCTGAGTACACTGGGTGCCAAACTGGCTAACCGACAGAGATAAAAAAATCTGGCAACAATACCTCTCTTTGGAAACAGGTATCCGGAAAGCCTGCTCCAGGAAATCCCTCTCCATCACAATCTGAAGCTCAGCGTCAGCCCTGCTAGCCTCTGCATCACCCTGAAACCCTCTGCGTCAGCCTACTGAGGCTCTGCGTAGCCTCTCTGACTCTTTGTGTCACTCCTGCAGCCTCTGCATGGATGACACAGGCCCTTCTAGCTTTGCGCAGTCTCTGCTGCCTTTGCGTGGCTCCCTCTGGCTCTGCATCTGCCTCTCTTTGCTTCTGCATTGGTCTCTCGGCACTGTCTCTGCCTCTTTGCCTCGTACTCACTGCCCCTCGTTGCACCTGATCATTGATTCTATCTCTCTTAGCAAACCTCGCTCTAGAGAATAGAATGACTGATCACTCTGGTGTATTCTCCAAGTGACCCTCAAGCCTCCTCTTATACTTTTCTTGTTGACATATCAACAGCCGAGATTAAGTCCCTAATCGACGGTTAAGATTAGATCTGGCTTGATCCATGTCTTTTGGACCATTTTAACCAGGGTTGCAGGAATCGCCCCCCCCCCGGAGGATCCAAACCCGGAACCGCGGATCGGAGCGAACCGTCCCGGAATCCAAGTCGGAAGCGCGGTTCCGATTTTAAGGTTGCGCGGATCCTATTTAAAAAGGCGATTCCTGCCTTTTGGGTTGCGGCCACCCCGGAACCGCGGATCGGAGGGCGGTTCGGGCACGGGGTGGCGCCACGCTTCCGGCCCGGAACCGCACGCCACCCGCACGCCACCCAGGCGATTCCGCAAGCAACCCCGCGGCCTCCTTTTTTTTAATTTATTTTTTTTAAATTTGTTTTAATATGTGACTTAACTAGCATGAGGGGGTGGGTTAGGTTAGTTTAGGGTGAGTCTAGGGTGACTTTAGAAAAGAATAAAGCCCCCATTCTCTTCTCATTTTCTCACTTTGAGTTTATGAGAGTTGGAGAAGAGAAGAGAGGAGAGGAGAAGAGAAGAGAGGAAAGGAGAGGAGAAGAGAGGAGAGCTTGGAGGAGTGAAGAAGGAGGAGCTAGGAGAAGGAGGAGGAGCTAGGAGAAGGAGGAGGAGCTTGGAGCAAGAGCTTGGAGGACTTCATCTACAAGAGCTAAAGAGGTAAGTTCAAACCCCAAACTCCCTTGTTTTTTTGAAAAAAAAATTGTATTTTTCTCCTCCCTCTCCTACTCTTTCCCATTGTTTCTACTTGCTCCTTTATTTACAGGTTGTCCACCACCTATATCCATATTCCAAGATGGTGTTCTTTTGGCTTCTATGTATCATTCCACTCTTGGTTTTAATGATGGCAAGGGTGAGGAATAGAGGGGAAGAGGAAGGGGATGAACTTGGTCCTAATAGTAGTGACCCAATGTATGATGAGGAGGAAGGGTTTGAAGAGGAAGGGGATGAACTTGAAGAGGACACTGAAGCACAAGATGGGAAAGGTACATCAAATCCCTTGTGGAACTATGTGACCAAACTTGAAGGGGGAAAGGGTGGTGGATCTTACAAATGGATGTGCCCTCATGATTGTCATGGAGGAAAACCATATACGGGTTCATATACCCGTCTGAGGAGGCATTTTTGTGGGGTGCTAGAGAGTGATGAAAAAAAGGGTTCTGTGGGGGTAGCCATTTGCCCAAAAATTTCAAGTGAACAAAGACAAAAATACATCAAAATAGAGATGGCTGCACAACAAAAAAACAAGAAACAAAAAACTCATTCAGAATCAAGTGCAACCTCTAAATTTGGTAGTTGCCCATCTCCTTATGGTACTTCTGCAACCTCTGGAGGTAGAAAAACAATAGGGGATTTCCTTAATGTTACTGGGAGGGATGATGTGGATGGAAAGGTAGTCTGTTTTCTTTGTGCTTGCGGTGTACCATTCAATGTGCTTCGCTCTCCCTATTGGCATGACATGGTAAAGGCCATCAATGAAGCCCCAAAAGGATACAAGGCCCCCAACTATGAGAAAGCTAGAACAGTGTTATTAGAAAGAGAAAAAGCTAAGGTTCAAAGAGCTGTGACACGTTTTACACATGAGTGGGTGGATTATGGGGTATCCATTGTATCAGATGGGTGGACAAATATTAGAAACCAACATTTGATAAATGTTCTTGGTGTTTCTTCTAAGGGTGCAGTATTTATTGCATGTCATGACTCCTCCTCCATCAGTGCAACTGCACAAAACATTGCAGATCTCCTATTGAAATCAATCAAAGATGTTGGTCCGAATAATGTGGTTCAAGTGATCACAGATAATGCAGCAAATTGTAAGGCAGCAGGAAAAATTATTGAGCGTACTCATCCACACATCTTTTGGTCTGGGTGCCTGGTTCACACATTGAACCTTTTGATGCATGATATTGTGAAACACAAAGAATGTGGGTGGATTGCTGAGGTTTACAGGAAAGGGAAGCAGCTCATTAAATTCATCACAGGGCATACAAGGGTAAACTACTTCTATGGCACTTACTCCAAGTTGCAATTGCTTAAAATTGCAAAGACAAGATTTGCTAGTTATTACCTCACCTTTAGGCGGCTAGTGAAGGTGAGACAAGCTTTAACTAATCTGGTGTGTGCTGAAACATGGGATGAAATTAACCAGTGTACAGATGGTGCTACTGCTAATGTAGTCAAGGACACTGTTCTTGACACTTACTTTTGGTCACAGGTTAAATATGTTTTGCAATTCACCAAACCAATTTATTACATGATCAAGTTTGCAGATTCAGATCGACCAGTAATTGGGGAGGTGTATGAGCAAATGGATAGCATGTTGGGGCAGATTAAAGACATTGTTGAGCCTAGAGATACCACCTTGTACAATTATATTCGTGAAGAGGTGGAAAAGCGATGGGATATGCTAAATGTTCCATTGCATGCATTAGCATATGTTTTGACACCTAGGTACTATCATCCATCATGGCTTTCAAAACCAGCACCTGGGGGGGGAAGCAGGAAAAAACCACACCAAGATAAAGAGGTTCACGAAAAATATATGGCTGCATTGAGTAGATTAATCCCTGATAATGAGGAGGCTGCATTGGTACGGAGACAGGTGAGCAACTATACGCTCAACACTGGTCCATTTGGGAGCATGCATTCAATTGAAGATCGAGAGCATTTTTCTGCTCTTGAGTGGTGGAACATGCATGGAGGGCCTACTCCACTTCTACAGAGTTTGGCATTGCGGGTGCTATCACAGGTGGTAAACACTTCTTCTGCAGAGAGGTGTTGGAGCTCTTATTCTTTCATCCACAGTGTTAAAAGGAACAGGTTGAGTTTAGATCGGGCAGAGAGCTTGGTTTATGTTCATTACAACTTGCGATTGTTGTCCCATTACTGTGAAGATGCAAAGTCTAATAAAGACTTGTTGACTTGGGACAAGCATCCAGAGGAGCCCAATTTGGAGGATGGAGTGTTGCAACTAGAGCAATTAGAGGATGCTCTTATCCAGGTATGTCCATTGTGGTATGAATTTTCCAATTTTCCCTTATAAAGCATTTCTCTAATTCATGTTTTTAATTTTTTTGTTAACTAGTGTTTTTTTTTTTTTTGCATGAATTTTTTGAGCGATTCTAGGATGATGATGACCGTGTTGATATGCCACCACCCCCACCCCCATCTGGTCCTAGGTTCCATGGTTCAACACCAACAGCAGGGGGTTCTTCTTCATCAGTTCCAGTGCCACGACTTACACAGGGACCATCTTCTTCATTGCCACCACGTGGAGGCACGCCATCACGTTCTATTCGTGGTGGAAGGAGGAGAGATTAGTAGATATATTCACAATCTACTTCTTTTTGTCATAGTCTATAGATTACTCATTAGACTTGTAGACTTGTGAATTTGAATTTTGAACCTTTTTGGCTTGGCGGTGACCAAGTGACATATTTTGTAAACATTATTATTTGAATTTTGGACATGACAAATGTTGACAGTTGCTCACTTGCTAGATAAATCATAATATGCTCTATGTTTTATGTTTTATAATATGCTTAAATGTTTTATGTTTTATAATATGCTTAAAAATTTGATGTATGTTTGTAATAGCTAGAATATAGATGATTGTTGTACATACTAGTAACTACAATGGAATCATGGATGCCATATCTATCTTGATTTATGCAAAAATATGCATGTTTTCATGTCTTCTACAATTAATTTGGTATTTGGGATGTTTGTTTTGAGTATAAATGCAAAAAAATATATAAAAATATATATATATATAGCAGACGCTTCCGCGGACGCTTCGCTCCCTAGATTTTTGGAAAATGACGCTTCCGCGCTTCGCGCTTCCGCTTCGCGCTTCCGCTTCGCTCCCGCTTCGTGCAACATTGATTTTAACACAGTTTTATATTAATACACATTAATATTTTAATTTCCCTAATTTTAGACTTAGGGACTCTATTTAAAATATTAAAATATTAATTATTTTAATATCTCCCTAACTATTTAGAATCTGCCCAAACCCTTTCTGGGTATTGGAGATCTCATGTGCCCTAACCTCTCCACCAAATTTTGTGGCTAGAGCACATCTGATGCTACCCCAAATCAACAGATCGTAAATGACCGCATATTTCCTTGCCTTGCCAAACTGCGTTTTCTATTATTATTCCACTGAGTGATACGATCTATTGACTAGTGATGGTAAAGACGAAACAACAATATTGAAAACCCCTTTCTTATACTTCCACAACAATTATGTAAGTGGATAATTCCTTTAATGTTCCCAATGTTGATTTGGGGTAGCATCGGATGTGCTCTAAACTTCAAATTTTGCAGGGAGGCTTGGGCACAGGTATTCCAAAGAACCTAGAAAGCGTTTTGGGAAATTCCACCTAGAAGTGATTTTACTAAAATAATTAATATTTTTAATGGGGTTCCTAAGTCTAAACTTAGGAAAATTAAAATATTAATGGGTATTAATCTAATCAGGGGTGAAACTTCTAGAAAAAATCATGGATCAAGCCAAAACAATCTGAACCTTTGATTATGTTTTAATCTAGGTCTTTGGTTGTCCAACAAGAAGATATAAGAAGAGGCTTGATGGTCATTTAGAAAACACACAGAAAGATTGAGAAAATCGATTTTCTGAAGTGAAAAGTTCTCAGGAGGAAAATCCATTGAGGAGCTCTTGCAGCAGAGGGGCAGTGAGAATCCGGGAGAAGGAATTTCTGGAGAGTACAAGGCAGAGAGAGAATAGAAAGTCATACAGAGGAAGACTGACACTGGCCCACGCAGTGTTGACGCAAAGGCAGCGCAGTCCTTGAGGGCAAGTCGAGTTCCAATTGAGGGGAGTCGAAATTCAATTGTCGGAAGCCAGGGTGTGAGTCTGGGAGGCAGAAAGTCAATTTCTCAGCCAACAAAGGATCCAAAGGAGAGGCAGCGTAATACCCAAGAGGGGTGACGCAGTTCTACACAGAGGCCATGTAGAGGGTGACGCAAAGCCTCCAAAGTAGCAGGATCAGTCACTGATTCTCCAGTGACAGGGTGAGATCATTTCACCAGTGTTTTGTTCAGTATTCTCTCTGTATTGGATTGCTAGTTGAGCATCCTAGAATTGTACTTAGAATTTCTCCTACATAATAATAAAACCCTCAGAGTTGTTGCATCGGTTTTCCCAAGTTGGGTTTTTCCGGGGACTATTTGTCCAAAAATAATTGTGTCCTATGTGTTGTATTTTTCTTTCTTGCTCAGTATTTTGTTTCCGCATATATGTTAATTGAGTGAAGGTTGCAGATGTATTTTCTTCGATATTTACCGTAGAGCATAGTAAATAACTTGCATGAATTAACAAGTAGGAGAAGTAACATCAGTTTGTTGCAGTAGGGGTTCCTCTTGTGGAATTTTCACACCCAAGCCTAACTTGTGTTTAATAGAAGGCCGCGAAGACAATGAGGAAGTGTAGTATGATCTTACAAATTTTTTAGAGCCACTTAAAGACCAGGCCGTTTAAACTGTGTATTCTTTCCTGATTATAATTGTGGATTCCTTAAATTTTCAGTGATCAATATTCATGAATCCTGAATGAATGATAGGAAAAAATTCACTTTTCCATGGAGATTTTATAAATAAAATGGTCAAGGGCCATTTTATTTTTCTTTTCCAGTCAAGACCTAAGCAGAGAACTATGGGAAAAAAATATGGTTGTGGTCAAAAACCAACAAATTATGTTTCCAACAACAACAAAATTTTGACCATAAGTATAATGGCCAAGGGCCAAGATAAAATTAGCTCTGATATCAAATCATACGAACAAATTTTGTTATCACACAAAATATTAAAAATGTTTGGAATATTAAGAAATCCATGTGGGCAATATATATTGTATATAAGTGATTGATAATAGAAAATAGGATGATTGATTGTACAATGAGGGCCCGATATATATGCCGAGGTGGGATGGTCTTTCATGAATAGTCATGTCCCTTGAGACATGTTCTTTCATTACACTAATTATTATTTATATTATTTTATATATTTATATTGATAATAGAGTCTTATTTTCTAAACTCTTGGAAGATTACTAGTAGAATATATTCCCACTGTCTCCTACCCTTTTTGGTTTATATATCGACAAGCTTGAGGAGTGGTTAAATTCACAAGGGGGTGATGGTATCTATTTGTGCAAGTTTGTTATAAGGCTTCTTTTGTATGCAGATGACCTTATTCTGATTGCTAAATCGGCGCTTGGTTTGCAAGAGCACTTACTATCCCTTGAGCATTTTTGTAGAAGTGTGGGGATGCAAGTCAATATCAGCAAAACGAAAGTAGTGGTCTTCTCTAAGAAAAGAAAACATAACCAACATAAGTTCTACTTTGAAGGCAACATTCTGGAAGAAGTTGCGGAATACAAATACCTCGGAGTTGACTTCAACAAAAATCTAAGCTGGAATGGTTGTAGAAAGAAAAGAACTTTGGGGGGTTGGAAAGCATTTTATGCTTTTCAAAATAGGTGTAGAGAGGCAGAGTTATGGGACTGGAAGACCACTCAAACTCTTTTTGGGCTTCTAGTGATTCCAGTGATTCTATATGGTTGTGAACTGTGGGCTAGCAGTACTTCCGACATGCAGTGGAGACAAATTGAGAAAATTCAGAAGCGTTTGATTACAAACAAATTTAAGATTAAAAGTGCAGTGCCTTATGATATCTTGTTAAGTGAAACAGGGGCTGCTCCTATTGAAGCAATTTCTATGGTGCGAGTCATAAGTTATTTAAAAAGAATTGAGCAAATGGAAGATGGTAGATGGCCTAAGGTTGTCTTTAATGATAGATTGTGCAAGAGCAAAAAAACTTGGATGCAACAAAATAACAAATGGTTTAGTAAATGGGATATTTGCTTGAACGCGTGCCCCATAAACAGCAAAGAGATAAAAGCTTTTGTTATGGAAAAGTTCCACAAACGTACTTGGGAGAAGGAGCTAGGAAGAAAGAAAAATTACTATATTGAAGTGTTTAATCCCACTCATAATCATCAACCAAAAGCATACATAGAGGCCAATATCTCTTGGAGAGCCAAAATTCTTATTGCTCAGTTAAGGACTAATTCTCATCAACTCCGTTGTGAAACAGGGCACTGGAAAAGGCCAAAGGAAGTGTGGGAGGAAAGGGTATGCATTTTTTGTTCTTCCGGAAAAGTGGAAACAGAAAAACATTTCATTTTAGAATGTGAGGCCTTCAAAGACAACAGGGAAAGTTATGCAGATACGCTGGCAGCTAGCTCTTGGGATAATCTATTTAACGAGGGGTTTGTCGAGAAGACGGGAGCATTTATTGTGAAGCTTCACAAAAAAAGGGCCGAATACATCAAGCAGATGAAAAAGCAATCTGTCCCATAGGCTATCTTTAGCCTCGTGGATGTTAAAATAATTTCTTTCTTTCTTTCTTTCTTTCTTTCTTTCTTTCTTTCCCTTGAACCATGTTGAATTTTGTAAGGTGCTAAGTGGATTTTCTAAGGTTTTTAGTGAATAACCCTAGATCTACATAGATCCTCTCAAGGGAGTCCTTAGGTGACTGCGTATCCCCAAAAAAGTAGTAGACGCTCATCTTCTTTATTCTAGTCAATCATATTTTCAAAATCTCAAACGTTATTAATGGTTTAGGGTAAATTTAGGGTTTGTTTAGCATACATTTAATTTTCAGCCATCAAAACCTTAGATATCTAGGATTTTTTGAATAATTTTGACGTAAAATCCTAGGGCTTTTCTTGCATATTTTGACTTAAAAATCATTTTATTGCCATAAATAGTCTTGCTGATTTTTTATAATACAACCATGTAGGTTTGAACTTTGGACATCTTATTTCAGTTGGTTGATACATGACTTTAAATTTTTCGATTTTATGAGTTGTACAAACCCTAGATCCATCCATTGCTTTAGCCCTAAATTTACTTGATTATAACTTATTTGAAGGATTAAAGTGTAATGCCGTTATAGCTTGTCTATCCCTGTAATTTTTCATCCTTTGTATGAGTTTTATAACAGCTATTAGTAATTTTCAGATTTACATTGTTTGGCGACAATTTTACATTGGATAATAACTTGATAACCTCCTTAACTAACCTTAAAACACATAAAACCAAATCTAAAATTTTCTTTGAATAACCACCTAATCCATAATTTGCTTATTACATGTCATTGGTGGTGATTTCGGTAGCTACTTACAAACTTACAAGACCTTAGACACTTCTATATTTCATTGGCAGTGATTTGGGTGGCTACTTAGGAGACATTATACTTGATTGTGGTTTGCATTAGGAATCCTATCTTCTACTAGGGAAGCCTCCCTTGTGCTGGATTTGTCCTTTACCAAAACAAAATAAGTTGTTGCTTAAGTGACAATGGCAATACTTTTAATGTTCCAACAATCTTTGCGCCTTGTGAAAGGCTTTGCACTAAAGTGCACGAATTTGTGATAACACACACCATAGCCTTAGAATTCAGGTGATTCTATTTAGGAAATCCTCTCTTGAGCTAGAGGAGAACTAACTGACCTAAAGAGAAAAGGAGAGTTGGTGAGGTGACAATGGCCAACCTTCTAGTTAAAGTCTAACATCTAGGTGCTTGGGACTTTTACACTATTGTAGGTGAAAGATTTTGTGGTGAAAAACCCTATATATGCATGCCAAAAGTGTGGAGAGTTCCTCTAAAAAACATCTCATCCATCCAAGTAACCATCGTCAATCTCCATGTGCATAAAGACCAATATGAATGCCAACATGCTAGAACAAACCAATGCACCACCTCCATCAGCCACCAAGTCCCATAATGAGCCATAATACTTTGGGAGAGCCCTTAGTTGATGGGTTTCTCTCAAATACAATGTACTAGGGGTCCATCAAATGTATAATCGATTATGAAAGACCTTCATCGAGGCTAGAGCTGTTTTGATATAAGCTCTGAAATTTCTGAAGCCGTCCTTTTGTATACTGGTGTTGCATTAACTAGAGCCCTATAATATAACCTATATTTTACTGTTTCAGTTGAAAAAGAAAAAATCGTTCTACAACTCAATATATCTTGACTCTGAAAAGGTTAAGAATATAAAACATATCGCTTTTTTCGCAAGTACCATCAAAAAATTTGGGATGTCTCGACTCTCACAACACACTGTTATACATATTCAAAATTATTTCATCTAATACTGTGTATTTTATGTATGAGCTACGGTAAACACTGAAAAGAAATTTACATGTTTCAACTCAATAAACCACTCATCATGGTGAAAACTGTTTAAAAGGGTCTTACATGGAAACAAAAAAATCTTCAAATCTGTGATTAACGAAAAATGCCAGTAGCCCCAAGATAGTGGCAATATCCAAACGTACCTACAAAATAATACGGAACGAATAGTGTTACCATTTATTTATTCTCTTATTATGCAAATACATCTCAAATTGTAATGGGTAATATTAAAAAGCATCGTATGATTACCTTGTGGATTATAAATGATGAAGATTTGAAGTCTTCCTGACCGAAAGATGTTTCGTGGAAAATTCAATGAAATGGGAATTATATCTTTACAGCCGGGCTACCATTTGTAATCCAATTATAATTGCAATAGAATTAGGTGAAAATATGAAGTTAAATCATACTCATGTATAAATATTCCAAATTAAAATGAATTTATTTCCTTAAAGGTAATTGAGTAGCATGCATCTAATGGATTCCGCTGACAATCTAAGGCTTATGTATACGAAGATTGGAATCACATATTTATAAATATTACAAATTAAAATGAACTTATTTCCTTCAAGGTAATTCAACCCCATGTGTGATCTCCAACAAAAAGAGTACATTGGAGCTAGCATTCCATAGAAAGAAAAGATTCTTATTGCTCAATTAAGGACTAACTTGCATCAATTACAGTGCAAAACAGGTCGGTGGAAAAGACCTAAAGAAGCTTGAGAAGAGCGGGTGTGTATTTTTTGCATTTCTGGGGCAGTGGAATCAGAAAAACATTCATTTTGAATGTGATTCTTTCAGAGACATCAGAGACAGTTACAACAGTATGTTAACATCAGTTCCTTGGCATTGTCTTTTCAGTGAGAGGATTGTTAGAAGGTTGGGTCAGCTCATCATTAATTTGAATAATAAGAGGATTGAATTACAAAAGGCAAAAAGCAGGGAAGCTAGTGTTCCCATAGACTATAGCTAGTCTCGTGGACGTTAAAATTTCATTCATTCATTCATTAAGAGTAGGATGTATGAACGGATTCCATTGACAATCTAAGGCTTATTTATACGAAATTGGAATCACCAAAGGAGATAACATAATTTCCACTTTGTTAGGAATACAATGACAAAGAAAACAGAAAAGGAAAGAGGGAAAAAGAGTGGAAAATCATGCCACAGAAAAAGCATCCCCGATAAAGTAAATAGAACGCAAACAGAAAAATAGGGATAACATGAAAAAATAGGGAAAAAATAAATATATATGGTTTAATTGAATACATATAATTTATATATAGTTTAATATAATGATAAACATAGTATATATTTCAGGCCCTCTGTAGATTTAGTTTCTCATCCAGCAGATTGGTGTAGTTTTGAGTCTGTGGGCTTTGTGCTTTGTGCTGTTGATCTTAGTTGAGATTGAGCACTGTTACCCACCCAAGTGGGTAACCCCTAGGATAAAAAATTTCTTCTATTCTTGAATTCCTCTGCAAAAAAGGACATGGCATTTAGAAGATCTGATGAAGTGGAAGCTTTCATCTTAGGATCTCGTTTTGATCTGACAGGAGTTAAAATATCCACTTACCCACACAAAGTCTAACTCTCATTTATACCCTTAGCATTTGTTTTTGCCTCCACTAGAGTGTTAAGCTTAGATTGGTTTAGAGAAAAGCTGAAGGGTCTTTGAAATGCATTCATGTAGTATGTCAAGGTGGCATGAACAGTAAGCTGATGTGTCTGCAGGATTTCTTGCACCACCTTATCAAATCTAGCATTAAATTCAACAATTGTTTCATTTTCTTTCCTTTTAATATCAATTAGAGCATTTAAAAGAAAACAGATATCTTTCTTTTCAGTCCATCTATTTAAAAGGAATCACATAGGATTTGAGATTGGGATGAGGAGCACTAGGGTTTCTGCAGGAAACACATCCCACGCTGTTGCCGTCAAGCTTCAACCTGTATCTGAGGCTCTTGGCGATCACGATTTGGGAGAGCCGTTTTATCGGCATAAGCTTGGTTATGGCAATGGCTCCACTGGCTTCCCCTTGAAGCCAGTTTTGCCTTGTTATCGCCCTGATTGTATAGGCACCACCACAACCGCTCAAGGCGAGGGCTGTCACTCTGATCCCCTCCCACTCCGTTCTAGTTGTCTCCCAACAACAGGCTATGGGGGGTAGTCCCTATGGAATGAGGTGAAGGAAAACAAGTTGGGAACCAACTTGCTTGGGAGACATGGATGAGTGGCCTAGCTACTCAGTTGAATTTTAGCAAGATTTATGATTAGATTAGATTTTCAAGTATGAGACCAATGCCTTATGGAGTCACAATTCTTGCTTATTATAAATTGAAACCAAGTAACTGGATGGACACCTGCTGCTTAAATGATTTACTAACCTATATGATGTGCAAATCCTAGGATCTATGTGTGATGCAATGATCTTGGTTATTTTTAATTATATGCCTAGTCTAAATAGAACCTCTTCCTTAACTGTTTTGAGAAACAATCTTCAGAGTAGGTTGTGAAATGGAAGCCAACGGGAAGCAGGCAATGGCCTGATTAACGATACCTCCCCCTGTGTTCCACCCACCCAATGCCTCCAGCGCTACAGAGACTATGGCTCTGATCACTGCAAGGTCACTTTGTTAACCACTAAGAAGAGTTGAATCCCTCAAGCTAACTGAAAAAGGGTTGCCCTAGATATCTATCAACCTAGCTTATGCTAGAAGGTAAGTTTTAATGCAAGCTAAAACTAGGATGTTTGTGCAAGAGATTACGAGTGAGACTTTTGGGTAAGATTACTTTAGTACTTACTTATCTTTTACCCCAGTTATGATGTTAAGTACTTCACAATGTTTAGAAAAGGTAATTTCAACCAAAAGACAAGTGCTATATTTTAACAGTGCCAACAAGAGATAAGATATCCACAAGATGCAATTGCTTAATGAATATAGATCCACAATTGATAAACAATAGAGCAACAGTTAACCAATGATTCAGTATGATAAGCCAATGACCATTATCCACAAAAGACAATAAGATAGCAAGTGTTCTTAGCCAATATTCCTCAACACAATATGATTTATCAATTTTCAAGTTAAGAACACTTAGATGCAATCTAGATCACCACCAATTAGATGCACAAATGAAACAAGTTATTTCAATACCACTTGGATTAGAGAGACTTAGGAACAATTTATGTACTTAAACCAAAGATTTGAAATGTGCTTAGAGAGTGAGCTTATTAGATGTGAATTTCAAACTTTATAGCATACAAACTCACAAGGAAAACACAATGTTAGTCACTTCCACAATGTCAATGCTAGGAACAATATACAATAGAGTGTAAGACTATGAGAGCACTTATGCAATTTATGTTCCAATGACCTCACAATGAGCAATAAGTGACTATTATGACAGCAGCAAGTAAATTAGCTTTATATGCCCAATTTAAAGTGCAAATACTTGCCCAATGTAATGAAAAGAAACCCAATTATCAAATCAAACTTTGCCAACTCAAGAATTTGGATAGATTAGCCTTTCAAATATATAATTTACCACTGTTATATCAGATTTGTTATGCAGAGATGTCAGTCACCAAAACTTCTAGATTCATGCCAAGCTATGATTGCCCAACTTATGCAATTTATTCCTCAATATGCCAAGCAACTTATGAATGATTTTTTAGGCCAATTTAGGATGTTTTTATCACTGTTATGAGTTAATTTACTTGCTGAAGTAAAACAGTGAGGAAACAAGGGTTAGGAGATCAAACCCTTAGGCCCTAGGCCTTGAAGTCTACTAGCCCAACTTGTGCAAAATTTTGTCCAATGACTTGATACCTGAAAATACAAACTTTGGACCAATTTTCTCTGCAAAACACACCAACAATCAGTCTAGAAAAATTTCAGAGATAAGCATATGGCAATTTAGGGCCAAGAGAGGGCGGCCAAAAATGAAGGGAAAAGGCCTTAATACGTCTATGGCTAGGGTAAAAGACCTATTAGGCCTTATGGCAAGCCCAAAAAAGGCTGCCATTGGGCTTAGGAAGGGCTGAAAGGCCCACTAGGGGTTGTGGCCTAGGGTTTTGAGGCCCTAAGGCCTGCAGCACCCTAGGGGAGGCCTCAAAAGAGGCAATCGTTAGCCCTTTTAGAGTTGTGGCTTAAGGGAGAAGGGAGCTGAGGGTAAATGGAGGGGTCGAGGGAGGACGGAGGCGAGAGAAGGCTAGCGGAGGAGGACGGAGGCTGAGGAGGGAGGACAAAGGCCGAGGAAGGAGGAGAAGAGGCCATGGAGGGGGACGGAGAGCCTCTAAGGCCTGTAGCAAGGGTAGAATGGGCAGTGGAGGAGGCCAAGAGGGATAGGAGGGCCTACGACAGGATTGAGAGTGGAGGTCGTAGCCCTTAAGCCTCACGACTAGCCTCTAGGAGGCCTAAAACCCAAACACAGGGGGCTAAGAGGGGGACGTTGAGGGTTTAGAGGAGAAAATCGGGGCTAGGAGCCCAAAAAATCTTGAAACCCTTGCTCAAAATTTTTTTATGCTTTAGCTCTTCAATTTTTTGAAACCTTTTCCGTGGCTGGCCCTGCAAGATTTCCTAGAGCCTAGATCTTACCGTCTAGAGCCTAGATCTAGGTCTACTTCAAACAAAAATGAAAATACAACACCCAAACTCCAAATATATACAAAATTCTTAAAACCCCAACCCAAGTTAGCAAAAATAATTTACAAATTAAATTTTCAAAATTATTTTACAAAATTACGAAATATACAAGGTTTTAAAAGTTGAATTTTTTTTAGAAAAACATATTATGGCTTTTTTCCTTGATAAATGGCTAAAAATGCCTCCAAAAACCCATGCACACTATAGCCTTAGCAAAGATTTGATCCACCATACAAATACCTAGGATCCAAGCAAAATGATCCTTGCCCACAGTTTGTGAACTTGGAGTTCAAGGACTCCAATTTACTTGCACCAATAACATAGCTAAGTATGAGGCCTTCTAGGTCTTGAGGCAGCCTAATCAAGGGAGATCCAACAATTAATCATAATTGGAGATTCTGACCTTGTCATCTCACAAATAAGGGGGACTTTTGAAACAAAGGATGAAAAATTGAAACCCTATAGGGAAAGAATCACTAGCATGATCAAGGGGTTCAAAGAGCTACAATTCTTGGCCCTGGATCGATGTCTTAATGACATGGCCAATGCCCTAGCCATAGTTGCATCCACATCCTCAATCATTCGCAGTGATATCGCTAAAAGAGGAAAGTGTGTAGTTGACACAATCCACCGGCCCTCTGTCCCTGACTATGAGGAACATTGGCCTGTTTTTGAAGATGATCAAGATATAGCCAACTTCCTTCAAGACCATGAAGATCCTAATAGGAAAGGTAAAGACTTAATAAATGAACAACACTTTGATAGGAATGACGTTACTACCACTAAAAATGATGATCAACAATCGCCTGATACATTGGATCATGTTGTCGCGCAAAGTGTCTAGGTAGCGCGATAACGCTCAGACCGGGGGTGTCACCTTCATCCCCGCTCTCTCCGTTTAAGTTATCTCCTTGAAGCAGGCTAAGGGGGGTAGACCCTATGGGATAAAGGAAAACCAACTGGGAACCAGCTGGGTTGGGAGACACAGCGGGGGGAAACAAGCACCTGATCGATTTTAGAATTTGATTAGATATTTAAATGCTTAAGACCAGTGCCTTATGGAGTTAATGAAAACCAAGTAATTAATTAGTTGCTGCTGCTTATGAAGTGATTTAATGATTGCTTGAAAATATTTACAAAATTTCCAACATGTAACGAGCATTATATAATCCAAGCAATGATTAATTTCACCAGATGTGAGATATTCAAAAGATGCACAAAGCTCTAGCAATTAAACTTCAAAAGATCAAATGCTTTAAATACCCATAAAATTTAAATGCTAACCAGTTACCACTTTCATATAGCTAATCTTTAGATAGAATTTAAGCGCGTTTAGCTATGTCAAATACCACGAAAAACTTTTCCTTCAAAAAACATTTTAATTTTTAAATATTTTATTTTTAATAAATTTTTAGATTTTTTATTTTGAAAATCAAATAAAAATCTAAACTATACAATATAAACAAAAATTCTAAATCTACCCTAATTATCCTAGACTAACATATATACATTAACCTAAAACTTACACACCATATCAAACCAAAATCGAATTTTTGTCTGCTCTTAATGTTTGCAGATTTGGCAGACGACAACGTGGAGAGGTTTCGAGAAGGGCAGCGGATGGACAGCAAAGTTTGCAGGCTGCGGATGATATGGGAGCTGCAAGAGTGAGAAGCGTAATGGAGCAACGACACTACGTTTGGAGGCAACAAAACAACAGCAAGGGATAAGCAATTATATGGCTACATGGGAGAAAATGGACAGTGGTGGATGCTGCGGTTTGAGGCAGGCGATTAAGAAGTTGGAGCAGGAGGGATGCACGTAAGCGAAGCTACGGAGATGCATGGGAATGGTAGCAGCGAGAAAGGATGTAGCGTGAAGGTTGGAAGAGGGTTGCAGCGCGTTGGTGAAACAACGTAATATGGCAGTGAACAGAGATGAGGGACGGGGCAGCGGATGAAACGCAAAGAAAAGCCGAGGATAGGGTGGATGCTTTGCGTGGGCAGCATGTGATGGCGGCAGGCTACAACGATGAACGTTGGGCAGAGAGATGGTGCCACAGATGGATGAAGGAGGATTGCGAATATGGCAACGAGGTCTTTATGCAGCGACAACACCATATAGGGATGAAGACGCAGGTAACCGAGGATGGAGTAGAGTGAGGAGAAATGGACACAAGCAGAGAGGTGTATTGACTGCGTGGAGAGATTGGCAGCGGGGAGAAAGGTTGCCAGACAACATAAAAATTTTGAGATTTTCTATCAAAAGAAAAAAAAATTGACCTTGGGCAGCAGAGAAACTGAAACTGGTGGCCTAGAAACCCTTGAACAAATGATTTTCAGAAAATAGAAATTTTGAATCGTGCTGCTTCAGATTTGTCAATTGAACCCTTATAAAAATTTGCCAGATTTTGAAACCCTTGAACAACAGAAACGTGCACCTGCAAAAAACTGGTTCTGAAGCAAATATTCCTGCTAGAGTTGATCCTGAAGCCAGATCTTACCCTCCAGGGTCTAGATCTGGCTTCAAGATTGAATCTCACCTTCAAATCTGCCACCTATAATGACAAAAACAAGCACCCATAAACAAAATATGCAAGAAACAAAACTAAAAACCCTAAAACCAGCTAAATAATTACAATATTCACAGTTTAAAGGCTCTAAGCAGCGAGATTTGTCATTATGCCACACATATTTTTTAAAATTTAAAAATTAAGATGAGGTGCTTCAGAAAACCCTTCATGCATCCGCAACAAAAATTGTAATGATAAGCTCGGGATCAAAACTAGCTGGGCTCTTCAGAAAATGCAATCCGGGAGTTGGTTGGTTTAGCCGAGAACTTCCCTGAATGCCCGGTAAACTCAAAATCAAGGATATCCTGCACAGCTTAATTCAACCATTAACAAAGAGGGAGAAAACGAAACTAAAATCTAGATCTAATGGAGATACCTGCCATCATATTCAGAATTTAACTACCATTCAAACCCTAGCGACTAAACAAGATACCTGTGTTTAAAATCACTCTTCATAAAGCCGTCACCAATGGCGGAAATTAAAATCATGCACAGAAATAAAACATCTTACAACATTTCCGGAAGAGTAACACCAACAAGATTTCAACCCCAAAGTCTTTCTTTATTGCACATGAAAAATGATTACAAGAGAGCTTTCTTTAGCACACGACTCTAAGATCGAATGATCTCAAATGACCCCTGACACCCTATTTAAAGAAAAAAATTTCAACGGCTAGTTCAAGTGATCCATGTCAAAGAGATCTCGACCGTTGATGAAGATCAAAATCTCTTTTAATCTCATCCGTCGAAATTTCAAATGCATTTTAATATATTAAAAAATTAAAATTTTGCATTTATTTCCTCAAAACTTTGACTTATTATTATTATTATTATTTGTTTTTATTTTTTATTCTTTATCTTTATTTTATTTTATTTTTTTATTTATTATTATTTTTCATTATTTTTTAATTTTTAATTTTATCTTTTTATTTAAAGGGACCCTCGAACCTGGCCTTTGGAAAAATCACCTAGGACCTAGGACTTATGAGGGGATAAAACATTTTCTAACCCTCAAGACACTTTACATCATGATTTTTACATTGTTACATCTCAAGGGGGGAAAACCCATTTGACATAGACCCTCATAGACCACCCAGTTTTGCGACACAAATATAATCTAGCAGATCAATCAATTTGTAATAACCTAACCAGATAGTTAAAATTATTTCCAAATTACTTTTACATAGACTCGAAACACACTAGGATTCCCCTAAGATTCTAATGACAAAATCCATTCTGACTTTGGGGTTAAGCTAAAGGAAAACTCTACCAACCATGGGTCGGTGAGACAAAAAACCTTCCGGAACGTAGATCATCACTAGAAGATTAGGTTTACCTAGGCAAATACATACATGACACAGATCTGCTAAGATTATTTATAGTTTACACATGCAGACTGGGTTTATAACATAACATGATCGGGCTGATAATGATATTCGAATGGCACAGACATATCAATCAAGCGCTACCCTTTTGCAAAAAAGGGGGTGTACTACTATGGGTAGTCGACACATAGTGGTCAACATCTGGCTCTACTTGGGGACATGTAGTTGCACTATATAAATGTGAGAATCCAGAATCTGCATCCACACAACACACAATAAAACATAAGTAGCGCCCATCCCAAAAAAATCATCATATAACATTAAGCACAGGAAAGATATAAGCTCTTCATTTATTAACTATATAGTAACATGAAAAAGTAGATCTAATCCTAAAACAGGAATGAAATTCTGAAAAGACAGAGTAGGGTTAAAGATACAGAGGATGCCCCATGGCATTAGATGCATTCAATATAGTGTATATTGAGCATTTCCCTGCTTTCAGGCAAATCTGTCGGCTGCTTCTCGGATGTGCCATGTCCAATTCTGCATACGGTAGGACTTTTTCCTATTCGAAAATCCAGCTGCTTGCAGCTATCTGATGTATCAAATCGCCTTCTCGTTCTCTTTCTCTTGCGTTTTTTCTTTGCGGAACATTCTGCTTCAAAACCCTCAGATGAAGTATGTAAGATATGTGTGACATGTCTTTCTTCATTTTGCATCTGATCTTTATTGTTTTTAATTTTATCTGGATCACCTTCAATTAACCACTTTTCAATCAAACCAATGACCTCCTCATAATAAAATGGAGCTTGTTGCAGCAGATAAGGAGGCTTCTGATCTATCGACGTCTCCTGGTTTCTTTCATCCTCTGACCGTTGTTGAAATTTTTGTACTTGTATTGTAATGGCATCCATCTGGCTAGAGTGTTCAACCTTCATAGCATTGATTTCCCTGGCATGGTCTTCTTCCATATCTTTTATTACTTTATCGTTCTTTTCCTTTATGGTCATCAAGCAATGCTGCATAGAGTTTATCTCTTTCTTATGATTTGCTTGCATGGTAGCCAACTGATTATTATGATCGAATGTCATGATAGTCATTTCTTCATCCATAGTTAATAACTTGTTTTGCATAGAATTAATTTCCCTATCATGATTAGCTTTCATGGTTTCCATTTCCTTATCTCGCTTTTCCAGGTGGGTGTATAAAGTTCTCATATCATTGGCATAATCAGTTACAAATTTTTCTTGATTGATCTCCATATTTTTTACCAACCGCATTAGTTCTTCTATAATTTGCTTCTGATTTTCCCTTTCATTGTCAACACTGATTTTACAATTTGTCCCTATTTTTCCACTATCATGGATTTGATCTGCAATGGTACAGGTGGATGGCACATTCTGATATGAAGAATTGTCTTGAAATCTTTCATCGACAGCTGGACCCTTCATAAGATTACTTTCATTCTATTGCACAATTTTAGGGGCACAAGGCGAGCTATCTTGATAACCATATTTATCTTTAAAAGCATTGACAATGTCTTGTAAAGAAGTGAAAGAGTCTTCAGGACAACTATTGAACCAATTCAAAGCATCACCCTCTAAAGAAAAGACAAATAGACGCATTTTGATATCTTCATGATTATATTGAGGAATTCTACAATATATGAATATTATACGAGAAAACTTGCATAAATGCTTTCTAACAGTGACTGAATCACCACCCGAAAACAAAGGCAATTTAGAAATGGCCACTTCTGGAAAATCATGGAGAACATCAGTAAATGACACGTGGTAAACGAATAATCCATGATGAATAATGAGGGACCAAATGGATGATAGATAGAAATCTCTGCTCAAGAAAATCAAGAGATGAAAGAAGTGGAGTCGCCACTTGAACATGAATCTAACTCTAGGATCGGATATAAGGAGGGCTTCCTGTCTGGGAAAAATAAAAGAAAAGAAATGGAGTCGCCACTCAAACATGAAACGAACCGAGATGTCTAGGTGCTAAAGGTATAGATGAAACGATTAATGAGATGACGAAAGATAGGGCGATAAAAAGATCAAATGACGCTAGGAAATGCTAACTGTTTGACAGGCTAATGAATGGCAGAAAGGATGAGATGTGCCAAAAAATGTTGACTTTGCCGACTTGAATGAGAGATGATAAAGATGAAAGATGAATGATGAAATGTCGATAAAATGTCGTTGAAACGCCAAGAATCAAATGTCCTCGGAAATGGCGCCAAAAAATGTTGTCGTGCAAAGTGTCTAGGCAGCGCGACAACGCTCAGACCGGGGGTGTCACCCTGATCCCCGATCTCTCCATTTAAGTTGTCTCCTTGAAGCAGGCTAAGGGGGGTAGACACTATGGGATAAAGGAAGACCAACAGGGAACTAGTTGGGTTAGGAGACACAACAGGGGGAAACAAGCTCTTGATCAATTTTAGAATTTGATTAGATCTTTAAATGCTTAAGACCAGTGCCTTATGGAGTTAAAGAAAACCAAGTAATTAATTAGCTGCTGCTGCTTATGAAGTAATTTAATGATTGCTTGAAAATATTTACAAAATTTCCAACATGTAACGAGCATTATATAATCCAAGCAATGATTAATTTCACCAGATGTGAAATATTCAAAAGATGCATAGAGCTCTAGCAATTAAACTTTAAAAGATCAAATGCTTTAAATAACCATAAAATTTAAATGCTAACCAGTTACCACTTTCATATAGCTAATCTCTAGATAGAATTTAAGCGCATTTAGCTATGTCAAATACCACGAAAAACTTTTCCTTCAAAAATTTTTTTTAATTTTTAAATATTTTATTTTTTATAAATTTTTAGATTTTTTATTTTGAAAATTTAATTTTTTTTTTAATATGATTATTTGATGATTTATTATAAAACTAAACTAAACTATAACTAAAGACTATGAGCTAAATAAAAATTAATCCCTGATCTAATATATATAAAAAAGTGAAAATTTATAAAATCTAAAATCTAAATAAATAAAATTTAAATCTAAAGGAAAATCAAATAAAAATCTAAACTATACGATATAAACAAAAATTTTGAATCTACCCTAACTATCCTAGACTAACATATATACATTAACCTAAAACTTACACACTGTATCAAACCAAAATCGAATTTTTGTCTGCGCTTAATGTTTGCAGATTTGGCAGACGACAGCGTGGAGAGGTTTCAAAAAGGGCAGCGGATGGACAGTAGAGTTTGGAGGTTGTGGATGATATGGGAGCTACGGGAGTGAGAAGCATAATGGAACAATGACACTATGTTTGGAGGCAGCGAAACGACAACAAGGGAGAAGCAATTATATGGCTGCGTGGGAGAAAATGGATGTTGGTGGATGTTGCGGTTTGAGGCAGGCGATGAAGAAGCTGGAGCAGGAGGGATGCATGTAAGCGAAGCTGCGGAGATGCATGGGAATGGTAGCAGCGAGAAAGGATGTAGTGTGAAGGTTGGCAGAGGGTTGCAGCACGCTGGTGAAACAACGTAATATGGCAGCGAACAGAGATGAGGGATGAGGCAGCAGATGAAACGCAAAGAAAAGCCGAGGATAGGGTGGACACTTTGCATGGGCAGCGTGTGATGGAGGCAGGCTACAACGATGAACGTTGGGCAAAGAGATGGTGCCACGGATGGATGAAGGAGGATTGCGGGTATGGCAGCAAGGTCTGTATGCAGCGACAACACCATATAGGGATGAAGATGCAGGTAACCGGGGATGGAGTAGAGTGAGGAGAAATGGACGCAAGCAGAGAGGTGTATTGACTACATGGAGAGAAATGGCAGTGGGGAGAAACGCTGCCAGACAGCATAAAAATTTTGAGATTTTCTATCGAAAGGAAAAAAAATTTGACCTTGGGCAGCAGAGAAACTAAAACTGGTGGCCCAGAAACCCTTGAACAAATGATTTTCAGAAAATAGAAATTTTGAATCGTGTTGCTTCAGATATGTCAATTGAACCCTTATAAAAATTTGCCGGATTTTGAAACCCTTGAACAACAGAAATGTGCACCTGCAAAAAACTGGTTCTAAAGCAAATATTCCTGCTAGCGCTGATCCTGAGGCCAGATCTTACCCTCCAGGGTCTAGATCTGGCTTCAAGATTGAATCTCACCTTCAAATCTGCCACCTGCTATGACAAAAACAAGCACCCAGAAACAAAATATGCAAGAAACAAAACTAAAAACCCTAAAACCAGCTAAAATTTACAATATTCACAGTTTAAAGGCTCTAAGCAGCCAGATCTACCATTATGCCACACATATTTTTTAAAATTTTAAAATTAAGATGAGGTGCTTCAGAAAACCCTTCATGCATCCACAACAGAAATTCTAATGATAAGCCCAAGATCAAAACCAATTGGGCTCTTCAGAAAATGAAAACTAGGAGTTAGCTGGTTCAGCCGAGAACTTCCCCGAACGCACGGTAAATTCAAAATCAAGGATATCTTGCACAGCTTAATTCAACCATTAACAAAGAGGGAGAAAATGAAACTAAAATCCAGATCTAATGGAGATACCTGCCATCATATTCAAAAATTTAACTACCATTCAAACCCTAGCGACTAAACAAGATACATGTGTTTAAAATCACTCTTCATAAAGCTGTCATCAATGGCTGAAATTAAAATCATGCACAGAAATAAAACATCTTACAGCATTTCCGGAAGAGTAACACTAGCAAGATTTCAACCCCAAAGTCTTTCTTTATTGCACATGACAAATGACTATAAGAGAGCTCTCTTTAGCACATGACTCTAAGATCGAATGATCTCAAATGACCCCTAACACCTTATTCAAAGAAAAAATTCCCAACGGCTAGTTCGAGTGATCTATGTCAAAGAGATCTCAACCGTCGATGAAGATCAAAATCTCTTTTAATCTCATCCGTCGAAATTTCAAATGCATTTTAATATATTAAAAAATTAAAATTTTGCATTTATTTCCTCAAAACTTTGACTTATTATTATTATTTTATTTTTTATCTTTATTTTATTTTATTTTTTTATTATTTTTTATTATTTTTTTATTTTTTTATTTAAAGGGACCCTCGAACCTGGCCATTGGAAAAATCACCTAGGACCTAGGACTTATGAAGGGATAAAACATTTTCTAACCCTCAAGACACTTTACATCATGATTTTTACATTGTTACATCTCAATGGGGAAAACCCATTTGACATAGACCACCCAGTTCTGCGACACAAATATAATCTAGCAAATCAAGCAATTTGTAATAACCTAACCAAATAGTTAGAATTATTTCCAAATTACTTTTACATAGACTTGAAGCACACTAGGATTCCCCTCAGATTCTAATAACAAAATCCATTCCGGCTTTGGGGTTAGGCTGAAGGAAAACTCTGCCGACTATGGGTCGGTGAAACGAAAAACCTTCTGGAACGTAGATCATCACTAGAAGATTAGGTTTACCTAGGCAAATACATACATGACACAGATCTGCTAAGATTATTTACAATTTACACATGTAGGTTGGGTTTATAACATAACATGATTGGGCTAATGATGATAGTCGAATGGCAAGGACATATCGATCAAGCGCTACCCTTTTGCGAAAAAGGGGGTGGGTGTACTGCTATGGGTAGTCGACACGTAGTGGTCAACAGATCTCAACCTTGGATCTGAAACCTCTCCTCAAATGGTCAAAATCGGGAAGAACTTGTCCAAAGAAGAAAGGGAGGAGCTCGAGAAATTATTGAGGGAATTCAAGGATGTGTTTGCTTGGTCTTATGATGATTTGAAAGCCTATAGCCCTGAGGTCATCCAACATACTATTCCTTTCAAGGAAGGTGCCAAGCCTGTTAAGAAAAAATTGAGAAGAATAAACCCCAAGCTTGCACCTTTGGTCAAGGAAGAGCTCCAAAGGATGGTCGATGCAGGGATAATAGCCCCTATATGACACTCATCCTGGATCTCTAACCCTGTGATCACCCGTAAAAAGATTGGTAACATTAGGATGTGTATTGACTTCAGGGATCTCAATCGTGTGTGTCTAAAAGACAATTACCCCTTGCCCAATATGGAAAATCTCCTGCAAAGAATAACAGGTTCCCAAATGATGTCATTCCTTGATGGCTTTTCAGGGTATAACCAAGTCATTGTAAAGGAAGAGGATCGCTTGAAAATTGCCTTCACCACACCATGGGGAACATACATGTACCTTAGGATGTTGTTTGGCCTCCTCAATGTTGGATCCACTTTCCAAAGGGCCATGGATTTTTCCTTTAGAGACCTCATTGGGAAGATCATGGAGATCTACCAAGACGATTTGATTGTTGCCTCTAAACAAAGACATGATCATTGCAAACACTTGAGAAAGGTATTTGAGAAATGTAGGCAATACAACATCTCCCTGAATCCTAAGAAGTCAATATTCGGTGTTGACAAGGGTAAATTGTTAGGACACGTGGTCTCTAAGGATGGGATTAGCATTGACCCTGAAAGAATTCAAGCCATCAAAAGCATTCCTCCTCCTAAAGATCAAAGTGCCTTACGATCCTTTTTCGGCAAAATAAACTTCGTGAGGAGATTTGTGCCAAATTTTGTTGAAATTGTCAAGCCTATGAATGACCTCCTAAAGAAAGATACTCCCTACTTATGGAACCAAACCACAAATGAGGCCTTTGAAGAAATTAAAGAAAGAATTGCCTTTGCTCCTGTCCTTATCAGCCCCGACTACACCAAGGACTTTATAATATATTCCTTCGCATCCAAGGACACTATCGCTGGTATTCTCATGCAAAAGGATGAGGAAGGAGGGGAAAGACCGATGGCATTCATGAGCAAGCCCCTCAGGGATGTCGAGACAAGATACACCATCATTGAAAAGCAAGCTTACGCTCTTGTCAAATCCCTTAAGTTCTTTAGAGCCTATGTAGGGTACAACAAGATATATGCATATGTCCCTTACCCTGTTGTAAAGAGTGTGTTGTGTTGATTTGTGGTAGCATCGAATGTGATCTAGCCATGCAAACTGGTGGAGAAGCTAAGGCACATAATATCTCCAAGACCCAGAAATGGTTTGGGGAAATTCCACCCGATTAGAGAGATATTAAAATAATTAATATTTTTAATGGAGTTCCTAAGTCTAAACTTAGGAAAATTAAAACATTAAAGGGTACTAATATAAAACTGGGTGAGAATGTTCTAAATGACATGGATCAAGCCAAATCTAATCCTAGTTGTTGATTAGAGACTTAATCTCGACTGTTGAAGACTCAACAGGATAAGTATAAGAGGAGGCTTGAGAGTCAATTGGAGATACACCAAGATTGATTAGTCAGTTTGATTTTCTGGAGCTAGGTTACTGAGAAAATTCGAACAAGTGATATGTTGTAGTGAGGGGCATTGAGTACATAGCAAAGAGGCAGAGATAGTGCATGAGGATCAGCGCAATGACCAGAAAAGCTGACGCAGAGGCAGCCAGAGCTACGCAGAGGTAGCTAGAGACTGCACAGTGTTGATTTGGGGTAGCATCGGATGCGCTCTAGCCATGAAAATTGGTGGAGAGGCTAAAGGACTTGAGATCTCCAAGACCCAAAAATGGTTTGGGAAAATTCTAACCAATTTGGGAGATATTAAAATAAATAATATTTTTAATGGAGTTCCTAAGTCTAAACTTAGGAAAAATAAAATATTAAAGGGTATTAATATAAAACTGTGTTAGAAGGGACCAAAAGTCATGGATCAAGCCAAATCTAATCTTAGCTGTTGATTAGAGATTTAATCTCAGTCGTTGATGGACCAACGAGAAAAATATAAGAGGAGGCTTAAGAGTCAGTTGGAAAATACACCAAATTGATCAATCAATTCGATTTTTCTGGGGTGAGGTTCGCTGAGAAAATCGAACAAGTGATCTAAGTTGCAACTGAGGGGCAATGAATACATAGCAGAGAGGCAGAGTTGGTACCAAAGAGGCAATGCAGAGCCCAGATAGTTTGACGCAGAGGTAGCCAGGAGTTGCACAGAGCCAAAGAGGCCAGCGTGTGAGACGCAGAGGGTACAGGGGCTAACGCAGAGGCTCCAGAATCTGGCACAGAGGCTAGCAGAGCTAACGCGGGGCCTATAGGCAGCGCTCAGAGGTTTTCATGGGACAGACTAGGAGCAGGTGAGCCAGATAGGGTGACGCAGAGCAGTAGAAACTGCAATTGTTGTTGTGGGATCATTCATCCGACGATTTATCAGCCGGAATATCTGTCTCCGAGTGAGAGGTACTACTGCTGAGGGCATTCTTTGTTGGGTGAGCCATTTCTAGCACCCTGGCTATATTCTGAATACTGGATAATAATAAAACCCTCTGAATAGTTGCACCGATTTTCTCGAATTGCGATTTTCCGAGGACATTAGTCCAAAAACAACGGTGTCACTTGTGTGCTTGTTTACTTTCAGTTGATGACCTGTAGATGTTGATATTGTACTTGTATTTATTTTCAGTATTTACATGGTAAATAACTTGTTAACTAATTGAACAATTAGGAAGAAATAAATCAGATAGTATAGGAAGAATTTCTAACGGGTTAAACTTAGAAATTCCAACATGATATCAGAGCGTGGTTGCAGATCACAGGATAACTGAAGGCATCAACCGAGCAGAGCAGCAGCAGCAGCAAAAATAGTTGTCCTGAGTGACAAAAATTGTTCCTAGCAGAAAGCAGCAAGGAAAGGGTGACGCAGAGAGCTTACATCATCAGTTCGAGCCAGAGGGAGGATCAGCCCGAAGGCAAAGAGGAGCAAACCTGACCTACGCAGTGCCCGGTCATCTTTCTCAATCGGGAAAAATCGACGTTGTGGCCAGGAGGTGCAGATTTTGCCAATGCCGGGATTGCGCAGAGCCTAGAGAATCAATCCTTCAGTGGCTGGGGCTTAGGAGGTTGTGGTAAGTTGCGAAGCGAAGCTGGTGGGGTACTATGGCCAAAACAGTACCTAACAGGGCAAGACCAAGGAGGAGGGAGTTGTTGCCGAGATGGATTTCTAGCCAAGGAACCCGGATCAGTGGTGCAGTTGCACAAACGATTGGAGTGGGGCAACTCGACATTGGCAGAAGGAGTTCCAGAAGGGAAGTCGAGACTCAGAGGGAGTCGAACCGAGAACATCCAAACGGGAAGTTGAGAGACTCGAAGGAGTCGACAGAAGAGCAACAAGATGGTCATGAATGGGCTTAGAGATCAGGATAGGCTGGAAAAAGCGTCCAACTTTGTGGTCTAAAAGGCTAGGATCTTGTTCATTCTAGACAGATATCACATCAAGGACTTTGCCTTGAAAACGATAGCGATCCCAGTTGACCCAGCTGAAAATGAGAAGTACGAGGAGGCAATGGCCAAGGCGAAGTGCATCATCCTTGATGGGGTCAAGGATCATGTAGTGCCACATATTGCCAAAAAGGACACGGCAAATGCGATGTGGGAGGCCCTGAAGAAATTGTACCAGCATACTTCCGTGCAGAGGAAGATGTTACTTGAAAATCAGCTGCGGTCATACCAGATGTAGAAGGGAGAGCAGATAGATGTCTTCCTTGGTCGATTGAAGGAGATCCAGGACCAGCTGACTTCCATAGGGGCCACGTCGGATGAGGAGATGTTGGTGAGGACCGCACTGAATGCAGTTTCCAAGGATTGGGAAGTGTTTGTCCAGAGCATACTGGGCAGGTCGAAGCTTCCAGATTGGGAAGAACTATGGGTGGCTCTTCGTCAAGAAGAGATCAGACGGCTGACCAAGGCAGGGAGTAGCGGTAAAGGGATCAGGATCAAAAAGGAGGAAGAAGAGGATGCGGCTCTAGCATCTGCGAGAAAGCAGGAGAAGCGAAAGAAGAAGGACCTCTCCAAGGTCAAGTGCTTCCATTGTGGGGAACTGGGTCATTTTGCGAACCAGTGTCCAAGGAAGAAGAACAAGGGAGAGGCTTCCGAGACCAAGGCAGCGCCAACGAGGGCGGAGAAAGAAGTCGAGGAGGATGATGACTGTGCCATGAGTGCTCATGTGCCACTTCAGAAAAAGTGGGGAGACATCGAGCTATAGTCAGACAGACTACAGGTGATGAGGGGCAGGATCCTTGAGGTACCCAACCTCTTGGATTATACCTTGCCACGGGAGCCCCTAAGAGGAGTAGCAGGACTGGCAGATGTCGGTAGAGACGGATGCGGATGGAGCAACAGAGAATGCTACAATGCAAGAGTCCCCAGACAGTGCGAAGCTAGCAGGATACACCAATGCGAGAAGCACAAGAGTGTTGCACCAGTGCGGGATGGCACAGAGAAGTGTACAAATGGTGAGAGATGCATGGAGTTGTTGCAGCAGCACAAAGGTCAGTAGAGGGAGCACTTGTCAGTGGCAGAGGGAGCTTCAACGTCAGGAGAGTCTCTAGCCTGACAAGGATGTCAGAGTTGGGTGGATCAGTTACTTCCTACTAACTAACTGGGTTACAGTGCAGCAATTAGCAGTGGCAGTGCTATGGGCAGCACGATGCAGCGTGAGAAGGGGATGCAGTGCTGGGTATATGGACCAGCAGCAGCATAGACGCAGAGGGAGTTGTCGTATGGATGCAGTAGTGGCAGTGGCAGGGTCATGGGCAGCAATACATGATACAACAGTGCAGAG
The DNA here is from genome assembly GCA_031772625.1 of Pinus tabuliformis. Taxonomy (NCBI): domain Eukaryota; kingdom Viridiplantae; phylum Streptophyta; class Pinopsida; order Pinales; family Pinaceae; genus Pinus; species Pinus tabuliformis. Next base: position 51,025,636 of record CM062805.1, on the reverse strand, counting down.
GATGTTGGGCAGAGAGGCCTAGTATCAGCACAGGGACCGATGCTGGATGATCAGGGTGATACTCAGTGAGAAGTATTACTAGAGCACAGTCCTCGCTAAGAGGGAGCGTTGATTTGGGGTAGCATCAGATGCGCTCTAGCCATGAAAATTGGTGGAGAGGCTAAAGCACATGAGGTCTCCAAGACCCAGAAATGGTTTGGGCAAATTCTAACCAATTTGGGAGATATTAAAATAATTAATATTTTTAATGGAGTTCCTAAGTCTAAACTTAGGAAAAATAAAATTTTAAGGGGTATTAATATAAAATTGTGTTACAAGGGCGCAAAAGTCATGGATCAAGCCAAACCTAATCTTAGTCGTTGATTAGAGATTTAATCTCGATCGTTGATGGACCAACGAGAAAAGTATAAGAGGAGGCTTGAGGGTCAGTTGGAGAATACACCAAATTGATCAGTCAGTTCGATTTTTCTGGGGCGAGGTTTGCTGAGAAAATCAAACAAGTGATCTAAGTTGCAGCTGAGGGGCAGTGAATACATAGCAGAGAGGCAGCGCAGAGCCCAGAGAGGTTGACACAGAGGCAGCTAGAGGCAGCCAGGAGCTGCGCAGAGCCAGAGAGGCCAGCGTGTGAGACACAGAGGGTCTAGGGGTTGATGAAGAGGTTCAAGAATTTGATGCAGAGGCTAGCAGAGCTGACGCAGGGCCTAGAGGCAATGCTGGGAGGTTTTCATGGGACAGACTGGGCGCTGGTGAGCCAGATAGGGTGACGCAGTCCCTATCAAAGTGAGGCAGAGCAACAGAAGCTGCAATTGTTGCTGTGGGATCATTCATTCAATGATTTATCAACCAGAATATCTGTCTCTGAGTGAGAGGTACAATTTTCGAGGGCATTCTCTGTTGGGTGAGCCATTTCTGGCACCCTGGCTGTATTCTGAATACTGCATAATAATAAAACCCTATCAATAGCTGCACCGATTTTCCTGCATTGGGTTTTTCCGAGGACATTAGTCCAAAAATAACGGTGTCACTTGTGTACTTGTTTACTTTCAGTAGATGATCTCCAGATGCTGATACTGTATTTGTATTTATTTTCAGTATTTACATGGTAAATAACTTGTTAACTAATTGAACAAGTAGGAAGAAATAAATTAGATAGTACAGGAAGAATTTCTAACTAGTTAAACTTAGAAATTCCAACACGCAGAGGCTGAGCGGCCTGCGTGGGTGACACAAAAGGCCAGAGAGCTGACACAGAGAAGCAGAAGGTTGACGTAGAGGGTTCTAGAGCTACGCTGAGGCTAGCAGGGCTGACGTAGAGCCTTGGAGAAGCGCCAGAAGGATTTTCGTGGGGCAGACTTGCTGAATATCTGTCTCTGAGAAGAGGTATTACTACCGTGTAAAAATCTCTATTGGGTGAGCCAGTTTGGCACCCTAGTTGTACTCAAGAAATCTGCATAATAATAAAATCCTCGGAACTGCTGCACCGGTAACCCAAAATGAACCCATACATGTTGAAAGAACAACTTTGTTGTTTGTTCAGATGTAATCTGCTTGTTACAAGGTATTAAAATACACATTTTGTTTAACCTATCCACAATAACATATAAATAATCATTATCTTTTCTAGATTTTGGCAATCCCCCAACAAATTCCATGGAAACACTTTCCCAAGGACGAGAAGGAACTGGAAGTGGAGTGTACAAGCCTAGTTTTCTATTGTTGGGTTTGCTTTTAGCACACATGGTACACCCTTTAATATATCTAGAAACGGTTTCATGCATTCTTGGCCAATAACAAAATCTTTGCAGCTATGTAACTGTTTTACTTCACCAAAATGACCTGATATTAGAGAAGTATGTGCTTCTCGGATTATCTTAACTCTTTCAGTTTGAGGAATGAATAACTTTCCCAAATGATACAAGAGTTGGTCCTTAACATGATAATCCAATTCTTCTACTTGTTTGCCATGACTTAAAGTTGCATATACATCTTTAAAATCTACATCTTGAGCATATTGTTCAATGTAGCTTTCATGCAATACTGAGTTATGCTTAAGTATAGTAAATGAATTTATGATTGGTCTTGATAACATATCTGGAACTTTATTGTGTGTGCCCTTCTTATACCTAATGACAAGATGAAACTGTTGTAGAAAACCCATCCACCTATAATGTTTTGATTGCCGCAATTTAGTTTGTGAGAGTGCAAATATTGAAGTGGTTGATGATCAGTATGTATAACTGTTTCTTTGCCCATTAAGTAATGTTTCCACTTTTTCACACTCTGTACTAATGAAAACAATTCTTTATCATATGTGGGATAATTAACTATTGCAGAATTAAATGTCTCTAAATGATTACATATGGGTTTACTGTGTTGCATCAACACTGCTCCCATGGCATAGTCACTGGCATCTGTTTCAATATCAAATGGTCTTTGAAGATCTGGCAATGCTAGTACTAGTGCTGTACTAATTTTTTCTTTCAAGGTGTCGAAGGCTTTCTGTTGTTTGCCTCCCCACTGAAACACCTTGTTCAATCCTGTCAAAGCATGTAAGGGAGCTGCAATCAAGGAAAAGTTAGCAATAAACTTTCTCCAATATTGTGCTGCTCCTAGGAAGCTCCTAACTTCTATAGTAGATTTGGGTTTAGGCCAGTTCACAATGACTTCAACCTTAGAGGGATCTATCTTCAATTCACCACCCCCTACAATATGACCCAAATAATTTAAAGATGTTTTGCCGAATTCACATTTTGACAATTTCACATAGAGATTTTCTCTTTTCAAAACATCTAAAGTCTGTTTTACATGCTTCAAATGTTCTTCCCATGTTTTACTGAAAACAAGAATGTCATCTAAATATACAATTACAAAATCATCAATAAAAGGCTTGAGTACATCATTCATAACTCTCATGAAAGTGGCAAGAGCATTAGTTAAGCCAAAAGGCATAACTAGCCATTCACACAGCCTTTGCTTTGTTTTGAAAGAAGTCTTCCATGCATCTTGTTCTGCTACTTTGACCTGATGGTAGCCACTACGCAAGTCTAACTTGGAAAAGTAAACAACTTCTTTCAGCTGATCTAATAGATCATCAATGCGAGGAAGAGGATAACGATTCTTGATCGTTATTTTATTCAGTGCTCTGTAGTCAGTGCACATCCTCCACGAACAATCTTTCTTTCTCACCAACACAATTGGAGATCCTGCTTGGTCTTATGAATCCTTTATCGAGCAGCTCCTGTACCTGCTTCTTGATCTCTGCATTCTCTATAGCGGATAACCTATACATTCCGATGTTAGGCAATGGAGCATCTTGCTGCAAATGAATATCATGTAGTATTTCCTTTTTGGGTGGCAGACCTTTACGTTCTTGAAATAGGATATCATATTTTGAAACAACTTTTTCTAAATCAGCGTTCTGTTTAGCATTACAGCCCTCAAATACATTGGTTTTATCAGGTTTCTTTTCCTTTGCAACTATTAGTAAAAATTGCTTGCATGAATTTACAATTCTTTTCATCTGCCCTAAGTTTATGAGAGTGTAATTATTTTTGAGTTGATGAGCTCTTACAATATATTCTATTCCATCTTTTGTGAGTTGATACTTATTTTCAGCTCTATAGAAAATGGCTTTTCTATCATACAAGTAAGGACTTCCTAAAACAATACCACATATATCCAAGGGAACTATATCTAACTCAACCTCATCTACAAATGTTGACCCAAATGCAAACTTAAGTTTACATTGTCTAGTCACTTGCAGCTTTGCTTTATCACATACCAAACCTAATGGATATGGCTTCTTGTGAGGTGTGGTTAGTAGTCCCAACTTCTTTACAATTGCTTCAGAAATCAAGTTTACTTGTGAACCACTATCAAATAAAGTATCAATCTTTTGATGCTTGGAAATAACTCTAATATGAAAAAGCTCATGTCTTTTCCTCTCATTTTCTTCATTATCAATAGATTATGCAGAATTACTAGTAGATGCTTCAAAAATTTTACCTTTTATACCTGTGGTTGTGACTGTTGTTTCATCACCTGAGTCTGACCCCAAATCTTTTTGAATAGCAGTAGTAGTCTTCTTCTTCTTGCCATCAAACTTCTTGGGTTTCAGCTCCGGATGCAAAGACCAGCAGTGTTCATCATCATGCCCATCCTTCTTGCAGTGAGTGCATGAAGGTTTGTCTTTCTGTACAATGTTTGCCTTCCTCTCTTTCCATTTTTGCTTCTTCTTTTCCTTGTTCTTGCTTGCAGTGGGTTTTGATGATCCCCCAATCTCTGGGTTCACATTCTTGCCTCTAGCCTCTAGATGTGTAGCCTGAACTGATACCTCATCTATGCTAGTAGGGTTAAACATGAAAATGGCGTGCCTCAAATAGCTATACAAAGCACCTATATACTTCAGCAAAGTTTCAGTGAGTCTAGAGAAATGCCTAGAATTAAAGCTCTTTTTCTAAATTCCTAGGTATAGCTTTGTACACTTTGCCCCTTTAATTGGCGAAGAGTTTGCCAACTCATCATTGCTTGCTGCATATAAGCTAGTGGAAAGAATTGTTTTTTAATGGCAGAACAAATTCACTCCAGGTAGAAAGAATTTTACCATGCTTCTTCAAATCAGCTTGGGTCATGCCTTCCCACCACACTAGGGAAGTTCCTCCAAGGCGAAGGCTAGCCAGCTGAATTTTACTCCTTTCTGAATCGATCTTCTGCACCCTGCAATACACATCAATCTGTCTAATCCAATTATCTAGCTTTTCTGCATTTAATTCTCCATCATAGATTGGTAAATCAATTTTTACATCTAATTTAATCAAAGATGTTTTCTTCTTTTTATTTTTAGGACTAGAAGGAGGAGTTGATGGAGGAGGCTTTTCTCCTTTCCCTTTGCCTTCTGGATGGCCATCTAGAAGAGGTTCCTTTACTCCTTTGTCTTGTTTGGAGGTTGAAAGACTTTCACCTCGACCTTTCTTAAATTCTCGATACATTTCTTCCACCATGGATCTCATGGTCATGAAACTGTCCATGAACTGAGAGTCTGATTCCAAGGGAATCTCTTCTGCCATTTTCCTCCGAGGATAGACTCTTCCAATTTCTGGGTTAGCTTCAACTAGTTCTCCTTCTCCTAATTTGAGCTTTGACCTGGTTATCATTCAACAATCTAGCACAAGCTTGTCTAACCTTAGCAAACCTAAAGCTCTGATACCACTTGATCTGAAAACAAGATCTTAGACAATTATTAAGGTATTACAAACTCATGTGCATGGATTTGCCTATGTTACTTTGTGCAATGGATCGATAAGATTGCGAAATACATAGACAATGAAGCAGTTAAAGAACATAATAGACAAACACACATAAACACAGCAAGTTTAATAAGGAGTTCACCCAACACTCCTGGGCTACGTCTCCTGGTCCAGCCTTCAGTGGTGACCTCTCTATTATGTCTTCAGAAGCAAAGTTTTTACAAAAGTGAGCTCAATTTGAGTCTCACACAACAGATACAAAACAACAAGGCTTTACTTGGATCCCCCAAGTCTTTCTGAGTACACAAACTCTCCTCATTGACTCTCTGTCTCAGCACTGCCCCACTTCTGTCTCTGTCAGTCTATGGCTTTAAAGCCAATCGGCGAAATCTATTCGTTTCTCCTTCTCGAGCTCTTTGGCTCCCAGCCTCTGTCCGCTCGAATCCCCTTCTGAGCGTTAGCAATCATTGCATAACGTCTTCAGGGAAGGTGGCCACCTATTCTGCAACGAAAGGGACCATCGGGCCTTTGAAATCCCCAAAAATAGTGTTTTTTGTTTACATAGAGAAACACTGTAAAACACGGGAAAAAATCCGCTAAAACACTATTCATTGGACTTCAAATATTCATAAATCCGCACTATATTCCTATCGGGTCCACCTTTATATCGTGATCGCATCTCCACCGTTGATCTGAGGGATCTTGATCCAACGGCTGAGATGCATTTCGGGCGTCGAAGGCGTACGAAGGTTAACCGTCTGAAAAGGGTGGTTTTCCCTCTCCAGCGCCTAGCCACGTTGCAGCCAGTGTATGGGCTCGGGTGGAGCCAAGCCAAAACCACTTACCACCTATGGCTTGCTTGAAATCCCAATTGTTTCGGATCTCAAAACATATACACCTGCATGTATAACCCTTTTGGGTCCGGTTTATCGCTTTATTCGCATTTCTTTCGTTTTTCGTTCATTTAACGAAAATGCGATTTACATTGAAAAAGCCCTTTTACCGAACTTGAAATATTATCAAATATCATTCATAATTTCATCGAGTCCAGCTTTCACAGTCATAGTTATTATCGGCCCCGCTCCTTTGCATAGCTCTGATGCAATATTGCAATATCGCAATTGCATATCGTCGATCCTCCAGGCTGCAGTTAAGTCCACATAGATATATATAGATATAGATATATATATAGATAGATAGATAGATAGATATATATCAGCGATGCGATAGTGCGATCGAATCTGGACCATTGATCTGCATGCATAGATCAACGACTCTCATTTGATCGCACTTCCCATATAGCCGCCTCCGATAGCCTTCGCCGATTGCGATATGCCGATCGGATCTGGACCGTTGATCGGCTAGATCCAGCGGCCCTCATGCAAAGTAGTTTTAAAACGCCGATAGCTCTGTTTTTTAATGTTTTTCAGGCCCGATAATATTATTCGCCTTTTTTTAAAGGTTTTCCCCTTGCGATATTTTTTAACTATATGAAGACTTAGAGGGTTTTAGGATCCATTTGGATCACCCGAGACAAAGGCTTTGTGAGAATGCCAGTTATCTGCTCATCAGAGGAGATATACTGGAGCCTCACTACTCCCTTTTGCACCATATCACAAATGAAGTGGTACTTAATATCAATATGCTTTGACTTATCATGAAACACTGGATTTTTTGTCAACTTCACACAACTTTGATTGTCATGGAAGTGCAAGGTCAATTCCAGCATCTGTCCGAACAACCCAGAGAGTAGGTTATGAAGCCATACTCCCTCACAACATGCCAAACAAGTTGCAATATACTTTGCTTCTGTAGTGCTAAGTGCGACAGATGTCTACTTCCTACTCATCCAGGATATCATAGCAAAGCCCAAACTGAAACATACACCAGATGTACTCTTCTTGTCATCCGTACTCCCTACCCAGTCAGAGTCTGTATATCCCTGTAGTTGTATCTCACCATTCGAAGCATATCTCAAATGGTAGTCAACAATACCACACAAATACCTCAGTATATGCTTTATTGCAATCCAATGCTCATGTCTCAATTGCATCTGGAATTAACTCAAGGTGTTCACAACAAAGCAAATGTTTGGCCTGGTATTCACCAAATACATCAACGACCTAATCAATTTTCAGTACATACATGGATCTACCAGATCATACTCAAAATATCTCAACTTTCTTAGATTCATCACCATAGGAGTTGGCATAAACTTGCATTCCATCATGCCAAATTTCTAAAGAATCTTGATCACATATTTTCATTGCCCAAGAAGGATTTCACCACGTTTTTGCAAGACTTCCAGTCCCAGATAGTAATGCATCAAGCAAAAATCCTTCATGTCAAATTCAAATCCCAACTCCGTCGTCCTTTGAACAATAACATGCTCTACACCTGTCAGGAACAAATCATCAACATATAGCAGCAACACTCTTAGAGAAACCAAGTCTCATGAAATATCCATCAATTCTCGAATACCAAGCTCTTGGAGCTTCCTTTAGCCCTGTTGTACCCATTTTGTCACAAGTCCAAGGAAGCAGTGTACAAATTTTTTTCAAAGATCAGAATCATCAGCCAACCAATTGTTATATCATTGTAAACCCAAATTCTGCAAGTTATGTTGTAAATGATGCTAGTATGACCATTTAATTTTGTAACAACACCTAGGTAAGCCTCTGATTTTGGTGACAAATTTCATCCTAGGAGGTTTTTTAACCTCACCGAATTATGTGTGTTTCTAAACATGGATAATCAACAGAGTTTTTCCTCCAACTTAAACCCCAAAGCTAGGGTGGAATTCATTGACAAGGTCTTAGGTGAGTCCTAGTGTTATATCGAGTCTTTGTAAAAGTGGTTTGGGAATAATTTAAGCTATTTGGCTAAATTATTTTATTACAGATCACTTGGTCTATACTAGATCATATTGTGTCGCAGAATTGGGTAATGTCATGAGGGTCTATAACGAATGTGTATTCCCCCTTTGAGGGTTGAATTATTTGTAATATCTGATGTAAAAAATATTTTAGTGCATGGTCTCTCATATTTAGACACCATGGCTAAAGTATTTGAGGGTGGAAAAAATATTAATCCCCTCTAGTGTCAATTAATTAATTTTTCTGGCTAAATTAAAATTAAATCCTAAGCCAAAAAATTAATTAATTTAGAGTAAAAAATAATTATAGAGAAATTAAAATTTCTCCAAGTGGAAAATAATAAAAAATTCGTGGGTCAAAGAAAAGTCAAATTTTGGAGGTCCCCCACCAAGGCAAAAATGGATATTTTAAGAAAAATTAAGCCCTTGGACCTTGGTGGTTAAGTCAAAGTCAAAATTTTGAGGAAATTAATCCAAAATATTAATATTTGGATTAATTAAAAATGGATTTAAAGTGAAATTCGAAATTTTCCTCAAAGAAAATATTTTTGATGGCAGAGAATAAAAGATGATCAAATTATCATCAACAATCGAGATTATTTTGACAGGGATCAAACCAACTAGCCGTTATTTTCCACTTGGAGGATTTCTCTATAAATAGAATCCATTTTGCTTCTCATAATGGCCATCTATGAATGATGTAAAATTTGTGACGTTAGTATTGAGCCATTGCTCTGCTGCGAACATTTTAATATCATAATAGACTTTGGGGTTCAGTTCATAGTGCTCTTGTTCCATTGATCTATGGTATGTGCTACTTATGTGCTTTCCTATATTGTGCTAAAATTTTATGAGCTTATTATTTCATTTGTCGGTGATAGGAGCATTCTACTGGTAAAATTTGGTTTTATCTTAGGTGATTTGATTCACCATATGATCTAACAAGTCTACTTGAGAAAATATATAGATATTTGCAAGTACGCTAGCCCTTGGGCTCCAAGTTCACAGACATTGGGAAAAAGTCGACTGTGTTTTGGGTTCTAGGAATTTTTATATGATATTCTAACTTTGCAAAAGGGTGTGGCCAATATTCTAACATTTGATAAATACATTTATCCATTGCCATTATTCAAAATTTATTTAAAAAACAAAAAAAGATATTTTACAAGCATTATATATTTGTATATACTTTGTATATAATTTTTGTAAAATAATTTTGTGAATTATTTCTGTAACGACCCACCTACAATTACAAACAAAATGTGAATATTAGCATGCATACGGGACATCCATATGATAGCTACATATGCATGATCCGCATGTATTGCAATAGTATACATACCGACTAATATTGAAAAATATCTAAGCTTAAGTTAATAAATCAATTATTGAAGTAAATTTCTAACTTATCAAAATATAATGAATATATCAAGTTGGGTACTTGATATGTATACCACCCTTATATACACATATATGATAAATCCTTAATCAAAAGAAAATATAATTTAAGTTACAAACTATATTTGTTTAAATAAATAAAATAATAATATAATTTAATTAAAATTATAAAGTAAATTAAATTAATTAAATATTTAAATAAAGTTAATATTAAGTAAACTAATCAAATAAAACCTACGTATCCTATCCTCTAAAAGAAAGTAAACCTACTCAATCAAATCTATATAAATTAAAAGGCTCAATCAAATCTATAAGCATGCAGAGCTCCATGCAACCAGGACAAAGACACAGAGACAAAAAAGAGGAGAAAGATGGTGATTTGGAGAAATATAAAGGGAAAGGGGTACGACTGAGAGGGGGAGGAGAGGACCTTGCAGGAAGGAGGAAAATTACAGCAGAGAGCCACAGACAGAGAAAGAGATTGAAGCCTTAATTGTTCTTGGGTTTTTGGGCACAGGGGCAGAGTGCTTCAATTGTGAAGTACTTTGGAGCTGGGTACTGAGATTGTGCCCAGTTTGGCTAGGAGGTTTTGGTCATTTTGGTAATGGAAGCGGGAGCAGCAGCCGCCAGAAACACCATCAGACAAAATTTCAATTTCATTAAGTTCAGGAACACCCCCAAACGAAATTACAAGTAAGTACTTGCTGATGTTTTGCTAAAATTAAGAATGTTTGGATGCTTCCTAAATTTAGGGCTTCAAATCTGTATGAATGATTAAATTTAGGACTTTACATTTGTAATGATTTCTCTGGTTAAATTGCTCAATTAGGGTTCTAAAATTTCTAACCCTTGTTTGCAGTAGTTGGAGTTTTGGGTTTATTTTCGAATTTTGTATATATTTGGGGTTTTGGGAAATTTTCTTTCATTTCTGCAGGTGAATCTTCAAGCTCTCAAGGAAAATCGTTTGGGTTTTGAGGCAGATATAGGCCTAGGAATGCAAGATCTAGCTCTCGATTCCTCATCCAAGCTCAACGTCCAGCCAAAAGAGGAAGACATTGGCCCTAAGGAAATGATTTTGGGTACTTTCGTGGATATTCTTGTGTTTGCAGTGGCTCCAAATTTTTTTAAGGCCTCTAGGGCCTAGCCGTCACCTTCTCCAACCTAGTTGTGATCTTTTTCCCCTTTGTGTCAGCCTTTTTCCCTTGTTTGGGTGACTCACAAGCCATTTTGGCCTTGATCCCTAGGGTTGCAGGCCTTTAGGGCCTTCCTCCCTAGTCGTCATCCCTCCTAAGGCTCTCAGCTGCCCTTTTATGGCCTTTCTCCTTGAGTCGCAAGCCTAAGGGCCTCTCCTTGCCCCTACCATAGGCCTTAAGGTCTCTATCCCTGCCTCCACACCCCTTTTTTCCTAGTAACATCCTCTTGGAGGCCTGCCCTAAGTGTCGCAACCCCTCTATGGCCTTGACGACGGGCCTATTTTCCTTCTCCCTCCTTATCGTACGTCTACAAGGCCTCCTCCATTAGTCATTGCCCTTTCTTGGGCTTCTAGCCCTCATCGCTGCCCTCATCTAGCCCTCTTTACCTCATTTCAAGCATTGCTTGGGTTATCATTTGATTTTTTGCCTCTAATACTTTGTGGTTGCAAGGACTTTCATGAGATTTGGGCTAACAATTGTGGTTGGGGGAAGTCAACTCATTGGAGGAATTTTGGGCAAGCAAACTAGTCATTTTCAAGGCCTAAAGGCCTATTGGTTTGCCTCCTCAAACCCTCATTTTCATCTCTGTTTTACTAGCAGCCTCTGATCACTTTGTTTACAGTGGTATATAACTCATCTAAGTGGCATAAATCCAATTAACAAGACATCTAAACATATTAACAAGTAATTGCATCAATTGGGTAATAATTGTTTGGCTTATTTCATGATTTTTTTATGACTGACACATTGATTAGATAATTGTTTGTAGCAGCAAAGTTCACTGGTGGACGTGTTTCCAGAGAATTGAAGCCAAGGAAGGCGTTGTAACTCCGAGGGAGTCCCATTCCTCGGTAGCATAGAATTTACCTTCACATATTTCTTTTCCTTACCTTCTTACGCAATACTGAGTAGTGAATTTTAGTAAGAAATGGCCTCAAGTAGTTTTGATTTCTCTGCTAATATGAAAGCTTCAAAGAAAACCAATTGGATTGGAAGGATATTAAACAAGTCATAATCTGAGCCCTTGTATGATACCAGGGTGGTAGTCTAGGAATTTACCCCCAATCCTAATTGGCAGCTTCCTCAGATATCTCCCAGTAAAATTTATGACCTTCCAATGTTTAAGCTTCGTGCAGCCAATCTTATTAGATATGAATCTGTAAATGTACCTATCAATCTTACCCAGCCTATGTATCAGATACCTCTCATAAAACAAGAAGATGTCCAATGGGGACTAGAACAAGGTTATAAGTATGGGCAGGAGTTTTGATGCAAAAGCATGCAAGAAGGGAAGAAGTTTGCTCATATGCATCAAGATGTTTCAATGACACTAAACTCAAGTAGCCATATTCTCATAAAGAAATCCTTGCTGTCAAAAATAGAATCGAAAGATTTAGGTTGGTCTTGAAGCCAGTAAGATTCATTGTAAGAACAGACCTGAAACATATGGCTAGAATGCTTAGAAACAAAAGATTGTTAGAACAAGGCAACAATAGGATACTAAGATGGAGCCTATGGTTGGACGGATTCAACTTTGAGATTGAATATAAAAAGGGCAAAGATAATTGTTTAGCAGATTTGCTTACAAGAGAAGCAGCTCTGAAAGAAATTAAGATGTTCAATTGTTCATCAGCTTCAACTTCATCAACACCTCCCCCTGCTCCAGAGGGTTTTCAGTGGGTTTTAATATGTAAATATTGTCATATGTCATTTTGTTTTCAATGTCTCATAGATAGGGTCAAGGAGAGTCCTGCATATGAATACATTCTTGAACAATGGATTAATAGTAGCCATAGTAATGTAAGTAATATTATGTATTTTATAGAGTCACCCAAAATGTTTCAAGGGGCCATTAGATTTGCACCTTTTGCAGGACAAAGATATATTTGTCTGTATGAGCCATGGCTAAGTTATGCAGACTATTGTAATATCATGATGTACACCAAATATGCCAAGAGAGTTTGGTTGATGTTCGAATGTAGCTCTATGTGTAATCCCTACAATCACTAGTCACCCTGGTTCAAAATACTGCTACATGATTGGTGCCCGAGGGAAGGAATATTTTGGACCATCAGAAAAAATGAATTTATTGATTATCTCCGAGAAGATATCAGAACAACAGCACAGTCTGATGCATGGTTTTGCTTCCAAATAGAACATTTGTTCAACACACTTAAAGTACATAGTATTCAGCCACCATAGAAACCCATCTATAAGGAAATATCTCAATTTTTTGGGTCAATTTGTAATCCTATAGATGAGAGAGTACCTAGCATGTATGGATCTCCTTGCTTTTCGTGCTATAATATCGTGCCACCTCATGCAGAAGCCCATTTGTTATCAACCCCGCAACATTTGTATTACTCAAGTGACAGTGATAATTATGGATATCCAAGTGACTGACAAACTCATTGTAAGGAAGCATGGTGGGTTGTATTTCATGTCTAGTCACCTGAGAGTGTATGACCGGTACCGTGGGATTCCGCTAAAATCTCCATTGTGTAAATCTTAGAAGAGATTTTCAAGATAGTTTAAAAGACTAAGTGGAGGGGTCTGCCCTCAAAAATAACATCTTAGGTTAACTTTCTGGATGAATATCTGAAACTTGGAGCACTTCTCCGACTTTTGGTGGGATTTGACCCACATTTCCAAGAATCTACGAAAAAGTGTAAATTTGAGATCTTTAGTTTGTGCAATTTATGTAGACAGGTCATATTTCGAGAAGATGCTTGAAGCTCTCTTGAAATCCTATAAATAAAGAAAATGTATCGCCATTTGGGCATCCGAGTCTAGGTAGTTATTTTGAGCTCTCTCTCTCTAAAGTTCTGTGTCATTATGTCTTTAGGTCGAGTTTGACAAAACTATGCATGTGCACTTTGACGCATATGTGAACCTAAAGTGGCGGGACTCCTAGGGAGTATTGAGTCTAAGACTTTGTTAAGGTCAATCTGCACCTCTGAGCAAAAACACGTTTTTCATGTATTTCTCATTTTTCGTGTAGAAGGGTGCATCAAAAGTATACAACATGGGTACTCCTTGCATGAGGAATCAAATTCTGCTTCCAACAAATGCCCCCGCTCGAAATTTGAGTAAAACTATAGGGAGATAAGTTTAAAATACAAGTTGAAAAAGTAGTTTTTTCTTTTCTCCCTCTAAAATTTGATGATGTAATCTAATCTTATTTTATTATTTCCACTATTATTTTATAATATTCCTTAGGAAGCCCATTTTAGACCTCAAAATTTCTCTAATGAGCCCTCAGTATTGGAGAATTATAGGTTTTTCTATCATCAGGAAACCCATGAGATCAATTAATGTGCCCCCAAACCCAATTTGGGGCCCCACATGATGACTTGCATGGAGATTAAGGGGTCATTGTGAAAACTCCTTAATTGCAATTACTGGATATTATTCTCCTAACTATTAGCAGTTTAATTGATTATGGCAATTAACAAATAATTCACAATTGCAATCTTCACCATAAAATACGTTGCAGAAAATTAAATTAGGAATTGAGAGATAGATGCACACATATAAAATCGACACAATAATTTTTGGACTAATGTCCTTGGAACCGGTGCAGCAAATGAGGGTTAATTTCATTATACAACAATTTGGAAATTATTACAACTGGATGCCCAACTAGAAATCTGGAAATAATCTGGAAAAATCAACTAGAGAAATTTTCTCCCTTTTGCAATCAATTTGGCCTCCTTCTGGCCTACTCAAACCCTCTCACTTGCAAATTGAACTGCCTGGAATTCTCACTGCCTGGCCTGGGAAATTCATACGGCCGGCTATGCAACTCTAATTGAGTCGCCCAATCTCCCTCTGCCTCTGGAAATGACTCTCTTTGCTTTCCAGATGATCTCTCATTCTTCAACAACTGAAACGACCCTCTTTTTGACACTCGCATTGGGTTTTCTAGCTACTCGACCTCTCTGCAGAATAATTTCGGCCTCCCTTTTCCTGCCTCTTCGACATTGGAAAATTGTTGGGAAACTCTCTGAAATTCTCCTTTTTTGCTCCCTCAATCACTGATGCTCTCCTTTTCTGGCTCAAACTCTCTTCCTTGTTGAATCACTGCAACTGGATAGCTCGATTTGCGAAGGTAACTCGCCCCCCTCTTGTGTACTTCTCCATCCCATCGACTTGCTCTTATAATCTCTCGTTGGAGCTTATAGACAATTAAGATCATCTTAGACTTGATCCAAGTCATTTTCTAGAAGTATCTAGAGCATAATTTGATTTCCTCAATTAATTCTTTTTAATTAACCACTTTTCCTAAGTTAAGCTTAGGAAATATTTAAATGATGGCTAACTGATTTAATTAAGGCATTTTGCAAGCTTATCCTGCGAAATCTTTTTTGGGTTTTGGAGATCTCGTGTCCCTTAGCCTCTTAGACACAAATCGAGACTAAAACACCTGTCTGATGCTACTAAAT
Source organism: Pinus tabuliformis (assembly GCA_031772625.1). Taxonomy (NCBI): domain Eukaryota; kingdom Viridiplantae; phylum Streptophyta; class Pinopsida; order Pinales; family Pinaceae; genus Pinus; species Pinus tabuliformis. Next base: position 51,010,479 of record CM062805.1, on the reverse strand, counting down.
CAATCAAAAACTAGCAGCCATCCCCTTGTTCAAGATTTATGGAGCCGTCTCTCACATTTTGGCACAAAGAGGACTTCGTGTGGCCCTCCAATGGCTCTACATTTGCATGACGTCATTAGTTCGACTAACATATGGATGGTTGTTAAAATTGGAAACTAGGGCCAAACTCCATGTGGGTCATCTTATTTATGGCAGCTGATATTTTTCTTGGATACCTCTCATTGACAGGTGCAGAATTGATCTAAAGATCATCCGATTCCGATAAGTATTCATGGAGTTATGAATTTATTTGTGTTATAAGACAATTCGACAAGGTCGGCTAGCAACCAAATTGCCCCCACTTGTGCTCAACGTTTTAGTATAAATAGAGGTGGCCTTCAAGTCATTTTGACACACTCACACTCTTGTGATCTCTCTCTTCATTCTGTTTTGGGTTTTGATGAAGGAGAGATCTAGAGGGAGTGCCCTAGGCTCTATGCTGCCCTAATGAAGAAGCCCTAACACAGTCAATGAAGAAGCCTTAATGCAGTCATGGAGGAGACTTCTATAGCGCAGCAAGGAGAAGTTCTAACTGCCCTAAACGCAGGTCTAGAAGAGACCCTAAGTAGCTGTCCTTAAAAGCCCTAAACATTGTCCTAGGAAAAGACATCTAACTGCAAAGAAAGGAGGGTCATGTTGTGCCCTAGCCGTAGAGAATAGAAGGACTAACGCAGCACTATAGATGCAGATGAATGATGTATAAAGGAGGCCTCAACATGCCCTAGCCGCAACCAAGGATGAGGCCTAATTATACGTGGAATACAGGCCCTAAACGCTAATATATGAGGCTAAATCCGCAGATCAATTTGTGCCCTAGTCATTGTCCATGTGTACCCTAACCGCAGGCCTTATGCCGCAGCAATAAGGACTGTTTTAGGATCATTTGGAAGAGTGTTGGGTTGCCGCAGTCAAGAGGAGACTTGATATAGCAAGCTGTAGCAAACAGAGGAAGGCCGAAGTTGTTGATGAGGGATAGACTACCCAGAAAATGCAGTATAGGGTCTCCTCCTCTCTTAGAAGGGCAACCGCAATAAAGGAGGGCACTTCTGGGCAGATTGAAGGGTTGTTGGAAGTACCCTAACCAGTCCAAGATTGCTGCAGTCAAGGACCCTAGAACTGTGAGCTAAAGGAAGTGTTAAGGGCTGCCATATGCCTAGAACAACAGTGTTTTGGGCATGACTGTTAGGTACAACTGTTATAGCAGTAAAACTAGGACAACTAGGCAATGGTACATACATATTTAGAGCAGTGTAAGTATGTTGGGACAACAGCAATGTTGGGTTGTTGGGATAACAAGTCGTGATGGGACAGCAGTACTAGCAGCAATGATATTGTGCCACAATGTTCAATGGGACAGCACAATGATGAGGCAGTGGCACAATGGGACAGCAATGACATTGTGTAGCAGTGGCACAATGGGACAGCTATGACATTGTGTAGCAGTGGCACAATGGGACAACAAGCATGGACAACATGGTGCAACATGGCAAGCATGGATAGCATGGCAAGCATGGTGCAGCATGGCAAGCATGGACAGCATGGATAGTTGTGGCAAGCACATGAGACATGTTGTATGACAACATGGTTCAACAATGGCACATGGGACAGCAGTGCAGCATGGTGCAGCACGATGAGGTGCAGCATGATGACAAGATGCAACACAATGATAGGTGAAGGAGTCACCTTGGAGAATCAGTTGAAGCAACATGTCTTCAACTGATCTCATGTATCATCTTCTTAGAGATGATCTATGCTCTTATCTAGATAAGTCAAAGTGTTGACTTATGTTGTAAATGTACTCTCTCTCTCTCTCTCTCTCTCTGTGTTGAACTATTGAAGAACATATAAGAAGAATTGATCAAGGGTTTCCCCACACTGGGGTTTGTCCCTGGCTAGTGCCACATCTTGTGTCCTCTTGTCTTCTGCAATTTATGTCTATGTTCTATCTGCAGTTTACTTTAATGCTGATGTGATTGCTAATCTGGAAAAGATATTGAGCTAACTATGAAAATTGAAATAAATTGCTCTAAGCATAGAACGTACCTAAAATTAACATGGTATTGGCGCTGAGGTGAAGACAATACCCAAGCAAGAGTGAAAGAGCAATCACCGAACACAGTTGGGTAAGGACGAAAGGATCAATGGATTCTTCATCCCTCTTCAAATTCACCAAGGGTGAAGTCGAAGTAGAGAATATTATCAGAATGGCACAGCGGAAGTTTTTGATGGCCTACCTAAAGATCACTTCAATGGGAAGTCCGGATCTAAGGGTGGAAGGAAAGGCAAATGCCTTGGTTGTAATAAGTTCGGCCATTATGCGAAGGAGTGTCTGAGGTAGGGACACATCACTTGATGATGATAACAATCATTCCAGGGACATCTTCAATGATCAGAGGAATGACAGGTAATGCAGGTCATCAAGGAAACGGCCGACTCTTCAAAGAAAGCAAGGAACCCCAGGTATGAAGAATCAAATGTTGTTTCTGATAAGATAAAGAAGCATTATCTTGTATTGGCCCTCTCCTTCAGATTCTTTGGGAATCTAGCTTATTGATTGTAGTGCTACAAGGCACTTCATCAGATAGAAGGGTGAGCTCTCTAATTTAGTAGAGATGGAAACAATTGTGAGATTATACTTGGAGTTGATGCCACCTATCCCGAAAAGGGTGTAGGGAATGTTACCCCTCAATTGAATGAGGGTAACTCGATTCATTTACAAGAATCTCTTTTGTGTACCTAATCGCAAGAAGAACCTGGTGTCCATTTCGGCAATGGAAGTCAAAGGTTTCAGGGTGGCATTCATTGATGGAAAGGTACGTGTTTGAAAATAGAATTTTCAAAAGATGCTTTTACTCATGGGTTCAGGGTTGGCAATTTGTATCAAGTTGCAGGATGGTCCATTGGGGACCATGTCAGTTGACACATCTCATCTATAGCACCAGAGGTCTACTTATTGTGGGGCCCTACCCGATGTGAGTCAAATGGTGACAGGGATGCCTGAATTCAAGAAGAGCATGAAGGTACATGTCTGAGATGTACCAAAGGAAAATCTTACAAGGGGACCATTCCCCTCATGTAGCAAGTCCACAAGTTTGGAACAACCCGAGGGGTTTGAGATTCATGATCAGGAATCTCATGTGTGCAGGTGGAAGAAAGCCCTCTATGGCTTGAAGAAAAACACCCCGGGCTTAGTATGAGAGGATTGATAGTTGTTTGATGAAGCTGAGATTCACTAGGAGTGAAGTCGATCCAAACCATTGCTTGAAGGTTGTGGATGATAGACCTCTCATATCGGCACCTTCTGAGGACGACCTCTTTCTGACAGGTGCAGACCCTCTCATTTGCAAAAGTAAGAGGGAGTTAGATTCTAGATTGGGAATGGTGAACTGTAAGCCCGTGACTACCTCGATGGAGCTTAACTTTCAGAAGTTATGTGGTAGTGATGCCAAACCAAATTTGGGAAATTCCTCTGAGTTTCATAAACTTATTCGCATTGATGTTCTTGGTGAACTTCCGTCCCAACATATGATTTGCAGTTAGTATGATGATCTCATATATGGTTGAGCCTCACTGAATTGGTGCCAAGAAACTTCTGAGATATCTTTAGGGCACAATCTCTCATGGATTGAGATACACTGCCGGAAATGTGAAGATGCATGATTATTCGAATGCTGACTGGGCAGGCAGCGTGGAGGATCGCAAAAGTACTTCCGAGTGCTGGTTCTCTTTGGGTTCTATTCGATATCCTAGATGAGCAGGAAGCAGAAGTCAGTTGCTATAAGCATCACTGAGACTGAATACATAGCTATGAGTATGATCTCGTGTGAAGTTGTCTGGTTGTGGAAGCTCTTCAACGAGATTCTTGTACACATGATGGATACCGCCAGGATCCTCTGTGTCAACCATGGGGGGATTCGGTTGTTGAGAAATCCTATATTCTATGATTGCTCCAGCATATAGACATCAGATACTACCTTATCTAGGATGTGGTACGTCGATGAGCGAGGAGGCTCTATCGCATTGAGACTGATGTACAGGTCGCAGACATTCTGTCAAAGCCCCGGGGCAAGGTCAAATTTGTGACTTTCCCGAACGACTTGAGGTCGTTGAGAGACCTTCTTATAAGGTTCCTACACGATGCATGCATTGAGCTCTGGGAGCTCTGGGGGGCTTGGGGTACTACTTGGAACAACAAGCGACCATAGGGTGACTCACCCTCCCCCAATGGTGCGCTGTGTACAGGGTGAATGGCTCAGCCTTCCCCTGTGATACCTTGAGGTGACTTAGGGACAGGATGAATGGTTCTCCTATTGAGGCATCCTACTCGTGCAGTATGGGACTCATGGGAAGTACCTCTCATCTAGCCAATGAGCAGGGAAATGGGGTTAGGGACCATAGTAGTACTATCGATGGATGCATCGTTGTATCTACCGTACTCCCTATGCTAGGATGACCTCCATTGATTTGGGATCAATGAAACTGATCTAGGATTAGTATGAGTGGTTTGAGACACTCTCTTGTGATATTGATCTGGGATCAATAAAACTGACTTTGGGTCAATAGAGAATAGTATGAGAAATTCTCAATCAATTATTCTTCTTCATGGTTCAGTACAGCAGAGCAGAGCAGTGCAAGGCACTGATGGCAGAGATAGTACAGTCGGACATATGGATCAGCGGATGGAGTTCTCCCTAGATGAGAGGGAGTGTTAAAATTGGCAACTAGGGTCAAACTCCATGTGGGTCATCTTATTTATGGCAGCTGATATTTTTCTTGGATTCCTCTCATTGAGAGGTGTAGGATTGATCTAAAGATCATCCAATTCTGATAAGTATTCATGGAGTTATGAATTTATTTATGTTATAAGACAATTCGACAAGGTCGGCCAACAACCAAACTGCCCCCACTTGTGCTCAACGTTTTAGTATAAATAGAGGTGGCCTTCAAGTAATTTTGACACACTCACACTCTCGTAATCTCTCTCTTCATTCTGTTTTGGGTTTTGATGAAGGAGAGATCTAGAGGGAATGCCCTAGGCTCTACGCTACCGTAATGAAGAAGCCCTAATGCAGTCAATGAAGAAGCCTTAATGCAGTCATGGAGGAGACTTCTATAGCGCAGCAAGGAGAAGTTCTAACTGCCCTAAATGCAAGTCTAGAAGAGACCCTAAGCAGTTGTCCTTAAAAGCCCTAAACGTTGTCCTAGGAAAAGACATCTAACCGCAGAGAAAGGAGGGTCATGTTGTGCCCTAGCCGCAGAGAATAGAAGGACTAACGCAGCACTATAGATGTAGATGAATGATGTATAAAGGAGGCCTCAACGTGCCCTAGCCGCAGCCAAGGATGAGGCCTAATTATACATGGAAGACAAGCCCTAAACGTTGATGTATGAGGCTAAATCCGCAGTTCAGTTTGTGCCCTAGTCACTGTCCAGGTGTGCCCTAACCACAGGCCTTATGCCGCAGCAATAAGGACTATTTTAGGATCATTTGGAAGAGTGTTGGGCTGCCGCAGTCAAGAGGAGACTTGATATAGCAAGCCACGGCAAACAGAGGAAGGCCAAAGTTGTTGATGAGGGATAGACTACCCAGAAAATGCAGCATAGGGTCTCCTCGTCTCTTAGAAGGGTAGCCGCAGTAAAGGAGGGCACTTCTGGGCAGATTGATGTTGAAGTTTCTAAGTTTACTTAGTTAGAAACCCTTCATGCACTTTTTCTGATTTATTCCTACCTATTTGTTATTTTTCTTTAACAAGTTATTTACAAAGTAAATACTGAAAATAAACACCAGTGCATGCTCAACATATTACAAATCAGCAACTAAAAGAAACAAGAACAAACACACCACATGACACCATTATTTTTGGACTAATGTCCCCGGAAAAACTCAATGTGGGAAAATCGGTGCAGCTATCTAAGGATTTTCTTATTAAACAATATCAGAGTACAATCTGGGTGCTGAAACTGGCCTACCCAACAAAGAATTTCCTTAGCAGTGATACCTCTCGGTTTCTAACAAATCTACTTGCTGAAACCCGGATAATCCTTCCGGCAGCTACTTAGCACCAATCTACCCTAGAAACCCTAGCGTCTGCCTAATCTGGACTGTGTCAGCCTCTCCTAGCCCAGCGCTAGCCCTGCGTCAGCTCTCCGAACCTATGCGTCAGCTATGCTAGCCCCTTTGGTGCTCTGCGCAGCACTTAGCTGCCTCTGCGTGGCCCTACGTGAGCACTGGCTGCTCCTGTGTCTCTCTCTCTGGCTACTCTGTTGCTATCCCGACACTGCCTTTGCCTCTCTGTCTCTCTGTACTCAATGCCCCTCAATTGCTCTCTTGATCACTGATTCTATCTCTCTTCGCAAACCCCGCTCTAGAGAATAGAATGACGATCATTGTGGTGTACTTTCCAAGTGACTCTCAAGCCCCCTCTTATACTTTTCTCGTTGACATATCAATAGCCGAGATTAAGTCCCTAATCAATGGCTAAGATTAGATCTGGCTTGATCCATGTCTTTTGGACCATAGATTCATATTAATACACATTAATGTTTTATTTTCCCTAAGTTAGACTTAGGGACTCCATTAAAAATATTAATTATTTTAATATCTCCTAATCTGTTTAGAATCTGTCCAAAAACCCTTTCTGGGTATTGGAGATCTCATGTGCCCCAACCTCTCCACCAAATTTCGTGGCTAGAGCACATCCGATGCTACCCCAAATCAACAATTGAAGGGTTATTAGAAATACCCTAACCAGACCAAGATTGCTGCAGTCAAGTACCTAGAACTGTGAGCTGAAGGAAGTGTTAAGGGCTGTCATATGCCCAGAACAGCAGTGTTTTGGGCATGATTGTTAGGTACAACTGTTACAGCAATACAACTAGGACAACTAGGCAATGGTACATACATATTTAGAGCAGCGTAAGTATGTTGGGACAGCAACAATGTTGGGTTGCTGGGATAACAAGCTGTGATGGGACAACAGTACTAGCAGCAATGATATTGTGCCACAATGTTCAATGGGACAGCACAATGATGAGGCAGTGGCACAATGGGACAACAATGACATTGTGCAGCAGTGGCACAATGGGACAGCAATGACATTGTGCAGCAGTGGCACAATGGGACAACAAGCATGGACAGCATGGTGCAACATGGCAAGCATGGACAGCATGGCAAGCATGGTGCAACATGGCAAGTATGGACAGCATGGATAGTTATGGCAAGCACATGAGACATGTTGTATGACAACATGGTTCAACAATGGCACATGGGACAGCAGTGCAGCATAGGGTGCAACATGGTGCAGCACAATGAGGTGCAGCATGATGATGAGATGCAGCACAATGATAGGTGAAGGAGTCACCTTGGAGAATCAGTTGAAGCAGCATGTCTTCAACTGATCTCCTGTATCATCTTCTTAGAGATGATCTATGCTCTTATCTAGATATGTCAAAGTGTTGACTTCTGTTGTAAATGTACTATCTCTCTCTCTCTCCGCTGAACTATTGAAGAACATATAAGAAGAATTGATCAAGGGTTTCCCCACATTGGGGTTTGTCCCTGGCTAGCACCACATCTTGTGTCCTCTTGTCTTGGCTTGTCTTTTGCGATTTATGTTTATGTTCTATCTGCAATTTACTTTAATGCTGATGTGATTGCTAATCTGGAAAAGATATTGAGCTAACTGTGAAAATTGAAATAAATTGCTCTAAGCATAGAACCTACCTAAAATTAACAATGATTAATTCATAATTTGTGAGAGCTACCTAGTCGGCTTGTGACCAAGGCTTGTATTTTGCACATTTTTGTAATGTTAGGGGCCATAGGCTAATAATTCGACTTCGTGAGACACATATAAATGAGACTCACCTTCATTTGTATTAGATGATCATCACACTTGGTACTTTTGGCCTCTTTGGCTAATTCGCACTTTTTCTTTGATGATCTTGTGGAGTATCTTGGATGCACTATGATATTTGGAGCTAATTTTTTATCTTGTCTTGGAGCTACTTCTTGAGTATGGATGATATATCACATGATTATCTTGTAAGTTCTCTTGTTGATAGAATCTTTCTTTGAAAATGTCTAATGTATGCAATTGTTGCAACTAAAGTAAATGCTTTTGTGCCCTAATTTTGTTGAAGAATTTTTTTTTCAAGCTATTTGTTTGCCTCTTGCATATGTTACTCATGATATAACATGCAATGAATATTCCTAGTGATGAAATGTTATTTTTATTCATGAAACTCCATATTCTAACAGTGGGTAATTGTTGAAAGTTGGTAGCTAGGGCATCAACTTTTAACCTCCTTAAAGACAAATTTGGCCAATCTAAAGCATCTAGGACTCCACTAGCCCAAGGAAGAAGGCACTGGCCCAAGCCAATTGGTGATCACACTCTTCTTTCTCCATAATTCTTCTCCTTAAAATTTTGGTCCCCTCTCTCTTGGACGGCTAGCCTAGGGCATCAAGTGAAATCTTCTAGAGAGTGAATTTTTGGACTCTGTGAGCACAAGACTCTTAAGGTCTTGTCTAGCGGACCTCCAAGTTTGGTAGGTTTTTCATGGTTCTCTATCCATAAAATCTTATGCCCTAGGTGTGCCCTAGAAGGGAAAAATCTAGCTCGTATCTCCTTGGTTTGGGGACTTCTTTGAGGGTTGTATGAGAATAGTACTCATTGGAATAAATAATAAGAAGCCCTTTCTCCTCCTTGCCTTGACCTTGAGAATTCCTTTGTCCACGACAATTCAAAAAACCCTAGGACATGTGCAAGTCTTTCTTAGGTCTCTTAAAAGGAGCAAAGAGCCTCTTAGAAGTGCCAAAGCATCACATAGAGCTATCCTTGTGAGATCCTACCCCATCACCAAGAGTTTTGATCTTCGGAATACCCATTATCATCGCATATCTCAAACCCTAAGTCTTGATCAAGGCATTTCTTGGAGAGTGTTTTAGTTTCATTGAAGCATTGAGCCATTGTTGTGTCTCTCCTTGAATCGGCTTTGTGAAATCACATCATACCTAATCACTAATCTATTTATCCGAAGTGACTTCCTTCTTATCGGGACTCCTCCCATCGATGAAAGTTCGTAAAGAACAGACGACACTGGGTGACAATGGGTCATTGTCCCATTGTTATCACCTGGTCTAGTTCCTTGTCCTATAGGTTTCCCTTTCTTATGGCTTGCTAGACAGTGTGGTAACAGACCCCATATCCCAAGTGAATAAATTAATTATTGGTCATTCCCTTCCATTCATCACCCCAAAACTTAAAATTCAAAACCATCTTTTCTTTTTGTTTCATGTTGCTATCAACCCCCTTTATTTCCTTAGAACTGCCCTTATAAGTTGCATCCATTGCCCCATAGCCCAAACAAATAAGGCATTAGTCATTTTCTTTCATCAACTGCCACAAAACTTAAAATTTCAAAACCATCTTTTCTTTTTGTTTCATGTTGCTAAGTTCTCTTTACTCCCATTCCATACCACAGGAAGTGAGCTTGGTAACTCATATGGAAGACCCCCTAGACCAAGACATCTTCCTTAATCTAAAGTAAGAAAGGAAAAGCCAATAAACTGATTGGTGGTTTGCCTAGGTTGCCCTTGAGGTCTCACACTTGTGGTTAAGAATTTTCATCAAATGAGAACTCATGTGGTAACACTAAGAATGAAAACCATGTGCAGATAAGAATTGATCCTTGCTTCAATTAAAAAAACTTTGATGGTAATGAGAACAATGGTTTGACCCTCCTGAGATTGGTTGTTGATGATGGTAAACGCATTGCTTCTCATTCCTCAATAGCTGCAAAGACAAATGAATAAAAACAAAAACAAAATCAGCATTTTAAGAGGGTCAAAAATCAGCCAAGGCAGTTTTTCCATTGTGGCATGCTTTTCTCAATTGTTGCCAACATTTTTCAAAAAATTGTGTTGTCGATTTTTTCCAGATCTTGCAATTTTTTTGAGCTGATTCTTCATTTAAGGTTTGACATCGTCACATCACAAAAAATTGTGATGTTGCTGATTTTTTGGCAATTTTTTCATCTATAATTGGGTTTAAATAAGTATTTTGTTCCATTTGATTTTAATTCCTTACAAAAAAATATTGTAAAGTTAGGATTGCAAAGCCAATCATCCATGTGTCTGGGAGTATATATAAGTGTGCTTATATTAAAAGTATATAAGAGTTCAAAGAAATTCCCTTTCCAAATAAGGAAGAATAAACTGATTTTAAATGAGAACCGAAGCTCCCAAACACTTCTCTCTTTAGATAAGATCCAGTGACTTGCATAAATAGTGCTGATAGGAAATGAAAAAATAATATAAATCTCCACACTTACAGTATCAAGGATTCGAAAAGAGAGTTTCTTATTTGGAAAGATCACCTGAACAAATAGATTCACATATAGTAAGTGATTTCGTTGAGATTCTTGTTCAATCTAGAAATTCATAATTCAAACTTGAAAGCATAAAAGTAAGTAGTTTTACAGGACAGTTCAAATTCATCAACTGAAGAAAAATGACAAGAACTATCCAAGCCAAGAGATTAAAAATCCTAAAATACTCACTTTAAGATCTGGTATAGGAATCATCTTATATATTTTTAATTGTAGGGTGGGAAGACTATAGCTCTTTTCATTTCCTGTCTGGTCCACAGGCGCAGTATACAACAAAACTAATTCTTTGAATGCTGGTTCCTGAAAATACATCACCGTTAAAAATTAGCAACACAGTATACATGCATTTAAGGTCGCCGATGCTAAATGCAAATTTGCCAATTCTGTTGTGAATCTGTGATGCTCTCCTATGTCTGCAACTTGGGCTTTACTGCTTTATGTAATAGGATGATGTCTCTTGTTCATATTTTGACAGGTTATTCTATGGCTTTGGTTAACAGATAAAGCTGGTAAAATAGAGAAAGATCTATATTTATAATGACTCAATATCTTCCACTAGCAATTTAATTATAGCTGTGGATCAGTAAGAAATACCTGGTGCGCTAGAACCCGAACAACTGGGTTCCAAACTTTCACAACTTCAAGACTTATCTTGTTTTTCATTGTTATGAATGCCCATGCAACCATTAAAAAGAAGATGACAAGAATGGTTAAGGAACAAGTACCTGCAAAGTTGACCGTGAAAAAAGAACTGAGAATGCGGCTCGGAGTTGTCTCCAAACATCATTTTCACAAATTTCCTTTGTTGCAGGTTTCCAGATATCCTTCAGTGAGACTCTCAACAGGAAATTTGTCCTGTTCAGATGTTCATCTCAGTATTACAAGCTCTAAAGATCATAGATCTTCACAATGAATGACTAAAATTTGCCATGAATATGCTGGCCTGCCTAAATATGCACAAGACATAAGGATGCTGAACATCAAAGTTAAGGCAAGAGATGTACTTTGACAGGCTGCTCATGTTTTGCATTTTCATTATTTCGCAATGCATTAATACACTGCCTAAATAACCTATCCGGTATAGAATATATTTTGAGCATGAACAAAAGGGAGAAAACTCTCCAGACAAAGTTTAATCCAAACTAAATACTTCGTGGTCACAGTTTATGACTAGGAAGAGCAAGTCTACTAAACAACAGGACAGATAGGTAAATCAAAGTAAAAATGTCAACTACACATACTTCAAAAAATACATAGAAAACTGAGATGACAAAGTAGCAAGGATCATCCGACATAACAACCAAAAGAACTTATTGATAGTCAAAAGCATTAACAAATCATACAACTAGGAGCACTGTAGTTCAACTTGGCTAAAAGAGGGGGGAGAAAATTTATTCAGAGCACCTTTTCTGTCACAATATCTGTAAATCCAAGATTATATTTTTTAAATAGGATGGCTAAGGTTCATATTATTCATTTTAATGGAAACAATCAAAAGTAAGAATTATGTCCAACCTCGAATATGGATCTGAAGATGAACCATTGCTGTCAATAATGATAGATGCTGGTGGTTCTGATGGGAGAAGACCCATCCAAACAAGTAATTTTCTTAGAAGCCTCCCTCGAGAGCCAGCAGATGATAAAAAGTTTTCATACCGAGTGACTGCTTGCTGTGCGGCCAGCCAAACGGGTGAATCACTTTCTGCTTCCAAATTTGTCAAAGAATGTTCATGGAGCTCATTTGTATCTTTGGGAAGACTTCTTGATTGTTGTTTTATGTTCGGCCAGAGGGGCTCCTTAAGCCAACGCTTAATTCCTTCAGTCCAGTTCTTCGCTTGTTCATTTTCTCCGAGGCTTTTCCAATTCTGTCAGTACAAAATGTCACTAACTATCATAAACAACGTATATAATGAGATTAAATTTTTAACTCATGACCCATGATTCTATGAATCCTATGACGTAACTCAACATGCCCCTAAGTAGCTTCTTATTTCATACACACCTGTACTTTCGATTTATGGACACAAATAGACAGACATTTAGATTAATAAGTGACTTTAACTCCTAACATATAATACTTAAATCTTAGCATCTAATTTCTAACGCCACCCTTTCATGGTCACATTGTTAGACACACCAAGCATATCCCTAAAACTTTCCAATCTATCTCCTCTTACAGGCTTGGGGAAGAAGTCAGAAATCTGGTCGTGTGGGATAATACATGACCTCAGTCCACATGAGCTCTCTGGTGAAGTAATGCTGTATCTCGAATACTGGAATTTTTGTCAAATTTATAACACACTAATTTTCATATAATACTTGTTTGACCTATCCCGTTTGTTACACAGTATAATGTGTGAGCATTTGCTTGAACAGTTTTCATACCAGTGGCCATATATTTACAGATGCCCAAATCATTTATTGACATTTTCTGGGGACATTTTATGGAAGCAAGCATCTTTTGTGGGATTACTTTTACAGTTCCCAGAGGGATCTTATGATTTCTGAAGAAACTGAACAATGCACATTGCTCAACAGTGGGTGTTGTGATGTCGTCAAGAAATGTTTCATGAGCAAAGTGAATTGTTCTTGTCCCTGTTGATATTTTGATGGCATGTTCCATTGTATTCAGCAGTGTGATGATGACATGCTGGTCTATTGGTTAGGAGGGTGTACTTCACGCTACATTTTTTTATTACTTGAGTATCATCATCACCTTTATATGCCCTGGGCTTCATATTTTATTGGTTCATGTCTAAAATTCCTAGTAGATATAACATGTATTTGCACTTTATTCAGTTAGTTATATGTCTACCAACGCTGTTTGGAGGTTTAATTATTCATGCAGACATGTTGAGGATGATTCAGATAACTTAACTGTTGATTGTGTATTGTGAGGGTGAATGGGGCCTCCCACATGAGTGCCCTAGTACTCGTGGTGATTATGCAATAGGAGACGATGTTATATGGTGTTGTTATGAAACTAGTAGTGCACCCTGTTGACCACTAAAGTGTACCCAAAGATTTTTTTGAAGACTCCATGCCCAAGGATGTACGAAAAGCTCCATGTACCATCAAATATCATCATATCACCAAAGTTTTTCAACTCTACTTCTTCTTCTCATCTTCTTTTGTTGTACTCAAATTCCACAAGTCTTGCGGGGATGATGTGAAGTGATGCTACTATGATGAGTTGAGTCATGTAACAGGCCTAGGTAACTTGGGACTTTGTCATCAAGTGAGTTTACTCTAGGAGGTTTTTTTCAATTGGTTAATTATTATATCCTTATGGGGATTGATAATTAATTGAATTTTTTCCTCCAAGCATAACCCCAAAGCCGGAGTACGACTTGAAGGTGAATCTTTGGGTAATTCCTAGTGTCTAGAGTCATTGTATATTACCATACTAGATCACTCTTAAAGTTTTGTGGAATTTGATTAGGTCTAGGGGTCATTTATTAAATTTTTTAAGTTTCCCACAAGGCGGAAATTTAAATAAAATCTAAATGTAATATGTAATAAGTGATGTCTAGAGAAGTTGTATGGGATACGTGTGCTTAAAATTATACCTTTCACCCTCAACTTTCTACTATGAAACACTTTGAGGGATAAAAAATAAGTTATACAACCTCAAACCCTACTTTTCCTAAGTTTAATGGAAAATGTGGCAATAAATTGAGCCAACAACTAAATAAATTGGAGAAAATAAATATCCACACTTGCTAAATGATGTGGAAATGAGGGAGAAAATCATCAAGGAGTTTAAGACAAGTTATGAAATGATGTGGACCAAGAATCAAGGAGAAACATGTGACAAAAAGGGAAATCAAATTTCCTTGAGGGGACCACGAGTTTCACAAAAGCAAATCACATTTTTTTAGGAGGATAAGTCGAGTTAAGGAGGTGACTCACCCATTGGTGGGCTTTGACTTGGAGTTCCACAAGAGATGAGTGGAGAGTGGTCTCCTACCACTCCACTCTCACATACACATGTCCTCTCCACCTCAACGAGTTCTCCTCCTCAAGGATTGCGTGGGCCTCTCTAGAGGAAATCAAATGGCCACTTGGGAAATTCGAATTTGCATGTAGAAGCATTGGGATTGTCACCCATTTGTCTTGGGATTGTCACCATTTGCCTTGGGATTGGCTCCCAAACTTCTATATAATAGAGCCATGGGCTCTCACTATGTATCCATTGTTACGAGCTATTGTGCTTGGGAAAGCTCTGCTCTTATGTACACTTGTTCTCAATTGCAATAAAAGACTTTGGGGTTCATTCATGAGTTGTTGTTCCATTGGAGTATGATGATTGGCTCACTATTAGTATAATTTCCTTTATTCATGCTTTGATTTATTTTATTTCCATATGCTCTTGTAGATTTGTTAATGTAAAGCTATCTTGCATTAACAATTGATTTAGGAGTATGTTCTAGGTGTGAAAATATCTAGTTATTTTCCAATAAATTTCTAGAGTTTTCTTATCATTTCTTATTTGCTAAATATTTATGGAACTAATGTTTGATTGAAGTTTTGTAGAGGAAAATCTTGTTGGATCAAATATCAAGCGCGAGGGAAAGTCTTTGGAGAGATAAACCCACTCTTAACACATTCTCCAAGGAGCTCTCATTGGTTATTTGAATTCCATAGTTGATCTTACGAAGTGATCTTTTGCAGGGGTTTTCTTTGACATAGCTTGTATACAAGAAAATACTTAATAATTTAAATCTCTTTAAAAAAGTGTGCTTTCATTGATATATTTAACTATTTAAGATCATTTCCCAAACTAGGCAAGTGATAGGGTTCACTCCCATCACTTGATTTGGTTTTGTATATTATTTTGTATCATACCTACATGCTCTTTTACACTAATTTTGTCTTACTTTTGCAGTCCATAGTTGGTGTTTTGACACAAGTGCTTTGAGGAAAGATTATTGAACTCTAACTAGTTTTCTTGTAGGACCTCTTAAGCATCCAAGATTCATTTTAAGGAGGTCATGGACAGTAGAAGGAGTTGCAAATAAGAATAGGCCATGGACCTTTGTAGAGATTGTAGTTTTCATATTTTAGCAAGTCTTCATTGGAGGGACATTCTAGCTATTTCTAGTTCCAAATCTTGTACTATTTCCCTTCATCTTTTAGGCAGCCCTCTAAGAGGATTTAACTCCATTGTAATATCATAATAAAAGATCTTTTTTTTTTGTGGGAGCTTGGGTTTTACCCAAGGCATCCTTTCTCCTCTTTTAGAAGGAGGATTTTGTGTGGGTGGATTAATTTTGCATCTTTTCTAACTTTCCTTTTAGCTCATTTTGCATGCTTTAAAATTAACACAACCTCACCATCACATTTCAATTTTTAAGTTAAATTTTGCTACAAGTTTCACTTGATGCTTTGCATTTCATTCTTGCTTTGAAGTACAAGTTGATATTTTGTTTTAGAGCAACTCATTTCTTACATGCAAGTATTTGGAGTTATGTGGCAAGTTTATGTGAAAATTTTTAAACAGAAATTCTATCACTGCAGCAACTGATTTATTTCACCTACTTATTATTCCGAATAAGTTATTTACGAAATCGCTTCAGTAAACCACTGTAGATATCACATTATTATAAACATATGCACGAGAATCAATCACATCAACATAGTTATTTTTTGACAATTGTCCCCGGAAAAGCCCTGTTGTCGCGCGGATTGGCACGACAACGCTCAGACCGGGGGCTGTCACTCTGATCCCCGATCCCTCCGTTTAAGCCTGTCTCCCGCGGCTAAGGGGGGTAGACCCTGTGAGATGATGAGACCAACTGTCGACCAGTTGGTTGGGAGACACGAGATACGATATAAAAAAGCACTTGATTGATTTGTTTAATTTAGCAGACCAGTGCCTTAAGAGATTGTGGTTAAAACGATTACTTGTTAAATGATATAAAAAAGATATGGACCATGAACAGCAATCATCTATCATCAGCGAAATTACAATGCTCTTAGAATGACCAAAACGATATCCAGCAACTGAAAATTTTAACAGATAAATGCCTTAAAATACCACGAGAATTATAAACCATTAACCAGATATCAATTTCGCATCTCGGCTTGAAAACTTAGATCCCAGCAATAAAGATATAACGCGAAAGCTCTTGAGACTTGCAAAAAAAAAAAAAAAAATTCCACAAAAAAAAATTTATTTTTTCAATTTTTTTTTTTTTTTTTTTTTTTTTTTAAATGAAAAATCTAAAAATCTAAAAAAATTAAAATTTTAAAATCTATTCTAAAAATCTAAAAATTAACTATACAAAAAGATCTAACAAAAACATTTTTATTTTTATATTTTTTATAACAAAACATAAATCAAAATCCTAAGACTAACCATAGCATAAAATTAACGCTAAAATCTAACTAATATCAAAAATATTAAAAAAAACTAATCACATAAAATAAAATAACTAAACAAAAACTAAAATACAAAACATTTTTATGATTTTTTCATTTTTATAAATTTATGAAATCAAAATCTTAACAAATACGAACTATGTCAAACTCTTAAACTAAACTAAAAGACTAGAATCAAATTTAAATCTACGTTAATTTAAATTACAATCTAAAACTAAAAATCTATTTTAAACATAACAAAAAGAATCTACGTAATTATACAAAATCTTAAACTAAACTAGAAATAAAATAAATCAAAATCTACATTATACTCTACGCTACCAATCGAAACCCTAAACCAAAACTACGACTAAACAAAACGCAGACGACCAAAAAATTTTCGATTTACCTGCTTACCCTCTGTCGGCGGTTTGAGGATCGAATAGCAGCTGGCTTTGTTACCTGGAGCTTCCGCGGATTTGCCCAGAATCGTGATGCCGGCTCAGAGATTGAATGCATAAATCAAATAGCGTAACCCGTGGCTCAGATAAATCATAACGGCGGCAAGGAAAGAAACGCGTGTTTGCAGGTGATGAACAGAGATTTGGGTACTGCGTTTTGGGTCGATTTCTTCTATAGAAAAGCAACGAAGGACCACCGCATACAATCCCAAATAAACTGATGCAATAATAAAATCGATATGAAACAGATCGATTCGACCTCAGAGATAATCGTATTTTCAGTGGAGATCGACGATTTAAAATCGTCCTGAGGATGCTGATGTGGTGGCTTTGAATCGATTGCAGATGGCAGATTTATTAGCGTATTCTGTTTTGGAGCCCACGTTGAAAATCTGATCATTCGTTTTGAACACTGAATGCTTGCCACAGTTGTTTCGATTTTGGGCTGAGAACTAAGCAACGACCTCTCTTCGGCTTTCTTGGTGTCAACCGGATGGCAGGACCCTTTTTAAATGATAACCGTTTGAGGGTTTAAGGTTTCCAGCAGAGGCTAGAAATCAAAGATGTTAACAACGTTCAAAATGCTGAAGGATCATATAACCAGACCCAAAAAATCGTAATCCTGGGTGCCTCGACTGAGATTTGATTATCATGAGGGTTAAACGTTTTTCTCTGCGGTGAATGATCTCTGTCTGCAGATCAAATTGCCTCTGACGGCAGTCCTGCAATTGCAAGGAGACAAAAACCCTACAAGTAATATGTGCATAAAACCAAAACTAAAAACCCTAGATCAAAAATTTGAAACCCTAGATCAGCTTAATAAATTTACAGACTTGGCCCCTGAAATAGCCAGATTCAGCAAATAAGAGCAAAAATACTTTCAGAATATCAGAAATTTTGAACTTCACTGTGAACAGAAAGAAAAATCTCTCAATGTAAAACACGAAAAGAAACTCTTAATGATTAACCCAGGGCACAATCAGCTGGGCTCTGCACAGAAAGTGCTTGCGGGAGTTGGCTGGTTCAGCCGAGAACTTCCCCGAACGCCCACAAATTTCCTTCAATGATGTTTTCCTGCACATCTCAAGCAACCATCAGCAAAGAGAGAGAGACAACTGCTAGATCTCAGGAAATAATGGAGATACCTGCCATTATTTCAGAAACCCTAGCAGCCCTCAAACCCTAGCAGGTGAACAAGATACCTGTGCTCACACTACTCTAAAAAACAAGCTATGATTAATGGCTGAAAACTGAAATATGCAGAAAATTAAAGATCTCACAGCAATTCCAGAGAGCAACACCAACACGATTTGGACCCCAAAGTCTTTTTATTAACCAGAAAATCAGATTTACAAGAGAGCTTTTCAGTACAGACTCACAGATCAGATCATCTGAAATGACCCCCTAAGACCCTATATAAAGGAAATGATCCCAACGGCTAGTTTTGGGTGATCCATGTAGAACTGATCTCGACCGTTGATGAGGATCAAGACATCTCTTGATCTCATCCGTCGATTTATTAACTTAAAATATTATTATTTTATTAGTTAGGGTTTTTGCTTCATTTTTTAATTTTTTTATTATTTTTTTATTATTTTATTATTTTTATTCATTTTTAATTTTTTAATTCATTTTAAGATGGATCATCAAACTAAGCCGTTGGAAACATCACCTAGGACCTAGGACCTAGGACTCATGAGGGGATTTACAACATTTCTCGACCCTCAGGATACATTACATCATGACTTTTACAAAATTACATCTTTAAGGGACAAACCCATTTAATACAGACCCTCACAAAACACCCAGCTCTGCGACACAACGATAATCTAGCAGATCAACACACTAGGATTCTCCTAAAGTTCTAATGACAAAATCAATCCCGGCTTTGGGGTCAGGTTTGAAGGAAAACTCTGCCGATCCGTGGATCGGTGAGACAAAAAACCTTCCGGGACGTAGATTATCATCAGAAAGTTAGGTCCACCTAGGCAAATTACATACATGACTTCATGTCTGCTAAGATTATTTACAGTTAATACATGCAGACTGGGTTTACAATCAGAAAGATCAAACTGCTGATGATGGCAGGATGGCACGGACATGCTGATCAGGTGCTGCTTCTTCTTGTCAAGAAAAGACGGGGTGCACTGCATGGGTAGTTGACCAGTAGGGGTCAACAAGCCCAATGCGGGAAAACCGGTGCAGCAGAGGAGGGATTTTATTAATCTTCAACAGCAATTGCTTTTACAGAAAATTTACATAGACACTGGGAGAAAACACCTAAGACTTTTCTCTGAGACTCTCTGACACCCTAGAGAGTTTCCTTTCTCTACTGCATCAGCCATACGTCACTCTGCGTGGCTCTGCGCAGCTCTGGTCCCTCTTTGCATCATCCCTACGTCTCATTGATCTACGTCTCCCTCTCCGTTGTCTCTCAGAGTCCCTGCGTCAATTTTTATGAGTTCCCCAAACTGCTGCTAATCCCCCTCTTCCTCCACCCTGCAACTCTCCCTCTGAAATCGATATCCTTCTCTTTGAGAATCGATTTTCCTTGAGATACCGAGTATCTGCTGGTTTTTTGTCTCCAAATGACCCTTAAGTCTTCTCTTATACTTTTCCTGTTGATGAATCAACGGCCGAGATTAAGTCCCTAATCAACGACTAAGATTAAAACAGAGTTGATCCTCGTCTCTTAGAAGCTTTTCATCCTTATCTTTATTAATACCCATTAGTATTTTTATTTTCCTAAGTTTAGACTTAGGAACCCATTAAAAATATTAATTATTTTAATAACTCCTCATCCGAATGGAATTTCTCAAAACAATTTCTAGGTCTTGGAGATCTCATGTGCCTTAGCCTTTCCACCAATTTTCATGGCTAGAGCACATCCGATGCTATCCCAAATCAACACTCCCTCTTAGCGAGGAATGTGCTCTAGTAATGCTCCACCATTGAACATCACACTGATCCTTCCGCACCAGAAACTGTGTTGATGTTGGGCCTGCTACCCTACATCCGCTGCACTGTTGCTTCATGTAATGTTTCCCATGGATCTACCACTTCCACTACTACATCTGTACTTGCAGCTCCCTCTCAAAACGTTGTCCACGCTGCCCATAGCACTGCCACTCCTAACTGCTGCATTGCAACTTCTTATACTTATCCACTATTGAAATGGATTCTTTACCATCCCCATCATCTCCCTGAAATGAACAAACTTTGTTCTTCCTAGAGCCTTGGTGACAATGTATGCCACCTGTTCTCTTGTAGGAATGTAGCTCAATTGTACTGCTCCTCGTTGGACACAGTCTCTGACAAAGTGACACCTGATATCAATGTGCTTCGATCGATCATGAAATACTAAATTCTCAGAGAGCTTGATGCAACTCTGATTATCACACATGATCCTGGTCGCATCCATCCTTCTACTGAATAGGTTCACAAGCAATTTTCTAAGCCATATGGTTTCACACAAAGCTGTACTAGCGGCCATATATTCTGCTTCAGCTAAGCTCAAAGCTACGGATTTCTGTTTCCTACTGCACTAGGAAGTCTTTCTCAATCCAATGTTGAAACAGTACCCAATGGTACTTTTTCGATCTACTGAACTTCCAACTCAATCTGCAACAGTGAACCCACTCAGCGAATGTCATTGCCTCTGGTGTACAATAGTCCATGCTCGATTGTTCCTTGTATATACCTGAGAACATGTTTGGTTGCTGCCCAATGCGCCCTCTTAGGTTCCACCATAAATTGACTGAGGGTGTTGACAGCGTAACAAATGTCTGGCCTGGTATTGACCAAATACATCAGGGATCCTATGAGCTACCTGTACAAGGTGGGATCAACATCTTTATCTTCTGATGCATCAATTTTCTTCCAGTTGGTGATCATTGGAGTAGCCATAGGCCTACAATCCTGCATCTTGAATCTCTTCAGGATTTCTGTAGCATATCTCCCTTGTCCAAGGAAGATCTCACATTTCTGCTGCCAAACTTCCAACCCCATGAAATAATGCATTTGTCCCAAATCCTTCATGTCGAATTTTGTGGCTAGATTCTTCTTGCAGTCCTTGATGAGCCTGGATGATCCTGTCAGGAAGAGATCATCCACATATAATACTAGGACTACAGACTCATTCTCTACAACTAGATAGTAGAGATTGGGATCTGCATCACTCTTGACGAACCCCATCTTCTGCAAGTAGCCATCAATTCGACCATACCATGCTCTAGGTCCCTATTTAAGCCCATACAAGGCTTTCTTTAATCTACATATATGAGATTTCTTCTCACATGTCTCAAAGCCTTCTAGTTGGTCAATGTATACTTCCCCTTCTATTACCCCATTCAAGAATGTCGTCTTGACATCCATCTGATGAATCTCCCACCCCATCTGTGCTGCAAGAGATATCACGATTCTAATAGATGTAGACCTGGCTACTGGGGTGAAAGTCTCTTCATAGTTTATTCCTTCCTTTTGAGCATAGCCCTTTGCCACAAACCTGGCTTTGTATTTCTCCACACTGCCATCTACAACATATTTGATCTTGTAGATCCATCTCGAACCTACCACTAATCTGTCCTGAGGCCTAGGCACCACTTCCCAGACATCATTCACCATTATAGAGTTGTATTCCTCCACCATCGCATCCACCCATACTTGATGTTGAACGACCTCCTGAAAACTGGAGGGTTCCACAACCTCAGCTACTAAAGCCTGGTATTTGTCTCGCTGTCTTCGCTCCCTTTTATTGTTCCGGGGTGCACCAATGAATTCTTCTACATCCTATAGAATCTGTCGGAGTTCTCGGCTCATTCTTCCTTTGGTAGTAGGCGCATTTGTCAGCTCTTCTTCTTCTTGTGATTCCTCTTGTTTTGAAGGAGAATTTCTGGTACTAGCTTCCGCTTGTTGAAGCGGTTTGACCAATGGATCATCTTTTGACTGCTCCTCGGAAGGCATTTCTCGAGATTTTCTGAAAGCTCTATCCTCCATGAACTTTACATCTCGCCGAACTACTGATCCAGGTGGATGTTGGTGACCACCCACCTATTCCACTTGGACCCCCACAACTGTCTCTTTGAGTTTTTCAGTTTCCTAAATTGTAGCACAGTTTACTATTTTTAGCAATTTTTGGGTCCTGAACTTCGGAGCCGTTTTGAGGCCCTAAACGACGTTTTTTGGGAAATCTGGGAGCAACATGGATCCATGGACCGGTGTTGCTCTTCCAAAAGTTGTATTTCTCAGATAGTTCTTTCTAACGAGCTATTGTACACGTCAAACGGAGATCGGGTGTCAAAGTTACGACCCCGGGAAGTTGATGTACCAATTTACCCAAAACAGGGCCCACAATTTGGCGTTTCATCTCCTAGGGTTAGGTTTTTGGATTTTAGGGTTTTCCATTGTTTTTCAACAATAAATAGGCCTTCGAGCCTCATTGTAACACAGTTCAGAGGCATGTAGCCGCCACATCTCTTCTCAGAGATAAGCTACCATCACCCTAGCTGGTTTATTTCCATTTCTGTTTGTAAGCATATTTCAGTATTTTACAATAATAAAATGAGGCATTATTTCCGCTGCATCTCTATAGTTATGGTTATTTCTGTACTGTATTGTGTTCCTGTTTAAATCCGGATCAACTACTACCTTCCTTCTCCCTGGAAGATAGACTCTATATGCCTTAGCATTCTCGCTATATCCCACAAGATATCCTTTCTTTACAGTTTGATCTAACTTCTTCCTCTTCTCCTCAGGTATACAGCAATATGCTAAACTCCCAAATATCCTGAAATGACTAACTTCAGGTGTCTTCCCGATGAAGACCTTCTCTGGAGTAATCTTGCCCAATGCCCTATGAGGAGTTCTATTCTGGACATAGACTATTGTGCTGGATGCTTCTGCCCATAGGAATTTTCGCATATCCTGATCATACATCATTGCCCTAGCTGCTTCCACAATAGTCCTGTTCTTCCTTTATAATACTCCATTCTACTCCAGATTATAGGGAGTTGTCCACTCTCTTCTGATGCCCTTCCTAGCGCAAAAATCGGTGAATTCCTTGTCAACATACTCTCCACCATTGTCTGAGCGCAACACTTTTATCTTCTTTCCTGTTAGATTCTCCACTAGAGCCTTGAACTCTTTGAATTGACCGAAAACCTCATCTTTGGTTTTCAAAAAGTAGATACAAGTCTTCCTGGAATGGTCATCGATGAAGGTGACGAAGTATTCGGCACCACTAAGAGATTTTGTGGACATAGGTCCACATATGTCTGAGTGTATCAATCCTACTACACTCTTGGCCCTATTGTTACTTCTTGGAAATGCTGCTTTGGCATACTTGTCCAGAGCACACCCTCTACATACATCATCTCGTTCAGTACTAAGATCTGGAACTCCTGTTACAGTTTTTCTAAGAATTCTCAGAGCCCCATGGTGCAAATGTCCCATCATTTTGTGCCATAGTTCATTCAAATCCTTGTCTCCATTACTGCCTATCAGTGCCATTGGTGATGCTAGCTGCAACCTGTACAACATGCTACTTCTGATTCTGATCTGGACCTTCTTTTTCCAACTCGGGTGTTTGATGTATATTTTCTCCTTAATGAAGAAAACGTCATAGACCTTGTTTTGAAGTTGAGATACGGAAAGTAAGTTCATCCCTGGTCCTGGCACATGCAGCACATTGGTAGCTCGGAACCACTCCCTTGTCTCTGTTTGAGAAACTATAATTCATTTTCCTACTGAAGTACACTTTGCCTTATTCCCCATGGTGATCTGAAAATTCATTCTTTCTTCCTGATAATCTGAAAAACATTCTCGGATTCCTATCATATGCCAGGAAGCTCCACTATCTATATACCAAACCTCTGAGGAGGCAGAGCTTGCTACGCAAGCAACTTCTTCTTCCAATCTGGAAGCCAACATAGAATAATCGTAATTTCTGTCTCTTGTGCATTCTTCTGAAAATCTGCACGAGTCTCCTTGAGTGGATGCTTTTGCATCATGCTCTTGACCCATAATTGATTTTCCCTTCCTGTCGCCGAATCTTTGCTCTGATACCATGTGAAAACTCCTAAACAAAAATTCTATTATTGCAGCATCTGATTTATTACACCTACTTATTTTTCCCAATAAGTTATTTATGAAATCCCTTCAATAAATATTAAAATAAATTATACTACAGATATCACATCATTATACAGAAACAAATATATGCACATGAATCAATCACATCAACACAGTTATTTTTGGTCAATTGTCCCCAGAAAAACCCAATGCGAGAAAATCGGTGCAACAGAGGAGGATTTTATTAATCTTCAGCAACAATCTCTTTTACAGAAAAAATTACATAGACACTAGGAGAAAACACCTGGGACTTTTCTCCGAGACTTTCTGACACCCTGGAGAGCTTCCTTTCTCTACTGCGTCATCCCTGCGTGGCTCTGTGCAGCTTTGGTCCCTCTTTGCGTCATCCCTGTTTCTCCCTCTGCGTTGTCTCTCAGAGTCCCTACGTCACTTCTTCTGAGCTCCCTGACTACTACTAATCCCTCTCTTCCTCCACCCTGCAACTCTCCCTCTGAAATCGATCTCCTTCTCTTTGAGAATCAATTTTCCTTGAGATACTAAGTATCTGCTAGGGTATCTCCAACTGACCCTCAAGCCTCCTCTTATACTTTTCCTGTTGAGTCTTCAACGACCGAGATTAACTCCCTAATCAACGACTAAGATTAGATTTGGCTTCATCCTCATCATTTACAACCTTCTCACCCAACTTTATATTAATACCCATTAATATTTTAATTTTTCTAAGTTTAGACTTAGGAACTCCATTAAAAATATTAATTATTTTAATATCTCTCCAACCGGATGGAATTTCCCCAAACGATTTCTGGGTTTTGGAGATCTTATGTGCCTTAGCATCTCCACCAATTTTCATGGCTAGAGCACATCCGATGCTACGACAAATAAACACTAAATGCTACTACTATAATCTGAGTTTCTTCAAAGCCACAAGTCTGAGCAACACCACAGTTCCTAGTCCGAGACACTACAATTAAGTCTCCTTACTAAACTTTCCACTAAGGTGACTACCACTATAGGACTGACTAAGTACTAAAGCTAGCCTCCAAAACTTGTTCGCTTCCTATAACAAATCCAAGTTGAACAAGTGTCACTTTCTTAAGGTAATCCGAGCTTCAATAGGTATGTTCACAAGTCTGACTATCTGAGCTTCACTGGACTGCGTTAATATATCATGCTACAAGTCTGTGGTGATGACAAATCTGAGGTGAGGTCCTCTGTGACTGTTGGACTAAGCTTTTTGAATGAGTTTCCCCACAAACCTGACCTTTCAACCGAGCTGCAATGATGAATGTCTTGGGTTATTTCTTACAGGTCCTTGGATACAAGTATTTTCGTCTAATCCAAGTTTTTGTGTGACTACAGAACTCACAGTCCGAAATTCTCAGTTGAGAGTAGCTGTATCCTTATTGAATTGCCCAAACAGTGATCTGAAACTGCTACAGAGGTCAAAGTGCGAAGTTTCAGTCCAAGATATAATGCACAGTTTGAGGTATGATAGGCTCTGTCTGAGTTATATAGTCAGCAAATAAACAAATCTGTTTCTCTATGTCAATTACGTTGTCCTGTCGTGATCAGGCCCAACCAACGTTCGATGCTGTCCTTTTTTGTTAAGACATATACTTTTCTCCCTTCTGTTCACTCATTCAAGCTACCGTCGATTCTGTGATAATGACTGCAATTTTTTTGCTAGGGAATGAGGTCTGAACCCTTATAAATAGTGATTTTTGCAAAGAAGAGTGAACAGACACGTCACTAAAGGTTTACTGTCATAAATAAATTTCTTAACTTCAAAAATCCAGTTCTCCCAAACCACTTTGAGTTTCGGGCCAAGTAATAGCTCGTTGGAAAGGAAAAATTATGCTCTTTAAGATGGTGAAGGTGTCATAGCGAGATTCTGCCTCTAAGAAGGTGGAAAATAATTTTTAATGTGACTGGTCCTTTATGAGTGCATAAATGGAGGCAAGGCAGAATGCCTTTGAGTGTAGGGCTTCTTCATGGTTTAATTCCTTCGATAATTATTTTCACAATCATGTCCTTGTCATGTCCTTGTATTCTTCAATGTAGGATCACCTTCAGGGTTGCCTTCTTCAATGTAGTGTCACCATCATGCTTGCCATCTTCATCATGTCATAAATGATGTGTTGTTAATCATATGCTACATCATGTCATCGAGGTAGGACATTTCATCATCAAGGTTACCGGAGGTAAGATCACACAGTCTTGTCATCCAATGTATTTTTCTAGACCTTCATCAAGTGCAGTGATATGCTAGTCTTTCATTATGATCAACAAGATTTGTAGTCATCCTCTGGCATCTTCAAGACTATTTGCCATCTCGTCCATCACTATTGACATCAATGACAACCTAGATTAACAATCTCCCCCTTTGTCATTGACGGCAATATTCTTGTCCTTCCAACATTCTCTCCCCCTTTGACATCAATGGAAAATGGGGTGCCCGAGTACTCCTCTCGTCAGACTTCTTCTCTTCTTCATAAATAGTATATCTTCATGGGTATGTTACTCCCCCTGTCATGGTGCTCTTCTTTCTGGAAATGTGGTCCATGATAGATGTGTTTACATTCATTCATGTGATGAACCAACTCCCCCTGTCTGCATGACCTTCTCTAGCTCATGAAAGATTAGCTGCTTAGTGATTAAGTGGAAGAGATCTTAACAATAGTCCATCAGATGAATATGGGTTATGTTCTTCAATGGAGTGTTCTTGAGAGATGATCTATGAATGTCCAGATATGACTCATCAAGGTTTTCATAGGATCCATCCATGAATAGCTTTTGCAAGAATGCCTAATCATCATAAGCTCCCCCTAACTATATGCATGATCTTCCTTTTGGTAGAGTTTCCCCATCAAATGCTTAGATTGTCGAATATTAGGTCAAAACATGTGTTGTTGGCTGGAGAGTTCAAGAGATTTTCGGATTGTATTTGCTTCCTTCTCCATACTTGTGTAACTTTCTTCTTTGGCATGGTTCTAGCTTGTGTAGGAGCCCAAGTCACGTTACAATCACGTGCCATATGTCCAATGTTATGACACTTGAAGCACTCTATGTTGTTCATGAATAAGAATTCATGACTTCTTACGAAATTGCTTCTCGGAGATTGACAGGGACCATTGTATTTGTCTTTGTGATATGCCCTACAATATTTTGCCACGTGCCTAAAGTTTATACAAGAATAGCAATAACCAAGAAATATACTTTGGTACCTAGGAGAAGAAGGTTTCCTTGATGTACTTCTGAAGTCATTTTTCCTTCAGATTCTTTGATGATAACCATTGCTTCTTGCATCCTTGACACCATCTGCATTTCTTCTTGAAATAGGATTTCTTCCACGGTTGTCTTGACTCTTACCTTTGCTGGGAGAATCAACATTTCTTCCAGGCCTCCTCACATCCTTCGTGTTTGAAGCATTATCATTCTTTCTTGAGGATTCACTCGCATGGCCAAGACTTGATTTATCAAGGGGAGACCTTTAATGACTTAAAATGTCATCTAGGGTTTGAGAGCTTTTCAAGTTCATATTCAACAAGTCAACTTCCTTTTTAAGAAAAACAATTTCTCCTTTCAACTTTTCATAATCTTCATCTTTCATAACTAGTTTCTTCTTCATTTCTTCCA
Source organism: Pinus tabuliformis (assembly GCA_031772625.1). NCBI lineage: Eukaryota > Viridiplantae > Streptophyta > Pinopsida > Pinales > Pinaceae > Pinus > Pinus tabuliformis. The sequence goes on along the minus strand of CM062805.1, from coordinate 50,982,499 downwards.
TCATCTTGGTTGCTTCACATGATTGGGCCTTAAGAGAAGTGATTTCTGATTTTAACTTGGTGATGTCATCATCCTTTTCTTCTAGTTGGCATATCATGGTGTTTCTCTCCTTTTCTGCTTCATCAACTTGTCCTTCTATGAATGTCAAAGCTTCCATCACCTTCTCAGCTCCTTGTGCTTGTTTCCTTGCTTCTTCTAGTTGAGATCTAAGGGAGGAGACATCTTCCTTGTATTGACCAATCTCTGCTTCAAGTTTGTTCAAGCTCTTGTGCCTTTGTTCAAGGTGGCTTGACAAGGTATCTTCCTGTTTCTTTGCCTTATCCAATTGATTTGTCATGGATATGACTTTTTCATGATACTTTCTCTTTTTTTGATGAAATGCTTCCTTAATCTTGGTGAGCTCCTCATATTTTTCTTGCACTTGAAGTTTGACAAGGTCAACTTCCTTCCTTGTCTCATCTTGGTCACCAACTTGTGCTTTCTTCTTAAGTTTCTCATTTTCGTTTTTCAAATTGTTAATCTCTTCTATGGTAGCCATAAGTTTAGTGAGGAGATCTTCTTCAAAATCTTCTTCATTCTCTTCATCTTCTAGGTCTTTTTTAGCCTTGGTGTCGTCACTCTTATTTTCAGCTTCCTTGATGGGTTCTGGATTTCCTTCTTGCTTTCCATCATCTTCTTGACTAGTGGTCATGGTCAACGCTCCTTTTGAGTGAAGGTCATGAAGTTTGTCCCATATACCCTTTGCTGACGAACATTTTTCCAAATTGGCCTTTATAGAATTTGGTAGCCCATTCAAGATTGCCTTCATCGCTTTTGCATTGTACTCCTTGGATTCTCCATTCATCATGTTATCAGTAATTACTGATTCCCATACTTCAACACCTTGAGTCTTTAAGAAATTCCTCATTCTTGCCTCCCATATATCAAAGTTTCCATTAAACAATGGAGCCTTCACAAATTGATTGACTTCAATTTCGGTGGTTGAGGGAGACACATTTTTAGGAGGATTGGAGACTTTCTTCCTTGGCTTCGACATTTGTGTTCTAATGATCAACCTTCAAGTTGTTAGGCTTTGAGTGAAGGTATTGGCTCTGATACCAATTGTTGGAAATACTGAGAGGGGGGTGAATCAATATTTCTTTTCAATTGTTACTTTTACTAGTTAGATCATTTATATTTAGAACACAAAATGAACAATAAGAATAAATGCTTATTAATTTCTTTTTCACAATAAATCAAGTACAATGTATATAGGGATCCAACCCTAGATGAAGACATCGATCTTCAATCTCTCAGGCTCCAACCTGTTGCCAAGCACCAACTTGGACTTTTGTGAGGCTCCGACCTCTAGGGCACCGACCCTATCTTCTCAAGGCACCAACCTTGCGTTTAGAGGCTCCAACCCCTCTCTCGTACATACTCCGATCTGGTTTCTTGAGGAATTCGATCCTCTAGGGCTCCAACCCTATCTTATCCAAGGCACTAGCCTTGAGTTTAGGAGCACCAACTCCAAGGACACCAATACTATAGCTTCGCTTTGTCAATATATGTTTGGTTGTACTTCACGACTCCCAAAGTTTGCTTCACCGAGCCTTGTCAATCTTCATCTTTCCTTCACTTAATCGTCACGTCACTGTTGGAAATACTAAGAGGGGAGCTGAATCAATATTCCTTAGGAATTAGCCCTTTTAAATGTTTTCAAAGCATTAGTTAATCTTCAATTATTATTAATGTTTATGCAGTAATAACAGTAAATAAAAGAACACAGTAGACACAAGAATTTTAGGTGGAAAACCCCCTCTAGGTCAACCACCTGTTAATTTTGGTATGTTCTATGTCGTAGAGCAATTTACTTCAATTTTTTTATTAGCCCAATATCAATTTCCAAATTAGCAATCACATTAGCAGGATAGTAAAATGTAGATAGAACATAAACTTAAACAGTAGAAGACAAGCCAAGACAAGAGGACACAAGATGTGGCACTAGCCAAGGACAAACCCCAATGTGGGGAAACCCTTGATCAATTTTTCTTATAATCTTCAATAGTTCAGCAGAGAGAGAGATAGTACAAATATACAAAACTAATATTTTATGACAGCAAGAGCAAACCCTAACCAGCAAAGTCAAAGTTGGTCAAATAGGTCAGATTTGACCTCCAATCAGCTCGATCAATAACCCAAACAACTCAGCCTCCAACAGCAAGGAGAAGGAGCTCAAAAAAGTCCGAAAATCACTGTCAAACTTTGGTCAACAGCAATCAGCCCTAGCACAGTCAACGTTGGTCAACACAGGGTCAAGGAGGGGTCCAAAAGGCTGTCCAGAACTGCGGCCTGCCAAGGAGAGGCAGCCTAACCCAATCCGCACTCAAGGAGAGATAATGTTGTCCAAAATGCAGTCCAAAAACCCCTCTACAACTTCGGTCAACCTGAGTCAACACTGCCCTAATATAAAATCAAAATTCGTCCTTATACATGTGTGAGAGAAGCAGCTCCAGAAATGCGTACCCAAACAAGAGAGAGAAGGAGGAGATGAGATGGTGAAATGAAGCCATGAGGTCTCCTCCTTTTATAGCAATGTTGAGGTTAAGTTGGGGTGAAAATAACTAATTTGTTTGTTGGCCAACCTTGACAAATTGTCAATAATATAAATAAATTCATATCTCCATAAATACATGTCGAAATTGGATGATCTTCAGATCAATCCTACACATCTCGGAGAGAGGAATCCAAGAAAAATATCAGTTGTCCCAAATAAGGGGACCCATATGGAGTTTGGCCCTAGTTGCCAATTTTAACACTCCCTCTCAACTAGGGAGAACTCCATCTGTTGATCCATTTGTCAATCGGTACTATCTCTGCCATCAATGCACTGCTCTACTCTTCTCTACTCTGCTCTGTTGAACTATGAAGAAGAAGTGATCGAGAATGTATCATACCATTCTCTACTGACCCGAAGTCAGTCCCAAATAAAAGAGAGTGTGTCATACCACTCTTATTGACCTGAAGTCAGTTCCAATTGATCCCAGATCAATATCATCCTAGCATAGGGAATACAGATGAGAGGTACTTCCCATGAGTCCCAGACTACATGGGTAGGATGTCTCAGCAAGAGAAGGATGAACCACTTATCCTGCCTACATGTCGCCACGGGGTATCACAGGGGAAGGCTGTGTTGAAATTTCTAAGTATTACCCGTTAGAAATTTTATCTGTATTCTCTGGTTTAATTCTCCTACTTGTTAATTACAAACAAGTTACTTAAACATATAAATATCGAAATAAACACAATAAATTCTCAACCATATACAGATCAACAGCTGAAAGAAATAGCAAACACACAAGTGACACGTTATTTTTGGACAATTCGTCCCCGAAAAAACCCATCTTGGGAAAATCGGTGCAGCAACTCTGAGGGTTATTTTATTATGCAGTCTATCCTTGAGTACAATTGAGTGCCAAACTGGCTCACCCGACAGCAAAAATAATCTAACAGTAATACCTCTCTATTTGGAAGCAGATATTCATAAAATCTGCCCCATGAAACCCTCTCCAATAACCTCTGAAGCTTAGTGTCAACCCACCTGGCCTCAGCGTCAACCCAGAACCCTCTGCGTCAGCCCTTTGAAACGCTGCGCAACCTCTACGGCCCTCTGCGCCACTCCTGCAGCCTCTGTGTGGATGACGCAGGCCCTTTTTGCCTTTGCACTGTCTCTGTTGGGCTTTGCGTGTTTCCTCTATAGCATTTGCCTCTCTTTACTTTTGCGCTGGTCTCTCGGCACTATCTCTACCTCTCTGTCTCGTACTCACTGCCCCTCGCTGCAACTGATCACTGATTCGACTTCTTAGCAAACCCCGCTCTAGAAAATCGAATGACTGATCACTCTGGTGTGTTCTCCAACTGACCCTCAAGTCTCCTCTTATACTTTTCTTGTTGGTCCTTCAACGGCCGAGATTACATCTCTAATCAATGGCTAAGATTAGATTTGGCTTGATCCATGTCTTTTAGAACCTTCTAACCCAGTTTTATATTAATGCCCATTAATATTTTATTTTTCCTAAGTTTAGACTTAGGAACTCCATTAAAAATATTAATTATTTTAATATCTCCTTAACCGGGTAGAATCTTCCAAACCATTTATGGGTCTTGGTGATCTCATGTGCTTTAGCCTCTCCACCAATTTTCATGGCTAGAGCACATCCGATGCTACCCCAAATCAACACTCCCTCTTAGCGAGGATTGTGCTCTAATAATACTCCACACTCAGCATCACCCTGATTATACAGCACCGGTACCTATGCTGATGCTAGGCCTCCCCGCCCAACATCCTCTACACTGCTACATCCTATATTGTTGTCCATGGCCCTGCCACTGCCACTACTACATCTGTACGACAACTCCCTCTGCATTTGTGCTGCTATGGGTCCTTTCTCCCAACACTGCATCTACACTGCAACCCCCTCTCATCATGCTGCATCGTGCTACTGTACTACAAATCAGTGAATGAGAAGTCACTGATCCACCCAACTACTGACATCCCTGTTATGCTAGAAACACTCCTGATGTTGAAGCTCTCTCTGCTGCTATCAAGTACTCGCTCTACTGCCTCTGCGCTGCTGCAACAACTCCTACCTCTCACATCGCTGCAAACCCCTCTTGCCATCCTGCACTGTTGCAACCTCCTATGTACCTCTCGCACTGCTGCAGCCTACTAGCTCTGCGTTGCTTGGGACTACTTCACTGTAGCACTCTCTATCGCTTCATCCGACATCTGCCAGTCCTTCTACTCTCTCTTCGGGGCTCCCGTAGCAAGGTATAATCCAAAATCTTGGGGTACCTCAAGGATCCTGCCCCTCATCGCCTGCAGTCCTCCTGACTACAGCTTGATGTCTCCCCACCTGTTCTCTAGAGGTACATGAGCACTCATGGCACAATCGTCATCCTCCTCTACCTCCTTTTCCGCCATCTTTGGCGCTGCCTTGGAGTCAGACGCCTCTCCCTTATTCTTCTTCCTCGGACACTGGTTCGCATAATGCCCCAGTTCCCACAATTGAAGCACTTAACCTTGGAGAGGTCATTTTTCTTCCTCTTCTCCTGCTTCCCCGCAGATGCCAGCGCTGCATCCTCTTCCTCTTCCTTCTTCTTGATCTGAACTCCTTTGCTACTACTTCTCGTCTTAGACAATCGTCTGATCTCTTCTTGGCGAAGAGATGCCCACAATTCTTCCCAATCTGGAAGATTCGCCCCGCCCAGAATGCTCTGGAAAAATGTCTCCCACTCCTCAAAGACTGCGTTTAGGGCCGTCCTCATCATCAACTCCTGATCTGGCGTAGCCCCTATGGAAGTCAGTTGGTCCTGGATCTCCTTTAATCTACAGAGGAATTGATCTATCTGCTCCCCTTCTGCATCTGGTATGACCGCAGCTGATTCTCAAGTAACATCTTCCTTTGCACGGAAGTATGTTAGTACAATGTCTTTGAGGTGTCCCACATTTCCTTTGTCGTATCTTTCTCGACAATATGTTGGACCACATGATCCTTGACCCCATCAAAGATGATGCATTTCGCCTTGGCCATTGTCTCCTCGTACTTCTCATTATCAATCGGGTCAACTAGGATAGACACAGTTCTTAAGGCGAAGGCCTTAATGCGATGTCTATCTAGAATGGCAGGATCCTGGCCTTCCAGACCACAAAGTTGGATGCCCCGTCCAGCCTGTCCTGATCCCTCAGTGCATTCATGGCCATCTCTTTGCTCTTCCTTTCGACTCCTCTAAGTCTCTACTTCCCTCCAGAAGTTCTCTCTTCGACTCCTTCTAAATCGCTACTTTCCGTCTGGATGTTCTCTGCTAGACTCCCTATGAGTCTCGAATTCCCTCTGGAAATCCTCCTTCCAACTGTCAAGTCGCACCTCTCTGATCTCCTATGCACCTGCAACATTGATCTGGATTCCTTGGCTAGAAATCTGCCTCGGTAGCAACTCCCTCTACCTTGGTTTTTCCCGTTAGATATTGTTATGTCTCAATAGTAACAACACAACACCAGCTTCACTCCTTGCAAACTGCCCACAGCTTCCTAAGCCCCAACAACCGAAGGATTGAGCCTCTAGGCTCTATGCAATCCCGGCACTGGCTGAAATGCTCCCCAAGCCAACTGCGTCAACCCTCCTAGTCTCTGCGTGGCTCTTCGTGAGCCTTTTTCTGCCATCCTCAGCCTCTATGTTGACCTCTCTCTGGCTCGAACTGATGACGCAGTCCCTCTACATCAACCCTTATCTGCCACTTTTTGCTAGGAACAGCTTCTATCACTCGGGACAGTTGTTTCTGCTTCAGCTAGTGCCTTCAGCTCTCCTGTGATCTGCAACCACGCTCTGATACCATGTTGAAATTTCTAAGTATTACTCGTTAGAAATTTTATCTATATTCTCTCGTTTATTTCTCCTACTTGTTAACTACGAACAAGTTATTTAAACATATAAATATTGAAATAAACGCAATACAGTCTCAACCATCAACAGATCAACAACTGAAAGAAATAGAAAACACACGAGTGACACCATTATTTTTGGACAACTCGTCCCCGGAAAAACCCAACTTGGGAAAACCAGTGCAGCAATTTTAAGGGTTATTTTATTATGTAGTCTATCCTTGAGTACAACTGGATGCCAAACTGGCTCACCCAACAAAGAAACTAATCTGACAGTAATACCTCTCTATTCGGAAGCAGATATTCAAAAAATTTGCCCCACGAAACCCTCTCCAGCAACCTCTGAAGCTCAGCATCAGCCCGGAACCCTTTGCGTCAACCCTCTGAGGCACTGTGCAGCTTCTACAGCCCTCTTCGTCACTCTTGCAGCCTTTGCGTGGGTGACGCAGGCCCTTTTGGCCTCTGCATTGTCTTTGTTGGGCTTTGCATGTTCCCTCTGGCTCAGCGTTTGCCTCTCTCTGCTTCTACGTTGGTCTCTCGGCACTATCTCTGCCTCTCCGTCTCGTACTCACTGCCCCTCGCTGCAACTGATCATTGATTCGATTTTTCTTAGCAAACTCCGCTCTAGAAAATAGAATGACTGATCACTCTGGTGTGTTCTCCAACTGACCCTCAAGCCTCCTCTTATACTTTTCCTGTTGGTCCTTCAACGATCGATATTACATCTCTAATCAACGGCTAAGATTAGATTTGGCTTGATCCATGTCTTTTAGAACCTTCTAACCCAGTTTTATATTAATACCCATTGATATTTTATTTTTCCTAAGTTTAGACTTAGGAACTCCATTAAAAATATTAATTATTTTAATATCTCCTTAACCGGGTAGAATTTGCCCAAACCATTTCTGGGTCTTGGTGATCTCATGTGTTTTAGCCTCTCCACCAATTTTCATGGCTAGAGCACATCCGATGCTACCCCAAATCAATAGGCTAAACCACTCACCCTGTATACAACAAACCACTAGGGGAAGGCTGAACCACTCACCCTATGGTTGCTCATTGCTCCAAGAAGTACCCCAAGACCTCCGAAGCTCCCAGAGCTCAATGTCCATATCATACAAGACCCTCATAGGAGGGTCTCTCCATGACTCCTAGTCGTTCTTGGAAAGTCAAGAATTTGACCTTTCCTAGGAGCTTCGTCAGAATGTCGGTGACCTGCTATCAGTCCCAATGTGATGGAGCCTTATTTCTCCTCATTGTACCATATCCCGGATAAAGTAGTACCTGATATCAATGTGCTTGGAGCGATCATGAAATATGAGATTCTTTGATAATCGGATCCCACTCTGGTTGTCGCAGAGGCTCATGGTGGTATCCAACACATGTCCAAACAGCTCACTGAAGAGCTTTCTCAACCAGACAGCTTCACAGGAGGCCATACTCGCAGCTATGTATTCGGCCTCAGTGGTGCTCAAAGCAATCGACTTTTGCTTCCTGCTCATCCAGGATATCGAAGAAGAACCCAAAGTAAAACATCACCCAGAAGTGCTCTTGTGATCCACCACATTACCTGCCCAATCAACATCAAAATAACCATCTTCGGCAGTGTATCTTAGTCCATGAGTGATTGTGCCCCAAAGATATCTCAGAAGATTATTGGCACCAATCCAATGTGAGTGTTGAGGCTCAACCATATATTGGCTCAACGTGTTGACTGCAAAACATATATATGAACGGGACTTCACCAAGAACATCAGTGCTCCTATGAGTTGACGATACGCAGAAGCATTTCCCAATTCAAGTCCGGTAGCACTACCGCATAACTTCTTAAAGTTAGGCTCCATCGAGGTAGTCACGGGCTTGCAGTGCACCATCCCAAATCTTTCCAATATCTTCACCACATATTTTCCTTGAGATAGGAAAAATTCTCTTGGATTTTGCCACACCTCCAACCCTAGGAAGTAGTGCATCAGTCCTAGGTCCTTCATCTCAAATTCGGAAGCCAACTCCCTCTTACATTTGTGAATGAGAGGGTATGCACCAGTCAGAAAGAGATCATCCACATAAAGCACCAGTATGAGAGGTCTATCATCTTCAAGCTTCAAGTAAAGGTTCGGATCGGCTTCACTCCTAGAATAGCTATCGATCCTTTCATACCAAGCTCGAGGTGCTTGCTTCAGCCCATAGAGAGATTCTTCAACCTACATACATGATCTTCCCGATCGTGAATCTCAAACCCTTCAGGTTGTTCCACATAGACTTCCTCTTTAATCGAACCATGCAAGAAAGCGGTCTTGACATCCATCTAATGTAGGTTCCATCCTTGCGAAGCAGCAAGGGCTATGATCGAGCAGATGGTGGTGTATTGGGCAACAGGTGCAAATATCTCATCGTAATCTACACCTTCCTTTTGAGAGAAGCCTCGAGCAACAAAGCGAGCCTTGTACTTTTCTTCACTCCCATTAGCTCCATGCTTGATTTTGTAAAGCGATTTAGATGTGACAACCGATTTGTCCTGGGGTCTAGGGACCACATACCAGACATCATTCTTCATAATGGACTCGTATTCTTCATTCATAGCATCCTTCCACACTTGATGCTTCATGGCTACTTCGAATGATGTAGGCTCGTTTTGAATGATAGTGCTCATAATGGTCAAGTATCCCTGATACCTGGTCAGCTTCTTGCTTTCACGGAAAGTCCCCTTTGGTGTGATATGTCTCTTGGCATCTTCGAGAGTCTCCCTAAGCCATGAGGGCCTCTTCCTAGAGGAGGAGGGCTCTTGAGGAGGAGGATTAATAGGATCCATAGATTCTTCAACATCCGGCATAATTTCATCTGGCTATCCAATGTCAATTTCTTTATCCTTCCTTGGTATAGGAAGATTGTCAACCTTGCTAAGAGCCATATCTTCGTCAAAGGTGACATCATGACTTACCTCAACTTCCCTTTGACCAACCACATAAATTCTATAGCCTTTAGAATTTTCGCTATAGCCCACAAAGATTCCTTTCTTTCCAAATGCACCCAATTTGCTTCTTTTCTCTTTCGACACATGAAAGTATATGGGACTTCCAAAAATTCTAAAATGAGAGACATTGGGTTTCTTACCAATGAACATTTCTTCGAGAGTCTTGGAGTCCAATGCTTGATGAGGGCATCGGTTTTGAACATACACGGTCGTATTCGCAGCTTCGGCCCATAGAAACTTCAAAAGCCTTTGATCATGAAGCATCGCACAAACAACTTCCATAATAGTACGGTTCTTCATTTCAACCACGCCATTCTGCTCAGGAGTGTATAGAATAGTGGTCTCCCTCTTGATGCCAGCTTCTTTGCAATAGTCATGGAATTCATTGGATTCATACTCAGTCCCATTATCAGTCCTCAATATCTTGATTCTCTTCTCGGATTGATTTTCAATCATGGCTTTGAAGTGACGGAACTAGGTGAACACTTCATCCTTCTTTTTCAAGAAGTAGATCCAAGTCTTGCGAGAATAATCATCTGTAAAAGTGAGATAATATAGATATCCTCCCAAAGAGTTTACAGGCATCATACCAGATATGTCGAAGTGGACCAACTACAATATATCTGAGGTCTTGCTATTACTTGAGGGGAATGGTCCCCTTTTAAGTTTTCCTTCGACACATCCCGAACATATACCTTCATGCTCTACTTTGAACTCGGGCATCCCTGTCACCATCTGTCTCACATTGAAGGTGGGCAAACGTCCAGTGCCATAGTTAAGATTGTAGAGATGTGTCGCAAGACATGGCCCCCAATGGACTTCCTCCAACTTGATACAAAGTGTCAACTCAGAACCCAAGAGTAAAAGCATCTTTAAAATTCTTTTTCCAAACACATACCTTTCTAATGATGAATGCCACCTTGTAGCCTATCTTCCATTGCCGAAATGGACACCAGGTTCTTCTTGAGATCAGGTACATATAGAACTTCTTGTAAATGAATTGTGTTACCCTGATTCAATTGAAGGGTAACATTCCCTACACCCTTTATGGGATAGGTGGCATTGTCTCCAAGAATAATCTTCAAGTTTGTCTCCTTCTCTATCAAATTAGAGAGAGCTTCCTTATATTCGGTGAAGTGCCTTGAGGCACCACTATCAATAAGCCAATTCCCCAAAGTGTCCGGAGGAGAGGTAGTGGAGACGGTCTATATAAGATAATACTCATTTTCGTTATTGTTAACAACATATGATTCTTCATACCTGGAGTTCTTTGCTTTCTTGGAGGTTTGACCATTTCCATGATTTCCCGCATTCCTTTTTCCTTTGCCATTGAACCTGCCATTGCTTTGATTGTTGCTGTTGAATTTTCCCCTGGAGTGATTGTGATCATCATCATGTGATGCGTCGTTTCTATTTGGACACTCCCTCGCATAGTGGTCAAATTAATTGCAAACAAAGCATCTTCCCTTCCTTCCACCCTTAGATCTGGGCTTACCTTTGAAATGTCCTTTAGACCCAGAATTATTTCTCCTTTTGGCATGAGCGGAGAAAGCAGTGGGGTTGCCTCTATTTGAAGGCATTTCTTGCTCCACCATTCTTGTCTCTTCTTAAATTCATCTTAACATCAATTCTTCAAATCCCAGAATTTGATCATTATTGAGAAGAGTGGTTCTAAATATATACCACTCGGACGGGAGCCCTCCAAGGGTAGTGTTAGTAAGATCCCTATCAGGAATGACTTCTCCAATCGATAGAAGATCATTCTTGATCTCAGTGATTCTTAAGAAGTAGGATTGAATATTCTCATCCTTTCCCTTCTTAATATCCTTCAACTTATTTTTGAGGAACAAAACTTGATTTGCATCACTAACCTTAAACATGCTTACCAATCTGTCGTATTTCTCCTTGTTGGTGTTCAAATCGGAGATGTAGGCCACTAGACGCTTGTTAATGGAATCTCTGATAATCTTCTTCGCTTTGACTTCACCCTTAGTGTACTTGTTCATTGTAGCAGCCGGTGCATTTGATGGAGGCTCAAGGATTTTACCCTTCACATAGTCCAACACTTCTTATTCTTCCAATGTCATATCAAGAGACATCTTCCATCGGTGATAGTCAGACTTTTCACGGAGTTTGTCTTCATCCGGGAAGTGGGACAAGGAACCCATTGAGCCTTTTGTCCTTTGCAACTGTCTTCGGTGATTGCTCTTTCACTCTAGCTTGGGCTTTGTCTTCACCTCAGCTCCGATACCATGTTAATTTTGGTATGTTTTATGCTTAAGAGCAATTTACTTCAAATTTCTTATTAGCCCAATATCAATTTCCAAATTAGCAAACACATCAGACTGATAGTAAAATGAAAATAGAACATAAACTTAAATAGTAGAAGACAAGCCAGGACAAGAGGACACAAGATGTGGCACCAGCCAGGGACAAATACCAATGTGGAGAAACCCTTGATCAATTCTTCTTATAATCTTCAATAGTTCAGTAGAGAGAGAGATAGTACAAATATACAAAACTGATATTTTATGACCGAAACAGCAAACCCTAACCAGCGAAGTCAAAGTTGGTCAAATAGGTCAGATTTGACCTCCAATCAACTCGGTCAATAACCCAAACAACTCGGCCTCCAACAGCAAGGAGAAGCAGCTCAAAACAATCCGAAAATCATTGTCAAAATTCCGTCAATTGCAGTCAGCCCTGCAGCCAGCCCTAGCACAGTCAACGCTGGTCAACGCAGGGTCAAGGAGGGGTCCAGAAGGCTGTCCAGAACTGCGGCCTGCTAAGGAGAGGCAGCGTAACCCAATCCACACTCAAGGAGAGATAATGTTGTCCAAGACACAGTCCAAAAACCCTTCTGCAACTTCCATAAATCTCCGTCAATGCTGCCCTAACAGAAAATCAGAATTTGTCCTTCCACACGTGTGAGAGAAGCAACTCCAGAAATGTGTACCCAAACAAGAGAGAGAAGAATGAGATGAGATGGTGAAATGAATCCATGAGGTCTCCTCCTTTTATAGCAACGTTAAGGTTAAGTTGGGGGTGAAAATAACTAATTTTTTTGCTTGCAGACCTTGACAACTTCTCAATAATATAAATAAATTCATATCTTTATAAATACATGTCGAAATCGGATGATCTTTAGATCAATCCTACACCTCTCGGAGAGAGAAATCCAAAAAAAAATATCAGTTGTCCCTAATAAGGTGACCCATATGGAGTTTGGCCCTAGTTGCCAATTTTAACACCACGTAACGCTTTTCTAATAAATTCTTTAATCTTCAGCCCCAACTGAAATGAAAGCAACAACTTCCTAGAATTCTAGAAAAGAATTCTTCTCCAACTCCACTAGAAGGACGCCCCAATGCCCTGGTTTCTTCAGTAGTCAACTGAATGGATGCCCCAACATCCTAGATCAACCTACCACCCTGAAGTGTTCATAGGCTCCAACCTATAGGTGACTTCATGCACCAACCTAGCACCTCCCTGCCACCCTATAATGACTGAAATGAGACAAGAGTGTAAATTCCCGTACCAGGGATAATGATCCACGATACAATATGATTTACAACGATTTTGACCGAACACACAATCACACTATGACCTACAACCCAACCATGACATCATCCCAATAGAGAATCCTATACCTCCCAATAATGCCTTTTCGACTCTAGGCAGATGGGCTCTTTTACAATAATTACACTTTTACAAATGACACTTTTAGAACTTTACAATGATGATTCTTGGCCTTGACACTTCTTCACAATATACAGATGGCTAATGTCTTCAAAGGATGTCCCGCTGCAATGCTTCATTTGATTTGATACTTCTGCTCTTGAATTCTTGCTTGAAGTTGTACTTGAATCTTCTTCTACTTGCATGCAAAATTTGCTCAGCGAAACCAATCCCAAAACAAAACAAAATACCCTTCAACTTACCTCTGCTTGCAAAACACATGTAAGTGCATAATAATGAATAAATACAAATTAAAATTACAATGCGTACCTGAAGTGTGCTTGTCACTTTTGTTGTTGACTTGCTGCAGCAGTAGACAAAGACTCCCACTCTTGATATAGGACTGGACTCTATGCAAGACTATATCCAAAACTAACCTAAAGATATATACAATAAAAAATGATGACAGACCCTAGACTTGTGATGAACCAAGTTCTAAGTACAACAACAGAGACCATTCTATCAACTATGACAAGACAAGTAACATGAACTTACAACATCATATAGATTTAGAAAACTTGGTGTAGCATCAAGAATATGTAGCATAAAATGTGTAGTATCAAGAATAGGACATCCGAAAAACTAATTGTGACATATAGAGACATAGAGATATAACTGAGACATTGTATATACTTACGTTGTTCTGCAAAAACATATATCAGAGATGATACTCAAAATTCAAATGTAAACACTAATCATACATACCTTGTTGTAGGAGACTTACCCTTGATTGTTGATGTGTGGTCCTTACTGCAGTGATCCTTGAATGCATGCTTTTTCTTGCCTTCTAGGAGCTCGATATTGAATCTGTTGTATCTATGTAATTTCGGATCTCCAGGGTCTAAAATTTCGTCATGTGGTAGCCCTCTGAGTCCTCTTTCCAACCCCATAGGTCTTATCAAGATTGGATTCTTCAAGAAAGAGTTATGCCCAATCTCCCACGATGACCTGATTATAGACTAGTTCAGTAGAGCGAACTTGTACAAAGTGCCACGTGTCACTGTTGCGACCTTCGGCCCTGAAAACGCTACTCAAAACACTACAGGCCGTCCTCTTTCTATGATTATTTACGAAATTTGAATCCAATGCTCAAAGAGAAAGTTACGACGATTTTCCCAACGTCACCTGTTTGACATGGAATTCGGAAGCCTGCAAAACTCTAACTTCCTCAAATCATATCTCCGAAAATATAGCGAACCAAGATCTGAAATTCGATCACCAGGTTCATTGAGATTTTGGCTCAAATGGGTTTTAATTTCAGCTTCTAAAGATTTGCAGAAAAACGTTATAGCGAAAATTCCACGATGACCTGTTTGAAGTCACAAAATCCTTACTAAAGGAGGATATGAGAGTCACTATTTATATGAATGTCTTAAGTTGAGAGGGTCCTCAAAAAGTGAACGTTGGAGGGATTTTAGGAGCAAAACATTATTAATTATTGACTATTCAATGACCACAACCAATTATGAGTGCCATGCCACAACCCCATAGGGTTTTAGCCCACTAACTGGGGTTACTAACTTCAGACATGAATATCTCTCAAACCATGAAGAATTATGTGGCGTGCCATATATCAAGGGAAACATCTCGACGATTAGAATCGATCTAGAAGATCCTTGACTCATAATAGAGTAAGTTGTCAATTCAAAATTCCCATGCAAGATCGGGGTAGCCTCTAGTGCTGCTTGGGTTGACATCAATGACAACCACTGATCAACAATCTCCCCCTTTGGCATTGATGGCAACACAAGTACTCCCCCTACGATCATGACACCTCTTCCTACTGCCTTCTCTCCCCCTTTGTCATCAATGGCGAAAGGTAACTCCCCCTGACAAACAGCGATCCTGTGGAACTATACACACCTCCACTCCCCCTTTTTACTCGAGTAGATAAGAGAAAGAGTGTAATGAAAACTTGGAAGAATCCCAAGCTTTTGGCGAAGATACTCAAATGCTTCACGAGGTAATGGTTTGGTAAAGATGTCAGCAATTTGTTCCTTTGTGCCAACATATTCAAGCTTGATATTCTTTTCAGCGACCTGCTCTCTAACGAAATGATATTTAATCAGAATGTGCTTCGTTTTGGAATGCATCACAGGATTCTTGGAGATACTGATGGCGTTGTGTTATTGCAAAAGATGGGAATAGGCTCATCGAACTTGACTTGAAGATCTTGCAAATTTTGCTTCATCCAAAGAACTTGAGTACAACAAGTTGTTGCCGCGACATATTCTGCTTCTACTGTGGATAACGAGATTGAAGACTACTTTTTACTTAACCATGAAACAAGACAACCACCTAGATAGAATGTTGCTCCACTGGTACTCTTACGATCATCAACACTTCCTGCCCAATCTGCATCTGTATAAACTTGGATGACCAGATCATTTCCTTTGGGATACCATACACCATATTCCATTGTGCCCTTAAGATATCGAAGAATTCTTTTGACAGTAATAATATGAAATTCTTTTGGTGTTGCTTGGAATCTTGCTACTTGTCCAACTACCTACATCACATCAGGCCGAGAGGCTATCACATATAAGAGACTACCAATCATGCATATATACAACATTTGGTCCACATCGTTTGACGAATTTTCTAAGCTTAACTTGCAACATGTTACTATGGGGGTAAGGATTGGCTTGCAATCTTCCATCTGGAATTTCTTGCATTTATTTGATGTAATTGGTTTGATATATGAATATTCCTTTATCCTGCTGAGAAATCTAAAGCCCTATAAGGTATGTCAGTTTGACAATCATAGACATTTCAAACTCACTGTGCATTTTTGTGGCAAAGTCTTTACTTAATCTATCATCACAACTTCCAAAGATTATATCATCGACATATACTTCGATAATTGTTATGTGATCTCAATCTACTTTCACATAAATATTGTTGTCAACACTTCCTTTCTTGAATCCTTGATGTAGATATCCGTCAAGGCGAGCATACCAAGCCCTAGGAGCTTGCTTGAGACCATATAGAACCTTCTTTAATCTGCAAACATAGTCTTCTTTGTCAGAGAGCAGAAAACCTTCGAGTTGGTTAATGTAAACTTCTTCCTCCAATTCACCATTTAGAAAAGCTAATTTAACATCCATTTGGTAGACCTTGATTTTTCTCGAGCAAGCATAAGCGAAAAACATGTTGATAGCTTCCATTCTGGCAACGGGAGCAAATGTCTCTTCAGAATCGATTCCTTCAACCTATGCATATCCTTTGCAGACTAATCTTGCCTTGTCCTCGTAACCTGTAATCCTTCAACTATTTTGCTCCCCTTAAACCTGTAATGATACTGCCATCTTGTTCAAACTACCTTCCTGTCAATCATAGACTTGTGCCATATACTGCTGCATAGACTCCTCCTCTACAAACATTAAGGAGTCAACAAGCCAGATTGTTCAAAATAGTGAGTCACCTAACAGACCATCTTGACTTGAGTCATTATCTACAGCAACTGTTAATTCCTCATGACCTTTTGCTTCTACAAATCCTGAAAGCATAACTGCTAAAACCTTGTTATCTGGTTTGTCTTCCTGTACCTGTTTCCTTTTCCAAACCTTCTTATTCCTGCAATCTCGAGCCATGTGCCCATATTTATGACACTTGAAGCATTCAATGTTTTCCATAGGTTATTCCATCTGCTATCTGCAACCGCAAGCGCTATGGACATAGTTATAGCATTTGAAACATTCAATGTTTGGCCCATCTAGCACGTATTCTCTCCTGACAAAATCATTGTGGAACCTGTCTCGTGATCCTGCAAACTTGCTTCTAGGGTTTTGCAAATAATGATTGTGCCTCTCAAAAACTTCACAATCCCTAGCCATATGTCCATAGTTAGCACATGAAAAGAAATAACCATTAAATAAATGTGCGTACCTGAATGGTTCATTCGGATGCAATGGTCCTTGATAGTTGTACCTATCAATAACTTTACAATCCTTGGCCATATGTCCATAATTAGCGCATGAAAAACAATAACCATTAAAAAAACAAACATACCTGGAAGATTTTTCATTCTTGTTTGGAGACGGTGTTGTAGTTTGTTGTGGTCCTTTGTTCTTGATTGCTTTGGTCTTGTTCTTTGGAGTTGCAACATTCATCTTTGGCTTTTCACTTTGATTAACTTCCATCTTAGAATCATCTTGCGAAGATGTGGAGCTTGTACCTTCATCAACTAGAGCTTTACCATCTTTAACTGCCTTCATTTTTGCTTCTTCATCTGTCCTATCTTGTAGGTGTTCTTTTTGCGATCCCTTGAGTTTGTTAATCTCATCATGGGTTGCATCAAGTTCTTCTTGCTTTTGAGCAAGATCTTCTTGAAACCATCTTTTCAAGATCTTCCTTATTTTTTCTGCCTACTCAACCTGTAGCTTGAGAAGAGTGGTCTTCTCTACTTCTCTGTTGAGAACCTGTATCTGTTCCTTCTGCTTCTCATTTTCAATCCTAAGCTTGCTTATTTCTACTAAAGATGTTTGTAATTCCTTTTTCTTTTGGTCAACAACAGATATGTATCTTTGATCATATTCCTTCCTTTCAATTTCTGCTTCCTGCATCTGTTGTGTGATCCTGCTAATCTCTGCAAATGCTGTGTCGAGTTCTTGTTGCTTCTGTTGGATTTCTCTCTTGAGGTCTCGTGTCGTTGTATTCTTGGTTTCTTCCAATTGAGTTTTAACTTTTAAGACTACTAATCATCTTCTTAGACTCTTCATTTTCTTTGATGAGTTCTTTTGTTGTCTTCAATTCTGCTTCCAAAAGTCTTGTCTTTTCCTTTTGACTTTTGAGTTCCTTTATCACCTTGATCACTTGATTTTGAAACTCTGTTTTACTCATTTCTCCCATTTCTTCATCATAATCAGAAGGATCCGAATTTTCAATAACATCTTGACCTGATTGCTTTGTTGAATAGAGATTATGAAGCTTTTCCCAAAGAGCTTTAGCTGTTGAACATTGACCAACTTTTGTTTTCACAAAATTTGGCAAAACATTCAAAATTACATTCATGGCCTTTGAATTGTACCTTTTAGCTTCGTCGATAGATGTGTCCCCAGAAACAATTGATAACCATACTCTATGTGCCTGCAAATATATCCATCCTTGATTCCCATATCTAGTAATTATCTGCATCAAAATCAGGGGTTGGTACACCATACTCACTTTCTTCAGATTTTGTTTTACCTGTACCTTCTTTTGAAATCCTTGTAACCTGCTTCTTTGACTTTCCCATCTCTATGCTCTTAAAACTGACTTCCAGCAATTAAGTTGCTACTGAAGGAACCAAGCTCTGATATTAATTGTTGGAAATATTGGGGGGTGAATTAGTATTCTTTAGCAATTAGCACTTTTAAATCGTTTTAGAGCATTAGTTAATCTTCAATTATTATTAATTTTTACGCAGTAATTATAGTAAATTAAAAAAAAAAAGTAGACACAAGAATTTTAGGTGGAAAATCTCCTCCGGGTCAAAAACCACCAAATGCTTTTCTAATAAATTCTTTAATCTTCAACCCCAACAGAAATGAAAGCAACAACTTCCTAGAATTCTAGAAAAGAATTCTTCTCTAATTCCCACTGGAAGGACGCCCTAACGCCTTGGTTTCTTCAGTAGTCAACTAAATGGATGCCCCAACATCTTAGACCAACCTACCACCTTGAAGTGTTCACAGGCTCCAACCTATAGGCGACTTCATGCACCAGCCTAGCACCTCCCTACCACCCTATAATGACTGTAATGAGATGAGTGTGGATTCTCGTACCAGGGACAACAATCCACAATACAATATGATTTACAATGACTTTGACCGAACACCCAATCACACTATAACCTGCAACCCAACCATGACATCATCCCAACAGAGACTCCTATACCTCCCAATAATGCCTTTTCGACTCTAGGCAAATTGACTCTTTTACAATAATGACTCTTCCGGTGATGACACTTTTACAAATGACTATTTTACAACTTTACAATGATGACTCTTGGCCTTGACACTTCTTCACAATAGACATATGGCTATCATGTCTTCAAAGGATGTCCCATTGCGATGCTTCCTTTGATTTGATACTTCTGCTCTTGAATTCTTGCTTGAAGTTGTACTTGAATATTCTTCTACCTGCATACAAAATTTGCCCGGCAAAACCAATCCCAAAATAAAACAAAATACCCTTCAACTTACCTCTGCCTGCAAAACACATGTAAGTGCATAATAATGAATAAATACAAATTAAAATTACAATGCGTACCTAAAGTGTGCTCGTCACTTTTGTTGTTGACTTGCTGCAACAGTAAACAAAGACTCCCACTCTTGATATAGGCCTGGACTCTATGCAAGACTATATCCAAAATTGACCTAAAGATATATACAATAAAAATTGATGACAAACCCTAGACTTATGATGGACCAAGTTCTAAGTACAACAACAGAGACCATTCTATCAACTATGACAAGACAAGTAACATGATATTATAATCTCATATAGATTTAGCAAACGTGTTGTAACATCAAGAATATGTAGCATAAAATGTGTAGTATCAAGAATAGGACATCCGAAAAACTAATTGTGACATATAGAGACATAGAGATATAACCGAGACACTGTATATACTTACGTTGTCCTGCAAAAACATATGTCAGAGATGATACTCAAAATTCAAATTTAAACACTAATCATACATATCTTGTTGTAGGAGACTTACCCTTGACTGTTGATATGTGGTCCTTACTGCAATGATCTTTGAATGCATGCTTTTTCTTGCCTTCTAAGAGCCCGATATTGAATCTGTTGTATCTATATAATTTCGGATCTCCAGGGTCTAAAATTTCGTCCTATGGTAGTCCTCTGAGTCCTCTTTCCAAAGCCACATGTAATATACCTAAGGGAGATAGTATGAGGTACAGAGGGAGGTACCCAAAGGGAATAATGTAATAATGGGATGGGCCATAGTAATAAATAAAATGGTTAACCCGTATCATGTAAGGGACCACAAGTAGTTAGCAATAATGTAATAAACCCATTGTATTAGATAGATGGTATTGAGGGAACCATGGTAATGACCCATGGTATTGTATGTATGAAGCCTATATAGAGGCTAGAGACTCCCCATTGAGAGATGTCAAGGAATATTGTATGGACAAGCATATGGCTTGTGGAGTGTTCTCTTTCCTTAAGGAGTGATTGTATGGTGTTACCCTACCTCAAGGGTTTGATCAATAAAGAAAAGCATTTCTATCTATTCTATCTTATTAATTCTGGGTATATTTGTATTTTCATATATCTCTGGGTCAGATCTATAACAAGTGGTATCAGAGCACTTTCTTGGGCAAAGCGGAGAATTTTTTTATTTTTTGCAGGAATTTTTTGGGCGGCAAGTTTGCAAATCAGATCTATACGTTCTGGTGCAAAATTTACAGAATCTAATTGCAGATCTGGGTTTTTTGCGAAAAAATACCCAATTTGAAAAAAAATCGGTCGAATCAGAGTCTAGACGAGGGAGATATCGCTGATTTAAAAATCAGTTGTGTTGTAAACATTTTTCAGGGCGGCGAGTTTGCAAATCAGATCTGTATGTTCTAGTGAAAAATTTGAAGAAACTAATTACAAATTTGGGTTCTTTGTGACAAAATACCCAATTTCAAAAAAAAATCGGTCGAATCGGAGTCCAGATGAGGGAGATATCGCTAATTTAAAATCAGTGCTTTTTCAAAAAAAATTGTGACGGCGAGACAATTGCAGCGCAAATATGAAATTTTAGTGCCTAGATCATGATTTCTATCACATGGGAAGATGCAGAATCACTGTTCCATTTCCGAAAACAGGTCATAATAAGGATTCTAAGCAATATTGATTGAACTGTGACCATTTTAAATTTTCGCCAAGTAAGTGATTTTTTCAAAACCCTCTTCATGGCCTCTAGAAATTAGTTTTTTACAGGAAAAGATGATGGCCCTACTATTGAAAATTTTATAGTATTTCATAAGTTTGACTTCCCGGGATGTTGGAAGGACAAAATAGGGTATTATTTGGAAGATGAGGCTGTTATATGGTGGAAATCACTTGACAGTGAGATTCTGAAGTTATGTCGTGCTGATGAAATTGAAGAACTACTTTTGGACAAATGGTCTCATACTAGAAAGGAGGAAACCAAAAAACCTAGCAAAGATTTTATTTTTACAGGAAAGAAGGAAACCAAAAAACCTAAAGGGTTATTTTCTGCTGGTATCTCCTTATTACAGGGTCATGGATTGATTTAGGAGAAGATCATTGTGTTTATAAATCCTAGCTGCAAGCATAATTTTATCAATGTTAATTTGGCAAAAAAATTGTAAGTTCTAGCAAAACACATTGAAAACACAAGTTGATAATGAGGATGTTCAAGTTTATAAATATTTGAAGCTTTCTATTGATAAGTTTGCGTTGCATTATGATTTTTATACTTCAAATATGGATAACATGGATGTTGTTTTGGGATATCCTTGGATGGAATTTGTTGATACTGTCAATATTAATGTGCAGAAGAAATTCATGAAGCTTTGGTATAAAAAGAAGAAAATTACATTGCAAAGTATTTCCATTAAGACCCAAGCAGAGATTATGGAGGCAGAAGCACAAAGTTCTAATGACAATGACACATCAGATGATGAACCTTTGATGGTCGACAACCAAACACAAACATCAAACCAGGTACCAAAAAAACAGGTAGTATCCAAGGAGGCTGAAGCAAAAAATGTTACAGGTACTGATACATCAGATGAGGAATCCGTGGTTGAAGTAATATTGGAAGATAAGCAACAACAGCAGGCACCACAACATGTACCAGATACCAATCAGGCTCCATTAGGTGGTGAATTAAAGAAAGATACACCGTTGGTTAAAACTTCAGCGTATCACCACCCACATCACCCCGCAAGAAAACAACCAACAAAATGGCAATGAATCAGCAACAAGGACAACAACCCCCACATGACAAATAGAGAGGGGTGACGATCCACCAACAACACAACAACACAAAAGAGCCATCAGGGTCAACTTCCATCTCAAGCGAGCGAGGCACCTTTCTCTTGGATGGATAGATGCACGTGCATGGTACCAGTGGATTACTCTTTTGAGTAGATCTTATTATTCGTGTTCTTCTTATGTTTCAGGGACGAAACATGTTTAAGGGGGGTGGAATGCAGTATACCTAGGGGGATAGTATGGGGTACAGAGGGAGTTACCCAAGGGAATAATGTAATAATGGGATGGGCCATAGTAATAAATAAAGTGGTTAACCAATATCATGTAAGGGACCACAAGTAGTTAGCAATAATGTAATAAGCCCATTGTATTAGATAGATGGTATTGAGGGAACCATGGTAATGACCCATGGTATTGTATATATGAGACCTATATAGAGGCTAGAGACTCCCCGTTGAGAGATGTCAAGGAATATTGTATGGACAAGCATATGGCTTGTGGAGTGTTCTCCTTCCTTAAGTAGTGATTGTACAGTGTTGCCCTACCTCAAGGGTTTGATCAATAAAGAGAAGCATTTCTATCTATTCTATCTTATTATTTATGGGTATATTTCTAAGTTGCACGAAACGGGGAAACGGGTACGAGTTTCGAAACGGGAAGCGATACGAAACGCGACCTCCCCAAATTTTGGAAACGGGGAAACGCGAATATATATATATATTGAAAATATTTAAATATATATATATATATATGTGTGCAATTATAAAGCATAAATGAAACATTATAATTTATTACACTTAAACATTACGATTTAATTTACATCACATTTACTCATGAATGATCACATAATGAAAATAAAAATATCGGAATATCCAAAAGCAACCTTTATTATATATCCAAATCTCAAAATCAGCCTTTATTTATATTAATATATGAGGCTGCAAGTACAATAAAGACTATAAGGCTACAAGAGAGAGATACAAATCAAGATTTTCTACATCCACATCCCATTCTTTAGAAGGACCACTATTGTATTGGGAGTCTCCTCCTACATAGTCGAACGACCTTAGTGCTGACTTGATTAAATACACGTTTCATACCCTAGTACCCTACATGATCTTGATTATTGGGAGTTTCCCCTGCATAGAGGGCTTGGTTCTCTTGATTAAATACAAGTTCCATACCCTAGTACATGATAAAATCCAATGGAAACATTGCAATCCCTCCAATCCTGAAATCCTGAAAAACAAACAAATCTGCTGGATTTTGAGTGAGATCTAAAATTCTACTTTCTCCATATGAAATCCAATGAGGGCGAAACCACTCTCAAACATCCTGAGTCATTTCATGGTAATGTTAAAAATTTAAGTAAAAGGATGAAAATGAAAAATAAAGGAGAATATCACTTTTACTTTAAGAATTTAACATTACCATGAATTGCATATCCCTAAATTCTAGAACATCCTAGAAACCCTAAAAAAAGTTAAAAACAAATTAAAAACCCACTGTTTTTTTGGGGAAACGTGGCCCGTACGGCCTGGAAACGGGTTTCCGGCCGTACGGTCACGTTTCCGTTTCGGGAAACGTGGCCGTACGGCTGGAAACGCGTTTCCAGGCCGTACGGTACGGGGAAACGCGTTTCGTTTCGTTTCCCCTGGGGAAACGACCCCTAGGGCCACGTTTCCTGCAACTTAGGTATATTTGTATTTTCATATATCTCTGGGTCAGATCTATAACACCACAGGTCTGATCAAGATTGGATTCTTCAAGAAATAGTTATGCACAATAACCCACGATGACCTGATTATAGATTAGTTCAGGAGAGCGAACTTGTACGAAGTGCCACGTGTCACTGTTGCGACCTTTGGCCCTGAAAACACTATTCAACAAACTACAGTTTATCCTCTTTTTGCGACTATTTTCGGAATTTGAATCCAATGCTCAGAGAGAAAGTTATGACGATTTTTCTAACATCACCTGTTTGACATGGAATTTGCGAGCCTACAAAAACCCTGACTTCCTCAGATCATATCTCTGAAAATGTAGCGAACCAAGATCTGAAATTCGGTCACGAGGTTCATCAAGATTGCGGCTCAAATGGGTTTTAATTTTAACTTCTGAAGCTTCGCAGAAAAAACGTTATAGCGAAAATGCCACGATGGCCTGTTTGAAGCCACAAAATCCCTACTAAAGGAGGATATGAGGGTCACTACTTATATGAATATCTTGAGTTGAGAGGATCCTTAACAAGTGAACATTGGAGGGATTTTAGGAGAAAAAAACATTATTAATTATTTACTATTCAATGACCACAACCAATTATGAGTGCCATGCCACAACCCCACAGGGTTTTAGCCCACTAACTGGGGTTACTAACTTCGTACACGAATATCTCTCAAACCATGAATAATTACGTGGCATGCCATATATCAACAGAAACATCTCGATGAGTAGAATCCATCTAGAAGATATTTGACTTAGAATAGAGTAAGTTGTCAAGTCAAAATGCCCATGCAAGATCGGGTAGCCCCTAGTCCTGCTTGGGTTGACATCAATGACAACCACTGATCAACACTCACATCATCAATGACAACTTTGTCAATTAGAAGGTATCGCCACTGCACTTCATCGTACCCAAACAATTTCTTCAAGTCACCTCATGATGTCTCATGCATCATGGTCTTCAATGAGGTCTTCAATCAAATCTTTGAAGGGTTGCTTCAACAAAAGGCTTATACTAGCTCAACAAGAACTTCAATAATGTTCTTATCAAACTGTCTTCAAACTAGTGCTGCTTCAAGAAATGGCTCCAATATGCTACTTAGAAATGAGCTCCAAATCCTTCAATCAATCCCAACTCCAAATATGATGCCCAAAACACTGTTATAATTCTTTCCTCCAAACAGAATCAAAGGATGTGATACTTCTAAATGCTACTACTATAATCTGAGTTTCTTCAAAGCCATAAGTCTGAGCAGCACCACAGCTCCTAGTCTGAGACACTACAATTAAGTCTCCTTACTAAACTTTCCACTGAGGTGACTACCACTACAGGACTGACTGAGTACTAAAGCTAGCCTCCAAAACTTGTTCGCTTCCTGTCACAAAACCGAGTTGAACAAGTGTCACTTTCTTAAGGTAATCTGAGCTTCAATAGGTATGTTCACAAGTGTGACTATTTGAGCTTCACTGGACTGTGTTAATATATCATGCTACAAGTCTGGGGTGATGACAAATCTGAGGTGAGGTCTTCTGTGACTGCTGGTCTTAGCTTTTTGAATGAGTTTCCCCACAAATCTGACCTTTCAACCGAGTTGCAATGATGAATGTCTTGGGTTATTTCTTACAGGTCCAAGGATATAAGTCTTTTCTTCTAATCCAAGTTGTTGTGTGACTACAGAACTCACAATCTTAAATTCTAGGTTGAGAGTAGCTGTATCCTTATTGAATTTCCCAAACAGTGATCTGAAATAGATGTTACATGAACAGTGATCTAAAACTGTTGCAGAGGTCAAAGTCCGAAGTTTCAGTCCAAGGTATAATGCACAATTTGAGGTATGATAGGCTTTGTCCGAGTTATATAGTCAGCGAATAAACAGATCTGTTTTTCTCTGTGTCAATTACGTTGTCCTGTGGTGATCAGGCCCAACCAACATTCGTTGTTGTCCTTTTTTGTTAAGTCATATACTTTTCTCCCTTCTGTTCACTCATTCGAGCTACTGTAGATTCTGTGATAATGACCAAATTTTTTTTCTAGGGAATGAGGTCCGAACCCTTATAAATAGTGATTTTTGCAAAGAAGAGCAAACAGACATGTCACTAAAGGTAGGCCAACTTGGGTAGGCTAGCACACGTTGGCTTATTGTCATAAATAAATTTCTTAACTTCAAAAATCTATTTCTCCCAAACCGGTTGGAGTTTCGGGCTAAGTAATAGCTAAGTAATTTTTAATGTGACTGGTCCTTTATGAGTGCAGAAATGGAGGCAAGGCAGAATGCCTTTGAGTGTAGGGCTTCTTCATGGCTTAATTCCTTCGATAATTATTTTCACAATCATGTCCTTGTCATGTCCTTCTCTTCTTCAATGTAGGATCACTATCACGCTTGCCTTCTTCAATGTAGTGTCACCATCATGCTTGCCTTCTTCATCATGTCATAAATGATGTGTTGTTAATCATATGCTACATCATGTCATCGAGGTAGGACATGTCATCATCAAGGTTACCAGAGGTAAGATCACACAGTCATGTCATCCAATGTATGTTTTCTAGACCTTCATCAAGTGCAGTGATATGCTAGTCTTTCATTATGATCAACAAGATTTGTAGTCATCCTCTGGCATCTTCAAGAGTATTTTTCATCCCGGTCATCACTATTGACATCAATGACAACCTAGATTAACATTATGTTCCTTAGCCTCTCCACCAATTTTCATGGCTAGAGCACATTCGATGCTACCACAAATCAACACTCCCTCTTAGCGAGGAATGTGCTCTAGTAATGATTAACCATAGAAACATCACACTAATCCTCCGCATCGATACCTGTGTTGATGCTTGGCCTGTTGCCTCACATCCACTGCACTGCTACATCTTGTCCTGCTTCCCATGATACTACCACTGCCACTGCTACATCTATACTACAGCTCCCTCTCAACATGCTGCATCATGTTGCCCATAGCACTACCATTGCTAACTATTGCACTGCAACTGAGTTACCGAGAAGTAACTGACTTCACCCAAGCACTAACATCCTGGTCAGCCTAGAAGCCTTGTGATGCTGAAGCTGCCTCAACTACTATCCTTTGCTCCCACTGCTGCCACTTCGCTGCTGCAAACACCTCTGTGCCTCTCGCACTACTGCAACCTCTGCTACGCTGCCACAAACTAATGCATTCTAGCCCTACCTTGCTGCTCCACCACACTTTGCTCCAACCGACACCTGTCATCATGCTACTGTCGTTAAGGGCTCCCGTAGTCGGATGTGATCCGTGAGTTTGGGCACCTCAAGGATCCTGCCCTTAGTATGTAGTCCTCCTGACTACAACTCGATGCCTCCCCACCTATTCTCTAGAGGCACATGAGCACTCATGGCACAATTGTCATTAGTCTCAACTTCTTTCTCCGCCTTAGCTAGAGCTGCCTTTGAATCGGAAGCCTCTCCCTTGTTTTTCTTCCTGGGACACTGGGATGCATAATGTCCCAGCTCCCCACAATGGAAGCACTTAACCTTGGAAATGTCCTTCTTCTTCCTCTTCCCTTGTTGTCTCGCAGATGCTAGAGCCGCATCCTCCTCCTCTTTCTTGATTCGACTTCCCTTGCCACTACTCCCCGCCTTGGTCATCCTCCTGATCTCTTCCTGGCAAAGCGTTGCCCACATCTCCTCCCAAATGGGAAGAGTAGCCCTGCCTAAAATACTTTGGACAAATGTCTCCCACTCCTCGGAGACTGCATTCAGGGCAGTCCTGACCATAAATTCTAGATCCGGTGTAGACCCCACGAAAGTAAGTTGGTCGCGAATCTCCTGCAACCTGAGAAGGAACGGATCTATCTGCTCTCCCTTTTGCATCTAATATGACCGCAGTTGATTCTCCAATAGCATCTTCCTCTACACGGAAGAGCCCTGGTATAAGGTGGTCAGCGCCTCCCACATCTCCCTTGTTGTGTTCTTCTCAGCAATATGTGGTATGACATGATCTTTGACCCCATCTAGGATCAAGCATTTTGCCTTCGCCTCGACCTCCTCATACTTTTCATTAGCAGCTGGGTCAACTGGGATAGCTACGGTTTTCAAGGCAAAGTCCTTGATGCGATGTCTGTCCAAGATTGCTAGGATCCTGGCCTTCCAAATGACAAAGTTGGAAGCCCCGTCCAACCTGTCCTGATCCCTCAATCCATTGACTGCCATTTCAACTCCTCTTCTGGACTCCCTCTGAGTCTCGACTCCCCTCTTGGAAATCTCCCTCTAAGTCCTGATTTCCCTTCTAGAAATCCTCTGGCCAATTGTCGAACCACTCCTCTCCAATCCTCCTTGCAACTACAACTCGGATCTGGATTCCTTGGCTAGAAATCCATCGAGGTAGTGACTCCCTCTACCTTGGTTCCGTCTCCTTAGACACTGTTCTATATCGACAAAAAAAACCGTCCCACCAGCTCCTCAAATTACAATCTGCCCACAACTCCCCAAGCCCTGGAAATTGAAGAAACTAAGCCCTTTAGGCTCTGCGCAATCTCGGCAAAGGTTGAATCTGCTCCTCCTGGCCTAGCTGAGAAAGATGATCGGGCACTGCGTAGGTTTGATCTACCCCTCTCTGCCTCTGTGTTGGCCCTCCTCCTGGCTCGAAATGATGATGCAGGCTCTACGTCACTTCTTCTCTTATTGCTTCTGCTTGGAAGAGCATTGTCTCTCGGGACAGCTGCTACTGCTGCAAATTTCAGATTTCTGTTGGTGCCTTCAGTCCTCCTGTGATCTGCAATGCTCTGATACCATGTTGAAATTTCTAAGTCTAACACATCAGAAATCCCTACTGCATTATCTGGTTTATTATCTCCTACTTGTTCTTTCCATTAACAAGTTATTTATAGATATAAATACCGAAATAAATGCAAATGCAACCTTAACTCATATACAGATCAACAACTGAAATAACTGAGACAATCAGACAAGGGACACCGTTATTTTTGGACAATCGTCCCCGAAAAACCCAATGCGGGAAAATTGGTGCAGCAGATATGAGGGTTTTATTATTATGCAGTTTCTGAATACAACTAGGGTGCCAAAAATGGCTCACCCTTCAAAGAATTTCCTTGGCAGAAGTACCTCTCCTCGAAGACAGATATTCTGGCTGATCAGCAACCGAATGATTGATCCCACAGCAACTTCGACAGTTCCTTAGCTGGACAGCGAAAGATGCTCCAAGCTTCTCTCTGGAACTGCGTCACCTTCCAAGGACTGTGTCACCCTCTACAGCTCTACGTCAGCTAACCAGCTCTCAATTTGCCCCATGAAAATTCCTCAGCGCTGCCTCTACAGCCCAGCGTCAACTCTACAGCCCTTTGCGCAACTTCTGTTGCCTCTGCATCAACCTCTTGGCCTTTTGCATCAGCCTCTTGGCCCTCTACATCTTCTACGCTGGCCTCCTCAGCCTCTACGTCAGTCCTGGATGCCTCTGCGTTAGCATTCCTAGGCTCTGCACTGTCTCTCCGGCACTTTCTTTGCCTCTCTGATATGTATTCTTGGCCTCCTGCCGAACTGCCCCTCACTGCAACAGATCACTAACTCAATTTCTCAACAAACCCTGCCCCAGAAAATCGAATTCTTGATCAACTTGGTGTATCTCCAACTAACCCTCAAGCCTCCTCTTATACTTTTTATGTTGATGATTCAACGATCGAGATTAAGTCCCTAATCAATAACTAAGATTAGATTTGGCTTGATCCTCGTCATTTAGAACTTTCTCACTCATTTTATATTAATACACATCAATATTTTAATTTTCCTAAGTTTAGACTTAGGAACCCCATTAAAAATATTAATTATTTTAATATCTCTCCATCTGGATGGAATTTCCCCAAACGATTTTTGGGTCTTGGAGATCTTATGTGCCTTAGCCTCTCCACCAATTTGCATGGCTAAAGCACGTCCGATGCTACCACAAATCAACATGTTGGGCCTATAAGCCCTAAAAAAATTTCAAACCCTCGCCAAAAAATTAAATTTGCTTCAGATCTTCAATTTCACCGCAAATTCTTCAATAGTTGGCCTTGCAAAAAATTCTAGAGAATAGATCTTACCCTCAAGGGCCTAGATACTCTAATCCAACAAATCTTCTTGAGAATCACCTACACAAATAAATTTACAAATACCCAAAACCACAATATCTACAAAAATTCAAAATCCCAAAACCCCAAACCCTGCAAAACAATGGTTAGAAAATTATTTTACAAAAAAAAAATTTACAAAATATTTACAAGATATGTACAAATATACAATGCTTGAGAAAATAAAATATTTTGAGAGAGAATTTTTTAAATAATGATAATGGCTTAATGCATTTCTAAATATTAGGGCATTAACCACGACCTTAGCAAAGTAAGAAAATCACATAAATTTCTCGGAGTCCAAACAAGGTCGACCTGTGCCGACAGTCTGTGAACTTGGAGCGCAAGGGTTGGGGAACCTGCAAACTCTATATATTTATTCAAGAAAACTTGTTAAACATATGATGAATCAGATCACCTAAGATAGACCCAAAATCTACCAATAGAATGTTCTTATCACCATCTAATGAATAAACAAGCTTATAAAATTTTAAACATAATATAGGAAAGTACATACCCGACACATACCACAAATCAATGAGACAAAGACACCATGAATTGTACCCCAAAGACTTTTATTATGAAATTCAAACGTTCCCAGCAGAACAGTGGCTTCACTCTAACTCTACAAAATTTACACTAACCAACGATCAAGATCAAGATGCTCAATAGAGGCAAAATGCCCTACATTTATAGAGAAATTCCTTCAAGTGGAAAATAATGGCTAGTTGGCTTGATCCCTGTCAAAATAATCTTGACCTATGATAAATATTTGATAATATATTAATCTCTGCCATCAAAAATAATTATTTTTGAGGAATTTTCTAATTTCTCATCAAAACCATTTTTTATTAACTCAAAAATAATTATTTTGAGCTAATTTCCTCAAAAATTTGACTTTACCTCAACCGCCAAGGTCCAAGGATCGAATTTTTCTTGAAATTTCCAATATTCCCTTGGTGAGGGCCTCCAAAAATTAATTTCTTTAAGACCCACCAATTTTTCTAACATTTTAATTTTGACTCTAAATTAATTAATTTTCTAGCTTAGGATTTAATTTTTATTTTTGCCTGAAAAATTAATTAATTGACTCATGAGGGGATTAATTATTTTTCCACCCTCAAATATTTCAACCATGATGTCTAAGTATGAGGGACCATGCACGAAAATATTTTTTACATAAGATTTTACAATAATTCAACCTCCAAAGGGGGAATACCCGTTCATTACAAACCCTCATAGAACTTACCCAATTCTACGACACAATATGATCTAGTAGACCAAGTGACTTTTAATAAAATAATTTAGCCAAATAGCTTAAATTATTCCCAAATCACTGTTATAGACGACTCAACTAAAACACTAGGACTCACCTAGGACCTTGACGATAAATTTCACCCTAGCTTTGGGCTGAAGCTGAAGGGAAAAACTATGTCGATCATCCGTGTTTAAAAACACAGATAATCAGTGAGACGAAAAACCTCCTAACATGAAATTTGTCAACAAAATAATAGGCTTATCTAGGTTGTTACATACATACACAATCTTACTAGCATCATTTACATTACAAATTTGCAGAATGGGTTTACAATGGCTCAAAAAGCTATTGATTGATGATCCTGATCTCTGAAAAAAAATTTGGCACAACTGCTTCCTTGAAACTTTGACAAAATGTGTGCAACATCTAGCTCCATATGGGGACACGTTGCTTCCATGAAGTAACGTGAGAATCCCAGAATCCTGGATCCAAGAAAACATAAGTCCATCAAATAGATATTCATTCATAATCAAAATCATCATGCATATATAGAATATCTATTGGAATAGAAAAATCTATTCTAACAAACTGAAATATAAAACATAAGTGCATAAAATAAAACTAACTAATGACATAAATGAAAAGGAGTAGGGTTAGAGATACTATACAAAGATGCCCTATGGCATCAGATGTCTTCAACATAGTGCATACTGAGCATCTGCCAACTCTCCAGCAAGTCTGTGGGTTGTTTCTCGGATGTGCCATGCTCGATCCTGCATATCGTAGAACTCTGTCTTATCCGAATATCGAGTTGCTCCTGACCATCGAATGCATCAAACCTCTTCCTTCTTCTCTTTCGCTTTTTACGTTTGCTCTCGACAAGATGTGATGTTGATGTTGATGTGATCAATGTGCAACTTTCTATCTAATTTGGACAACGCTCATACGAAAATTTGGAACGTCCAAGACTTTTGTGACCTGCTCTTCTTTATTTTCATGAACCTGATCTGTTATGACTGGTGGATCAATCTTGCAAGCATCAACCTGATTCTTATCAATTTCCTTCTTGCCTGGATCATCTTCATTTAACCATTTCTCAATGGAAGTAATGACTTCTTCATAATAAGATGAAGGTTGCATTGTGAGTTGGGAGGCTCATGTTTTGTGTCCTTTGGTCTTGGTTGGAGTTCCTAAACCTGTGATTTTTTCATTATCTACAGCTTATTTTGAAGAATGATTTGTTTGCTTCTTATGGCATTCATTTGATTAGAATGCTCATCCTTCATAGCATTGATTTCTCTGGCATGATTCTCCTCCATGGTATCCATCATATTCTGAAAGGTGATCGTCTGATTACACTACGTAACTTCCATAACCTGTAACCTATTCTGAAGAGCCATCTGACTGGCTTGCATGTCCTTTATCACTTTATCATGATTTATTTGAATAGAACTCATTTCTTCCTTATGATTTGCTTCCATAGTGATCAAATAATTTTGCATGGTGGTCATCTGATTGGAGTGATTAACTTTCATGATTTCTAGCTCCTCATCATGCTTTTCTTCTATGGCCAATAATTTGGTATACATGGTTCTCATATCCTTGGCGTGATCTGCTATTAATCTTTCTTGATTAAGTTCCATGGTTTTCATCAACTGTGCTTAATTGAATTGCATGTCTTTAACCATTTGATTCAATTCCTTGATAAGATGCTTATCATTTTCTTGTCCATCATCAATATTAATCAAATTAATACTGATCCTTCATTCCTACCTTTCCACTATCGAGGATTCTTCTTGCAACGACACAGGTGGATTCATCATGAGAATGGTCACAAGGTCCGCAATATGGCAAAGATTGACATCGAGCATTTTCTTGAACACTTTTTATGTAGGTTAAGTACCTTACAGGATCACCTTCCTTTATATTGTAATTTGCACAAAAAGCATTGACGATGGCTTGTAAGGAATCAAAAGACTTGTCAGGGAAATCACAAAACCAATTCCTAGCATCACCTTCCAAGGAAAGGACAGAGAGCCGCATCTTGATGTCTTCATGATTATAATGTGAAGAGTCACAAAAAATTAACATACAACGAGTAAACTTTTTTGATAAGATTTGTAGCAATGATTGCATCACTACCTGTGAAAGAAGGCAATTTATTAATAGCCCCTTTCGGAATATTATGAGAGATGTCAGTAAAATGCAAAGGGTCGAACAAGTCACTCATGATGACTTATTTAAGGGGAAAAGGGGCTAATGGATGCTAGAGAGAAAGATCCTTGTTCAAGAAAAACAAGAGATCCACAAGAAGCGAGCCTCTAGCAGAAATTCTTGCAAGAAACGAAAGAAGTGGAGTCGCCACTTGAACATGAATTTAAATCCGAAATCCAAAAGGCAAAAGCCAGAAATTTAGTCAGGGAGAAGCAGATGGATATCACGGAGGGCTTCTTGTCTAAGAAAAAATGGATGAATAAGTGGAGTCACCACCCAAACAGGAAACCAATCAGAATGTCCAGGTGCTAAAAGTGCAAATAGAGAAGACGAGAAGATTAGCGAGAGGAAAATGTTCAGAAATCAATGCAAGTAGATTAGGGTTTGATTCCTCTTTCTTGATAATTACTTGTGAGTTATGCTGGCTTCTTTTACTTCTTTATCATCTTATCTTTCATCAAGAAATTACCATATTATGTGTGTATGAAGATCACAAAACAAGAGACACAAGATGTACGCACTATGCCAGGGCAAAACCCCCTCAAGGGGAAAACCTAGTCAAAAATTCTCTTCCTTCAATAATATTCTTTGAGACTCTTCAACCTATACAAAGACCAAACCTTCCCTCCACACCAAGTCAGACTTCCAGATCTTCGACCCCTTTGCAGCAGCGCTTCCACCCCAGCAACTTCGATGTAGGAATTTACAGGGTAAGTTCCTCAAACAAAACACCAAAGGACACCGCTCACAAACAGATCACAGATCAATACACCAGTATTTTGACGTGGTTAAAACCCTCAAAGTTTAGTAAACTTCGCCTCTGTGAGAGCCTTTGTAAAGATGTCTGCAACTTGATCATCTGTTGAACAATATTGCACTTCAAGAACATGGTCATGAATGAGCTTTCTGATGAAGTGCATGTGCAGTTCAATGTGTTTGCTGCATTGATGTTGGACTGGATCTTTGCATAGTTGAATGGCACTTTGATTATCACACCAAAGTGTAGTCGGATGTTGCTGCTGAAAGCCAAATTCTGACAGGATCTGACGAAGCCACAAGGTTTCCTTACTAGCTTCTACGGCACCACGATACTCTGCTTCTGCTGAAGAAAGAGAAATGGCACCTTGTTTCTTGCAAGCCCATGTAATAGGTCCTGAACCAAGAGTGAACACATAACCTGCAGTAGACTTCCGATCATCAGGGTCACCAGCCCAATCGGAATCAGCGAAACCAACCAATAGAGGAGCTGCTTCGGCACTGTAATGAATCCCAAACTTAACTGTACCTCGAACATAACGAAGTATTCTTTTAGTTGCTTTCCAATGACTTTCATGTGGGTTTTGCATAAACCGAGCAACAAGGCCAACAACAAAGGAAAGGTCAGCACAAGTATGGGTTAGATACAAAAGTTTTCCTACAAGTTGACGGTATAAGGTAGCATCAACTTCAGGAGAAGTAAAAGTGACTGAAAGTTTAACTCCAGACTGAAAGGGAGAAGGGGCTAGCTTACAGTCTTCCATGTGAAAATGGCGTAGAATATCACAGGCATACTTGGACTGGGAAAGGGAAATACCTTCCTTGGATTGCAAGACTTGAAGACCAAGAAAATAATGTAAGTGTCCTAAGTTTGTCATTTCAAACTTCCTTTTAAGGCTAGACTTCACATGATTTATAAAGTTGGGATCACTACCAGTCAGGATAAGATCATCAACATAAAGAACAAGAATGATAAGAGACTTTCCCACTTTCTTGGTGTAGACAGTATTGTCAGAATGACACCTAGAAAAGCCATTTTCTAAAAGAAAGTTATCCATTTTGGCATACCAAGCTCGAAGAGCTTGCTTGAGAACATAAAGGGATTTCTTAAGCCGACATACAAGGTTAGAGTCTGTTTGTATAAAGCCAATAGGTTGTTCCATATAGATTTCTTCATGCAAGTCCCCATGCAAGAAGGCAGATTTAACATCCATCTGATGGACTTCCCATTTGAAAGGGGCAGCAAGGGAAAGAACAAGGCGGAAAGAGTTCATTTTGGAAATAGGGGAGAAGGTTTCAGTGTAGTCAATGCCTTCAACTTGTGAAAAACCCTTAGCAACAAGACGAGCTTTATGTTTATCAACTTTCCCATCTGGTCCATACTTGGTTCTGTAAACCCATTTGCATCTAACAAGTTTTCGTCCCTTTGGTAGAGTAACAAGATCCCATGTATCATTTGCCAATAATGAATGATATTCTTCATTCATAGCTGATTCCCAATCTGGATGCCCTGAAGCTTCTGCAAAGGTGTCAGGATCATAATTCACTGAAGCTTGAGCCAGTAAAGAAGAGGCTCTATCAAACTGAGAATGTGTACGTCGCTGATCTATAGGATCACCGGCAAGATCACCTGCTGCATCTTGAGTAGCACAGACCCATTTTGGAAGCTGAGGAGCTAAAGGAGGATCCTGAGAAGGTGGGAGAGGATTGTAATCCTCACTTTCATCATCTGAAGAAGAAATATTTTCAAAAGTAGAAGAGATAGGGAGAGATGGCACATCCGCCGAACTAGGTTCGTAAGCCGATATATTTTCAGCAAACTTTACATCTCTTCTAATGATAGCATTTTTGGACTTAATTGGAATAAGTCTATATCCTTTGACATCTTCAGAATATCCAACAAAAATACATTTTTCACTCTTAGGTTCTAAAGCTTTGTGTTTCTCATCTAGAATATGGGCACATGCTTCACTTCCAAAAACACGAAAGCGACTTACATTTGGTTTAATTGAGCTCCATGCTTCTTTTGGAGTGATATTCTTTAAAACCTTAGTAGGAGTGCGATTTATTATGTAATTTGCACAGTTAATTGCTTCTGCCCAAAAATTAAGATCAAGTCCTTTAGATTGAAGCATACAATTAGCCATTTCCTTTAAGGTGCAATTCTTCCTTTCAGCTACACCATTTTGTTGTGGAGTATATGGAACAGTATGTTGCATTTGAATTCCATGCTCAGTGCAAAAGTTGATGAATTTGTTGTTAACATATTCTCCGCCATTATCAGATCTTAGCTTAAGAATTTGATGTCCAGATTGTTTTTCAACAAAGGCCTTAAAGGCCAAGAACATGTTAAATACTTCACTCTTGAGTTTTAAGAAGTATACCCAAGTGCGTCTAGAGAAATCATCAATGAAAGTTAAGAAATACTTGTAGCCAAAGAATGAAACAACTGGAAGTGGACCACATAAATCACTATGCACAAGCTGTAAAGGGGCTGAAGCGTGCCAAGAGGCACGTTTTTCAAAACTATCCCGATGATGTTTTCCGAGTACACATCCGGAACAAACACCATCTCTGCAAGATACCATTGGAAGACCTGTCACCATATTTTCTTTACATAGATTCTGAAGGGAGCGATAGTTTAAGTGACCAAATCGCTCATGCCAAAGTTTGCTCACTTCATCGTTATGAGCAACAAATACCGAGGGAAGATTTGATGACCCAAAGTTGTGAAACTTATACAACCTTGTAGAATCATCAGCAATGCCAGTAGCTAAAATCTGTCTAGGATCTCTTAGGTCCTTAATTACAACATCGTGAGGTGAAAATTCAACAATTTTACCTTCACCTGAATGAGTTATCTGATATACAGATAGAAGGTTGCAGGATAAGGTTGGAACACATAATACATCATTAAATTGACCATTGTCTATATGAACAATTCCAGTCCCTACAACACTAAGAGATCTATCAGCACCAACATATATATTTTTGGTGTTACAATCATTTAAAGAAGAAAAAATGGCTTTGTTTTTGGCCATGTGATAAGAAGCTCCAGAATCAATGAGCCACTCATGAGAATGAGAAGAAGAAGATACATTTAGTGCATAGCCAAACCGAGATGCTTGAAAGCCACATGCAAAAAGTGCTATTCCTGAAGAAGAAGTTGAAGTTGAAGAGTGCTCCAAATGGATGTTATGCTTCTTCATTGCTGCTTCCAAGGCTTCCATCTTCTTAAAGCATTTGGATTCTAAGTAGCCATCTCGATTACAAAAGTTGCAATGTCTATCAGTCTTCTTCCCTTTGTTTTTATTTGTCTTATCATTTTGTTGAAATGATTTTTCATTTTGAGGCTTAAATTGCTTAGGACCCTTGTTTGGTTTAGGACCATTCCTTTTAGGATACAACTTCTTAAGATTCTTTGAATTTGGTTGCTGCTGGGCAGCTAACACTTTCTTAGAAGAGTTTCCAAGATTAAGAAGACCAAGGTGTAAGAGTTTTTCTTGTTCTCTTATTAAAAAATCACAAAAGGAATCAAAGGAAGGGGACTTGTAGGCTTGTCCTTGAGAAATGAAGGCTTCTCTTGTAGAATGGAAGGTGGAAACAAACACAGAATAGGCTCGTCCCAACTTAGTAAGAATGGAATAGATAAGGTTACTATCTTCTTTCTTAACCTTAACACCTTTCAAGAGAAGTCTAAGGGTCTTGAACTTGGACAAAAAATCTTCAATGCAAGAAAAATTATTGGGGTCCAATGTAAGCAACTCATTTTCGAGTTGATGGGCTTTAAGTTCATTTTTAATTCCAAAAACTTTAGTGATCTGTTTCATTGCTTCCTCAGGAGTATCAAGTTCTGCAATATGGAATCTAAGATCTGGAGAAATAGACATCCCTATCAACCCTCGTGCTTGATCTTGCCTATTTTCCCATTTAGCTGCCTTATCTTCATCTTTCGGTTTGGTTTATTGGCTTGAGGCTATTCTGTAGAGACCTTTACTTCTAAGTAAATCCACAATGTAGGACCACCATTGGAAGTAGTTGGTGTTGTCAAGAATAACTTGGCATGGACTTTCCATTTTAACAGAAACTGAAGCTATAGATGCTGAAACTAAGTATTCCAATGGAAAGATCTTGAAAAATTAGGCTGGTTCAAAAAAACGACTCTGAAAACGGCTTCCGGATGAAGAAGTTATGGCTTTTTGAAGAAAATTTGATGAAGATGCCGACGAAGTGCGGGAATGTGCAGAAATGAATGATAATGTTAAAAAAAATCAACGCCCTTTCCAAACATAATCTAATTAGCTCAACAAAAAGAAGACTTGAACTCAAGACCTCTACTCTCATAAAGTAGCTTTGGACCAAGTGAGCCAAACTAAAAGTTTAGTAATTTTTGGAAAAGAGGAAGGGGTTTTTTTTTTTTTTAGTCGCTAAAGCTTTGGGCTGCGTGCTTACTTTGAGAAAGCTCTTTTTCTTTACAAAACAAAAAACACAAAACCCAACACGGACATACAAAAAAACGAACCTTACGGCTCGATGTTAGCTTTAGCCGAAAACTAAATATTTTCCTCAATGTTTCTGATTTTCCGAGATCACAGTAAGGCGCAACAGAAAAGAGCATACGCATGAGAAAAATCCTTCCTTTCTGTTTCTGATTTGCCTAGATCGCACAGAGTCGCGGGGCAAAGAGCATACGCAGAAATGAAAGGTATAGATCCGGTAAAAAAAAGATCTAAATAAACCGAAATAATAAACAGAGAGAAAATAACTAGAAACTGCAAAAAAAAACATTGTATACCTCTAGATCTTAAAAATGACGTAGCTAGGGCTACCAGAAACCTTTTCGCGTGAAACGAAAGGGGTTCCTCACTAGAACAGATGCTCCTAACACAACAGAGCAGTCCTCTCGGCCCGAAAGCAGTCAGAAACAGTAGATCTAGGAAACGGTAGTCGGATGCAATTCTACCGGCTTCAGATTTGGATCACCAACGGACGCGGCCCTCAAATAGCTTTGATACCATGTAGGAATTTACAGGGTAAGTTCCTCAGACAGAACACCAAAGGACACCGCTCACAAACATATCACAGATCAATACACCAGTATTTTGACATGGTTAAAACCCTCAAAGAGGGAAACAGTCCACGGCCTGAGCCAACGCGGCCACTTCAGGCAATTTATTAATAAAAGAATGAAATTTTACGTAAGCTTCTCTCATGAACGGTTAACCTACAAATGACCCTCCATGCTCTTTAAATAGAGATCATGGACCAATCGGGTGTTAAGTCACGGATCAAGTGTCGGTAATACCGAGGAGAGAATGAACCGTCAGATCACTACATATCGTGATCGTCGGATTGTAAGTTACAAAAGTACATAGTAAAGAAACACACTTTACCTAACTCTACACTAGACCAAGTTATACTTAACTATTTCCTATGTGTCGGAATATCCTAACATTTGATTCCATCCTTCTCCTGAACAGATTCACAAGCAATTTCCTAAGCCATATGGCTTTGCACGAAGCTGTGCTAGCTGCCATATATTCTTCTTCAGCTGAGCTCAAAGCCACGGATTTCTGTTTCCTACTACACCAGGAGGTCATTCCTGATCCAATGTTGAAACAGTACCC
Source organism: Pinus tabuliformis (assembly GCA_031772625.1). Classification (NCBI taxonomy): domain Eukaryota; kingdom Viridiplantae; phylum Streptophyta; class Pinopsida; order Pinales; family Pinaceae; genus Pinus; species Pinus tabuliformis. Next base: position 50,942,731 of record CM062805.1, on the reverse strand, counting down.
AGTTGTACTTTTCCAATCTACTGAACTTCTAGCCCAATCTACATTAGTGAACCCACTCAACCTGATTTCATTACCTTAGGTGTACAATAGTCCATGCTCGATTGTTCCTTGTATATACCTAAGAACATGTTTAGCTGCTGCCCAATGCGCCCTCTTGGGTTCCACCATGAACTAACTGAGGGTGTTGACAGCGTAACAAATCTCTGGCCTGGTATTGACCAGATACATCAGGGACCCTATAAGTTGCCTGTACAAGGTGGGATCAACATCTGTATCTTCTGATGCATCAATATTCTTCCAATTGGTGAACATTAGAGTAGCCATAGGTCTACAGTCCTGCATCCTGAATCTCTTCAAGATCTCTGTAGCATATCTCCCTTGTCCAAGGAAGATCTCACCCTTCTGCTGCCAAACTTCCAACCCCAGAAAATAATGCATTTATCCCAAATCCTTCATGTCGAATTCTGTGGCTAAGTTCTTCTTGCAGTCTTTGATGAGCCTGGATGATCCTGTCAGGAAAATATCATCCACATATAAAACTAGGATTAGAGGTTCATTCTTGCAGTCTTTGATGAGCCTGGATGATCTTGTCAGGAAAAGATCATCCACATATAACACTAGGATTAGAGGTTCATTCTCTACAACAAGATAGTAGAGATTAGGGTCTGCGTCACTCTTGACAAACCCCATCTTCTGCAAGTAGCCATCAATTCGACCGTACCATGCTCTAGGTGCCTGTTTAAGCCCATACAAGGCTTTCTTTAATCTGCATACATGAGATTTCTTCTCATGTGTCTCAAAACCCTCTGGTTGTTCAATGTATACTTCCTCTTCTATTACCCCGTTCAAGAATGTCGTCTTGACATCCATCTGATGAATCTCCCACCCCATCTATGCTGCAAGAGATATCACGGTTCTAATAGAAGTATACCTGGCTATTGGGGCGAAGGTTTCTTCGTAGTCTATCCCTTCCTTTTGAGCATACCTCTTAGCCACAAACCTGGCTTTGTATTTCTGCACATTGTCATCTGCAGCATATTTGACCTTGTAGATCCATCTCGAACCTACCACTGACATGTCCTGAGGCCTAGGTACTACTTCCTAAACATCATTGACCAGAGTTGTATTTCTCCACCATAGCATCTACCCATACTTGATGTTGAACAACCTCCTAAAAACTAGAAGGTTCCCCAACCTGAGCTACTAAGGCCTGGTATCTGTCTGGCTGTCTTTGCTCCCTTTTATTATTCTTGGGTGCACCAATGAAGTCCTCTGCATCCCGTAGAATCTGTCGAAATTCTCGGCTCATTCTTCCACTGGTAGTAGGCACATCTATCAGCTCTTCTTCTTCCTGAGATTCCTCCTGTTCTGAAGCTTTGTCTTCAAGAGAATTTCTGGTACTAATTCCTGCTGGTCAAAGTGGTTGGACCAATGGCTCGTCTTTCGACTGCTCCTCGGAAGGCATTTCTTGAGACTTTCTGAAAGCTCTGCCCTCCATGAACTTTACATCACACCAAACTACAACCTTCCTACTCCCTGGAAGATAGACTCTATATGCCTTAGCATTCTCACTATATCCCACAAGATATCCTTTCTCAGTAGTTTGATTTAATTTCTTTCTATTTTCTTCGGGTATATGGCAATACGCTAAACTCCCAAATATCTTGAAATGACTAACTTCAGGTGTCTTCCCGGTGAAGACCTTTTCCGGAGTGATTTTTCCCAATGCCTTGTGTGGAGTCCCATTCTGGACATAAACTGTCGTGCTGCATGCTTCTTCCCAAAGGAATTTAGGCATATCCTGATCATACAACATTTCCCTAGCTGCTTCCACAATAGTCATGTTCTTCCTTTCTACTACTCCATTCTACTCCGAATTGTAGGGAGTTGTCCACTCTCTTCTGATGCCCTTCCTAGCGCAAAAATCTATGAAGTTCTTGTCAACATATTCTCCACTGTTGTCTGAGCCAACACTTTTATCTTCTTTTCTATCAGATTCTCCACTAGAGCCTTGAACTCTTTGAATCGACCAAAAACCTCATCCTTGGTTTTCAGAAAGTAGATCTAAGTCTTCCTAGAATGGTCATCGATGAAGGTGACGAAGTATTTGGCACCACTAAGATCTTTTGTGGACATCAGTTCACAGATGTCTGAGTGTATCAATCCTAGCACACTCTTAGCCCTATTGTTACTTCCGGAAAATGCTGCTTTAGCATACTTGCCCAGAGCACACCCTTTACATACATCGTTGCGTTCGGTACTTAGTTCTGGAACTCCTGATACAGTTTTCCTGAGAATTCTCAGAGCCCCATGGCGTAAGTGTCCCATCCTCCTGTGCCATAGTTCATTCAAATCTTTGTCTCCATTACTGCCTATTAGTGCCATTGGTGATTCTAGTTGTAACCTGTACAATTTGTTACTTCTGATTTCAATCTGGGCCTTCTTTTTCCAACTCCGGTGTTTGACATATACTTTCTACTTAATGAAGAAAACATCATAGCCCTTGTTTTGAAGTTGAGATACGGAGAGTAAGTTCATCCCCAATCCTAGCACATGCAGCACATTGGTTGATCAAAGCCGCCCTCCTGCTTCGGTTTGAAATACTACAGTATCGCTTCCTACTGGGGTACACTTTGCCTTATTTCCCATGGTGATCTGAAAATTCATTCTTTCTTCTTGATAATCTGAAAAACATTCTCAGATTCTTGTCATATGCCAGGAAGCTCCACTGTCTATATACCAAACCTCAAAGGAGGCAAAGCTTACTAAGCAAGCGATTTCTTCTTCTAATCTGGAAGCTAACATAGAATAATCGTAATTCATGTCCCTTGTTCATTCTTCTGGAAATCTACACGACTCCCCTTGAGTAGATACCTCTGCATCATGCTCTTGACCCATAGTCGATTTTCCTCTCCTGTTGTTGGATCTCTGCTCTGATACCATGTGAAATTTTCTAAACTAAAATTCTACTGTAGCAATTGATTTATTTCACCTACTTAATATTCACAATAAGTTATTTATGAAATCCCTTCAGCAAATATTAAAATAAATTCTACTGCAATTATCACACAATTACCCAGATAAAAATACATGCACAAGAACCAATCACATCAACACAGTTGTTTTTGGACAATTGTCTCCGGAAAAACCCAATGAAGGAAAATCGGTGCATTAGATGAGGGCTTTATTAATCTTCAGCAGCAATTGCTTTTACAAGGAATGATTTTACAAAGAAGCTGAAAGAAAATACCTGAGACTTTCCCCTTGAGATTTTCTGACATTTTGGAGACCCTGCTCCCACTCTTGTGTCACCTCTACGTCACTCTGCGTGGCTTAGCGTGGCTCTGCATCCCTCTGCGTCAGCCTACGTGAGGGTTGCGTCTCTCCTCTGGACTGCGTCTCTCTCTGTGTTGTCTCCCACTGTCCCTGCATCACCTCCTCCTCTATCACTGCCTGCTGCTAATGCCCTCCTCTTCCTCCACCCTGAAACTCTCCCTCTGAAATCAATCTCCTTCTCTTGAGAATCGATTTTCCTTGAGATACTGAGTATCTACTAGTGTATATCCAAATGATCCTCAAGTCTCCTCTTATACTTTTCCTGTTGATGTATCAACAATCGTGATTAAGTCTCTAATCAACGGCTAAAGATTAAAACAGACTTGATCCTCGTCTTTTAGAAGCTTCTCACCCTTATCTTTATTAATACCCATTAATATTTTTATTTTCCTAAGTTTAGACTTAGGAACACATTAAAAATATTAATTATTTTAATAACTCCTCATCTAGGTGAAATTTCTCAAAAACGATTCCTGGGTCATGAAGATCTCATGTGCCTTAGCCTTTCCTCCAAATTTCAAGGCTAGAGCACATTTGATGCTACCAAAAATCAACAGAAGAAAATTCTCACTTGAGGAGCCTTAATCAAAGGTTATTAGAAGAAATTAAAACAATCAAAAAAAAATAAAAAATAAAAAATTGATGAACTGGAAGCTGAAGAACTTTCATGTTTTAGAAACCATAGCCAAAATCTACTCGCTCAAATTAAAAAATTTAAGAATAAAAAGCATTAATTGGAAAATAGAATAGAACAACTTATCTAGGAGGAAGCATCAAAGTCTTCAGGTAAAAACATCCAACTTGAAGAAAAGGGAACAAACACAGATCCAATTAATCTCACAATTCAGAAAAATCCCAATCCAATTGAAATGAAAACATACTCAGATGTTGCAATGCAAATGACAGAAATTCCAAGTGAAGATCCAACGATCAGCCAAACATTTGTGCATGAAGGAAATCATATACCTGAAGAAAATCAAGAAATCACCTCAAGCATGATAAGGGAAAATCAGGTCAACAAAAAACCTTATCGACATCCAAATCATAAGAGCAGACAGCTCAACTAGTCGGCATATCAATATCACTCAAGACAAAAACGATTGACTTATGTTCCAAAGAATATTGATGACAACACAATTAAGTCTTATGATAACAATTCATCTATGGTATTGAGTAAGCGCAAAGTTACGCTAGAAATCGAATTGGGATGGTTGGATCATTTTTCCGTTGACAATTTTTCTCAGCACTAAGAATTTTGTATCATCTCGTATCATCAAAGATGACAGATCCAAGAACAAAGAGTGATGCAAAAACATTACAAGCTAGAAAGAATGACATCAAGCCTTTCCATAAATATGCTTTGAGGACAAAGTATTTCTAAAGGGGAAGGCAATGTTGTGAACATAAATATATAATTAAATAATTCATAGTTAAATAATAATTTGTATAGTGAAAAGACATGACCATTCATGAAAGGGCATCCTGCCTAAATATGTATATGGGGCTCTCATTGTATTCCATTGTGTCAATTTTCATATATCTATTCAATATATATTTATTTATCCTCAATGGATACCTTTATTTTCCAAATATTCTAGATTATTACTTATTAGTACATGAGCCATATTTGGTTGTCACGGACTCTATCCTCATTCAACGGGCAATGTACACAAAATGGATTGTAGTTTGGGAACCTTCTTACAAATAAGTGCTTCATAAACTTCTGAATAAAATAATAAGAAATGCCAAAATAACCTTAAAAAAAATTTGCCAATAACCTTAGAAAAGCACATTTTCACAAATCCTTTTCACCTTGGTACTAGGTTGCCATGTAACCTCATTTATCTCATTTTCAAAGGAAAATAATACAAACCACCACTCCAAAAGATTTGTACCTTGAACCTCTTACGAATAAAGGATGTGCCTTAGCAAACCCCACTTCTAGGCAATTTTCATTTATTCACCATTTTGTTATTTGCAAAGCTATTAGAAAGCCCAATAGAAAGGGAAAGGTTGAAACTCATGAATTGGCACCATTTATAAGTGATAGGTTTGGAATGAACATTGATAATGGTGAGCAATCAGTCCCTTATTAAGCTAATCAACAGTCAGCATTGTTGTGGATGGTAGACACCATGGTGTATCTCATGTATCAAAATAGTACACTTAACTTTGTTATTGGTTGAAGCAACTCTAAACATCATTTTTGTTTTAACCAATATATCCAGTTAAAAAAAAAAAATTAGCATGAGAAACTGACCATAAGAAACAGTACAGTGTGATGAATGTAAGATCAGTAATTCATAGAAGGTTAGCCTGAGTCATTTATATTCTTGTCAGTTTTATACAGCTTCAAAGTATAAAACAAAAGAGTACTAGCTAAAAAAATTCAAGAAAACATATTTTCTAAGGGTAGCGAAATAACCTTGTTTATCCACATGCCAGTCTTTAAAAGAGGTTGTGACAAACTACTGAATGTTTTCTGCAAGAGTCTAGATTGCAAATAATCCAACTTCTCTCCAATAAGTAACCCCTCCTGTCTTTCAGTAGTGTATCCACGTCTTTGTTTGATAAAATATACATTCAAAAAATTAAATTAAATCAGAATGACAACATACTCTTGAATAATGTCAGAAAGTTAACATGATATGATATTGGAGAAAATAAATAGTGTGAACTTCAATAAATACTGAATATAACCATAACCATAGGCATGCTACCCGCAACCACTCCAAATAAATTGCATAGACAGTGTCTCTCACTATCAAGAGTATCCTAGTTGACAAAACATTCTAGCTTAAACAATTTTTATGTTGAACGCAACATACAAATCAAACCTAGTGAAAAGAATACCCAAGTTCTGGAAGCAATAATCGTTAACATATACTCTGTGTGGATGTGCATAGTTGGTGGAACGTTTAACCATTTAAGTGCTTAGATCATGAGTTTAAGGATGTTTGTTATTTAGATTTGGAAAGAGACAATAAACAATGCAGCAAACCAGTATTTGAATCCTCAAAACAATGTGATGCTAGCACCATAAACTAGGTCGTTGTACTATTTCTTGCATTTATTTGTTTAAAGGATGTGTTTCAGATGTTAAATATGCCAGGAAATTGCAAAAAGAAAGGTGTATCAAAGCACAAATTGGACCATACAGCAGATTTGGCAAACCCTTAAGCCAATGCCAAAGTGCTAGAATAGTAAGACATCTTATGCATTCATATGTAAGTTTAAGAGAAATATTATGTCACAAGATATAACAACCACATCATTTAAAAAAAATAAACGACAATAGATCTAGAAATATAAGCTCAAAACCCTAGATCACCAATCAGGATCAGATCAGCCAACCTGCAAATGAATAAAAAAACTGCATCCACATACTTAAAGTGAACCAGGCATCCTTATATAAATGGCACAAGATTGACTATTGATTGTAACTCCAACAAGGCATATTATAATCTAACATGCATAATTCAAGGATACTTATATCTGAATGGATTGAAAAGACTGGCAACCAAAGGAGGGATTTCCACTCTCCTCCCTGTGAAAATTTTCACTATTGCAGCAATTGGAAATTATTCTTCTAACTGAATATTATTATGTGCATTTTATTTGCTATTACGACAAACAACGAATAAAATCACTGCCGCAATTTTCACAAAAAAATAAAATGCACTGTGGGAGTAAAACTGGAACTAAGAAAATAATGCACACACAAAATAAAAATGATACCGTTGCTTTTGGACAAAAGTCCCTGAAAAACCCGGTGCAGCAGTTGAGGGTTTATATTATTATGCAGCAATTTATGGAGTACAACTAGCTGTCTAAACTGGCAAGCCCCTTCTGAGAAAATATTGGCAAGGGAATTTTTCCTTTCTCCAACAGCAATCCGGCCACTTGCACTGGCTATCCATGAACCCCTGCCTCTGTGCAGATGTTGCGCAATCCTCTACTGCAACTGCTCAGAACTACCTCGAATTTGTCTTTGACACAGTGCTGCAACTTTGGAAGTGATCGTCCAGGCCTCTGGAAAATTATCCCAGCCTCCTGCAATTGACTCAACCTCCTCCTGAGCTAAATCGAACTACCTCCACTAGTGCTTTGCATAGGCCCCTACGCAGCCCCTTTCTGTGGACTGAAAATGCCTCCGGCACTCCGACAAACTGCCACTGGAAATGTTGGATTCTCCTACTCCAAAATTCCATTGCCTGTTGATTTTTGGTAGCATCAAATGTGCTCTAAGTCTCAAATTTTGCAAGGAAGCTTAGGCACATGTATTCCAAAGAACCCAGAAAGCGTTTTGGGAAATTCCACCCAGAAACAGTTTTATTAAAATAATTAATTATTTTTAATGCGACCCCAAGTCTAAACTTAGGAAAATAAAATAGTTAAAGGGTATTAATATAAATTGTGGGCGTAACTTCTAGAAGAAGACGAGGATCAAGCAAAAATTATCTTAGCCATTGATTAGCTTCTAATCTAGGACATTGAATGTCAACGAGAAGATTATTTAAGGAGGCTTGAGGGTCTCTTAGAAAGACACGCAGAGAGTTTAGAAGTTCGATTTTCTGAAGCAGAGAAACTGTCGGGTGAATTTCGATAGTGAGTTATTGCAGAGAGGGGAAGAGAGAGTTTTGGCTGGAGGATCTTCTCCAGAGCCAAGAATACTTAGCAGAGAGGCAGAAAGACACACAGAGGAGGCAGCGCAGAGGGCAGAGAGGGTGATGCAGAGCCAGGAAGGGCTCATGCAGGCCCCATGCAGAGCAGCAAAACAACTTCCAGCGCAGAGGTCTAAATTTGCTGAAGGAGCTGGTGTTTCTGAGCTGGGAGGGTTGGAAAAGGCTCCTAAAGGCAGATCAATCCTCAGTTGGGCTGACGTAGTGACTTTGAGGCTAACACAAGGCCCATGCAAGGGTAGCACAAAAGTAGTCAAGGAACTCACAATTCAGCTGCCAAATCAGTCGAGATCAACAGTGTTGAGTGAGGTAATCTCACCAGTCTTTCTTGCCAAGTGATTTTCTCTGTAATTGGATTGTTGGGAGGGCATCGAGAGTTATATTCAGAATAATTCTACATAATAATAAAAACCCTCAAATCTACTGCATCGGTTTTCCTGCATTGGTTTTTTCCGAGGACATTTGTCCAAAAAATATTGTCACTTGTGTGTATCTTTCTCTATTGTTCTATTCTTGTTTTGGGAAAATTAATTAATTAAGTTAAGGTTGCAGTTGTATTAGCCTCGATGTTTGCTGTAGGAAGCAGTAAATAATTTGTTTTAGTAATTAACAAATAGGAGAAGTTTAATCAGTTGCTGCAGTAGCATATTCGGGTGGGCTTCTCGAATCTTCACATTGCCACTCTGCTACAGAACTCCCTGTCAGTGCTTAACTGTGCCCTTGCTCTGAATCGCTGCAGCTGGATGCTGAACACTCTCTGAGATGTATCTATCTGCATCCCCATCGACATCCTCTTGTAATCTCTCGTTGGTGAACCAACGGCCATGATTAAATCTCCATCAACGACTAATATCATCTCAAACTCAATCCGTGTGAGTTTCTAGAGCATTCTCACTTTTCCTTAATTAATTACTATTAATTAACCAGTTTTCCTAAGTTAGACTTAGGAAAAAATTAAATGATGGCTAATTAATTTAATTAAGGCATTTCACAAGCTTATCTCGCGAAACCTTTTATGGGTTTTGAAGATATCGTGTTCTTAGCCTCTCTGACACAAATCAAGACTAGAACACCTATCCGATGCTACAAAAACTAACTCCCAACCTTAGGCCAGCTACACTGCAACCTTTCTTGCAGTTGACCACCCTGTTTATTTGGGGTAGCTTCGGATGTGCTCTAGCCACGAAAATTGGTGGAGAGGCTAAAGCACATGAGATCTCCAATACCTAAAAATGGTTTGGGCAAAATCTAACCAATTTGGGACATATTAAAATAATTAATATTTTTAATGGAGTCCCTAAGTTTAAACTTAGGGAAAATAAAATATCAATGTGAATTAATATAAAACTGAGTTAGAATGGTCCAAAAGTCATGGATAAAACCAGATCTAATCTTAGCCATTGATTAGGGACTTAATCTCGGCCGTTGAGTTGTCAACGAGAAAAGTATAAGAGGAGGCTTGAGGGTCACTTGGAGAACACACCGAGTTGATCAAGAATTCGATTTTTTGGGGCAGGGCTTGCTGAGGAAATCGAGGGAGTGATCAAATTTGCAGCTGAGGGGCGGTGAATACAGACGCAGAGAGGCAGAGATGGTACTAGGAGCATCAGCGCAGAAGCCGGGAGAGAGGGACGCAGAGCCAGCTAGAGGCCACGCAGAGGCAGCCAAAAGCCATGCAGAGGCAGCCAGGAGCTGCGTAGTGCCTGAGGAGAGCCAGCGTGGGTGACGCAAAGGCTCCAGAGGTTGATGCAGGGCTAGTTGGGCTGACGCTGGGCCAGAGAGGCTAACGCAATCCCTAGAGGCAGACGCTGGGAGATTTCGTGGGGCAGATTGGAGCTGAGAGCTGTGGGATTGTTCATCCGGGGTTTTTAGCCGGAATATCTATCTCCGACTGAGAGGTACTACTGCCGAGAGCATTCTCTGTTGGGTGAGCCATTTTTGGCACCCAGATTGTATTCTAAAACTGCTTAATAATAAAACCCTCAGATAGCTGCACCGGTTTTCCCGCATTGGGTTTTTCCAAGGACATTAGTCCAAAAATAACGGTGTCACTTGTGTTCTTGTTTTTTTTTCCTTCAGTTGATGATTTATATGTGTTGAGCATGTACTTGTATTTATTTTCAGTATTTACATGGTAAATAACTTGTTAATTAACAAAACAAGTAGGAAGAAATAAATCAAAAAGTACATGAAGGATTTCTAACAGTTAGACTTAGAAATTCCAACACACCCCCGAGCTGGATCCAGGGTCTGAGGAAGTGCTTGCAAAAGGGAAGTTTACACGTCATTTGCTCATTTACCGAGCTTAATATGCCCACACAAGCTTAGACAAACATGGTCTCAAACACAATCACGGGAATTGGTGCCCAAAGTCACAGAGCACAAGCTCAAGGTTACCAAGCACCAACTCTAGGTTACAACTTGATAACCAACTCCAGCTTTGCCCCTGATCAATTATTTCATGCCTCCACCAATACATATGTCACCTCGCATGAATCTTGAATGCCTTCTAATAGTAGTCGGAACCAGTTATGTCAACGAGAAAGGACTCAAAATAAGTCCCCAAAATCTCTTGAAGAACCTCTCTCTCTGTCTAGCCAATTGTCTGTCTCAATCTACCTCTCTTGTTTTTCCTTTGGGCCCTCTTGTATCCTCTTGTGAGTGTGTCCCCTCCTTTTCTTCGCGTCCCAACAAGAAAAGTCCATGCTTTCCTCTGTACAATCCTATCTTTGTTAGGTGGCAGGCGGTGGCTTGCCACTTCCTCCCTCTTCTGGTGCATATGCACCTATTCACAGCACGCAATAAGTACCCAACAAGAAAGCAATAGGTGTAACCCACCGGCACACCACCAGTAACTGTGTCTTTTAATTCAGCTAATAGCGATGATAGCTTTAAGCAAAACAGATGGGCAACAAGCTTCTCTCGGACCGAGGATTGGTAAGGCTATCCAACCTTCAGTTGTGTTAATTAATTAAGAATAATTATCATATATTTAATCAGAGGTTCATCTAGTCATGGTCCTTCCACGTTGGCGTTACAATCACAACCATCATTACAATAAGTGAAGCAAAAAAACTTTTGATACGCAGAAAAATGTATATATAAAAATATGTATTATTGATTAATTCACAGATGATGATATTACAATTGCGGGTGCCTGGCTTATATATCGCCATGGACACCCTTTGGGGAAAGGGCATGATCTTATGATCGTGCCCTTTCATCTAATTTAACTGAAATTAAATAATAACCTAATTTAACTAATTTTTTACATAACATTGCCTTCCTCACGAAAGAATGCTTTGTCCTCAAAGCATATGCAACGACGGATGTTGTTGACAAAATGCTTCATTCTCCCAAGAAGCGTCTTCTTCGGTAAGTCCTTCCACTTGATTATATATTCCAAGATGATCAAGGTCCCACACTTTAAAAGGTCTTGGATCAATCTCTCAATTTCCTTTTTTTGGTGATGTGAATATCGGTATGGCTTGATGTTGACGGGGTCTGATCTTGCCTTGACTTCTATTGTATGCTCAATTTCCCTATTAGGTGGCATCTTCATAGGTAGGTCTTGAAATACTTTTTCATGCTTCCGAATCAGATCTTGTATCTCTGGTGACTCTTTTCTGGTCATATTTGCAGATAACATTTCTAATTGGTGACATTGTATTGCATAAGCAGGTGCTCTTCTTCGACTCAGCTTCATCATCTGAGATGATGATACAACTTGATTTTCTGGTGCTTGGAATCCGTGTAGCTTGTACTTCTGACCTCCCCATTTGAATTTTATAAATTGTACTTGATGGTTGGCGGCATAAGTACCTAAAGTTCGTAACCATTGGATACCTAAGACTACATCTACTCCTCCTAACGGTACTGTGAAGAATGGAGACTCTAGATTAAAGTCTTGAATCTGCAAATTGACCTTATGGCATTTCCCTACCTTTTCAATCTTCTTACCATTAGCTACCATCACTTTCATGTTTGGCAAGGGAAATGAAAAAATATTGAGTCTCTTTGCCACGGTTGCATCTAAAAAATTGTGTGTGCTACCCGAGTCGATGAGAACCACTATGTTGTTCTTCTTTATGTGTCCTTTTAATTTTAAGGTCTGAGGTTGTGATATACCTGTCATAGCTGATAATGACACTTGCGGAATACTTCCGTCATCTAATTCTGGTGAGAATTCTGGGGCGTCTTCTGTGTCTTCTATGTCATAATCTTCACTGTTTGAATCATTGGTTGCTCCACAATTATATAGGTTATTTGGTTCTTTTCCTTTAGCACATCTATGTTCGGGGTCCCACTTCTCACCACAACGCTTGCATTTACCCTCCTTTATTCTTTGCATTTCCACATTAGATTTTTCATCTTCACGACGATGCGGTGGAACATATCTTGTATTATTTGAGTCCACATACTGGGGTATCCTTTGTCTTGCATAAGTTTTTTCCGCTTTTGACCAAAATATTGGTTCGGATTTCTTTTCGGCTGTTTTTGCTTTTCGTCTTACTACTTCTATAGATGTAATGTCATGCATCTCAAGTTCTGCTTGTAAATGGGTTTTGAGTCCCGAGATGTATGACTGAATTAGACGAGATTCTAATAACCCAGGTACTCGTGTTACTAAGGTCTCCCATTCTTGAGTGTATTCGTCGACACTTCCTTTTTGTCATAGTTTGATGAGTTTTAAAAAGAACTCTTCTTCCTTTACACCTTGGAATCTTTTGAAGAATGCATCTTTAAATTTCCTCCAGCTAATGACATGTGTTGTCTTTTTCCACCACATATACCAGTTATATGCTTCTCCCTCCATTTTCATGGATGCATGTCTGAGCTTTTCGTCATCGTCAGTGATGTCATATATCTCAAAGTATTCTTCTGCTTTATTTATCCATGCAACATTGTTTTTTTCATTTCCATCGAATTTAGGCATCTCAACCTTTGCCCTCTTCTGGTATGTGGCTAATGGTTGAGCAAAAAAAGGGTGTTGATTAGTAAGGGTATCCCAAAGTTGCTTGTTTGTAAAGGCCGTGTTACTTGCTTCTTGGTGGGGTGCCGCTGATTTTCTTGGGGATTCAACCTTTTCATGAGAATCTGTTGACTTTGTTGAATCTGATGAGAGGTGTTCTTGATTCTCTTCACTTTCTTTTAATAGCTCTTCGGGTGTACAATTCGACCTTTTACACAAAAGTCTCAGCATTGTTAAGGCATCTCTGATGTTTACTTTTGTTTGGACATGTTGACTTTCCATCTTTATCTCTATTCGATTTGTCGTATCTTGAAGATTTTAGATTTTGTCTGCTTGCTCCCCAAGCTTGATCTCGAATTCATTTAGTCTTTTATTGACCTCATCGTGGTTGCTATTTATCTTATGCTCTGCATCCAACAATTTTTTTTGGAAATCCGCCATTGTCATTGTCGACATTGAGCGGGTTTGCGGGGGCGTGTATTTATTTGCCAGCTATAATATTTTTCCTCCCTCTTTTTTTTTTTCTCTATTAGCTAAAATAAATTTTATACATATAAATTTTAATCAATTAAAATAAATTTAATTAATTAAATTAACATATATATATATAAAACTTTTAATTAATTAAAATAAATTTAATTAATTAAATTAACTTTTTTATATATATAATTTTTAATTAATTAAAATAAATTTAATTAATTAAATTATATGTATTATATATAGTATATAATATAACTATCTATATATGTTATATATATTAAATGTCACGTTATATATATATATATATATATATATATATATATATATATATATATATATATATATATATATATATATAAAGTTATGTATATTAAAAATATATATTGAACGACTCTTTGTAAATAACGTTAAATGGTTGACCACGCTTCGAGCATATAACTCTTTGGATTTTACCGTGATGAACAGACACGTCCACTCACCGCAATGGAACCCGCAGCTATCACCGCAGAGGGTTAAACGTACAGCAGACGGGGGTAGCAGAGGCCGCAGTCTCTTGGGCAGACGGAGACAGCGGAGGGATGGGTAGAAAAACTACGATGGACTGTGGGCAAAAGCGGCAGTGACAGGTAGCGGAGGGAATACGCAGCTCGAGGTTGGTTAGTAATGCTGGTCAACTGCGCTGGCAGTGAAAACAGAGGTGGCGGAGGTGGATTGGGAGGGGTGCTGATGGATGACGCCACAGAAATGAAGATTGCTGATTGCCAGGCGAGAAGATCGTTTGCTCCGATACCAGATGAAGCAAAAAAACTTTTGATACGCAGAAAAATGTATATATAAAAATATGTATTATTGATTAATTCACAGATGATGATATTACAATTGCGGGTGCCTGGCTTATATATCGCCATGGACACCCTTTGGGGAAAGGGCATGATCTTATGATCGTGCCCTTTCATCTAATTTAACTGAAAATTAAATAATAACCTAATTTAACTAATTTTTTACATAACAATAAGCAAGGATAGAATAGGGGGATGTTACACTCATTTTTGCAAACTCTTGTAATTCTTTAAAATTGTGGAATGGTTTTCGTCTTTGTTCTTTTTCTTGTTATGATTATGGTTTTTGGACATATTTGTAAAAATTCTAATTTATTTCAGCATATAATTAAATCTATCCAAAGACTAATAACCTCTGCCATCGAGGAATTAATATGCTACATGAAGACAAGCAACTAGGGTTTCTTCTACTTGTTTGATCTTGCTTGCTGGTGAATCGATCCAAAGGTTTTGGACTGCTTCGAATGAAGGTTTCATTATTCCAAGGATTTTGTATTTCACCAGACACAAAGAATAGAGGTTAGAGACGCCAAAGATAGGTCGCTCCTAAGGAGGGTCAAAATTTTTGCAAGGTAAATTAAGCAACAGTGGGAGTGATTTCCTCCGAGACCAAACCCACTTCCTTGACACAAGCCAAGCCTAACGACTTAGAAGGGATTTGACTTCACATCCCAGCAAGAAGTAAGTTCTCAAGGCACGGGTATTCCAACAACCAAAAATATCTAAAAAAATTAAAATTCTCTTTTATTTTTCTATATTAGGGTAGGACTTTTTTTGTTGGTTATTATTGTTAGATCATTTTCAAATAGCTATTTAGTGGGAAAAAATGTCAAATTATAAGCTCCCACTTGGGTACAAATCTCATTTCCCATATTTTTACACTTGTATCTAGTCAATTGATTGCACATCTACAGGTGGAGCGGGTTTTTTCTTGCTGGACTTGCATCCTAAAGCCATCCAAAGCAAGTTCTCAAGGCCTACAGGTAAGCATCATGAGCTAGGACTTACAATTTTTAGCTCCATAATCATTTATTGTCATTATCTTATGAAATAGTTGAAATTTTTTTATTTTCCAACTGTAACAATTAACTATTTAAATTTTAACTATTTAAATTCTGGAAAAAATTCTAGGCAAGTGAATATAACCAGAAATTTGAAAGGGAAATTGCATTTTCACCGAAATGTTTTGATATAGAGGAGGCCCTTAAGCCTCTAAAGCACCCTCTACTCTTCCTGCACTTTAGGGTGATTTCTCTAGAGGTGTCTTACACACAATGGGTTGGCTGTAATAACAAATCAGTTTGTTGCCCCTGCGTTTTAATGCAGACTTCGCAGTCTGTCCAATAGAACAGCTAGTTGTTTTTACTTATAACTCTAAAATCGTGCACTCACTCAGAAAACTAATAGCATATTCGGTTAAAGTGTTCTCAGTAGACCAATATCCATAGGTTACATGCTATTTATCAAATGATTTGACTAATAATAAAAAAAAAATGTTAGAAACCTAATGTTTTTAATGTTTATTTATAGCAGGATAGCAACCAAGCAGAGAACACCTTCACCTATTTGACTCTGTTCAAGGCACTGGTCATATATCCGGAGCAGTGAGGAATATTCGAAGAAACGTCCCTTAACTGTTTAAGGTGCATCAAGCTTAAAGAGTGGGGAAAGGGCCAAGGTGACAGTGGATCCTCGCGCTGCAAGTACCAATCCAGTGAGGTTGTTGGGACCTTAATAACCCTGCTAATCAGATCAGCAACAAAGTATAAACCCAATCCATCCTTCATAGATGAATACCAGGTTCTTGTTATATCGTGAACGTATTCAAACAGAATTTTTTTTACGTCATCAAGATTTTGGTCATACTTTCATTTGATTTTTAATCTTCGTTTTTACTTTAATTTTATGTTTAATCTTAGTTTTTACTTCTTTTCTTTTTATTATGTTTAATGTAGAAATAAAACAAGGTCTCATAATGAGGGTTTCATGTAGTTTAGTTCAATTATTGAATGTTGAAATGTATGAACTAATTATTGTATTTGAACAAGGATTACTTTGTAGATATTCTTGCTTATTTTAAGTATCTTTAAATTAGAGGCCTAATAAAAGTACATAAACACATGTTATAAACCTTGACTAAGGCCAACCTAATTTTAAATATTAAATTAGTTTGTTTATACGTAGGGTGAAAGTGTTTATAAATCACATTAAAAATATTAATATGTTTGATATATATATAACCAAAAAAACTATTGCAACAAAAATATTATTATTAACTTTGGTTTGAATCCAAGGTCATGATAAAAGAACATAAGCCTTCAAGAGTTTCTATCATTTACAACCAAAATATACCACAATTTTTCTAAAATTAGGTATGCAATGAAAATCTGGAGGAATTGGCAACTGAGAACCACATGATACAAATCTTATTTTTAAAATTTATTAAAAGTCAATGCAATCTAACAAACTTTGTAACACACTACAACCATTGATAAGTATTGGGACCTAGCATATGTTGAACATATTCCTTTGAGAATCAATCTAGGTTGTTAATTAAAAAAATTAAAAAAAGAGTCAAAGATCTTCATCCACCTTAAGTTGAAATAAGAAGACTTCGACAATTAAATGAAATTGTATTGTTCTATTTTATTTTTATTTTTTTAATTGTCTTTAATCGTGTTATTTAAAAATATCTCAAACCATATTATGTTCATGATCACAATGATTCATCTACACTAAGATCAATATGGTCCACCGACCTTAAGAAATAGAAAAATAAATCATAGTATATTATTTCTATTCTCTATGAGAAAAAACAGAAACCTTCCCAAATCACCATTGTTTTGTTGCCTATTTGAAAATTGGAACATACTTTAAAAAAAGGAGAGAATCTAATAAAAAATTAATTACTTCCTCAAAGTGTCTTAATTTTTTTTCTTTTAAATTTAAAAATTACAACATTTTATTTTTTATTATTATTTTAATTTTTAGTAAAATTAATTTTTATCAAAATTATTTAATATTTTATCTATAAATTAAAAATAAATAAATATTATAAAAACCCATAGATTTATTTTAAGTTTTTTGAACTTTAATAAACCTTAAAAGTTCTAATAAAATTAAATGACACATGTCACTTTATTAATTTATAAAATAAAATAAAAAAATTAAAATTAAATGACACATGTCACTTTATTAATTTATAAAATAAAATAAAAAAATTATCAATCCTTCCTGTGTGTTTCTCCCCCATGGTTTTCATGTGCATTTATCGTGAAGTACGTCTTCTCTAGATGAATGATTTCTTGGGAGAGACTACAATTCCACAATCTTTTTTTAGCGATTACCTTTTTTTTGGTTTATTTATTCTCATTTAAATTATACAAAGTGTGTGAGGCATGTCAGCGATAATTTGCGAGATAATGACGAATGGTGGGGATCAACGCCTAGTTCTCTGTTCCAAGAAATTTAGTCATTCTGACTATGTGGTACAATATAAATAGTGAGGTATATTATGGCAAATTGTACATTATTAATTAATAGTAAAATATATTTGCTATCATTTATTTTATTTTTTGAAGTATGAAAAAAGTATGATTTATATTAATATAAGTGATATTTACAAATAGTGTTACTATAAAGAGCAATATCATGTTTTGTAGCTGGAGAGATTGCTATAAGATAAGAAGCTGATCAAGGTCATCAGGGTCATCGTAAAAACATAGAAAACTCAATTCTCTGGATCATGATTCGGATCAAAAAGATAGACAGATAGTGAGGAGCAAAAAAACACAAAAATGTACTGGATCCATCACCCATAAGAGTCAGGGGATAGACAACATACCTCTATGAGAGAGCAAAAGGCAATAGAATATTAAGGAAAGCAGGAATCAGTGGAAAGCTAGGTACCTGGAATGGAGAAATCTTCTATCAAATATATAGAGTCTTGAAATTGTACCTCCATTTTCCATATACCAGGATCTATTGTAAGGCCCTTCTTTGATAAGTTGTCTGCCACAAAATTCAGAGACCTGTCCACATGGCTGATAGTAAAAGATGGAAAATTGTTCCATAACATTTTTATCCTATTAATCCATCCTGAAAGTATGGGGTTCTTGTTATTAACTTCCCTGTAGCCAGACCTATTGTATTTTTAGAATCCCCATATATCTGCAGCAATTGGATATTCAGGAAGGAGGAAAACTGTAAAAGACCCACTAAAGCCATTGCCTTGGCCTTATTATTTGTCCCACAACCACCATGCCAATATATAGAGTAATGAAGATCTTCGGACATCGATATAAAAACACCACATGCACACATGCCTCTTTGTGCAGCTCCATCAAAAAATGCCCTTGGATAACCCATCGACCGCATAGTATGGATGCCTGAATTGTGGGATTTGCCTGAAGACCATTTTTTTGGAATAGAAAAATACATCGAAGTGATCTGTTCTAACAGAGGCAAATTTGTATCTTTCCCCTCACGGAATATGGCATTGTTCCTTTTCTTCCAAACTGTCCAGAAGAGCAATAGAGGAATTGATCTATGAGAGACTTTCTGCGAGCTCCACCAGCTTATAGCCACTTTGACATCTGTGTGTTCTACTAGATGAAAACCAAAGAAAACTGCAAGATCCTTCCACAACTGATAAGTATATCTGCAAGTGAGAAAAATATGATTGTTGCTATCTTCCCCATTTTTACAAAGAAGGCATATACTAGGACCAGACCAATTCCTTTTTTGGAGATTTTCCCAGGTTAGAATTTTGTTATGAAATACAAGCCAGGAAAAATGGATTATTTTGTTAGGCACCCCAGTTTTCCACAATGATGAGGGAAAGATGAATTGAAATGGAAGCGGAATCGACCTTGCCAGAACTAGATAGATATCTTTGACCCTTAATTCATCCCAACTCTTAACACCTCTCCATGTAAGATGATCCTTTCCATCAGAATTGCATATTCCAGAGCCCCTTATTGTTATCATAATACTGGCCCACTGTTGTGCATAAGCTTGACTAAGGCCCAAAGAATGAAAATTCTTCCATATTGGAATGCCTCCCTGCCATTCTTCAATTAGTTGATTCCAAAAAAAGATCCCAGATCTATGTAGAGCCATAATGATAGATTGAGGGATGTTAAAATCCACCCCCAGACCATTACATGATAAGAGGTGAAAGAATTGAATTAATAGTATTTTAGAAAAATGAGTTTAAATATGGTTTTAAAATAATAAATTTTAATT
Source organism: Pinus tabuliformis (assembly GCA_031772625.1). Classification (NCBI taxonomy): domain Eukaryota; kingdom Viridiplantae; phylum Streptophyta; class Pinopsida; order Pinales; family Pinaceae; genus Pinus; species Pinus tabuliformis. Next base: position 50,923,175 of record CM062805.1, on the reverse strand, counting down.
TATAATGTTAAATTTTGGCAAAGTTTCATAAATTTTTAAACAATTTAGATTTAATGTCAACGTAAATTTTTTTTAATATGTTATTGCTGCTGCAGGGAATAATAAGAAATACATGTAAAAAAGTGACATGTAACTCAAATGGTTTACATGGTTTTAATATTTAGTGTATTGTACTTTCATTTTGCACTTTGTTTTCCTTTCAATGTATAGTTTAAAATAAGAAAAACACATAAAAAGCTTGTAACAACATAATTCCAAAACAAACTAAGCTTAACAAACTATTTAGAACAAACCTTCTTACTCTAATCTCATGTTGTACTTTGCACAAGAAAAGCAAATGGAACAAAGAGGAACTTTAGGGGCTATAAATAAACAGGGTATCTTCCTACCTTTTTTTCAACTTAGCTTCAAAGGGCACCAAGATGTTGATGGCATAATCACCATTTTCACAAACCAAGCAGCCTAGATCTATCTTAACTTCAGATCTATCAAGTATCCAGAGAGATCAACTATCTTAGATGCAAACCTCTTTTTTGAGTGCAAAACTTGAAAAAAAGTTTACACCTCAAGAGATTTGATACATCTTAGTTTGGTAGATCTAGAGTTAGGATGGATCTAAGTTGGCTTAATTATTAATAACTAATAATTATAATTAATCATTTTATTTTTTTACTTTATTTATTTTATTTTTACTTTTATGTAATTTCATAGGGTCAAAATGTTTTAATTAATAATTTTATTTTATTTTTTTATTTTTATGTAATTTGACTAAGTCAAAATGTTTAGATAACATAACATAACAGCACATTACAACATCTTTTCTATACTAGGCTGGAGAGTGTCTCTTTGTGCAAAAATTAAAATAAAAATAAAGTTAAAGAAATATATGTTTATTAAATATTTTGATTGTGAAATGAGAGATGGTTTTTTGGCATGTCATATTGATGGGCCATAGGCCATGGTATTGGCCTATGGTACTGTAACAAAACCTATTTACAAGTTAATAATATCCATGGTAAAGTGGGGGTGAATATCCATGGTTAAAAATCTTGTTATATTGCAAGTATTAAATTTTTATGTGCTTATTAATGAAATTTAAATATGGTTATAAAATTATTATTTTAATTTATATGGTAAAATAGATCTTAATTTATAACTACTATTTATATCTTATATATTTTAATATGATAAAGGGTTTAGATATATCTCAAAACTAATTATAATCTTTTTGCTTTTAGATTTAATTAAAAAAATGTTATAAAATTAAATTCAAAGAAAATATTTTGATTGTGAAACAAGAGAGGGTTTTTGGGCATGTGGTATTGATGAGCCATGGTATTGTAACAAAGCCTATTTACAAGTTAATAATATCTATAGTAAAGTGGGAATGAATATCCGTGGTTAAAAATATTGTTATATTATAAGGCTACAAGTATTAAAGTTTTTATGTGCTTATTAATTAAATTGAATATATGGTTACAATATTATTACTTTAATTTATAAGATAAAATGGATGTTCACTTATAGTTATTATTTATATATTTTAATGTGATATGTATATTATGGTTTTTAACAAGTTAATTATATCTACAGTAAAGTAGGAATGAATATCCGTGGTTAAAAATATTGTTATATTGTAAGGTTACAAGTATTAAAGTTTTTATGTGCTTATTAATTAAATTGAATATATGGTTACAATATTATTACTTTAATTTATAGAGTAAAATGGATATTGACTTATAATTATTATTTATATATTTTAATGTGATATGTATATTATGGTTTTTCTTATCTAAAAAATTATTCATAATTTGATTAATAAAAACAAAATTACAAAATAACAAATTGAATTTTATTATTTTTATTACTTTTAACTTTTTACAATTTATTGTTTAGAAATCCTTGCAATAAAAAATAAAAAGAAACAACCATCTCACATTCAAACTTCAACATTCCAACTTGAAGTGCTTGCATTCTTGAAAGCTTAACTTGCACTCATATCCATCATTAAAATTAAATATAACTCTCTCATATATGACATTGAAAAAAATGCGAAATCGTCGCATGTCCTTCTTTTGAAATAAAGTAAAATAAAATTAACATAAACGTTTTGGTAAATATAATAATAATAATGAATCAAACTATATTTTGCAAAGCTTACTTGAAGACTATTGCATTTGACGAAGATGCGCGCTTCCAGTCAACATCAATTGGTAAAGTTAGCAAGTAGTCAGTGTTCAAAGCAGAACTCAATTGTAAATCTTGGGTTGATAGTTCTTGAAATTCAGCATTTCGTAAAAGCTGCATGAAGTTCCGCTGGAATCGAGTTTCCGAATTAACTCTACACACAATAAACTAATTTTTATGGCCTAATATGAAAGTAAAGCTATGGCGAACTAAATTTCAGTAGTAAATCAATCTTGAGAACTCAATTCAAGATTAACTAGATTTCTTGAAAATGTTGGTATGATGCTTTTGTCCAATACAACAATGGCCCAGTAAAAGTCAACAATGGCCTCCTAAAAGTCATTGGTTAGTTCAAAAGTTCCACATGAATGAGAAGTTAAATTTTTATAACAGGAATGATAGGAATACAGTAGCAACTGAAATACTTGCATAAAAGAAAGGAAATTAACGAGAAAGTGTACAAGCATAGAAGGGATTGTGTAACCATACATATCTTATACACTATATTTTGTTAGATTATATAAGACTACAAAACTGGAGAAGAGAAATCATATTTGACTAAGTTTCCGAAGGTACAAATATAAAGTAGAAGTTACACAAGTGATCAAATGAGAAAAGGATAAAATGTAATAAGGTACAAGAGGGAAAAGCCAAAAATATGATTGTCTCATCAAGGGAGTAGGTCAAGGGTACTGTTGACACCAGATTTGCCTTCGTAAATAAGTGTTAGTTTCAAACGTGTTTGGGGACATCATCTGAGGTGAGCTCAATGTTTCATTGTTCACAATTCTGCATTAACTGTTCATGAGTACCTTATTTATATGGATACATTGTTTCAAAGATTTGTTCCAGCCTTATCTTATTCCAGAGTTGTATTGTCTGAGTTTCTTTAGGAGCCTTAAGATCAGTATTTCAGTGAGCTCACACATCCTATGCTATTATTAGTAAATTTTTCGGTTCAAGCTTCCAATGTTCTAGTTTTAGCAGTTCTTCCTATGAAATTCAGCATGCAGATTGAGGAGCATGAATGTGGCTGGAGGACAGTCAAATGGGCGCTTTCAGATTCATGATGGGTTGAATGAAATTCAAATGAAATCCCTCTGGCATGGAAAAACGTTCCAAAATTTGAGAGTGACTGTTTTGATACTTCCCGGCACATGTTGATTTTTGGTAGCATCAGATGTGCTTTACCCTTGAAATTTGGAGGAGAGGCCAAGGCACGTGAGATCTCCAAAACCCATAAATAGTTTTGAAAAATTCCACCCAGATGAAGAATTATTAAAATAATTATTATTTTTAATATGTTTCTAAATCTAAACTTAAGAAAATAAAAATATTAATGGGTATTAATAAAAATAAGGGTGAGAAGCTTCTAAGAGACGAAGATAAAGTCTATATTAATCTTAGCCGTTGATTAGAGACTTAATCTCGGCCGTTGATTCATCAACAAGAAAAGTATAAGAGAAGACTTGAAGATCATTTGGAGACACAACGGTAGATACTCAGCATCTCAAGGAAAATCAATTCTCAAGAGGAGGAGATCGATTTCAAAGGGAGAGTTGGAGGGTGGAAGAAAAGGAAGGCATCAGTAGCAGTCAATGACTGAGGAGGAGGTGACGCAGGGACAGTGAGAGACAGCGCAGAGAGAGACGCAGTCCAGAGGGAGACGTAGCCCCCACGCAAGATGACGCAGAGGGATGCAGAGCCACGCTGAGCCATGCAGGGTAACGCAGAGGTGACGCAGGAGTGGGAGAAGGGTCTCCAAAGTGTCAGATAGTTTCACAGGGAAAATCTCAAGTGTTTTCCTTCAGTTTCTCTATAAAATCATTCCTTGTAAAAGCGATTGTTGCTGAAGATTAATAAAACCCTCATCTACTGTATCAGTTTTCTCGCATTGGGTTTTTCCAGGGACAGTGGTCCAAAAACCACTGTGTTTATGTGATTGGTTCTTGTGCGTGTATTTTTCTCTATATAATGATTGTGATAACTGCAATAGAATTCATTTTAATATTCACTGAAGGGATTTCGTAAATAACTTATTATGAAGAATATGTAGGTGAAATAAATCAATTGTTGTAGTAGAATTTCAGTTTCGAAATTTTCACATGGTATCAGAGCAACGATCCGCAACAGGAGAGAAGAATCGACTACGGGTCAAGAGCATGATGCAGAGGCATCAACTCAAAGGGACTCACGCAGATTTCCAGAAGAATGCACAAGGGACGTGGATCACGATTATTCTATGTTAGCTTCCAAATTAGAAGAAGAAGTCGCTTGCCTAGCAAGCTCTACCTCCTCTGAGGTTTGGTATATAGACAGTGGAGTTTCTTGGCATATGACATGAATTTGAGAAAGTTTTTCAGATTATCAAGAAGAAAGAATGAATTTTCAGATCACCATGTGATCCGAATTGGATCCTTGAAAATTATCAAAGTTTCTATGACTGTTTCAAACTATGTTAGACTCTAAAATCTTGTGAATAACGAGCTATCAAGAAGGACCTATGGACAGTGGCAATTGTAGCCAGCACGAAACAATGAGGACCCTCAGTCAAAGCGCGCTAACCGTTGGCCCATGGAGTCCGCGCAGTGGCGCAAACTAGCAAATAGGGAGTCTAGAACAAAAAACAGAGGTCGTTTCTGATGCGTGATTAGGATAAAAACCTCATAGAAAGAAAAGCCCCGGCACCTGGTCATGTGAAAAACAGGGAAAACCGTGGGAAAAGCGCTAAAACCAACAAGCGGTCCCGTGCTCCAAAACCGGCGGAATATCGGAGGCATTTCGGGCGGTAAGCAGGTTTGGCAGAGGACCGAGCGATGCCATACATTGAATGACGCGTGTCCGGCGGATGAGAGAGAAAACCGCTCTCATCGCAGGGTAACGGTCGAGCAACTCACCCATGCGATAAAAGTGATGACCGTAGGATCTGGAGGCCCCAGATCAACGACGAAGGTTGCACCCGATGGAGGACCGGATTTGACGAAAGAATAGGCTGAGGCATATGAAATTTGGGGTCCGACGTGACCGATGAGCTGGCAGATGAATCATTTCATGGAATAACCGAAATAACGACCGTTCGAGGAAAAGTTGGCGCCCAGTTCGTAAGGAGACAAGTGGCCACCTCTCTATGAAACGTTACATAGTGGCGATGACACAGAAGCAGGGAATTCCAGCGGACAGAGGCAGGCGATCCGAAGAGCCAGAAGAGGAAGCGAACAGTCAAGGGACGAATTGGCTTTAAGCCACGAACAGACAGAGAACAGAGAGGAGACAGAAGAGACAGAATAGAGAGTGAAGCAAGAAGCAGAGAATAGAGAAGTCAAGCTGACCTACAGAGCTAAGGCAGCATCGAGCAGACAGAATCAAGAAGGCTTGAGAGGTTCAAGCAATCCCTGTGAGGATATCTGTCGGGAACTGAGTACCAAATTGGACTCATCCCATTAAGACCAGTTGAGGTCGAGACTTGGTAAGGGGGAGTCTGTGTACTCTAGTGGCTTGGGGAATCCAAGTACCACCCTACTAAGCATCATCTGTTACAGGAGACTCAAATTGAGCTCCTCATTGTAAAAACTTTGCTTAAAGACACAATAAAAAAAGGCCACCACTGAAAAGTTGGGCCAGGAGACGTAGCCTAGGAGGATTGGGTGAACTCCTTATCAATTTGTTGTGTTTTTGCATTTGCTTGTTGTGTTTCTCTTACTGTTTTCCAATGCTTGTGTATTTCGCAATCTTATCGATCCGTTGCTTAAAATAACAGTCACACCAGCACGAGTCTGTAATACCTATATTAATTAACTGAGATCATACATAAGTGATTTTCAGATCAAGTGGTATCAAAGCTATAGGTTGTTAAGGTTAGACAAGCTTGTACTGGATTTAGCTGTTGAATGCTAACTAGATCAAAGCTCAAATTAGGAGAAGGAGAGTTGGTCGAAACTAATCCTGAGATTGGAAGAGTCTATCCTCAGAAGATAATGTCAGAGGAAGGTTCTGTGGGGCCAGACCCTCAATTTATAGATAGTTTCCTGGCCATAAGGTCCATGGTAGAGGAAATGTATAAGGACTTTAGAAAACATAAAGATGAAGATTCATCAGGCTCCAAACAAGATAAAGGAGAAGAAGAGTCTCTCCTCCATGACCACTCAAAAGGCAAGGGGAAAGAAGAAAACTTTCTCACACCTCCTAATAGCCTTGAACATAAAAAGAAGACATCTTTGATTAAACTAGATGTTAAATTTGATTTACCAATATATGATGGAGAGTTGAATGCAAAAAAGTTGGACAATTGGATCAGACAAATTGATGTTTATTGCAGAGTGCAGAGTATCGATTCAGATAAGAGCAAGATTCAGCTGGCCAGCCTATGCCTTGGAGGCACTGCCTTGGTTTGGTGGGAAGGCAGGACCCAAGCTGACATGAAGAGACATGGTAAGACTCTTTCTGTCTGGAGTGAATTTGTTTCTACAATCAAAAAGTAGTTCTATCCACTGGCCTACATGCAGCAAGCCATGATGAGCTAGCAAACTCTTCGTCAGTTGAAAGGGCAAAGTGTACAAGGTTACACCCAAGAATTTAGGAAGAGAGCTTTGATTCTAGGAATCTCATTAGACTCACCTGAGACTCTGTTGAAGTACATCGGTGGTCTACACAGCTACATGAGGCACACTATCCTCATGTTTAATCCCACTAGTATAGATGAGGTATCTGTTCAAGCTACGCATCTAGAAGCTAGAGGAAAGAATGGAAACCCAGAAGTTGGGGGATCATCCCAACCCACTGCAAGCAAGAATAAGGAGAAAAGAAAACAGAAATGGAAAGCAAGGAAGGCCAATACTGCACAGAAAAGCAAGTCTTCATGCACTCATTGTAAGAAGGATGGGCATGATGATGAGCACTGTTGGATTTTGCATTCGGAGCTGAGACCTAAGAAGTTCGAGGGCAAGAAGAAGAAGACTGCTGCAGCTATTCAGAAATATTTGGGGTCGGACTCAGGAGATGAAACAACCATTGCAGCCACAGGTATAAAAGGTAAGAATTATGAAGCATCTACTAGTAATTCTGCACAATCTACTATTGATGAAGAAAATGAGAGAAAAAGACATGAGCTTTTCCATATTCGAGCTATTTCCAAACATCAAAAGATTGATACTTTGTTTGATAGTGGTTCACAAGTAAATTTAATTTCTGAAGCAATTGTAACGAAGTTGGGATTACTGACTACACCTCACAAGAAACCATACGCATTATGATGGTTAAATGATAAAGCACAACTACAAGTGACTGGACAATGCAAACTCAAGTTTTCTTTTGGGTCAGCATTTGTAGATGAGGTTGAGTTAGACATAATTCCTTTAGATATATGTGGAATTGTTTTAGGAAGTCCTTACTTGTATGACAGAAAAGCTATTTTCTATAGAGCTGAGAACAAGTATCTACTCGTTAAAGATGGAATCGAATACTTTGTAAGAGCTCATAAGCTCAAGAATAATTACACTCTCATAAACTCAGGGCAGATGAAACGAATGATAAATTCATGCAAACAATTTTTACTGATGGTTGTAAAGGAAAAGAAACCTGATAAAACCAATGTATTTGAGGGCTGTGATGCTAAACAGCAAGCTGATTTAGAAAAAGTTGTTTCAGAGTATGATATCTTGTTTCAAGAACCTAAAGGTCTGCCACCCAAAAAGGAAATAATGCATGAAATTAATTTGCAGCAAGACGCTCCATTGCCTAACATTGGAATGTACATGTTGTCCGCTTTAGAGAATGCAGAAATCAAGAAGCAGGTGCAGGAGTTGCTCGAGAAAGGGTTCATCAGACCTAGCACATCACCATGTAGATCTCCAATCGTTTTGGTGAGAAAGAAAGATGGTTCGTGGAGAATGTGCATTGATTACCGAGCACTGAATAAGATAACAATCAAAAATCGTTATCCCCTTCCTCGCATAGATGATCTATTAGATCAATTGAAAGAAGCTATTTATTTTTCCAAGTTAGACTTGCATAGTGGATATCATTAGGTCAGAGTTGCAAAACAAGATGCATGGAAGACTGCTTTCAAAACAAAGCAGGGATTGTATGTGTGGCTAGTTATGCCTTTTGGCTTAACTAATGCTCCTGCTACTTTCATGAGAATAATGAATGATGTACTCAGACCTTTTCTCGATGATTTTGTTATTGTATATCTGGATGACATTCTGATATTTAGCAAAACATGGAAAGAACATTTAAAGCATGTTAAGCAGACACTAGATGTTTTGAAAAGAGAAAAACTTTATGTTAAACTCTCAAAATGTGAATTTGACAAAACATCTTTGAATTATTTGGAACATATAGTAGGGGGTGGTGAATTGAAGATGGATCCCTCTAAGGTGGCAGTGACTGTAAACTGGCCTAAACCCAAATCTGCTACAGAAGTTAGGAGCTTCTTAGGAGCAGCACAATATTGGAGAAAGTTCATTTCTAATTTTTCCTTAATTGCAGCTCCCTTACATGCTTTAACAGGATTGAACAAGGTGTTTCAGTGGGGAGGTAAACAGCGGAAAGCTTTCGACACCTTGAAAGAAAAGATTAGTACAACACCAATACTAGCACTGCCAGATCTTCAAAGACCCTTTGAGATCCAAACAGATGTCAGTGACTATGCCATGGGAGCAGTGTTGATACAACATGGTAAACCCATATGTTATCATTCTGAGACATTTAATTCTGCAGTAGTTAACTATCTTACATATGATAAAGAATTGTATGCATTAATACAGAGTGTGAAAAAGTGGAAACATTACTTAATGGGCAAAGAAACAGTGATACATACTAATCATCAACCACTTCAATATCTACACTCCCAAACTAAGTTGCAGCAATCAAGACACTATAGATGGATGGGTTTTCTACAACAGTTTCAGTTAGTCATCAGATATAAAAAGGTCATACACAATAAAGTTGCAGATATGTTATCTAGACCCACTATAAATGCATCTACTATACTTAAGCATAATTATGTGTTACATGAGAGCTACATTGAACAATATGCTCAAGATATAGACTTTAAAGATGTATATGCAACTTTAAGTCAAGGCAAACGAGTAGAAGAATTGGATTATCATATTAAGGACCGACTCTTATATCATTGTGGGAAGCTATGCATTCCACAGACTGAAAGAGTAAAGATAATTCGAGAAGCACATACTTCTCTAATATCAGGTCACTTTGGGGTAAGTAAAACAGTTGCACAGCTGCAAAGGTTTTGTTATTGGCCAAAAATGAATGAGACAGTTTCTAGATATGTAAGAAGGTGTACTATGTGTGCAAAAAGCAAGCCCAGCAATAGAAAACTAGGCCTGTACACTCCATTACCAGTTCCTTCTCATCCTTGGGAAAGTATTTCCATGGACTTTGTTGGAGGACTGCCCAAATATAGGAAGGTCATGATTATCTGTATGTTGTTGTGGATAGGTTCAGCAAAATGTGTATTATGATGCCTTGTAATAAACAGATTACCGCTGAACAAACTGCAAAACTGTTCTTTCAACATGTATGGGTTCATTTTGGATTACCCACTTCCATTATATCTGATCGAGACATCCGATTTGTGGGAAAGTTTTGGTCAAGTCTGTGGGAACTAATGGACACCAAACTGAAGAAAAGCACAGCTTTCCATCCACAAACTGATGGCCAGACAGAAGTAGTCAACAGGACAGTGATCCAATTACTCAGGGGATATTGCAGCAAGCATCCTAAGCTTTGGGATGAACATTTGTGTTATGTGCAGCATGCTTACAACCGAGCCAAACATTCTTCCACACAAAGATCTCCTTTCGAGACTTGTTTTGGTTTCACACCAAGGTCTCCCTTGGATTTTGTCTTTGGTAAGGACACAACAGTTGAGGGACACAATGATGTGGACAGGGCAACTAGGTTCATTGAACAAATCCAAGAGATCCACCAGGCAGTACAGGAACAGCTGGAAAAGAGCCAGGCCAAATACAAGGCAAGGCATGACAAGCATCGGATGGAGCATAGTTTCCAAGTTGGTGATCAAGTTTGGCTATATATCAGCAAGGACAGGATGCAAGGTGAAGGTAAAAAGCTAAAGCCTATCAGGTATGGACCTTTCAAGATACTTGAGAAAATTGGTGAGAATGCTTTTCGCCTTGATCTACCAGCTTACATGCACATCTACTCAGTCGTAAATGCAGATAGCTTGAGATTGTTTGAACCTTCACTAATTGAGGATCCCGAAGAGCAGAGTCAATTGCCTTCTATTGATGACCTGCTACCTGAATATCTTAATGAATTGCAGGAAGACACAGTTCTGGATAGGAAGGTGAGAACAACGCGCAGGGGAGATGTTGAGTACCTCAGAATTGGGCTCAGGGGTTCAAAGCCAAGCAGTGCAAAATGGATAGAGATTGGACAGGTGAGAAAGTTGTATCCTCACTTAGTCGATGCTTGAAAACCAACTTTTGGTGGTCCAAAAGCTTTTTCAGTGGGAAGGCCGTGATCCAAATTGGATCCTTGAAAATTATCAGAGTTTCTATAACTATTTCAAACTATGTCAGACTCTAAAATCTTGTGAATAACGAGCTATCAGGAAGGACCTCTGGACAGTGGCAGTTGTAGCCAGCACGGAACAACGAGGACCCTCGGTCAAAGCGCGTTGACCGTTGGCCCATGGAGACCGCGCAGTGGCGCAAACTAGCAAATAGGGAGTCCAGATCAGAAAACAGAGGCCGTTTCTAATGCGCGATTAGCGCAAAGTGCATCGCAAGATAAAAACCTCAAAGAAGGAAAAGCCCCGGCACCTGGTCATGTGAAAAACAGGGAAAACCATGGGAAAAGCGCTAAAACCAACAGGCGGGTCCCGTGCTCCAAAACCGGCGGAATATTGGAGGCATTTCGGGCGGTAAGCAGGTTTGGCAGAGGACCGAGCGATGCCATACATTGAATGACGCATGTCCGGCGGATGAGAGAGAAAACCACTCTCATCGCAGGGTAACGGTCGAGCAACTCACCCATGCGATAAAAGCGATGACCGTAGGATTTGGAGGCCCCAGATCAACGGCGGAGGTTGCACTCGATGGAGGACCGGATTTGATGAAAGAATAGGCTGAGGCATATGAAATTTGGGGTCCAACGTGACCGATGAGTTGGCAGATGAATCATTTCGCGAAATAACCAAAATAACGATCGTTCGAGGAAAAGTTGGCGCCTAGTTCATAAGGAGACAAGTGGCCACCTCTCTGTGAAACGTTACACAGTGGCGATGACATAGAAGTAGGGAATTCCAGCGGACAGAGGCAGGCAATCCAAAGAGCCGGAAGAGGAAGCGAACAGTCAAGGGACGGATTGGCTTTAAGCCACGAACAGACAGAGAACAAAGAGGAGACAGAAGAGACAGAATAGAGAGTGAAGCAAGAAGCAGAGAACAGAGAAGTTGAGCTGACTTGCAAAGCTAAGGCAGCATCGAGCAGACAGAATCAAGAAGGCTTGAGAGGTTCAAGCAATCCCTGTGAGGATATCTGTCGGGAACTGAGTACCAAATTGGACTCATCCCATTAAGACCAGTTGAGGTCGAGACTTGGTAAGGGGGAGTCTGTGTACTCTAGTGGCTTGGGGAATCCAAGTACCACCCTACTAAGCATCATCTGTTACAGGAGACTCAAATTGAGCTCCTCATTGTAAAAACTCTGCTTAAAGACACAATAAAAAAAGGCCACCACTGAAAGTTAGACCAGGAGACGTAGCCCAAGAGGATTGGGTGAACTCCTTATTAATTTGTTGTGTTTTTGCATTTGCTTGCTGTGTTTCTCTTACTATTTTCCAATGCCTGTGTATTTCGCAATCTTATCGATCCATTGCTTAAAATAACATAGGCACACTAGCACATGAGTCTGTAATACCTACATTAATTAACTGAGATCATACATACGTGATTTTCAGATCACCATGGGAAATAAGACAAAGTGTACCCCAGTAGGAAGAGGTATTGTAGTCTTTCAAACCGAAGCAGGAGAACGGCTTCGAGCAACCAATGTACTGCACGTGCCAGGATTGGAGATGAACTTACTCTCCGTATCTCAACTTCAAAACAAGGGCTATGACATTTTCTTCATTAAGGAGAAAGTATATGTCAAACACCCGAGTTGGGAAAGGAAGGCCCAGATTGGAATCAGAAGTAACAGGCTATACAGATTATAGCTAGAATCACCAATGGCACTGATAGGCAGCAATGGAGATAAATATTTGAAGGAACTATGGCACAGGAGGATGGGACACTTACACCATGGGGCTCTGAGAATTCTTAGGAAAATAGTCTCAGGGGCTCCGGAACTAAGTATCGAACGAGATGATGTGTGCAGAGGGTGCGCTCTGGGCAAGTATGCCAAGGCAACGTTTTCCAGAAGTAACAATAGAGCTAAGAGTGTGCTAGTATTGATACACTCAGACATCTGCGAACCAATGTCCACAAAAGCTCTTAGTGGTGTCGAATACATCATCACCTTCATCGATGAGCATTCCAGGAAGACATGGATCTACTTTCTGAAACCCAAGGATGAGGTTTTTGGTCAATTCAAAGAGTTCAAGGCTCTAGTGGAGAATTTGACAGGAAAGAATATAAAAGTGTTGCGGTTAGACAATGGTGGAGAGTATTTTGACAAGGTCTTCACCGATTTTTGCGTTAAGGAAGGCATCAGAAGAGAGAGGACAGCTCCCTACAATCCAAAGCAGAAGGGGGTAACAGAAAGGAAAAACAAGACTATTGTGGAAGCAGCTAGGGCAATGTTTTATGATCAGGATATGCCCAAACTCCTGTAGGCAGAAGTATGCAGCACAACAGTTTATGTCCAGAACAGGACTCGACACAGCGCATTGGGAAAAATCACTCCGGAAAGGGTCTTCACCGAAAAGACACCTGAAGTCAGTCATTCAGGATATTTGGGAATTTAGCGTATTGTCGTGTACCCAAAGAAAAGAGAGAAATTAAATCAAACTGCGGAGAAAGGATATCTTGTGGGATATAACAAGAATGCTAATGCATATAGAATCTATCTTGTAGGGAGTAGGAAGGTAGTAGTTTGGCGGGATGTAAAGTTCACGGAGGACCGAGCCTTCAGGAAATCCCGAGAAATGCCTTCTGAAGAGCAGTCAAAAGACGATCCGTTGGTCCAACCACTTCAACCAGCAAAAACTAGTACCAGAAATTCGCCTGAAGACAAAGTTTCAGAACAGGAGGAATCTCAAGAAGAGGAAGATCTGATAGATGTGCCCACTACCAATGGAAGAGCGAATCAGGAACTCCACAGATTCTATGGGATGCAGAGGACTTCATTGGTGCACCCAGGAATAATAAAAGGGAGCGAAGACAGCGAGATAGATACCAGGCCCTAGTAGCTCAGGTTGGGGAACCTTCTAGTTTTCAAGAGGTCATTCAGCATCAAGTATGGGTAGATGCTATGGTGGAGGAATACAGTTCTATAATGGTCAATGATGTCTTGGAAGTGGTACCGAGGCCATAGGACAGGTTAGTGGTAGGTTCGAGATGGATCTACAAGGTCAAATATGCTGCAGACGGCAGTGTGGAGAAATACAAAGCCAGGTTTGTGGCTAAAGGGTATGCTAAGAAGGAATGGATAGACTACGAAGAAACCTTTGCCCCAGTAGCCAAATATACTTCTATGAGAACCGTGATATCTCTTGCAGCACAAATGGGGTGGGAGATTCACCAGATGTATGTCAAGACGCAATTCTTGAACGGGGTAATAGAAGAGAAAGTATACATTGAACAGACAGAGTGTTTTGAGACACATGAGAAGAAATCTCATGTATGCAGATTAAAAGAAAGCCTTATATGGGCTTAAACAGGCACCAAGAGCATGGTACAGTCGAATTGATGGCTACTTGCAGAAGATGGGGTTCATCAAGAGTGACGTAGACCCTAATCTCTATTATCTTATCGTAGAGAATGAGCCTCTAATCCTAGTATTATATGTGGATGATATTTTCCTGACAGGATCATCTAACTGCAAGAAGAACCTAGCCACAGAATTCGACATGAAGGATTTGGGACAGATGCATTATTTCCTAGGGTTGGAAGTTTGGCAGCAGAAGGGTGGGATCTTCCCTGGGCAAGGGAGATATGCTATAGAGATCTTGAAGAGATTCAGGATGCAGGACTGTAGACCTATGGCTACTTCAATGATCACCAACTGGAAGAGATTGATGCATCAAAAGATAAAGACGTTGATCCCACCTTGTACAAGCAGCTCAGAGTGTCCCTGATGTATCTTGTCAATGCCAGGCCAGACATTTGTTACGCTGTCAACACCCTCAGTCAGTTCATGGTGGAACCCAAGAGGGCGAACTAGGCAATAGCCAAACATGTTCTCCGATATATACAAGGAACAATCGAGCATGGAATATTGTACACCCAAGGCAATAACATCAGGCTGAGTGGGTTCACTAACGCAAATTGGGCTAGAAGTTTAGTAGATCAGAAAAGTACAACTGAATATTGTTTCAACATTGGATCAGGAATGACCTCTGGTGCAGTAGGAAACAAAAATTTGTGGCTATGAGCTCAGCTGAAGTTGAATATGTGGCAGCTCGCATAGCTTCATGCGAAGCCATATGGCTTAGGAAATTGCTTGTGAATCTATTCAGGAGGAGGATGGAAGCAACCAGGATTTTGTGTGATAATCAGAGTTGCATCAAGCTCTCTGAGAATCTAGTATTTCATGATTGGTCGAAGCACATTGATATCAGGTGTCACTTTGTCAGAGACAGTGTCCAACGAGGAGCAGTGCAGTTGAGGTACACTCCTACAGGAGAACAAGTGGCAAACATCCTCACCAAGGCTCTAGGAAGAACAAAGTTTGTTTATTTCAGGGAGAAGATGGGGATGGTGAAGAATCCATTTCAGTAGCAGAAATGGATAAGTGTCAGGAGTTGCAGTGCAACAGTTAACAGTCGCAGTGCTATGGGCAGCATGATGAAAGGGAGTTGCAGTATAGATGTAGCAGTGGCAGTGGCAGTGTCATAGGCAGCAGTACAGGAAGCAGCAGTGCAAAGGATGTGAGGCAGCAAGCCAAGCATCAACATAGGTATTGATGTGGAAGATCAATGTGATGCTTCTATGGTGAGGCATTACTAGAGCACATTCCTTGCTAAGAGGGTGTGTTGATTTTTGGTAGCATCGGATGTGCTCTAGCCTTGAAATTTGGAGGAGAGGCTAAGGCACATGAGATCTCCAAGACCAATAAATCGTTTTGAGAAATTCCACCCGAATGAAGAGTTATTAAAATAATTAATATTTTTAATGGGTTCCTAAGTCTAAACTTAGGAAAATAAAAATATTAATGGGTATTAATAAAGATAAGGGTGAGAAGCTTCTAAGAGACGAGGATCAAGTCTGTTTTAATCTTAGCCATTGATTAGAGACTTAATCCCAGCCATTGATTCATTAACAGGAAAAGTATAAGAGGAGACTTAAGGATCATTTGAATACACACCAGCAAATATTCAGTATCTCAAGGAAAATTGATTCTCAAGAGGAGATCGATTTCAGAGGGAAAGTTGCAGGGTGGAGGAAGAGGAGGGCATCAGCAGCAGTCAGTGGCTGAGGAGGAGGTGATGCAGGGACAGTGAGAAATAGCGCAGAGAGAGACGCAGTCCAGAGGAGAGACGTAGCCCCCATGCAGGGTGATGTAGAGGGACGCAGAGCCACTCAAAGCCACACTGAGCCACGCAGAGTAACGCAGAGGTGATGCAGGAGTGGGAGAAGGGTCTCCAAAGTGTCAGATAGTTTCACAGGGAAAGTCTCAGGTGTTTTATTTCAGTTTCTCTATAAAATCATTCCTTGTAAAAGTGATTGTTGTTGAAGATTAATAAAACCCTCATCTGTTGCACCAGTTTTCCACATTGGGTTTTTCCGGGGACAATTGTCCAAAAACAACTGTGTTGATGTGATTGGTTCTTGTGCATGTATTTTTCTCTATATAATTATTGTGATCATTGCAGTAGAATTTATTTTAATATTTGCTGAAGGGATTTCGTAAATAACTTATTGTGAAGAATAGGCAGGTGAAATAAATTAGTTGTTGCAGTAGAATTTTAGTTTAGAAATTTTCACAGCACATTATGTCATTTGTGGAATATGTTGTGAAGCTTGGCATAATACATGAAGATTTCCAAATCATATTTCTTTTTTAATCTCTTTGGAAGGAAGGCGAAAAGTTTGAGTAAAAATTGCATTCCTCCTATGATAATATCATCCTGTTCAGAATTTTTCAAAATATATTTTAAGCATTGGGGCCTGTTACCCATGTATATACAGGGGTAACCCTAGGAGAAAAATTTTCTCCTAAGATGCAAATTTCTAGCTAGCAGCCTCATATGATCCTCAGATACCAGCCTTTCAGATGCTTCTCGCCTACACATTATCCAGCTCATCGACTTGATCAGGTTGCTCATTAAATGAAGGCAAGTCAATGACCATGAGGTAATGGCTTCTCTCTCTAAAACAGGCATCGATAGAAGGGCCTATATAAAAGTAGCATGTCCACATCCCTCCATACTTTAACAATTGTCATTTGTCCTAGATCCCTTGTCCTTTCATTTGTTTGGTTGTTGTTAGTGGTTCATATTGCTTCCCTATTTGCCTCATACTACGAGAATGGGGACTTGGAAATTGCCTAGAAGTTGATGTAGCCACAAAAAGAAAGAAAGATAAAAGCATATGCCAAAATGTTGAAATGCGAAATAATGATGATGGATAGATGTTAAAAGCCAATTTAACTTGAGCTCTACCCCGTCATGTGAGGCCATCAACCTAGTCCCATGTTCATCATGCCTATCAAAGTAAAAGGGATGTTTGAAAACAACAATGGCTCAAGGCTCCAATTGGAGGAAATTTTGCTTTCTCTATAGAGACCTAGGTTGGGCAATCTATGGCCTAGGGTCTGATTAATTGGTTGAGTGTTGGAGAGATCCAAGGCCAAGATGCAAGGAAAGGGTTTCCAATAATGATTTTCAATGAAACAAAGGTGCACGAAACCCTCAAGCAAGCCTCTAATTTGAAGCAACACAGACTGGGGTTTTATCCTAGGGCTAACAACTAGGGAAAAGAAATTTATGTATGAGATTGAAGTGTATTCCCACCAAAAGGAGAGATTTTGTTAATTTTCTCTTGAAACTTTGCAACTACTTATATGAATCACTGAAAACAAGGTAACTGAAACTAAAACCAAATTTACTTTCACCATGATACAGAGTTTCTTAACAATTTATAAGCAATGGAAAATAATCGAGAGATAAAAACACAATCACACAAATTGACACGTTTGTTTACCCAGGAAACACAAAAGGGAAAACCTTCTTTCTTTCTTGTTGTATTTTATTGATTGTTCTGGAGCAATTGGATCTCTTACAATTCATGCTGCCTTCTGCAGCTAGCAATCTGTCTCTGAGAACACACTTGTTCACCTACTGAATAGCCTTGACTTGCCCTAAGAATCCTTGATCCTGTGTTCTACAATCCTTGCGCACTTCTTCTAAGTACTTACTCACATCAGGCCCCTATTTCCTAGCGCACTAGGCCTCCTATTTCCTAGCGCACTTGAGCACTAGAGGCAAAATTTCTTAGCGCACTTGTGCTCCTAATTCTTAGCGCACAATATCCTCAATTTTGCACACACACAATAAAAGAAATGATCTCACAAACTCATGATGATCATGTGCCTTCATCCTCCTCTTTATAAACCCAATTTGAGCATGCAAGAAAGCCTAGTCCAATTTAGAAGTTTGAGTTCTAATTGCAAGTTAACTAAGAGTTCTACTCGTCCTCTCTCTAATCAACACTTGGAGTCTTAACCCATTCTCCCTTCAATCAAGACTGAAGTGTAACTTGTTCTAACTAAACTTGTATCTGAAGCTCCAACACTACGCATGCAAACTTGCTAATTGTTTCAGTAAATGGGAAATAAACTCATCGTAACTTAAGTTTATCTAATGAGGTTGCACTAATGCTAGAGAAAGACAAATCCATTGTCATCAGTGGCTAAGCCACAAGCCAGAAGATGAAATAGACAAATCCCAACTTATCTTTGAAATAGACGAGACTACCTCTTGCCAATTCCTTAGTCAAGATATTCGTTGTGTGCTCCTCTGTTGGAATGTACGGTAGCTTCACTATCCCTTTCTTTACATAGTCCTTGAAATGATGATCCCTAATCTCGATATGCTTGGAGCTATCATGAAACACTGGATTCTCAGAGAGCTTAATGAAACTCTGATTGTCACAGTGTGTCGACGTGGGCTCCATCCCCTGCCTGAAAAGTCCCACAACCAACTTCCTCACATGTTGCCAAACTGGTATGCTAGCTTTTGTAGCATCGGATGGTGTTCTAGTCTCGAAACTTTGTGGAGAGGCTAAAACACAAGAGCTCTCCAAAACCCAGAAATTGTTTCCGGAAATTCCCCCTAGAGATGGTTCAATTAAATTAATTAGTCAATAATTAAAAAATGTCTAAGTCGAAGTTAGGGAAATCGTCAAACCAATTAATTAATAGTAATTAATTGAGAAAGGTGAGAATTCTCTAGAAACTCACACAGATTGACTTGGAGATGATCTCAGCCATCGATTAAGTTTTAATTTTCGTCATTAAAGTCCCAACCGGAGATTATAAGAACAGGTTGATGGGTAAATGGACACACCAGTGCAGATACTCAGTTGCCCTAGGCAGTTCAAATTCCCAGTAGTAGGAGTGATTCAGCAGTGGAGATCGAGCTAGTGGGTGAGTTGCAAGTGGCAGGAGAGGTCAGTAGTATCCAAAGGAAGGATTTCCAGTTCCGGAGAGTCATTTGCAGGGAGGCAGAGATAGCCACAGAGAGCTTGCACAGTAGCCCTCTAGGAGGCAGTTCGGTTTGCAGATTCGGGAGGTTGTTTAATGGTTCGGGAGGTAGGAAAAATTTGCAGAGGCCAAGAGAGACACTTCCAAAGTCAGTGGCAGGCTGGACAGGGAGTTTAGAAAGAGATCCAGGCAATGCGAAATTGTGCCTGCACAAAGGATGACAGGGCAATTCGCAAAGGGGTTTCTGAGGCCAATTCCAATGTCGGATTGCTCGTGGGGTGAGGAGAATTTCCTCACAATGTTTTTGCCAATATTTTCTCTGTAGGATTACTAGTTTTCGACATCCAGATTACTCAGATTTTCTACTACATATAATAAAATATAAACCCTCAGTTGCTGCACCGATTTTCCTGCATTGGGTTTTTCCAGGGAATTTTGTCCAAAAACAACAGTGTCAATTTTTGTGTGTGTGCTAGTATTTCTCAATTCCTATTTTTGTTTCTGCAATATTTATTTGGGGAAGAAATTGCAGTGTGAATATTTCGTTATTTTGTCGTTAACAAAATAAACTGCATAATTAATTTATCAATTAGAAGAAATATTTCCAGTGGCTACATTTCAAGGAAATTTCATCTACTTGGCCTCTACTGAATTGAGTGCAACTGATCTTTGCTTCTTGTTGAACCAAGAAACAGTTGTTGACCCAATGTTGAAGACACAACTTGAAGCACTCTTCTGATCTATGGAGCTCCCTGCCCAATCTGCATCTGTGAAGCCCTCTAGCCTCACTCCATCAACTTGTTTATACCATAATCCATAATATGTTGTGCCTCTAAGATATCTCAAAACATGCTTCGCAGCAACCCATTGAACTCTGGTCGAATCCATCATGAGCTGACTCAACTGGTTTACTACAAAACATGCCACGGTTGTGTGTTGATTAAGTATATCAATGACCTGATGACCTGCCTGTACAATGTAGTATCTACTCACTCTACTCTACCAGCATCCACCTTCTTACAATTTGTGACTAGAGGAGCAGTCATGGGCCTACAATCCTGCATATGAAACATCCTAAGGATCTCTGTAGTGTAGTTCCCCTACCCCAAAAAGATTTCCCCATCACCCTTCCATACCTCCAGCCCGAGGAAATAGTGCATAAGCCCAATATATTTCATCTTCAACTCTCTTGCAAGATCCGCCTTGCAATCCTGGATCATGTTGTTTGCTCCAGTCAATATAAGATCGTCAACATAGAGCACTAGAATGAGTCGAAGACCTCCAACCATGATGTAGTACAAGTTGGCATCCCCCTCACTCTTAATCAAGCTTGTTGTTGCCCATTACACACACCTACCAGTTAGTGAGAAAATGCATTAACCCTACAACATGTGGTTGGTGGAAAATTAAAGAGAAATGGTTGTCACCTATTCCCTACTCTCTCCCTTTAAGCTATCTCCTAGGATAGCTAAAGGGGTGGTCCTTAAATGGAAAACTAAGTTAAAAAAAGTGAGGTTTCTAGGAGATATTAGAGTGAAATGGATTACTTTTTAGACTGCAAGCAAATATAATATGAGCAATGTGAACCAAAATAAACTTTAATAACCATCAACACATGAGATAGCAATAAACATATGTAAAACCAGTGCCTTCAAAATATTTCTCAAAAAATGAAAGATACTTGCTTAAAATAAATGAAATGCTTTCAAATGGAAGCACAAGTAATCTTGAAAGTGAAACAAAAGAATGTTAGCACAATAAAATAATCAATACAAGATATAAATATGCTTTCAAGATATATGATCACTTGTTAATCCAAAGCATACAAGGAAATAATATCTTGCAAAGGAAACTAATTAGAATTTTACTTGCAAAAATATAGAATGAGATGTTACTTGCCAAAACAAAGTATTTGATTGAACACATATTCATAAATGACAAGTATGATGGTTATTTTTAAGTAAATCCAATAAGATGAGCTAATATGAAATGCACCTAAACTAAAATTGGATGCAATTATCTTGATTGTTTTTAATTTAAATGCCTAATCTAGGTGAGAGATCCTCCTTTTAAGCTCTTACCAAAGGGTAAAAATTGGGGTGACCATAAGAAAGAAGGGATGAAGACACGGTGGTGTCATTAACGATACTCGTCCCCTGAGACTTACCAGCCAACATGTGCCTTCATTCCTACAAAGGGACAAGTCACCTTCATAACTGCAAGGTCACACGCCTTTAACTTACTTCATACCAATTGGAAGAACTTTCCAAGAAAGTCTTTTCCTATGATTTCTATCAACCAAGCTTATGCTTGGAGGTCAATTTTTAAAATGCAACTAAATTAAAATGCCTACTATGATGTGCAAGTGAGATTGTAAGTGCTATGTTAAAGATTGCTTCAATTAAATATGCTCCACAAGGTTATTGCTCAAGTAAACACAAGATGCATAAGCTTCATAAAAATTGTGAGTTGTTAAATATAGATAATGAACAAATTAAAGCAAATGAAGCTTGTAAACTTTCTCAATGTAAATTGCAAACACTTTGAAAATAAAATAAGATTTATGCCCACGATAGTTTTGCAAAAGAAACTCGTAATTTGAGAAAATGAAAAACAACTTGCTTGACATGAAATTTGAATTTGGCACATAAAGGAAAAAGAAAATGATGTCCACTTGCCAGAATCCGATTTTTACACATGGCATTGGAGCTTCATTCAACAAATTCGAATTTCTCTTTGGGATTGTCACCTCATGCCACTTGTTTAATCAATTCTACATTGGAATTGGCTCCAATGTCATTTATCATTGTCATTCTTCATTGGGATTTGCTCCCAACACTCTATATAATAGAGCCATGGGCTTTCATATTGTATCATGTAATAAGCTATTGGGCTTTAGGAAACTCTGCCATTTTGTACTTGCATACTTTTTTAATACAATCAAGACTTTGGGGATATCTTGCTGATCTTATCTTGGCATTATGAGGTGATGTCCTCTCATACTACTGCTATTGTGTTTAATTTTTTTCGCATGTTGAATTAATATTAGTTTATGCTTGCCATCTTGCTTGGATTGATGTGTGCAAGCTATCTTGCACATATCATTGATTTAGAGTAGTATTCTAGGGATAAGCTATCAATTCATTTTAGGAGGAATGTTTGGTTTATCTTATTCATTATATTGCTCTAATCTTGTGCAAACTAATATGTGTTCAAGTGTGTGGGAAAAATATTTTGTATTGTGTGCAGGAATCCATCTGGAAGTGGGAGAAATCTCAATTAGATCAAATCACTCATGGAATCACAGTGATCCAAGGCTCAACCATTTTTTCGCTCCAAGTTTTCCATCCAACG
The DNA here is from genome assembly GCA_031772625.1 of Pinus tabuliformis. Taxonomy (NCBI): domain Eukaryota; kingdom Viridiplantae; phylum Streptophyta; class Pinopsida; order Pinales; family Pinaceae; genus Pinus; species Pinus tabuliformis. The sequence goes on along the minus strand of CM062805.1, from coordinate 50,900,781 downwards.
AAGAGCAAAAGGGAGTTTTCTTAGTTTATAGCTACTTGATCATCCATTTAAAATTCAAAATACTTCTTTGGTTCTAGTTCTTCCAAAGTTATATCTCCTATTCAAGAGTCATTTCTAAAGCTAGGCAAGTATGGGGGTTCACTCCCATTACTTGAGCAAGTACTTTGTAAATTAAATTCTAAGTTTAGTTTTGGTTGCTTTTTCCACAATTTACACTTCATCTAGGCATTTTAGTATAGAAAAGCCCCAAGCCTCATCAAAACTTACCTCTAACTTAAGTTGGTTGAATAGACTTTTAGAGACCCTCTACCTCTATTGACTCCTCATTGTGAGATCCAAACATTTGGGCGAGGATGAGGTCTGAGGACTAGAGTTCAATTGTAACTTTGCCTTAGCACTAATTAATAAAATAAACCAAGAACTCATTCCATCATATTTGCTTTGTTTGCAAAGTTCTTAAATTTCTTGCTATCTTGATGGTTTAAAGTCTCACATGCAAATCTTATTTCAAGAGGCACTTTGGATGCAAGCATTGTAATTCCTTTTAATTTTGCAACAAGTTTAATTTTTCTTGTACTTGGAAATTGACTCATCTTGTGGTTTAATTATTGTCATAAATGGTTGATTTCACTTTCAAGTACTATTATTTTGGGTTGCAAACTTAATTGCATGTTGTCATCTTAGTCTAACATTTGAGTTATTTTTGTATCTTTTTTAGCAAGATAGTTTCCATGCTTTGATTTGTAGACTTATTCATCTTGAAAGCATTTATAATATCTTGTGCTAACAATTTATTGTTTCACTTTTCAAGATTATTTTGGCTTTCCATTTGAAAGCATTTCACTTCATTCTAAGCAAATACAATTTCATTTCTTAAAGAGCAATACTTTGAAGGCACTAGTTGTTTATGTATTTCATGTTTATCTTATGTATTTATGGTTATTGCTCATATCAGTTTTGCTTATAAATCTTAAAGAAATAATCTATTTAACTCTAACAATTCTCTTAGAAACTCACATCTTTTTAACTTAACTTTTCATTAGGGACCACCCCCCTTAGCTAACCTAGGAGATAGCTCAAATGGAGAGAGTCAGGATTAGTTTGACAGCCCCTTCTCTTAGTTCCCTGCCACCAACCACTCCTTGTGGGGTTGAAGGATTTTCTAGGGTCAACAGGTTCCTAAGTCTAAACTTACAAAAATAAAAATATTAATAGGTATTAATATAAAATTAGGTGAGAAGGTTCTAAATGACATGGATCAAGCCAAATCTAATCTTAGTTGTTGATTAGAGATTCAATCTCAGTCGTTGAAGACTCAATAGAAAAAGTATAAGAGGAGGCTTGAGGGTCAGTTAGAAATACACCAAGTTGATCAGTCAATTCGATTTTCTGGAGCAGGGTTTGTTGAGAAAAATCGAACCATTGATCAGAGTTTACAGCAAAGGGCAGTGAGTGCATAGCAGAGAGGCAGAGATAGTGTCGGAAGACCAGCGTAGAGGCAAAGAAGGCTACACAGAGCTAGCAAGAGCCACGCAAAGGGCCAAAGTGACTGCGCAGAGGGCCTGCGTGGATGACATATAGGGCCACAGAGCTAGCGCAAAGCATCAATAGGCTGACGCAGAGCCTTAGAGAGGTGTTGGAGAGACTTTGGTGGAGCAGACTTGCCAAATATCTACTTCCGAAGAGAGGAATTACTGCCAGATTTATTTCTCTATTGGGTGAGCCAGTTTGGCACCCAGTTGTACTCAAGAAAGTTGCTTAATAAGAAAACCCTCGGAACTTCTGCACCGGTTTTCCCAAGTTGGGTTTTTCCGGGGACGATTGTCCAAAAATAACAGTGTCCCTTGTGTGTTTGTCTATTTCTTTCAGTTGCTGACCTGTAGATGGTTGAGACTGCATTTGCGTTTATTTTTAGTATTTGTATGGTTAAATAACTTGTTAAAGAATAAAACAAGTAGGTGAAATAAACTAGATAGTGCAGGAAATTTTCTAACAGGTTAGACTCACAAATTTCAACAGTATCCTTGGCTCCGGAGAAGATCCTCCAGCCAAAAACTCCCTCTACCCCTCACTGCAAAAGCTCACTTCGAATTTCTCTTCCTGCAGTTGCTTTGCTTCAGAAATTCGATCTTTTGAACTCTTTATGTGTGTTTTTGAAATGGCCCTCATGCTTCCTTAAATAATCTCCTCGTTGGCATTCAACGAACCATATTAGAAGCTAATCAATGGCTAAGATCATTTCTGCTTGATCCTCGTCTTCTTCTAGAAGTTACACCCAAAGCTAGTGTTGTCGCGCGGATTGACACGACAACGCTCAGACCGGGGGCTGTCACTCTGATCCCCGGTCTCTCCGTTTAAGCCTGTCTCCCGCGGCTAAGGGGGGTAGACCCTGCGAGGTGAAGGGTACCAACTGTCGACCAGTTGGTTTGGGAGACACGAAATGCTTAAATGACTTTGTTAATTTGGGTGGACCAGTGCCTTAAGAGATTTAAATGATTACTAGCTAGATGATATAAGAACATGAACCACGGACAACAATCATTTATCATCAAATAAAGAGAACAATGCTTTAAATATCTAGTAAAACCACAAAGCTCTTCAAATAACGATATCCAGCAAACTAAAAGAGATAAATTGCTTTAAATAACAGTGAAACCAGATATCTATTTCGTATTCAGATCTCAGCATGAAAGATATACAATAATAAACAACTGAAGGTGGTAAAAGTAATTCTCCACAAAAAGAAATTTTTATGCTTTTCAAAAAATTTTAAATTTTTTTTTTTTTTTTTTTTTAAATAAAATCTAAAAAAAATTAAAAAAAACAAAATCTAAAAGTTAAATCTAAAACTAAAAATTTATTATTATTTTTTTTTTTTTTTTTTTTTTTTTTTATATTTAAAAATCTAAATAAAAAAAACGAAACTATGTAAAAATAAATCTAAGTCTAAAATCTAACTAGCTCTACGTCTAATCCCTTTTTTTTTTTTTATATGAGACTTTATAAAACCTAAAAAAAAAAAAGACAAACCCTAACTATACGCTATCACACCTACGCATAACAAACAAAACAAATTATGAAACGTATGAGGAGTAAGACTCAGAACGTGAGACGGCTTTCATGACAGGGCTCGGAGGTGAGAACGAAGGTTTCGTTGGGGTCATATGCATTACCAGATGCGTGGAACGGTTTGGACGAAAGCAAAACCAGAACTAATGCATACAACAGAGAAAGAAACACACAAATGTTACGCTAACGATAATGAATTGAAGGTGTCCAGGCGAAATGGTCGTGTTTCATTTACAATCGACAGTGGCAAAGTTTTAAATTGAGGTAATACGCAGTTGAAACTGCCCAAAACTGAACGATAATGTCTCAGCCCACCGGAGGAAGGAGGTGCGGCCCTGAATTTTTACGGGGAGACCATAGCCGTAACTGTGCAAAGGGCTGAGCCGTTAAATTTATATGCTATACGATACAGCATTTGGGTTTACGCTTGCCATCAATATCTCAATCAAGTCTGAACACAGAGCTCCAGTCAGAAAAAAAAGAAAACGACGAACTGATCTGAGGAATTAAAACCATTCACTGGACGCAGTAGCAATAACAAGACTCATCAACAGCAAAATCGAAGAGGGTCAAATGATGTGTGTACAGTGATTGAACCGTGACCGAATTTTCAAACAAGCAGTGGAGGGATAACCGCGTACCTGGCCTTACATCAATGGTAAATGAGCAGAGAAGTTTATTTGAAATTTTTCGGCGTGTACAGAGACTGCGTGTGCGAAATTTTCGCTGGAGAACGAGGGTCAAACGTGCTGCAACCCACGACCCTCTCTTCTTTTTTTTTCGCGTTGATTAAAACCTGTGACCCTGGCTCATATAACAGGAAGTCTTATACAAGAAATGGAAGAACGATACGCTTTAAATTCAGATTTGCAGAACTAAAATGTGATCCCGACAGTAAAAAAAATTGATTTAGCTGTCATTATGCGTAATTTCTGGAAAATACGGGCTGAGAAAATCTCAATAAATAGATCATTTCACTCAGAGATACCCCTGTTCTTAGTGAAGGTCGAAAAATTGTTTAGGATTTTTACCTGGCCCGGCGGATGATTTGCAAATACCTGAGATCTTGAAACTTTCGTACTGAATAGAGATACGCAGATGCTACCTCTCTTTGTTGACAAAAGCCACGTAGCTGAACTGGAAGCTCTCACAGGTTCATGGCAACCTGAGAAGGAAAAGATCACTGAAAACCCTAATTAAACCTATATGAGCAAAACCCCAAAACAGCTGATTAATCTACAAATTTTGGCCCCTCCTCAGCCAGATTTAGCCATAATAACAGAAATATTTTCGAGATATCAGAAAATTGAACTTCGCTGTGAACAGAAAGAAAATCTCTCATGTAAAACAGGAAATAAACTCTTAATGATTAACCCAGGGCCAAAATCAGCTAGGCTCTGCAAAGAAAAGCCTGTGGGAGTCGGCTGGTTCAGCCCAGAACTTCCCCAAACGCCCACAAATATCCTTCACCTAAAGATTTCCTGCACACCTCAAGCAACCATCAGTAAAGAGGGCAAGAAATGCTGCTAGATTTCAGGAAATAATGGAGATACCTGCCATTATTCCAGAAACCCTACAACATTCAAACCCTAGCAAGTGAGCAAGATACCTGTACTCACAATACTCTGAAAACAAGCTATTATTAACGGCTGAAAACTGAAATATGCAGAAAAATAAACATCTCACAGCAATTCCAGAGAGTAACACCAGCCAGATTTGAACCCCAAAGTCTTTTTATTAACCAGAAAATCAGATTACAAGAGAGCTTTTTCAGTACAGACTCACAGATCAGATAAACCTGTAAAATGACCCCCTAAGACCCTATAAAAAGGAAATGATCCCAACGGCTAGTTTGAGTGATCCATGCTGAAATGATCTCGACCGTCGATGAGGATTAAGATATCTCTTAATCTCATCCGTCGATTTTATTAAAAAAAGATATTTTGCATGCATTCACAAAAAATATTATTATTTTATTATTTAGGGTTTTTGCTTCATTTTATGAACTTTTTATTATTATTTTTTATTTTAGTATTTCATTTATTTTCTCAAATGGATCATTCGAACTAAGCCGTTGGAAACATCACCTAGGACCTAGGACTTAGGACTCATGAGGGGACTAAATCATTTTTCAACCCTCAAGACACATTACATCATGACTTGTACAATTTACATCTTAAGGGGACAAACCCACTTTAACACAGACCCTCATAAACCACCCAGTTCTGCGACACAACTATAATCTAGCAGATTAACACGCTAGGCTTCTCCTAAAGTTCTAATAACAAAATGCATCCCCGCTTTGGGGTCAAGTTGAAGGAAAACTCTGCCGATCGTAGATCGGTGAGACGAAAAACCTCCCGGGACGTAGATTATCATTAGAAAGTCAGGTCCACCTAGGCAATTTTACATACATGACTCTGATCTGCTTAGATTATTTACAATTCATACATGCAGACTGGGTTTACAATTAAAATGATCAAGCTGTTGATGACTGTAGGCTGGCATGGACACGTCGTTCAGGTGCTGCCCCTTTTTGCAAAAAAAAGGGGGGGGTACTGCATGGGTAGTTGACCAGTAGTGGTCAACATCTGGCTCTACTTGGGGACACATTGCTGCACCGTAGAAATGTGAGAATCCAGAATCTGCATCCATACACACACAAATAAAAATAAGTAGCGTCCATTCCAAAATCATCATATACATTAAGCATAGGAAAGATAAAAGCTCTTCATTTATTGACTAACTAACAACATGAAAAGTAAATCTAATCCTAAAAACAGAAATGAAATGCTGAAAAGACAAGGAGTAGGGATAGAAATACAATACAGAAGATGCCCCATGGCATCAGATATCATCTCTGAAGAACAGCTTGAGCATTTGGCCATTCACTAGTAGATCAAGTGGTTCGCCATCCAATCTGCTCAAGTAGAATGAGTTTGGCCCGGCTATATCTTTAATGATGTATGGTCCCAGCCACAAACTATCAAACTTCTTATGTTTTCCCGGCTTTTCATTTTTGCGATCCCAAAGTAAAACCATATCTCCAACCTGCAAAGATCTAGATCGAGAGCATTTATCAAAGCTTTTCTTAATATTAGATTGATTTTTACATATAGCCTCAAAAGCTGTCCGACGAGCCTCATCTAATTCCACAATCTGATCTATCCTATTCTGAACAACATCTTTATTAGTGGAAAAATTTTGGAGAAGCTGATAGGCTGGCAATTTTAGGTGCACAGGTAAGGTAACATCCAAGCCATAAACTAATTCAAAGGGAGATTTACCAGTAGACTTCTTCTTAGTAATTCTGTCTGCCCACAAAGCATACTTGATTTTGTTGTCCCAAGACTTCTTGTTATCTCCTATTATCTTCTTGATAATGGTTATGAGATTTTTATTACTTGATTCAGCCAAACCATTACCCTGAGGATAGTAATTCGATGAATGAGATAAGACAATGCCATATTTGAAACAAAAAGATGTAAACTCTGAAGAACTAAAAGCCTTGGCATTGTCCGTAGTGATCTTAGCAGGGACACCAAATCTAGTAATGATGTTATTCTCAATGAAATCCATAATCACCTTTTCAGTGGCATTCTTAGCAGGAATGGCTTCAACCCATTTAGTGAAATAATCAGTAGCAGTCAAAATCCATGAGTAGCCATTGCTAGAATTTTCATGGAATTTCCCTATGAAATCCAGACCCCAATGCTGAAAAGGTGCCTCTACAATAACAGGTTGTAGAGGAAGGGCAGCAAGCTTCTGCTTCCCAGTGAACAGTTGACAGGCTTGACACGTTCTAACATACTTGTGCACATCAGAAAAAATCGAAGGCCAATAATAGCCAGCTCTCAGGATTTTGTGGGCGGTAGTTCTAGCGGCATAATGACCACCACAAAATCCTGAATGAAATTCGGAGATTAATCTTTTGGACTCAATATCGTCAACAAACCTAAGCACTATGCCCTCAGGATTTCTCCATCCAAGGCCATCCTTCATAAGGCAGTACTTAGTGGCTTTTAGTCTAAGAGCCCTTCTCTTATGAGCGACTAAGTGGTTAGGACATGCAAGATTTGTTAAGTAGTAAACTATGTCCTTATACCATTCATGCTCAGCTAACCTTCTTAATTCTGGTGAAGATAGATCGTCAAGGCAGAACAAACCAAGAGTCTTTTCATTACTTTCAGCTAACATTTGAGCTAAACCTTGGCCTTTGACCAGCTTAGTGGGTCTAATTTCTAAATCATACTCCTGTATCTTAGTAACCCACCTAGCACGAGTCCCCAAGCAATCAGTTTGAGTTAATATGTCTTTAACAGCAGAATGTGGGACGAAAGCAATGACCTTAGAATAACCCACATAAGTTTTAAAATGCTTAAGAGACTTGACCAGGGCATAAGCCTGCTTTTCCATGGTATTGTACTTCAATTCAGAGTTCTGAAGTGCTCTACTCATGAAAGCAATAGGCTGCTCATGACCATCTTTATTCTTTTGAAGCAAGACACCGGCAATGGTATCTTCAGAAGCGAAAGAAAAAATCATGAAATCCTTGGAGTAATCAGGACTAACTAGGACAGGAGCTTTCGCGATAGCAGACTTGATTTCTTGGAAAGCCTTTTTGCCCTCTTCTTGCCGACAAATTTTGCATCTTTCTTCAGAAGACTTTGAATGGGCTTAGCTATTTCCGCATAATTTGGGATGAATCTTCTAATAAAATTTATCTTTCCAAGGAAAGACTGAAGGGACTTGAGGTTATGCGGGAGAGGAATCTTTTGAATTGCTTCAACTCGTTCGGGATCGACCTTGACTCCTTCCTTAGAAATGATATGACCCAGTAATTTCCCTTCTGTTACCCCAAAGACAGATTTAGCCGGATTCAAAGAAATTCCATATTCTCTGCATCTATCGAAAACTTTCCTAAGATGATCTATATGACTGATACCATCTTTAGAGAAAACGGTAAGATCGTCTTGGTAAATTTCGATAATTTTCCCGATCAACCCTTTGAAGGCATAATCCATGGCCCTCTAGAAAGTAGCCCCAGCGTTTGTCAACCCAAATGGCATTCTAATGTATTCAAAAGTGCCCCATGGTGTTGTGAATGTGGTCTTGTGCCGATCTTCCCTTTTAACCCAAACTTGATTATACCCAGAAAAACCGTCTAGCAATGACATCATTCCAGAGCCGGTTACTCTTTGCAACAAAGTTTCCATTTTTGGCAAAGGGTAATTATCCTTTTTGCACGCTAGATTAAGGTTTCTAAAATCAACACAAAGTCTTATTGTACCATTCTTTTTCCTGACAATCACTAAATTCGAACACCATGTTGAATGCCTAGTTTGAGCGATGATCCCTGCTCCAAGCATTTTTGCAAGCTCTTTCTGGACCAGCGGGTCTAACTTAGGATTGATCTGCCTAAGTTTCTGCCGGAAGGGTCTAGCATTTTCGTTCTTTAACGGAATAGTATGCTCCATAATATCCTCCCTATAGCCCTTCAACTCATCATAGGAAAAAGCTAAAACATCTCGATATTCGCGAAGTAAATCGGTTAACTTTTTCCTTTCTTCCAAACTAGTACCTTTACCGATTTTAACTATTTTCGGATTTTCAGAAGTACCAATGTTAACTTCAAGGTACTCACCTGGGTCCAACTTGTTTTCTTCTCTCAGCTTCGTGGCATCATGCCGATCAAAATGTTGCTCTAAGGCAACCACATTTCTGGGAGTGGGATTTATGATATGTCTATGATCTAAAGACCCATCCTCGCCAGAAACTAACCGGAAATCCTCAAACTCGTCTAAACTATTGAGAAAACGAACGACTTGTTTTTCATCATTAAAAACTTGCCAATGCTCTGAGTTGTCTGGGACAGATGGTCTGAATATTACTTCCATTTTAATTTTATCGTTAATTAACTCGTCAGACAACTGGAAAGTGGTAGCAGCTACGGCAAGTTCATCTGCCGAACTATTTAGCTCTCTAGGAATTGCTTCAAGGTTAAGGGCATCGAAGTGCTCCATAGTATCCCACACAGCATTTCGATAATTTCTTAATCTCTGATTTCTGCATGTGAATTTGTTTTTAAGCTGCATGATAACCAGATCGGAATCCCCCTTGATGCTAAGCAATTTAATCTTCAAAGCTTTGGCCAATTCAAGGCCCAACAATATGGCTTCATACTCAGCGACATTGTTGGTTGCTTCAAATTCTAGACGATAGGCAAACTTGAATACGTGACCAAGGGGAGACTTAAGCACTATTCCAGCACCCTTACCATGACTAGAGAACGCACCATCGAAATACATATACCAGACTTCATCTTTAAGACTTTTGACCTTTTCATCGGGAGGAATTATGAAGTTAGACATGATAGCATAGTTCCCGATGTCAGATTGCTCTCTAATTATTTCGTTATGAGGCTTTTTAGGATTTTCAACATGAAATTTCCTCTCAGGCTCTCTATTTAGTCTAACGAAACCATCACCGCTAGGAGAAGGAATCATAGCATATGACCAATTCATCTGAATGCTTCCCCCTAGATCAGAGGCCCACTTTCTAGATAACAGCATACCCCAAGCATCAGGTACATCAACGACAACAATATCCATAACAACCATGATGTCTGGGTAAACCGAAAGATGAACTTGCAAATCCTTGATTAAACCATGTACTTCGATTTTCTTAGAATCCATGGCACATATATTATAGTAGGGTCTGGAAACTCTTAAGTTAAGTTGTTCCATAACCCTTTTAGTCATGACACAAGAAGATGCACCTGAATCCAACATGCAGTTATTCAATTTATACCCATTGACTAATAAGGTGATAAAGAAGGGTTGATGATCCTTGTTATCAGCATCTACGCTTTGCAGATAAATAGGAGCATCATGATAGTCAACCTCACGAATCCTCTGTTGAGAAGCATTGACTTGACGACCCTGAATTGCTTTTAGTAACTTGTCTCTTTGGGAAGGGATCTTAGCGATTTCAGATACGGGAACCCAGATTTTAGCATTATTAAACCAACTCCCCAAATCGACATCTATTCCAGAGTTTATACCAGGGTTTAAAGTTCGAGGAATTTGATTCCCGCTCTGATCTTTATCCCTTCTCTGGTATGTTAAACCCTTATCTCTAGCAATTTCCAAAATTTTCTCAGGAGAGGGTTTCTCACCATATAACCTGGCCAAAATGTCATCTTCATTTTCAAGGTTATTTATACTAAAAGCAGATTGAGGGTTCACAACATCATAGCTCCTTTCCTTAACTTCTATCCAATCATTCATAGGCAAAGGAAACTTGCTCCCTACTACGTTTATTTGCTCACCTGTCCCAAACATTCCATTATCTAGGAGTCTTCTGATGACGGGACAAGAGGACTCTTCGTGAAAAGCATCGCAAGCACGACAGTAAGGAGGAGCATTATCAACTAGATTAGTAAGCGGATTAGGAGGCCTCTGCTCACTAGATTGACCCTTTCTTTTCCAATTACTATTTCTGTTATTATTATTTCGAGGTTGAAAATTTTGTGATTGCGCTCTTTCCATTTGAATCAACCTATTCTGCAAAGTTTTTATCTCCTTGTTATGACTAATTTCCATGGTTTCAATTTTTTGAAGCAACTTGAGAACAAGTTCATTTTCAGGCTCTTGGGCTGCTTTTCCCTTAGGTTCCTTTAGTTTTGTAGCAGCCCTATCATAACCTGGGATTTCAGACTTCCCAGAAGCTGCCCTGTCCTTTTCAAGTTCTATAGCTAAGGCTTGGCAATCTCGATAATCACCAAGTTTAGCACGCCTTAACTCATAAGAAGGTTCAGGACCAAAGGCATCAATGTAAAAATCTTGGAGAGTTTTATCTGTAGGTTTATAGTCTTGAGGTAATTCTCTAATGATACCATTAAACCTTCTATTAAATTCTTCAACAGTTTCATCCTCTCTCTTTTTCATTAGAGTAAGAGCTCTTACAAGATGTCTTCCCTCTCTCTTATCTCCATATTTTTCTTTAAATGAATTAACGATTGATTGTAAAGAGTTAAATGAATTTGGAGGTTTTTCTGTAAACCAGTCATAAGCATCACCTCCTAGAGTCAAGATAAAAAGAGTCATCCTGACATCCTCATGATCAAAATCAGGAGATCTAGCATACTTAGCCAACCATATGTTGAAATCTCGCAAATGGGAATTAGCAGTAATAGCATTGTCTCCTTGAAAGTTAGGTAATTTGTCTATCCCAACAGATGGAATATCATTGGGGTACCCTGGGATGTTAGAAAAATCACAAGGGGCATACATACCCATGGTGCTACGCCTAACTCGACCCCTAAAGAGCAAATGAATGTCAGAAAGGGCTTCTTGTCCAAGATTTGTAAGGAGTGTACGAGAAGCGAGTTTGTGTGATCGCACCCTGTAAACCTTTTCAGGATCAGGAGTGGGGTTGCACAGACTGCCTGGATGTCTTCTAGTGTACACTCTTGCAGATAATATGGGAAGTGGAGTCGCCACTTGAACAAGAAGTTAAGCACAGACAAGCTTGAAATGAAAGAACCAAGGACAGAAAAACTGTCCCCGTCAACGGCGCCAAAAAATGTTCTCCCGCGGATTGACACGACAACGCTCAGACCGGGGGCTGTCACTCTGATTCCCGGTCTCTCCGTTTAAGCTTGTCTCCCGCGGCTAAGGGGGGTAGACCCTGCGAGGTGAAGGGTACCAACTGTCGACCAGTTGGTTTGGGAGACACGAAATGCTTAAATGACTTTGTTAATTTGGGTGGACCAGTGCCTTAAGAGATTTAAATGATTACTAGCTAGATGATATAAGAACATGAACCACGGACAGCAATCATTTATCATCAAATAAAGAGAACAATGCTTTAAATATCTAGTAAAACCACAAAGCTCTTCAAATAACGATATCCAGCAAACTAAGAGAAATAAATTGCTTTAAATAACAGTGAAACCAGATATCTATTTTGTATTCAGATCTCAGCATGAAAGATATACAATGATAAACAACTGAAGGTGGTAAAAGTAATTCTCCACAAAAAGAAATTTTTATGCTTTTCAAAAAAATTTAATTTTTTTTTTTTTTTAAATAAAATCTAAAAAAAATTAAAAAAAACAAAATCTAAAAGTTAAATCTAAAACTAAAAATTTATTATTTATTTTTTTATTTTTTATTTTTTATTTTTTATTTTTTTTATATTTAAAAATCTAAATAAAAAAACGAAACTATGTAAAAATAAATCTAAGTCTAAAATCTAACTAGCTCTACGTCTAATCCCTTCTTTTTTTTTTATATGAGACTTTATAAAACCTAAAAAAAAAAAAGACAAACCCTAACTATACGCTATCACACCTACGCATAACAAACAAAACAAATTATGAAACGTATGAGGAGTAAGACTCAGAACGTGAGACGGCTTTCGTGACAGGGCTCGGAGGTGAGAACGAAGGTTTCGTTGGGGTCATATGCATTACCAGATGCGTGGAACGGTTTGGACGAAAGCAAAACCAGAACTGATGCATACAGCAGAGAAAGAAACACACAAATGTTACGCTAGCGATAATGAATTGAAGGTGTCCAGGCGAAATGGTCGTGTTTCATTTACAATCGACAGTGGCAAAGTTTTAAATTGAGGTAATACGCAGTTGAAACTGCCCAAAACTGAACGATAATGTCTCAGCCCACCGGAGGAAGGAGCTGCGGCCCTGAATTTTTACGGGGAGACCATAGCCGTAACTGTGCAAAGGACTGAGCCGTTAAATTTATATGCTATACGATACAGCATTTGGGTTTACGCTTGCCATCAATATCTCAATCAAGTCTGAACACAGAGCTCCAGTCAGAAAAAAAAAAGAAAACGACGAGCTGATCTGAGGAATTAAAACCATTCACTGGACGCAGTAGCAATAACAAGACTCATCAACAACAAAATCGAAGAGGGTCAAATGATGTGTGTACAGTGATTGAACCGTGACCGAATTTTCAAACAAGCAGTGGAGGGATAACCGCGTACCTGGCCTTACATCAATGGTAAATGAGCAGAGAAGTTTATTTGAAATTTTTCGGCGTGTACAGAGACTGCGTGTGCGAAATTTTCGCTGGAGAACGAGGGTCAAACGTGCTGCAACCCACGACCCTCTCTTTTTTTTTTCGCGTTGATTAAAACCTGTGACCCTGGCTCATATAAAAGGAAATCTTATGCAGGCAATGGAAGAATGATACGCTTTAAATTCAGATTGCAGAACTAAAATGTGATCCCGACAGTAAAAAAAATTGATTTAGCTGTCATTATGCGTAAGTTCTGGAAAATGCGGGCTGAGAAAATCTCAATGAATAGATCATTTCACTCAGAGATACCCCTGTTCTTAGTGGAGGTCGAAAAATTGTTTAGGATTTTTACCTGGCCCGGCGGATGATTTGCAAATACCTGAGATCTTGAAGCTTTCGTACTGAATAGAGATACGCAGATGCTACCTCTCTTTGTTGACAAAAAGCCACGTAGCTGAACTGGAAGCTCTCACAGGTTCATGGCAACCTGAGAAGGAAAAGATCACTAAAAACCCTAATTAAACCTATATGAGCAAAACCCCAAAACAGCTGATTAATCTACAAATTTTGGCCCCTCCTCAGCCAGATTTAGCCATAATAACAGAAATATTTTCGAGATATTAGAAAATTGAACTTCGCTGTGAACAGAAAGAAAATCTCTCATGTAAAACAGGAAATAAACTCTTAATGATTAACCCAGTGCCAAAATCAGCTAGGCTCTGCAAAGAAAAGCCTGTGGAAGTCGGTTGGTTCAGCCCAGAACTTCCCCAAACGCCCACAAATATCCTTCACCTAAAGATTTCCTACACACCTCAAGCAACCATCAGTAAAGAGGGCAAGAAATGCGGCTAGATTTCAGGAAATAATGGAGATACCTGCCATTATTCTAGAAACCCTACAACATTCAAACCCTAGCACGTGAGCAAGATACCTGTACTCACAATACTCTGAAAACAAGCTATTATTAACGGCTAAAAACTGAAATATGCAGAAAAATAAACATCTCACAGCAATTCCAGAGAGTAACACCAGCCAGATTTGAACCCCAAAGTCTTTTTATTAACCAGAAAATCAGATTACAAGAGAGCTTTTTCAGTACAGACTCACAGATCAGATAAACCTGTAAAATGACCCCCTAAGACCCTATAAAAAGGAAATGATCCCAACGGTTAGTTTGAGTGATCCATGCTGAAATGATCTCGACCGTCGATGAGGATTAAGATACCTCTTAATCTCATCCGTCGATTTTATTAAAAAAGATATTTTGCATGCATTCACAAAAAATATTATTATTTTATTATTTAGGGTTTTTGCTTCATTTTATGAACTTTTTATTATTATTTTTTATTTATTTCATTTTTTATTTTTTATTTTTTATTTTATTTTTTTAATTTTAGTATTTCATTTATTTTCTCAAATGGATCATTCGAACTAAGCCGCTGGAAACATCACCTAGGACCTAGGACTTAGGACTCATGAGGGGACTAAATCATTTTTCAACCCTCAAGACACATTACATCATGACTTGTACAATTTACATCTGAAGGGGACAAACCCACTTTAACACAGACCCTCATAAACCACCCAGTTCTGCGACACAACTATAATCTAGCAGATTAACACGCTAGGCTTCTCCTAAAGTTCTAATAACAAAATGCATCCCGGCTTTGGGGTCAGGTTGAAGGAAAACTCTGCCGATCGTAGATCGGTGAGACGAAAAACCTCCCGGGACGTAGATTATCATTAGAAAGTTAGGTCCACCTAGGCAATTTTACATACATGACTCTGATCTGCTTAGATTATTTACAACATGCAGACTGGGTTTACAATTAAAATGATCAAGCTGTTGATGACTGTAGCCTGGCACGGACACGTCGTTCAGGTGCTGCCCCTTTTTGCAAAAAAAAGGGGGGGGGTACTGCATGGGTAGTTGACCGGTAGTGGTCAACAGCTAGATTATACCCATTAATTATTTTATTTTCATAAGTTTAGACTTAGGGTCCCCTTAAAAATAATTAATTATTTTAATAAAATTGTCTCCGGGTGGAATTTCCCGCTTTTTGGGTTCTTTGGAATACATGTGCCCAAGCCTCCCTACAAAATTTGAGACTTAAAGCACATCTAATGCTACCAGAAATCAACAACCAGCAACCCCTTGTAGCCCCTAGATAGCTCGATGTGCCACTTTCTTTGCCACCTGAGCAAGCCATGTGGTCCCTCGCCCATCTATTATGCATGTATGTTTGAAGGTGGGCCTCCTGACCCCAAAGGTAGGCTTTTCATTGGTATAGTTGAGTAATTTTCCTTACTTGTCATGGGCACTTTTGGGCATGAATTGGTGGGGGATTCAGCAGAAAGAGTGGGTTAGTCTTGTATTCTTGTCTCCACTGCACAATTTCATGGTTACCCTTGTATCCTAGTCTCGTGTGATCTCCTTGACTGACCATTTGGTTTTTGGGTTGGCACTACATGGGAAACCCTGATCTTGGTTGTGTGGTCCTGCTTCCCGATACCACCTACATCGCTCTCGTTCCACTCATTTGACCCTCATTCATCTATTTTCCCCTCTGGGTCCACATGTGTCGACATAAGGTTAGACTCCCCCTCCCCTTGTCCATACCTTGGGTCGGGCTTGGAACAATGCCTCGGAGGTTGATGTAACTAAAAAGAAAAGAAAAAGCATAATTTGGCCACTCTCAATAGGAAATGTACCACAAAATGCAAAAGATGGTCGGGACATACAAATTTAGCACATGGGAAAAAGCCAAACATGAGCTCTACCCCTTATCCATGGCCATCACCCTGGTTCCTATGGGCCCTAGATGATCCCCCTCTATCATTAAGGAACCCATGATTGTCCCAACCCCTGGTGGGTGATGAACCGCCCCACCTTAAGGGGGTATCCATTGCTACATATTACACATCATGCTCTCATCCCCTAGAGCCCCGAGCAGTTATGAAGAAAAATCAATAAAAGGCAAAAGGCATATGAAAAAGGGTGGAAAAACAAAGGTCGGGGTAACTCATGTACCACAATTTTCTCCCTCCTACACTCACATACCCAGGTGTGGGTTTCCCTTATTATAGCTACCCATGAACCTTGACATGTGCTCTGGATGATTCATCTAATCCCCACTCCATTCCATTATTATATCATTTGCCACCTACCACTTAAATGATGTACCATGGACATGTCACCCCCTTTAGATGTTGAAACCACCTAATAGAGTCCTTGGTTAACCCCATATTGAGCTTGGAGACACTTGTACATGCCAAAGCCTACTATGGAAGGGAATGCCACCATGAAGTGCCCCATTGATCCCATGACTTGTAAGCTTTATTACTTGAGTAGTATAATGACTTGTTGTATTGGAGGGCAAGGGGACACATTGGATCCAAGATTGCAGGTGGGTCTTCATTTGGGGCTTGGTCTCCCTATACGGGGTCCTATCCCTCCAGAGGGCCACATTAGCACTCGTAGGGTGAGCCTTGAGAGCCATGGGCCTCCACCATAGCAGATATTAATTCATGGATCTCCAGTACTAATCATCGACTGCTCGTGTTCCACCTTTTTGGATGAGGATGATGCACCTAGTTCACCATGCCCAGCAGGCTCCACACTTGCACCATGCACTTGGCAAATGTTCGAGGGTCTCAAGGATGTCTCCTGGTGCAGAGGGAGGGCTTACATCACCATCTTAGCCCTTACAGATGGTCTACAAGCATTTTCGATCCACTTGGAGACCCATGAGGATGTCATTGTGCCCACACCCACTTGGGAGAACCACAGGTTCTTGCTTGAAAAACAAGGGACCAACCCCTTGTCCACTATATTGGGAATCCATTTCTACATCATGGCACCCCTTGGACTTCATTAGGACTCCTCAAAGGCCCAACAACTCACTTTATTGATCATTTGGCCCTCTTGAGAGGCTTATTCATGTATTATTGAGCTATTTGGTGGGCTTGTCACCAAAAGTATTGTTATTATGCACATTATTTTATTTTAAGGGCTCAATTAGGCCAATTTAGCTAAATCGAATTCATTAGAGAGTGTATAAATATAAGTGAGATGATTCATTTCGATCATCATGACTTGGATTGGGTTATCTCCTCTTGTGATAATTTCGCTATCCTTCTTGAAGGACGAGTTTGGATGAATGGATGAATTTTGATATTTGGATCTCTTTCATTTTGTCTTGGAACTTCTCTATTGGCATATCTTGATGATTGGATATACTCTTTCTTATATGTAAGTTCTCTTTTAATGCTATTCTTGTTATTTAATTCTGTCACATGCATGTCGCTGGGAATTTCGCTATAATGGGCTGAAATTTACTGCTTTTCTTATGCAAAATTGTGGGAATTTGATCTTTTATAGCATTGCATCATGTCATGGGCCATGTATGAATGAGTGAATGTTCCTAGAGATAATTTGTGTCAAAATTTCTCTCGATAAGTCATCAAATATTGCAAATCAAAGTGTAAAGACCTTGAAGCTGCTTCTCTTATGCCCTAATGCCATGCGAAGTTGTTTTCAAGGCCTCCTTGACCAAGTGAATCTATTCCAAACTACAAATTCTCCTTGACTCCATCTCTCCCAAAGGACAAGGCACTAATCCCCATTGCTGATCATTTTCAACGTTTATTCTTTTCACCTCCCTCTTTCTCTAGGCCTAGCCTACATAGGTCACCTAGGGCATCAATTGTCTCACAATATATCCATCCAAACACTTCGATTTTTGGTCCACAACTATGTTGATGTTTTCTCTATAGGCCCTCCAAATTCGAGGCAAATCCGACGATGGGATCTCAAGATATAGTAAGCCCTAGCTCAAGGACTAATTCTTGCCCTTGGTTTCCCTTGGCTAGTGACCTCATTGGGATCATTGCATCAAAATTACTGAAAATTTCCCCTTTGATCCCCTTCTCCCCCTCAATTAGGTCAAGCACACCCTTGATTGATCAACTCCACCCCCTTGACCTTATTTTGGGTCCACTTGGTCTCGTGTGGTCCCACAACTTATTGAAGCTAATTTCACAAAGACCACTTGGAAACCAAGTTTTCACAAGGATTTCTAGGACTAGGTATCTCCTTTACAAGTCTTATCTGCAAACCCTAGCCCTTGAAATCCCCTTGGCCCTTCCTAGAGAGCCTTACACCTTGCTTCTCAAGCAAGAAAACCATACAATTGAGTCTCTCTTGTGAATAGGCCTTAGGAATCACTCCTTATCCTCTTATTGACTCATTTATCTAGTGATTCCCTTTATACCGGGTCTCCTCCCATTGGTGAAAGTCTGTAAAGAGCAAGGAGCCTTAGTTGAGGTGACAGTGGGCTATCGCTCCATTGTTGCCCTTGACCTAGTAGTTGCCCTTTTAGGATCCCCTCCTAGGACCCCTGCTAGTTTGAGTGGTAACAAGACCCAATGGACATATGTGGACCCAGATGGGAAATATGTGGAAAGGGATTATAATGAGCAGAGTGGAGTGATATATGTGGTGTCAGGAAGCGAGACCACACAGCGAAAATAAGGGTTTCCCATGTAGTGCCACTCATAAAGCTAGTAGCCAATAGAGGAGATCCCATAGGACTAGGATACAAGATTAACCACCAAGTTGGGACTAGGGAACAAGAGTAAAAACCAAGCCCCTTATTTTTGTTGAATACCCCCTCTATTCCATGTCCAAAAATGTCCATGATAAGCAAGCAATAATACCCAATTACATAATGAAAAGCCATACCTTCGGGGTTGGAAGGCCCACCTTCAAACATATGACCATAACAAATGGGCGACGAAGCATAATGGTTGGATCAAGTGGTGGAGAATGGTGGCACATTGAGCTATCTAGTGGCTGCAAGGGACTGTTGGCTGCCGGCTAAAGACAAATCTAAGAGAAAAAATTCTCCAATGGGTGTCACCCACTGGTGGTGGGTAACTTCTGGCTCCAACTGGGACATGAGCTCTCAGTAGAGTGCACAAACGTACTCGAACGGGGAGGTCATGAGAACACTAGCAATCTCTTGGGATCATAGACCTGTTACCTGCACATCAAAGACTAAGCACACGGAGCAACATGTTTTTATGGCGTCCTTTAATCTCCCATGCTTTTGTTAGGCCATAAAATCAACAGGAAATAAAATTATAAATGCAATTCTAATCTAAATGCATCTAATCTAGCATGATAATAGAATGTGATATTAGTTCTAATGCAAAAATCAACATGCAATGCATCCTACTCTAAGATGCATATTACATCAAGCAAATGCTAAGTGTAATCATAAAGTCAATGCAATCAACATATTATTAGATCAATGTAAGAATTTGTGCCTATATGATTACTTATGCAATAAATCTAAAGGCTAACATAGAAAGAATCATACGTATGACAATGGGGGTGGGAGGCGGGAAAATATGATATCCATGTGATGTAGAAAAGAGTCCTAGATGAGGGGAAGGACACCAACACAAAAGTTCAGAGCCTTTCTTCCAAACATAGAACGGAAGAACGAATGACCAGGCTCAAGAACTCCCTATCACGATCATTCTTCACAATGTTAGGGTCATGATTAGGAGATAAAGGAGGCAAGGGCAATGAAGTATCATAATTGACATGTTCCCTTTCCTTAAGATCATATACTGAATGGGGAAAGGCTTATCATTATAAGAAGGGATGAGGGAAGGGGCCACATGTGACTCAACTAAATCCCCAAGACCATGAGAAAAGACAAGGGACTTATTGTTATCATCATCATCAGTATCATATATAGGTTCCCCATCAAAAAGATTCTCATTGATTTCCCACTTTCCCTCCTTAACATATAAGTACTCATTGATGTCAACATGTGAGGAGCTAGCGGGGAACTTACTAAAATAAGACATCCTATTAAGTTACGCACATCAATTACGTAGGAATCACCAGGGTAAAATAAAGATGTCTTGACAGATGCTTGCTTCACCCTACAAGCATCAACTTTGAGGTTGAATGAAGAACTAGGGCTTCATTCTTCCAATGGAGTCACCAAGAATGATATGTCAATAATGTCGTCTGGGAAACAAGACACGCGTTTCGCGTCCCTAGCGACGGCGCCAAAAATGTTACCACGCAATCTAGCAGAGGGTCTAGGAGGGGTACCTAAAGGACAACTACTAGACCAAATGGCAATAACGAGACGAAGACCCAATGTCACCTCAGTTAATGTCCCTTGCTCTTTACGGAATTTCACCAATGGGAGGAGTCCCGGTGTAAAGGAAATCACTAGGGAGATGCGGTCAATGATAATATATGGTGTGATTTCCAAAGGCCCATTCAAAGGAGAGGCTCAGATAACGAATTTCTTGCTTCAAAATCAAGGTAAGGGCTCTCCAAGAAAGGGTTATAGGGAGGAGGCCTCGACCTGGGGAGAAAAGATAGTCAACACAAGGGATATGCCTAGATCAAGGATTCCTAGGAAATAGAAGGACCTCTCTTTGGGTTTTGTGAAATAACAAGCATGCAAAGGTTTGGGACCACAAGAGAGACCTAGGAGAATCCAAGCGAGGCCTAGGGTTTGAGGTGATCATCAATAATATGAATAGGTCAAGCAAGGATAACAAGAAGGGCCAATGAGAGGTGAAATTCCTTTGAATTTTAAGTGTGGATGACCCTTGAAAAAGCCACTAACCAAAGAAGCATAGGAGCAAAATGATGTTGGATCTAGGGCTTGAGGTTTCTCCAAGTCTAACTGTGAGATTTGCTTCAAACTTGGAGGGCACTTAGAGGAGACCCCAGCGCAATAGCTAGCTAATTTTCACTTCAAAACGACCACCCTAATACTATTTGCACTAGGCCCTAGAAGACCCCTTCTAGGTTAGGGAAAGAAAGGAAAAGGTGAAAAGAAAAAGGTTTTTTTAAGGTGATCAACCAAGGATTAAGACTAGTGCCTAGCAATTGTGAGAAATGGAGTCAAAGATAATCTCGAGAAAGGCAACTTGCTCTTCAAGGAGACCTGGAAGAAATTTCGTTACCATTAATAACATCAGCAACAAAATGACTTCGAGATTTTTATACTTCAATGACAATTATCAATGGAGTTTCAAGGATCAATATAAAATGAATCCCCTAGGAACATTCATCCATTCAATATCCATGAGTAACGCATGCAAATTTCCCAATAGTTTCAATGGTTCAAGCAACTCGCATTTATTTAAGGCCCATTAATAACCAAGAGATGACATTCCATGCATTAGACATCTAGTAAAATCAGAAATATAGCATTAGATAACACTTACAAGACATTGAAGAATATATCCATCCATTAATATGCCAAAATGAAGCTCCAAGAGAGATAACAAGATAACCAAACATCAAAATTCATCAATTTCATCCAAATTTCATCCTCTAATTGCATATCTGAACTCTTCAAAGAGAGCTAGAGAAAATCCTTTTGACGATAAGTACAAATGAGGTCTCATCAATTCATATGAGCCTCTCACAAAGTCGAATTGTCTAATTTGTGTAACAAACCCCTAAAAATGACTCAAATGTGCAAAATAACAATAAAATTGGTGACAAACCCACCAAATAGCTCAAAATTACACAATAAGCCTTCCTAATAAGGCCGAAATAATAGACAAATGGTGCAAATGGGTTGTTGTAAGGCTTAGACAAATCCTCCATATGCCAAATCAAAGAGGAGGGCTCTCATGATGATGACCAAGGGGTAGGCCCCTTGGTTTTTGTTGCTACCTCACTTACACACCTAGGTTAATATGACAAAAATCCTCAACCCCACAAAGTGTGTTCTTGGTGGAAAACTCAAAGAATAGATTGTCAACTAATCCCAACTCTCTCTATTAAGGCTCTCTCCTAGTTAAGCTAAGGGGGGTGGTCCCTAAGAATGATTAGTAAAGCAAAATTGAGGTTCTATGAGACTAAGGTTAAGGGAACTACTTTTCAAAGGTAACTTGTTTCAAGATATAAGCAAGTAAATGTATGAGCAATATGAAAGATATATTCAAAGATGATCCATATGACATCCCAGAAATAAGAGTATAAACCAAATAATGGCTCAAATAAAATAACAAGTACTTGCACAATGGAAATGAAATTTTCAAGTTACAATGACAAGTATCCCTACAAAACCAATGGTAGATCAACATATGAAATATGAGAAATAATAAATATAACTTGCAAAGTAAATAAAACTTGCACTTGCAAAGGAAATGTTCAACTAGAAATGGGCAATGACATCAAATAACCAAGAGCGAATTTTAAAATGAGAAGTACAAGAAATATATGACAATTAACTCTGATCTCTTCTTGGTGAAGAGTTGCCCACATCTCTTCCCATCCTGGAAGATTAGCTCTACCCAAAATGCTTTGGACAAATGTCTCCCAATCCTCAAAGACTGCATTCAGGGCGGTCCTCACCATGAACTCCTGATCCGGCGTGGCCCCTATGGAAGTAAGTTGGTCCCGAATCTCCTACAATCTGAGGAGGTATAGATCTATCTGCTCCCCCTTCTGCATCTGATACGACCACAGCTGATTCTCTAATAGCATCTTCCGCTGCATGGAAGTGCCCTGATACAATGTCGTCAAAGTATCCCACATCTCCTTTGTCGTGTTCTTCTTGGCAATATGTGGTACGACATGATCCTTGACCCCATCAAGGATTATGCACTTTGCCTTCACCATTGCATCCTCATACTTCTCATTATCAGCTGGGTCGATTGGGATAACCACGGTTCTCAAGGCAAAGCCCTTGATGTGATGTCTATCCAGCACTGACAGGATCCTGGCCTTCCAGATGACAAAGTTGGAAGCCCCATCCAACCTATCTTGATCCCTTAGTCCGTTCACTGCCATCTTCGCTCCTTCTTCTGGACTCCCTCTGAGATTCGACTTCCCTCCTAGAAATCTCCCTCTAAGTCCTGATTTCCCTGCTGGAAATCTTCCCGCCAATTGTTGATCCAATCCTCTTTGCAACTGCAACTCGAATCTGAATTTCTTGGCTAGAAATCCGTCAAGGTAGTGACTCCCTCTACCTTGGTTCTATCCCATTAGGTATTGTTCTGCTTCAACAACAACAACACCCCACCAGCTTCCTAATCCACAATCTGCCCATAGCTCCCTATGCCCCAGCAACTAAAGAAACTGAGCCTTCCAGCTCTGCTCAATCTCGACAAAGGTTGAACCACTCCTCTGGGCAACTGCGTCAAGCCTACCTAACTTAGTAGGATGACGTGGCTCTTCGTGAGCCTCTTCTGCCTCTCTCTGCCTCTGCACTGGCCCTCTCTCTAGCTCGAAATGATGACGCAGGCCCTCTGCGTCACTCCTTCTCTGCTGCTTTCTGCTTAGGAGCAACTCTGTCTCTCGAGACAACTGCTACTGCTGCAAATACTTCTGATTATGCTAGTGCCTTCAATCCTCCTGTGATCTGCAATGCTTTGATACCATGTTGAAATTTCTAAGTCTGACACGTCAGAAATTCCTACTGCATTATCTAGTTTATTTCACCTACTTGTTTATTCCTCAACAAGTTATTTATTCATATAAATACTGAAAATAAACACAAATGCAGCCTCAACTCATATATAGATCAACAACTGAAATACTAGATAAACACACAAGGGACACCGTTATTTTTGGACAATCGTCCCTGGAAAAACCCAATGTGGGAAAATCGGTGCAGTAGTTTCGAGGGTTTTATTATTATGCAGATTTCTTGAGTACAACTAGGCTGCCAAACTAGCTCACCCAACAGAGTTTTTTACACAGCAATAATACCTCTTCTCAGAAGCAGATATTCAGCTTCTCAACACTAGTTTGCCCCATGAAAATCCTTCTGGCGCTTCTCCCAGAGTCTGCGTCAGCCCTGTTAGCCTCTGCGTAGCTCTGGAACCCTTTGCGTCAGCCTTCTACCTCTCTGCGTCAGCTCACTGGCCTTCTGCATCACCCACGCAGGCCCCTCAACCTCTATGCAGTCTCTAGCTACCTTTGCGTGGCTCCTACTGCCTCTGCGTAGCCTCCTCAGTCATTGCGCTGGTCCTCTAGCACTATCTCTGCCTCTCTACTATGCACTGCCCCTCGCTGCAACTCAGATCATTTAATCGAATTTTCTCAGCATATCCCGCTTCAGAAAATCAAACTGACTGATCAATCTTGGTGTATCTCCAACTAACCCTCAAGCCTCCTCTTATACTTTTCCTGTTGAGTCTTCAACGGCCGAGATTAAGTCTCTAATCAACGGCTAAGATTAGATTTGGCTTGATCCATGTCATTTAAAACCTTTTCATCCGATTTTATATTAATACCCATTAATATTTTAATTTTCCTAAGTTTAGACTTAGGAACCTCGTTAAAAATATTAATTATTTTAATTTCTCTCTAACCGGGTGGAATTTCCCCAAACCATTTCTGGGTCTTGGAGATCTCATGTGCTTTAGCCTCTCCACCAATTTTCATGGCTAGAGCACATCCGATGCTACCACAAATCAACATCAGGTTGGGGTGGTCAACCAATCTGGAAGTGAGAGGGAGTGTAATTTCTGATGGACACACCCCCTAGTGGTTTTCCAGGGATCTTTTAATCACGTTTAGTCAAGGATATTTCCAGGTTATAACATGTTCATAAAAGAATTTTTAAGTACAGAAAATGGACTGAATCACTCCTAGAAAAAAACAATCATCTATCTATATTTAAATTTTAAATAGTACACGAGTGTCAGCTATCAAAATCTCAAATGCTCTATCATCTAGTTAATTGTTAAGAATCAACCAAACAATTGTCCTCGTTAATTTGATTAACGATTTCCATGTCAACTAAAAACTTTTCCACATATTCAGGAACAGATAACAATTGGATTTACCTGGCATCTCCATTTGGAATCCCCAGAAAATCTCTAATAGATGCACTGGACACATTTTCCAGATTTCTACCAGCTCTGTACTGAGATGCTATCTTGCAGTGATTCATTTCCTTTCCAGGCAACTGATCTGTTTTCCCTTTGTGAAGGAAAGTTTCAACTTCAGTATCTTGGCTGCATGGTGTTTCCTCATTTCCTATTCCTGAGAATGAACCATGGACATCATCCTCTAAGTATCGGTTTCCACTGTCTACATGTGCATATGTAAGACCGTAATCAAGGAGCACCTCTTCAAGAATACTTTTGTGTTCAGCATGAAGAATGCTATCCAAACATCTGCATTGAAGAAAACATTTTACATTATGAAACAATACAGTTGAGTGAGATGCATAAAATAGAATTGCAGAGTATGAAGTTGCATAGTTGATTACAATATTGTATGTTGCCAAAAGACCAATAATCTGGCCATACTGAAATACAAACCATTCTAGAGTGGAATATATATGAATATATGTAATACTTCAAATGGACCTTACTCCCCCAGAAAAAGTAGCGTGTAACATTCCAAGTTAATGAGCTGTCAAATGTACTTTCCACATTCAAAAGCAAACGCTATCAATTAGTGCTCAGATGCTTGTAATCAATTGATTAAAATCACAGGAGCAAAAAACAGTCCATGGCCAAAGAAAGGCCATTTAAACTTCGAAGGATGGTGCCAAAATCAAATGAACACTCAGAGATTTCAAAAGAAATAAAAACATGTAAGATGGGCACCAGAACACTTCCCTTTGGCATGCATGTTTGAGAAAGAAAGACTAGAATGACAGGTAAGCTTAATTTTGTTTCAAATTTCAATGTTTTTTCCCTTTTATCCTTTTCTTTTTTTTGGTAAGCTACAGTTCTATAATAGTACAAAAAAGATACAGAGTTTGCCATCGTAGCCTGCCAGTGGCTCAATGTTATCATTGTTGTTCCAAAGACGTCTAATAATAATTACGATGACCAAATCTAAACTATGATTCTCCCACCATTATGGAGGTTCTATGCACAGCAAGGAAACAGAAGTATCACTATAGCTAGGACAGTCTGAGAAAAACTGAGACTCGGTATTATAAACAAAATGTCTCCTGCGTATCTTACCAGCATTACCAGAGTTTCTATTGACTATCATGTAAAAAAGGAAAAGGATAATAGACAAAGCACCTACCCCCGACCTTGGAGGCTGATTTCAAGTTGTTGAATGTTACCCATGTATGTACAAGCATAACCATATGAGAAAATTTTCTCTCCCATGATGCAGATTTCCAGCGAGCAGCCTCACATACACCTCAGACAGCAGCCTCTCAGATGCCTCTTACTCGTTATTTGTCAGCTCATTTGCTTGATCAGCATGCTCATCCGACGAAGGAGGGCCAGCAACCATGAGGTACATGTAAGAATTTACAGGGTAACTTCCTCAGATAGAACACCAATGTACACCGCTCTCAAACAGATCACAGATCAGTACACCAGTATCCTTGACGTGGTTAAAACCCTCAAAGAGGAAACAGTCCACGGCCTGAGCCAATGCGGCCACTTCAGGGAATTTATTAATGTAAAAGAAAGAAAATTTACATGAGCTTCTCTCATGAATGGTCACCTTACAAATGACCCTCCATGCTCTTTAAATAGAGATTATGGACCAATCGGGTGTTAAGCCACGGATCAAGTGTCAGTAATACCAAGAAGAGAATGAACCATCGGATCACTTTATGTCTAGAACATATCGTGACCGTCGGATTGTAAGTTACAAAAGTACATAGTAAAGAAACACACTTTACCTAAATCTACGCTAGACCAAGTTATACTTAACTATTTCCTATGTGTCGGAGTATCCTAATAGTACATTGGCCATCGTTTCATACAAAGTGCTTACATTTAATGTTTTAAGCATCTAAGAAAGGATTATGGGTTAAAGTCAAATAATGTATCACGATATTTAGAAGTTATACTTGTTGCCTTATTTCAACTCGGTGATCATCTTTTCCTTTAAATCCAGTGTAACCACATTGGTGTTTTCCTTTCAATATCCTGGAGGGGCACAAATAGGAGGCCTGGATAGAGATAGTGTATCCATATCCTTCCATACTTAACACATTCCATCTATCCCTTTCTCCATTGTCCTCTCTTTTGGGTTGGTTGTTGTCAATCGCTTGTACAGATTTCAAACTCAGTGTCCTATTTAAAAGAATTTCATTCCGTTTCAATATTTTTGAATGAGTTCACAATGGTTCATGTTTTGCAGCATAACAACTATATAGTGGATCAATTAGAAAATAAGGTGACATCATTAGGAATTGGCACCTTTCTTGTAAATGAGAGGGTGAGTCACCTGCCAATTCCATAATATCATGACACGTGGAGGTGAGTGTTGGAGCTGGCAAGCTGTCGGGGAAGTGACATTTGTGTATATGTGGAAAGCTCCTTCAATGGAGCCAGTGAATCTCCAAGCAAAAGAATACCAAAATACTCAAACTTAGCATTGTATAGAAGTTAAATTTTGTTTGATATAAGGGATGTATCAGAGAATTTACACTAGTGTAGTCTGTAGTATGAAAGTCTTGTTAAAAACAATCTATGATGCCAGGCTTTTTGAACAGCTGGAAGCTGATAGTCTGAATTTTTACTCTTTATATCTTTAATGTAATGTTGCACTCCCAAGTGCAGATTTCTTACTACAATATTTTCAATTACAGTTAAAAATATATATATGAAATCTAAAGGAATTTAACCTTCTTAGTATAGATTTCAGTTTATGTTTATCAAATCTGTTGTGATGAACCATCTAGTTGAGTATCTACGGTAGTTTACAGATAATATATGTCTCAGATCAGGTTTCTTTGGGGAATCTCGTGAGAAGTTGCAAGGTATCCTAGAAGCAGTTTAAGAAATAAGTCGTAAGCCCCTAACCATAGCCAACAAATTTGTTCAAAATAACGCTAATCTAGCAGAAGAGAGATTCTTAAGCCTGGAAGTACAAGTCGCAGATACTAGCTGCAATATGAACCTCCTTATGGCGGCTCTAGCAAACAAGCTTGGAGTCGAAGAAGATGGAGGTTCTAACTCACAAGAAAATTCAAGGGGTCATGAAGACCCAAAAAAGGAGTCCAAGAGAGAACCTGAGAAAGGGTAGTCGAGTTTGAGTGTTGTTACGCATTCACTATCTCTATTCAAGATGGAAGCGAATGTCGACATAAAACCGTACCAAGGTTAGAACAATGCCTTAAAATTGAAACACTAGTTGCAACAATTAGAAGTATATTTTAGCCTTCACCAAATAGATGAGGAACAAAAAATATCATTTGATAAATTGAAATTAAAGAGCGATGCACTAACTTGGTGGGAAATCCATACAGAGACACTTAGGATGGAGGGTGATCCCCCAGTAACTAAGTGGGAGGACTTTAAAACCCTCATAAAGTCCAAATTCTACCCTATCGAGTATGTCGAGGACCAATAGATTCGATGCAATACTTTAGGCTGTTGGAAAATCAAAGATATTATAGTAGGGTTTGATTCTCCGATCTTGATAATTACTTGTGAGTGTGTTGCCTTCTTTTACTTCTTTATTATCTTATCTTTCATCAATCAATATACATACATGAAGATCACAAAACAAGAGACACAAGATATAGGCACATGTTAGGGCAAAACCCCCCTCAAGGGGACAACCCAATCAAAGTAATTCTTCCTTTCAATAGTATTCTTTGAGACTCTTCATCCTAGACCAAGACCGGACTTTCCCTCCACACCATGTCAGCCCCCAAGATCTTCAACCTCTTTCCAACAACTTCGATTATGCAACAGATCCTAGCAACATGCAGCTTCCTACAGCAGCAAAACCTTAGGAGACTTCGATCTCCTAAACCAGACCACAAAACAGAGAGAGAGAGAGAGGTACCAAAACTTCGATTTTCCTCTTCTCTAGAGACTCCCCCAAACTCACACTTCTTTCCTCCTTCCGGCAGCAGACTTCACATCCCCGGCACTTCCCAGAAGATAATGAATTGCGTATGAGAGTGATGCTTCCAAATGACTTCGACTTCCTTCTTTATATAGCCTTCTTGTGGGTCGAATGAGTGTCTCTAGGTCGACTTGATCTTCCTTAGGCCATCATGATGCAGAGGACACATAATTCATATTTGCTTGA
Organism: Pinus tabuliformis; assembly: GCA_031772625.1. Lineage (NCBI taxonomy): Eukaryota > Viridiplantae > Streptophyta > Pinopsida > Pinales > Pinaceae > Pinus > Pinus tabuliformis. The sequence continues at coordinate 50,871,621 of CM062805.1, read as the reverse complement.
TACAAAACCTTTTTACATGACCCGAAAGCCTAGGAAGGGTCTCTTCAAATGTACAATGACTCTATAAACTCAATATTAATCCTAGGAGTCCACAATGGGGACTTTGACTAATATAATGATGACCCAAGCATGAAACCCATGCTTTAATAAGTCATTGTTACAATAATAATAATTATTTTCTTTATTCTTTTGACATGTACATTACATAATGACTCAAGTACATTATTGAAGACCAAACATAGTTACTTTTTCCAACACTCTCTCTTAACTAGGGAGGTATTCATAATGTACAAATAAAATGGAAGATCTCAAACTATATGAAAACATGAAGAACCTTTAAGCGTCGCAATGCAATGGACTAGATTCCTAACCAAGGCAATCAATCCAACTAGGCACTCAACAATTTAGGCACTGCAATGCCATGGACTAGATTTCAGCCACTCTAGGTACCATCATGCTTACTTGCTAACCACCAACCCAAACATACAGGTGTGTATCCAAAAACCGAGCTCAATAAACAACACCACCTTTCCAATTCCGGGATTCCTGACATCAACACATATTGCCAGCCTAATGTCTCCCCAGGCAATGCTTCACTCGCATAGCCTCAACAAATCTCTTCCATTCCTTTATCATCAATACAATCACCAATAACTACCAAACTCAGTAGGTTCCTTAGATATTCAAACTTCTTATTAGGAAGAGCCTTTGTCAAAATGTCTGCTACGTATTCGTCTGTTGGAACTTGGAACATATTCTAGCTTCACGGTCCCATCATGCACCAAGTTCCTAATAAAGTGGAACTTATTATTGATATGTTTCGTCCTCGAATGAAACATAGGATCTCCATATATCTTGATACAACTTTGATTATCAGAGTTAATCAAGGTAGGACCTAGAGACTTTTCAAACAAGAATGTCAGAAGCTTCCTTAACCAAACAGCTTCTTTTCCTACTTCACATGCTGCCACATATTCTACCTCGGCACTACTCAATGCAACGAGATCTTGCTTCCTACTCATCCATGAAATCATAGCAACTCCCAGACTAAAGCATCCTCCAGTAGTGCTCCTTCCATCGGTCTCACTGCCACCCCAATCAGAATCTGTGAAGCCAATCATCTTGACTTCCTTACTATCATACTTTAGGCAGTGATGTATAGTGCCATGAAGATACCTCAATTTATGTTTGGAAGCTATCCAGTGATCATGATGACGCTCCAACTGAAACTGACTAAGAATGTTCACTGCAAAACATATATCTGGCCTAGTATTTACCAGATACATCAGGGAACCCACCAATTGTCGATATAAGGTGGGATCCACGAGACTCGAGTCGGAGCTTCTCAACTTCTTGAGATTGGTGACCATAGGAGTAACCATCGGCTTGGATTCCATCATCCCAAATTTTTGCAATAACTTGATGATGTACTTTCCTTGCCCCAAATATATCTCCCAGGTCTCTGCCATACTTCTAGACCTAGGTAGTAGTGCATCAGTCCTAGATCCTTCATCTCAAATTCCGCTGCCAACATCTTCTTGCATTCTTGAATTCTTTGTTCTACACTGGTGATGAATAGATCATCCACATATAGTAGAATAATGACTGGCTCATTATTCACGACCTTGATATATAGATTCGGATCAACAGTACTCTTCACGAACCCAATCCTGAGAAGATATGCATCCATTCTTGCATACCATGCCCTTGGTGCTTGCTTCAAGCCATATAGAGCCTTCTTGAGTCTGCAAACATGAGAGTCCCTACTATTCACTTCAAATCCTTCAGGTTGTTCGATGTACACTTCCTCATCACTGGTCTTGTTGTCGCACAAAGTGTTCAGGCACTGCGACAACGCTTAGAGTAAGGGTTGTCACTCTAATCCTTACTCACTCTATTTAGACTCTCTCTTAGACAAGTCAAGGGGTGTAGTCCCTAGGGGTAAATGGATGAAGGAAACCTGTGGTACACAGGCTCTAGGAAACTTAAGGTTGAATGGCTTAATGAAAATGAGACAAGTTCTGATTAACGGAGATGAATAAGACACAACCACAAGATAGAAATGATTTTTAGACCAGTGCCTTAGATGTTCAATTAACCACGAACCTACTTGAAGAAACACAATCAAACTATTCAGAAGAAACAACGATCTTAACATCCAAAATAGTATAGCAACTAAATTTCGAAAGATCTAAATACCATGAAGAACCATGAAATTCAAATGCTAATCAATTCACAATCCTAGAATTTCAATGATTTTTCTTTAACGACCCGGATCAAGAAAAAATTGTCGTTCTCCTATAATCAATCTTTAGAGATGATTTAAAAAAAATAGTAAGTGTGTTTGACTATAGAGAAATGAAAATATCAATACCACATAATTTTCCTCTTAAATTTTACCTTTAACACATTAAATTTGCATAAGGAATAATTAAATTGTTAATCTAAAGTTCCTTTTTTGGCACTATTGCCAAGGACCAATTTATTGGACCTTGGCTTTGCGACATTCGTCTTAATCATCTTTATCTTCTCAATCTTTCATCATTTCTTATCCCATCAACGCCACATTTTCTGGCGCCATTATATTTCTTCATCTTTTCATCACCTTATCTTTTTCCTCTCACTAATCCTTTCATCTTCTCTATCTACACCTTTAGCACCTGGAAATTTCAGTTAGTTTCTTGTTTGGGTGGAGACTCCACTTATTCATCCATTATTTCTCAGACAAGAAGCCCTCCCTGATATCCAGCTGCTTCTCCCCGACTAACCTTTCGATTTTTTCCTTTTGGATCTTGGAGCTAGATTCATGTTCAAGTGGTGACTCCACTTCTTTCATTTTTTTCAAGAATTTCTGCTAGAAGCTCGCTTCTTGTGGATCTATTGATTTTCTTGAGCAAGGATCTCTCTCTCTAGCATCCATTTGGCCCCTCCTTTTCCCTTTGAGCAAGACATCATGGACTTGTTCACCCCTTGTAACTTTGCTAACATTCAAGGTTATCCAAATGACCTTCCTAACAATGGCCTTGACAAGTTGCCTTCTTTCCAAGGAAATAATGCGGTTAGTGCTATGGCTCATCTAAAAGCTTTTAGCTCTTGGTTGGGTAAATATGCTAGAGGTGCTGACTATAATCATGAAGATGTGAAAATGAGCCTCTTTGTTCTTTCCTTAGAGGAAGATGCTCTGGATTGGTTTACAGAAAAGCCTGATAATTTGTTTAATTCATTGCAATCGATTATTAATGCCTTTAAGGACAAGTATGGAGACAAAAGAGAAGAAAGACATCTGGTTAAAGCTATCAGCGTCATAGAGAAGAAAGAAAATGAAACCGTAGAGGAATTTAATAAGAGGTTTAATGGTATTATTAAAGAATTACCTCAAGATTATCGACCTCCTGCCAGGTCTCTTTTGGATTTTTATGTTGATGCCTTTGATGTTGATACTTCTTATGAGTTGAGGCGAGCTAAAACTAATGATTATAAGGTTGCCCAGGTTTTAGCTGAGGAAATTGAAAAGGATAAGAAAGCATCTGGGAAGATTGAAATTTCAGGTTTTGATGAGGGTCCAAGTAAATCAAAAGAATCCAATGAATCTGATGATGACCCTATGCAGATATTGATGCAGAAACTTGAAAGCATGGAACTTAATCAAACAAAGTTAATATCTAATCATGCTAAGGAAATGAGTGTCATGCAGGCTAGGTTGGTCCAAATGGAAAGATCTCAAGCACAGAATTTCCAACCTAGAAATAATAATAATCGAAATAATAATGTCTGGCAGAAGAAAGACCCATCTAATGAGCAGAGACCAACAAATCCACTTGAGTTTGCCAATCTTGTGGATGAGGCTCCGCCTTATTGTAGGGCCTGTAATGCTCTTCATGAAGAGGCTACTTGCCATGTTGTCAAAAGAATCATAGATAGTAGAATGGCAGGGGCGAGCAATCAAATTAATGTTGTTGGTAAGGAATATCATTTGTCTATAGAAGATCATGAACATCCTCAGACGATTAAGGACATACAACTCAATTATACACAAATGATTCAGAACATGGAAGTTAACTAGATCAATCTTCAAAATAGGATAGAGGCCATGGAAGCAGATCATGACAAAGAAAGGACTTCCATGCAAAACTATTTACTTGTCATGAGAGAAAAACATGCTAAGGAAATGGAAACCATGAAAGCTAATCATGACAGAGAAATGAGCTCTATGCAAAATTGCTTGATGACCATAAAAGCAGATAATGACAAAGTAATAAAAGATATGGAAGTTGGTCAGATATGTCTTCAGAATAAGTTATTGACCATGGAGGAAAACCATGCCAAGGAAGTCAGTGCTATGAAGGTTGAACACTCTAACCAGATGGATGCCATAAAATTTGAAAAGATCACTCTTCAGAATAAGTTGCAAGTAATGGAAAAGATACAGGTACAGGAATTTCAGCATGGGTTAGAGGATGAAAGAAACAAGGAAATGTCAACAGATCATAAGCCTCCCTGTCTGCTGCAGCAAGCTCCATCTTATTATGAGGATGTCATTGTAGATTTTAACCCCATACAGAAATTACTTGCATACGAATTCTAAAACACAGAAAATAAACAATGCGAGAGCATAACACATAAAACACATATACATAGAGATTTCCCTTGGATCCCAAAACCGGGACTACCAGCTTGATTTTTCATTATGTTCCTTTCAATGTTACAATACATATTTATACATGCCGAAGCATCCAATACCATGGACCGAAAACCATTGCGTCCAATACCATGGACCGAAAACCCCCTGTTAACTACGTGGAAAGAATATAACACAACCCAACATTCTCCCACTTGTTTTCTTTCCACAGGGTTACCGGTGCCCTTCAAACCCCCTATTAACTACGTGGAAAGAATATAACACAACCCAACATTCTCCCACTTGTTTTCTTTCCACAGGGGGCCACAAGATAGCTTAGTCATTTTTCCAGCCCTGAAACGCCCATTGTTTCTCTACACCAAGAAAACTTCTCAGAGCTCATAGATTTTGTCAATGCATCTATAGTATTCTTCAAAGTGTCCACCTTTACCAGCAACACCTTTTTTGTCTTCTATCATATCCCTCACAAAGTGATACTGAACATCAATGTGCTTTGTCTTTGAATGTTATGCAGGGTTCTTTGCCAAGAAAATTGCACTTTGGCTGTCACAGTCTATCCTTATAGCTTCCTGTACTAACCCCATACTTGAACACAATCTCTGCAACCAAACTGCTTCCTTGCTTGCATGAGTGGCTGCCATATATTCTGCCTCTGTAGTTGATAGTGCCACTATCGATTGTTTCTTACTCATCCAACTGACTGCACCTCCAAATAGATTAAACACATACCCACTTGTAGATCTTCTCTGATCCAAATCTCTAGCCCAATCTGCATCAACAAAGCGATGAATATCCAACACTCTGTCCAATCCTGGTCTTCCTTGGTAGCACAAACCATAATCACTAGTGCCACGCAAATACCTGAAAACCCGCTTCACTGCTATCCAGTGCTCCTTCCCTGGTTTTGACATAAACCTGCTCAATACTCCCACTACATGTGCAATGTCTGGTCTAGTACAGACCATTGCATACATCAGGCTACTGACTGCACTTGCATATGGAACACGGGACATGTCCTCTTCCTCTTCTTGTGTCTTGGGACACTGTTCAGCAGATAACCTCACACCTACAGGAATAGGAACCTTCACGAGTTTACTATCCTGCATATTAAACCTCTGCAGTATTGTCTCGACATACTTCCTCTGGTTTAACCAGAGCTTTCTCTTTGTACGATCTCTTTTAATTTCCATGCCCAAAATATAGTTTGCAGCACCAAGATCTTTCATGTCGAATTTGGAGGACAATTGGGTCTTCAAATCCTGGATAATTTCTTTGTCATTTCCAACCAGCAACATATCATCCACATACAAGACCAGATAAATAACACGGTCACCAATTAATTTAAAATACACACAGTGATCTGCTTTGCTCTGGTGAAGCCAAGTCCCCGTATAAATGTATCAAATTTCTGATACCATGTCCTTGGTGACTATTTTAACCCATATAGAGACTTTTTTAACTTGCATACCAATTCTTTCTTACCCTTCGCTGCAAAGCCTTTAGGTTGCTTCATGTAGATTTCCTCTTCTAGATCCCCGTGAAGAAATGTTGTCTTCACATCCATCTGTTCTACCTCAAAATCAAAAGCAGCAACAACAGATAAAAGTAATCTAATAGAAGTTACTTTGGCAGCAGGAGAAAAAATATCACCAAAATCAATTCCCGGCACCTAGGAATAACCTTTTGCTACCAACCGAGCTTTGTATTTCTCCACTTTTCCTTCTGCATTTGTCTTCTTTTTGAACACCCATTCGCTGCCAATGGGTTTCCTTCCAGTCGGCAACTCCACCAGATCCCAAGCCTCATTTTTGTGCAAAGATGCCATTTCATCAACCATGGCCTCTTTCCAGAGTTTTCCATCCTCTGAATCTACTGCTTCCTTCACAGTTCTGAGATCATCATCAGTAACAGACAAAGCAAGATTTGAACAAAAAGTAGATGGACTATACCTTTCTGGCTGCCTTATTTCTCGAACTGATCTTCTCACAGCTGGAGTTTGTGGCTCTTCATCTTTTGATTCCTCCTCTGCTGTAGAGTCTGATTCTTCCTCCTTTAACTCAAACTCTATCTTCTCAGGTTCCTTTGGTTGGACTTCATGTTTAATAACATCTTTCACCTCTCTGAACACCACATCTTGGCTGTACACAACCTTCCTTGTTACTGGGTTCCAAAGCTTATAACCCTTTAAACCATCCTTATACCCAATAAAAATGCACTTTTCAGATTTACTATCCAACTTGGTTCTTTTCTCCTTTGGAACATGTACATATGCATCACATACAAATACCTTTAGATGTGAAAGAGAGGGTTTCTTACCAGTCCATACCTCTTGTGGAGTCTTATCCTCCAACACTGATGAAGGTGACATGTTGACCAGGTAACATGCAGTATCCACTGCCTCTGCCTAGAATTCATGTCCTAACCCGGCACCACTGAGCATGCTTCTTGCCCTTTCCATCAACATCTTGTTCATTCTTTCTGCAACTCCATTTTGCTGAGGTGTATATAGAGTAGTCTTCTATCATAATATACCACACTTCTTGCAGAATTCTCCAAATTCCTTACTACAAAACTCTCCACCATTATCTGTCCTCAGCACCTTTATCTTCTCTGTCTGGTTTTCCACTAGAGCCTTAAATTCTTTAAACCTATCAAAGACTTCAGATTTCTTCTTAAGGAAATATATCCATGTATTCCTTGAGAAGTCATCTATAAATGATACATAGTACACAAACTTACCTAGTGATGGAACCTTCATAGGTCCAAACACATCACTATGCACAAACTCTAATATCTGTTTCGCCTTCTTACCACCAGAGGGGAAACTCACCTAATTGTGCTTCCCATATACACAATTTTCACATAAATCAAAATCCAGAGAGCTATTACTCATACCTTCTACCATACCTTTACCATGAAGTATTCGGAGGCTCTTCTCTCCGATATGTCCAAGCCTTTGATGCCATAACATGGTCTTCTCTCTAGAGACCACTAGATTTTCTACTCCACTTTCGGGAACCATAGAACTATTGCACCCATCAATAATAGTGCTACCTTGCAGCTTGTACAGAGTTCCAATCCGAACTCCCCTCATCAATACCAGTGCTCCCCGAACCATTTTGCAAGTATCCTTCTCGAACACTATTTTTACACTTGCATCATCCAGCTTGCTTACAGAAATCAAATTTCTGGCTAATGCAGGAATATGTAGAACACCTGGAAGTGTTCTAACCCTTCCATCTTGCACCTTCAACTTTACTTTTCCGCGACCAACGATTCTAGCCTTCCTGTCATCCCCCAAGAAAACATCACCACCATCATATTTCTCATACTCGCAGAACCACTCTCTATGGGGAGTGAAGTGAAAGGATGCACGTGAGTCAATCAACCATCCCTCATGATCTACATGTGTACTTGAAGAAGCCAAGTACACATTCCCACCTTCATCTGAGGCGGTTTTCGCCTCTGCAGAAGGAGCCTCGTCAGATCCCTTTCCTTTGTCAGGAGCTTTAGATTTACAGTCCCTTTTAGAGTGGCCTTCCTTTCCACATTTCCAACACACCACCTTTACAGGCTTTCCTGGAGATTTAGATCTCCCACTCGAAGACTTATTTTTATTTCTGTTCTGGGACCGTCCTCGTACAGACAAGGCATCACCATTATGGCTGTCCATATCTTCCGTCTCATCTCCTCCGTCAGCAAGGCTGAGACTATTTCATCAAACTGCAAGGCAGTTGCATTGCTACCTATTGCAATAACCACACTATCCCACGAATCTGGTAGAGAACACAACAAACGAATGCACTTATCTTCATCTGAAATTTTAATATCAACAGATGCTAACTGACTTACCACAGTATTAAATGCATTCAGATGCTCTGTCACCGAGTCTCCATCTTTCATCGTCAGGTTATACAACTTTTTCCACAGGAACAGTTTATTCACCAGAGACTTAGATTGGTACAAAGTCCCTAACTTGTCCCACAAAGCCTTCGCCGTAGCTTCGCCTGATACATTCAACAATACTGAATCTGAGACACACAATCGTATTGTGCTCTTTGCCTTCCGATCCAACTTCTTCCATTCTTCATCGGACACTTCCGTTGGTTTAGTACCCGGATCTACCACGGTCCACTGATCTTTATCCACCAACAGATCCTCCATCTTGAGTTTCCACAACTCAAAACTCTGACCATTAAATTTCTCGATCTCTATCTTTCCATTGCTCGCCATTTTCTTTCACCACTAGAATCGATCTCGCAGATCTCCCACTGAACAAGGTCTACCACAGGCCCGAGTGAAACCCCTCAGCAACAAAGGCGTCCCCTTGAAGCCAAAACAGCTCTGATACCAAATGTAGGTTTTAACCCCGTACAGAATTACCTGCATACGAATTCTAAAACACAGAAAATAAACAATGTGAGAGCGTAACACATAAAACACATATACACAGAGATTTTCCCCTGGACCCCAAAACCGCAACTACCAGCTTGATTTTTCATTATGTTCCTTTCAATGTTACAATAAATATTTATACATGCCGAAACATCCAATACCATGGACCGAAAACCATCACGTCCAAAAACATGTGCAAAAATCATGCACAAAACCATAGGTGGGTCCGCCCAACCTAACATAGGGTCCAAAACCAAAAAATTTTAAAGTGGGGTTACGGGTGCCCTTCAAACCCCCTGTTAACTACATGGAAAGAATATAACACAACCCAACAGTCATTTGTTCCATTGAAAAGTGGCTAACTGAAGGTGGCCCAGATAAAATGGAAATTGATAAGAATCAGGTTGATGCTTGAATGGTTGATCCACCAATCATAACAAATCAGGTTCATGAAAATAAAGAAGCGCAGGTCATAGAAGTCTTGAACATTCCAAATTTTCCATATGAGCGTTTTTCGGATCAAGAAGGAAGTTGTGCGTCGACCACATCATCAACATCAAATCCTAACGAAAGCAAACGTACAAAGCGAAAGAGAAGAAGGAAGAGGTTTGATACATCTGATGGCCAAGAACAAATCGATTTTCGGATAAGACATAGTCCTACGATATGCAGGATCGGGCATGGCACATCCGAAAAACAACCCACAGATTTGCCAGAAAGCAGGCAAATGTTCAGCATGCACTACATTGAACGCATTTGATGCCATGGGGCATCCTTTGTATTGTATTCCTAACCCTACACCCTTTTATTTCAGTATTTTATTTTATAGGTAGATTTATGTTTTTCATGTTATTAGGATAGTTAATAAATGAGGAGCTTATATCTTTCTTGTGCTTAATGTTATACGATGATTTTTGGATGGACGATACTTATGTTATCTTGTGTGTTGCATGGATGCAGATTCTGGATTCTCACATTCCTCTGATGCAACAACGTGTCCCCAAGTAGAGCCAGATGTTGACCACTCTGTGTCAACGACCCCATAGCAGTACACCCCCTTTTTCGCAAAAGGGATAGCGCATGATCGATGTGTCTGTGTCGTCTAGCTATCATCATCAGCTTGACTTCCAATATGTTATATAAACCCATTCTGCATGTATATGATGTAAATAATCTCAGCAGAATTGTGTCATGTATGTAACAACCTAGGTAAACCTACCTTTCTAGTGACGATCTCCATTCTGGGAGGTTTTTTGTCTCACTAATCCATTCTCGGATGGTCAACAGAGTTTTCCCCTCCAGTCTTACCCCAAAGCTGGAATGGATTTTGTCGTTAGGATCTTAGGCGAGTCCTAGTGTTCTAGATCGAGTCTATGTAAAAATAATTTGGGAATAATCCTAACTATTTGGTTAGATTATTTTATTACAGATTACTTGGTCTACTGGATTATATTTGTGTCGCAGAAGTGGGTAATCTGTGAGAGTCTTTTACAAATGGGTTTTCCCCCTTATGATGTAAAAATATGAAAATCATGATGTAAAGTGTCTTGAGGGTTGGAAAAATAATTTATCCCCTCATAGGTTAATTAATTAAATTTTTTGGCCAAAAATTAATTAAAATCCTAAGCCATAAATTTAATTAATTCTAGGTCTTAGGTAAATTTAAATTCTCCAAAGGCAAAATTCGTTGGTCCTAAAAAATTAAATTTTAAAAGGTCCCAAGACTAAGGTAAATTAATTATTTTGATAAATTTTAAACCTTTAATCCTTGAGGGTTAAGTCAAAGTTAAAATTTTGGAGAAAATAACTCAAAATTTTAATTTTTGAGTTAATTAAAACGCATTTAAATGAAAATTTCGAATTTCCTCAAAAGTTAAATATTTCGACGAATGAGATTAAAAGAAATTTTGATCTTCATCAGTGGTGGAGATTACTTTGACAAGGATCATTCGAACTAGCAGTTGGAGTATTTATCTTTAAATAGGAGGTCATTTGTCAGTTCATCTATTCGATCTCTGAGTCGTGTGCTTAGCAAAAAATCTCTTATATAACTTTTTTTTCTGGATAATAAAGAAAGACTTTAGAGTTAAATTTTGTTGGTGTTACTCTTCATGGGAATACTGTAAGATGTGTTGTTTTCATGCATAATTTTTTCTAAAGCCATTGATGATAGCTTCTGAAGAGTGATTTGAGTATAGGTATCTTGCTCAGTCGTTGGGGTTTGAATAATAATTTAAATTTTGAACGTAATAGCAAGTATCTCTATTTGTCTGAATTTTATTATTATTTTCTCGCTCTATTTTTGTGGCTGGATTGAGTTTTGCAGGGAAATCTTGATTTTAGATCCTCGAGCATTAGGGGAAGTTTTCAGTTGGACCAGCTAACTCTTGATCCATATTTTCTAAAGAGCCCACCTAAATTAGCTTCGGGTTTATCATAAGATTTTTGTTTTGTAATACATGAGGGTTTCGAGCTAGTACCTCCATTCAAAATTTAATTTTTTTTAATTTTGTGCAGCGTAATGATAGATCTGGCTACTTAGAGCCTTCAATTTGTAAATATTGTATTTTTTTGACGTGGGTTTTTTTTGGGTTTTTAATTTCATCATTGTATATATCGTTTGGGTGTTTTCTTGTTGTCGTGCAATTGCAGATCTGAAGGAGAATTTTTATAAGCCAAATCTAGGCCCTGGAGGGTAAGATCTGGCCTTAAAATCATTTTGCAGGGGCATTATTCAATTTTTTTACAGTTCGAGGGTTTTAAAATTTTAAATCTGCAGATTTTTTGAGGACAAATCTGAAACATAAGAATATATCATTTTGATCAAAATTTTTGGCAATTTAAGGTTTCTGGCTACCATTTTCTGCTGCGATTTGTCACCTCTCTGTGCAAAATTTTTGACTTATTTTCCTTTGCGTTTTCCTTTGCTGCCTGTGTTTTTCTTTTTCTTTCTTCCTTTTGCAGCCTTCTTTTCTCTTGCTACGTTTTTCTTCCTTCATTTCCCTCTCTTGATCGACCTGCATTTTTTCCTTCCCTTTTTGCTTGCTGCTCCCTAACCCGCGTCCTCCAACTGCGTCTAATCCTCAGCCGCCATCCATTACACCTTCTCGATTTCAACCTCAGTCCCTTCCTGCAAATCTGCATTCATCGCAGCTCCCTCGACCTGCATTTCTCCCCGTCGTCGCTCGAACTCCTCTCCATCCTTTGCCGTCGTCGACCTGTGTACAAGCAAACAATTCAACTTTCCTTCTTCGTTTTATTTTTATGTTTTAACTTATGGTTAGGGTTTAAGTTTCATGACATAGCATTAATTTGATTTTTTTCGGTTAGGTTTGCTTCTTTCTTCTTTTTTTACTTTTGTTCAAATTTAATAAAAACTCAAAAATCAATATTTTTTATTTTAATTTTCACTTTGCTTTTATTTTTATTTTGAATTTCATTTTATTTTACTTTTCATTTTCTGATAACACTTTGATTTTGTTTAAAATAAAAATTGAAAAAAAAAATCATTTATGTGACTTTGATATTCCTAGAGATTTAAATCAAAAGAGGACTTTGCGCTTTCACATTAAAAAATTTAAATTTTTATGTGGCCTTTGGCCCATTAAAAATTTAATTCATTAAGTCTTTTTGATTTTTTACATTTGTCACATTAATTTTTTTTTATCATTTACAACATTAAATTTGCCTAAGGAATAATTAAATTGTTAATCTAAAGTTCCTTCTTGGTGTCTTTTTGTGTTAAAGGTAAAATTTAAAAGGAAAATTGTGTGGTATTGATATTTTCATTTCTCTATAGTCAAACACGCTTAATAATATTTTAAATCGCCTCTAAAGATTGACTATAGGAGAACGATAAATTTTTCTAGATTTGGGTCATTAAAGAAAAATCATTTAAATTCTAGGATTGTGAATTGCTTAGCATTTGAATTTCATGGTTCTTCATGGTATTTAGATCTTTCGGAATTTAATTGCTATACTATTTTGCATGTTAAGATCATTGTTTCTTCTAAATAGCTTGATTGTGTTTCTTCAAGTAGGTTCGTGGTTAATTGAACATCTAAGGCACTAGTCTAAAAATCATTTCTATCTTGTGGTTGTGTCTTATTCATCTCAGTTAATCAGAACTTGTCTCATTTTCATTAAGCTATTCAGCCTTAAGTCTCCTAGAGCCTGTGTTCCACAAGTTTCCTTCATTCATTTACCCCTAGGGACTACCCCCCTTGACTTGTCTAGGAGAGAGTCTAAACGGAGTGGGTAAAGATTAGAGTGACATCCCTTACTGTTAGCATTGTCGCGGTACCTAGACACTTTGTGCGACAATAGGTCCCATTCAGAAATGCAGTCTTAACATCCATTTGATGGATATTCCACCCCATTGTAGCAGCTAGTGAAACCAATGATCTAATGGTAGTGTACCTAGTAGTAGGTGCAAATGTTTCTTCATAGTCAATGCCTTCCTTTTGAGAGAAACCCCTTGCAACGAACCTTGCCTTGTACTTGTCTATACTTCCATCAACAGCATGTTTGATCTTATAAATCCACTTCGATGTGACAACCGATTTGTCACTAGGTCTAGGAACGATTTCCCAAACCCCATTCTTCATGATGGATTGATATTCTTCTTACATAGCTTTCTTCCAAACCTCTTCATGCTCAACTTCCTGAAATGTAGATGGCTCGGCTTCAATCAACTTTGTCATATATGCAGCATAACCAGAATACCTTTTCGATTTCTTACTTTCCCTGGAGGACCCTTTCGCAGCTTCATGTCCTTCAGCATCTTCTAATGTAGCTCTCAACCAATATGGCCTTTTCCTTGTGGTTGGGATAACCACCGATTGAATAGGCTCACTTGTTCCTTCTTCTTCATCATTTGGAGTATAGTTCTCATGAACTTCATCTTCTTCAAATACAGAACTTCTTCGTCATCAGAATCAATAGGAATACCCTTTGATTTTTTGCAAGCTTGATTCTCATCAAAGATGACATCCCTGCTTACTTCAATGTATCTTCCCTCGTTTATGTAGATTCTATAAGCTTTTGAGAAAAGACTATAACCAATGAATATTCCCTTGATGCTTGTCGAGTCCAACTTCTTTCGCTTGTCTTTCAGAACATGGACATATGTTGGACTTCCAAATATGCGAAAATGATCCACACTCGGCTTCTTTCTTGTGAATACTTCTTCGGGTGTAGTATTATCAAGACTCTTATGAGGGCTTCTATTTTGAACATACACGGCAGTCATCGCTGCTTCACCCCATAAGAACTTCGGTAGATCTTGATCAAGGAGCATAGTTCTAATACCTTCTTCAATTGACCTATTCTTTCTTTTGGCCAATCCATTTTGTTCGGGATAGTAGGGAACAATGAGCTCCCTCTTAATACCTACATCCTTACAATATGCAATTAACTCTTTAGAGGTGTATTCCCCACCATTGTCAAACCTTAGAGTCTTTATCTTCTTTTCGGTTAGGGTTTCCACCTCAACCCTAAACTCCTTGAACTTATCAAATACTTCATCTTTAGTTTTGAGTAGATAGAGCCATGTCTTCCTTGAATGGTCATCAATGAATTTTACATAGTAGAGATGACCTCCAAGTGTCTTGTCAGACATGGGCCCACACACATCGAAATGGATGAGATCTAATATTTCTTTAGATCTAGATTCACTATGATGAAATGGATTTCTAGTATGCTTCCCCAAAGAGCATCCCTTGCATACACCTTCATGGTCCAGCTTCATATCAGGAATGCCATTGACCAATTGACTAAGAGTAGGGATGACCCTATAATGAAGATGGTCATACCTTCGATGCCATAGTTCAATGGGACTTATTTCCATATGAACAAGAGATTGAGGAGATGGAATGACAACCGGGTAAAGACTTCCTTCTCGAACTCCAATAACCCTAGATTTGTCAATACTAGAGTTCTTTCCCCAAACCAATATTTTTCCATCAACAAAAGCAATTATTTCCCCTTTATCTTCTAAACAAGAAATAGAAAGTAAATTCTTTTTCAAACCTAGAACATAGAGAATGTTGTTGAGATGCAGCTTCGATCCATTGTCCAACTTTAATGATGTAGATCCTAGGCCTCTAACAGCATAGCTTTTGTTGTCACCCAATTCCACTGCATGGGAGGATGATTCCTTTGATAGTGTGTGTAGTTGCCTACTTTCACCTGTCATATGTCTTGATGCTCCACTATCAATGATCCATGCATTATCATCAGTAAGAGATCCTGTAAGGGCAGCCAAGAATCCATGACTCTTGACTTTGTTGAATAGGTAGTAGATGATCTTCTTGATCCATCTTCCAGCAGAGTTGAAACCCAATCTTATGTAGTTCACCATAGAGGGAGAATCCATGCCAACAAAGTGATCTTCGACTTCTCTTGACCTTAGCTCTAATACCATGTTGGAAAATCAAAGATATTATATTAGGGTTTGATTCTCCGATCTTGATAATTACTTGTGAGTGTGTTGGCTTCTTTTACTTCTTTATTATCTTATCTTTCATCAAGCAATTATACATACATGAAGATCAAAAAACAAGAGACACGAGATATAGGCACTTACCAGGGCAAAACCCCCCTCGAGGGGAAAACCCAATCAAATTAATTCTTCCTTTCAATAGTATTCTTTGAGACTCTTCACCCTAGACCAAGACCAGACTTTCCCTCCACACCATGTTAGCCTCCAAGATCTTCGACCTCTTTCCAGCAACTTCGACTATGCAGCAAATCCCAGCAGCATGCAGCTTCCGGCAGCAACAAAACCTTAGGAGACTTCGATCTCCTAAACCAGACCACAAAACAGAGAGATAGAGAGGTACCAAAACTTCGATTTTCCTCTTCTCTAGAGACTCCCCCAAACTCGCACTTCTTTCCTCCTTCTGGTAGCAGACTTCGCATCCCCAACACTTCCCAAAAGATATTGAATTTCTTGTGAGAGTGATGCTTCCAAATGACTTCGACTTCCTTCTTTATATAGCCTTCTTGTGGGTCGAATGAGGGTCTCTAGGCCGACTTGATCTTCCTTAGGCCAACATGATGTGGAGGACACATAATTCATATTTTGCTTGATACAAAACCTTTTTACATGATCTGAAAGCCCAAGAAGGGTCTCTTTGAATGTACAATGACTCTATAAACTCAATATTAATCCTAGGAGTCCATAATGGGGACTTTGACTAATATAATGATGACCCAAGCATGAAACCCATGCTTTAATAAGTCATTGTTACAATAATAAAAATTCTTTTTCTTTATTCTTTTGACATGTACATTACATAATGACTCAAGTACATTATTGAAGACCGAACATAGTTACTTTTTCCAACATAGGCAAAGGCAGGGGAACAGTGTACAGGAGTACACCACTAAATTCAAGAAGATGGCCATCATGTTGGCACTCTCCCAAGAGCAAAAATGTACTCCTCAATTATTTGGGGGGGCTACACAACCATCTACAAAAGCAGGTGATGTTTTTCAAGCCAAGAACAATGGACGAGGATTGTGTACAGGAACAATACCTTAAAAACATGGGCCAAATAAAGGAAGTCCAGTGGTTCAAAATAGAAAGAGCATCAGGAAGCTTCCAAGGAAAGGAAGAACAAGTGGAAAGGGGGAAAGGACCAGAGACTGTGAAATTTCCTTAAATTGCAGCAATTGGAAGTTTATTCTTCTAATTGATTAATTATGCATTTATTTGTTCTGACAAATAACAAATAAATCACACTACAATTCTTCACAATAAAATTACGCTGCAGAAAATAAACTAGAACTGAGAAAATAGATGCGCACACACAATAAAAATGACACCAATATTTTTGGACAAAAGTCCCTGGAAAAACCCCGAAGGGAAATCGGTGCAGCAGATGAGGGTTTATTTTATTATTATGCAACAGTAAAATCTGAGTACAATAATCTAGATTTTGGATGCAAACTAGCAATCCTTAGCAAAATAATCTGGCCAAAATATTAGTGAGACAATTTGTCTCACCCGACAATTGGTCCTGCTCCAAATCTGGCTCTGTTTGGGCCACTTGAAGACCCCTGCGTCAGCCTCTGCGCAAGCTCTACTCACACTTCCTATGGAGCTGCTCTGATCTTATCATTTTGACTGACTCAGACTTTGGAGATGACTCACTTGGCCTCTCGGAACCTCTTATGGCCACTAGCACCTGAATCAACCTCCTCTCCAGCTAAATCAAACTACTCTCTAAATCCTTCTACGCAGGCCCTGTGCAGCCTCACTGAGAAATAATGTGGCCCTCTTGTTGTTGACTCTTTGTTATTGGAACTTCACCGGAAATCACTATTGTTGCTCCCTCAACCACTATTGCTCTAGCTCGATCTCTTCTTCCTATTGAATCACTACACTGGATAGCTCGATCTTCCCAAGGAACTCGCTCTCCCTCTCACTCGATGTATCTTCTCCTCTACCCATCAACTTGCTCTTATAATCTCTCGTTGGATCACCAACAACCATGATTAAATCGTTATCAACGACTAAGATCATCTCAGACTCGATCTGTGTGAGTCTCTAGAGCTTTCTCGATATTCCTCAATTAATTACTGTTAATTAATCACTTTTCCTAAGTTAGACTATTGATAATTTAACTTAATGGAGTTGTCTCTAGGTGGTTTCTCCTTGAACCTTTTCTGGGTTTTGGAGATCGTGTGTTCCTTAGCCTCTCTGACACAAGTCGAGAACTAGAACACATGTGCGATGCTACAAAAACTAACACTCCCTCTTAGCAAGGAAGGTGTTCTATCATCTCTACACAACACTTGATGAATATCCTGTAGCCTAGACTATTCGACATTGTTGATGTCTGACAACTGTGATACAACTAGCTCTCATTGTTCATAAACTACTACGCATACTCTGATTCATCTCCCAACCCTGTAGCTAAATCACCTTGCATTTTTGCTACTGTTGACACTGCATTGTGCCACCCTACATTGTCGCCAGCTCTGCTCTGCATTGCGTCTAATCTCATGTTATTGTTGTTGTTGCAACTACTACAACTAAGAACTGAGCTACTAATCCATTGTGTCCCTGCACTGGCTCTGAAACTGTCTCCTGAGTCTCCAATGTGAAAATTCGCTTGAAATGCAATAGCTACAAATTATTCTTCTAACTAATAAAATTATTATTCAATTTATTTTTTTACTAGAAAAATAACGAATAATTGACACTGCAATTTCTTCACAAATAAAACGCTGCAGAAAATAAAAATGTTGGAAACTGAGAAAATGCTAGCACACAAAAAAATATGACACTGTTATTTTTGGACAATTGTCCCTAGAAAAACCCAATGCGGGAAAATTGTTGCAGCAGATGATGGTTTTATTATTATGCAGCAGCGAAATTTTGAGTACACTAGATGCCAAAACTTGGCGATCCTTAGCAAGAAAATATGGCAAAATTATTTGAGGGAATTTCTCCCTCCTCCACAGACAATCCCAGCACAACACCTCTCAGAAAACTGGTTGTCCAAAACCCCCGTGCAAGCCTCTCCTCAGATGTTGCGTAGCCTATAACTTGCACTCTTGGAATCTACCTCTGAGTCTGACATCCTGCCTGTTGTTGTTGCTGGAAGTGATCCTCCGAGCCTCTAGAAAACTTCCTGGCCTTTGGAAGCTGAATCAACCCCCTGCTCAGCTCAATCAATCTACCACTCTAAGGTTGCCTGCGTAGTCCCTTCATAGCCTCTAGTGGAATAACTTTCCCTCTTGCTGTTGCCTCTCTGAAACTAGAAATCTTCCTCTAGACTCACTGTCTCTTCCCCTCACTATCTTTACATCCCCTCTCTGGCTCGAACTCTCTCTGTTGAATCACGGCAACTGGGAACCTCGATCTCTGCCAAGGAACTCGACCTCAAGTGTGTTCTTCTCCAACCCCGTCAACCTCCTCTTATAATCTTGCGTTGCCTCATCAACAACCATGATTAAATCCTCATCAATGGCTAAGATCATCTTTCAATCGATCCATGTGAGTTCCTAGAGAATTCTCACTTTTCTCAATTAATTCTCATTAATTAATCGATTTCCCTAAGTTAGACCTAGGCACTTTTTAGTTCTTGATCAGTTAATTTAATTGAGTTGTCTCTAGGTGGAATTTCTCTAAACGAATTCTATGTTCTGGAAATCTCATGTGTTTTAGCCTCTCCACAAAGTTTGAGACTAGAACACCATCCGATGCTACAAAAATTAACACTCCCTCTTAGCGAGGAAGGTGTTCTCTCCCATAACATCCTCCATACACATTGTTGATGACTGACATCTGTGACTACTACCACTGCCCACCAACTACTACGCAACTCTAATTCATCTCCCACTCTGTAGTTGAATCACCCTGCATCTGCATTGTTGCTAAAACTGCATTGTACAACCTGTACTACTGCCAACTCTGCACTACGCTACAACTGATCTCATGTTGTTGCTACTGCTCCAACTATTGCAACTAAAATCCTGAATATTGAGTCCTAAATCAATTGTGTCCATATGCTGCAACTGTCTCTTGAGGCTCTGTCTACAACTAGTCTCTGCGCTGCCAAATGAGTTTGTTTGCACTGCAACTACATTGCACTCCTCGGCATCTAGCTGCGACTAGCACTGCAATTGTCCCTCAAGAACTGACTGCGTCAAGCTAACATTGATCCATCTCCTGCTGAATATGGTGGGCCCTTGTAGCAAGGGAAATGATCTAGGAAGAAACACTTGTCTGATGCAGTCTTCATTGGACACTGCCCAAATCGCTGCAACTCTAGAGCTCAATGTCTCCCCACCTCTCTCCTGGAGGTATAGCTGCATACAAAGCAAAATCTTCCTCCAACCTGGAGGAAAACTAATCAATCTCTACCAAAGTTGTTGCCTGCTCCTGCTTCTCCTTCTTGTCCTTCTTTCTCTGAGGACACTAGGTGCAGTAGTGACCGAACTCACAACACCTGAATCACTTAACCTTAGACAAGTCCTTCTTCTTTTCTCCTCCCTGCGAGTCTTATCCCTGACTGGGACCCTTCTTTTCCTTTCCCTTTGCTGCAAGGGCTACGTTCTCCTCCTCCTCCACAGCCTTTGATCCTCTATTGCTGCCACTGAGACTACTCTTGACCAGAGCAAGTCGCATCTCTTCCTACGTGAAATTTGCCCACAAACGATCCCATCCAAGTAGTGTATCTCGTCCAGTGATACCTTGGACGAAAGTAGCCCACTCGGTGAAACAATTGATGGCTACACGCAGAAGTTCAGCTTTTTGTGGCATCTCTCCTACAGCAGGAAACTCGTTCCAGATATCCTGAGTTCTGGTGAGGTAGGGGATAACTGCTTCTCCCTTCTGCATCCTAGTGGTCATTAGCTTCTCCTTCAGGAACATCTTCTGATTCTCGGAAGGATTCTAGTATAGTGTTGCGAGAGCATCCCACATTTCTTTGGTCGTATTCTTGGCCGCTAAGTGAGACTATATGATCTCGAACTCCATCAAGGATCAGCTGCTTCAGCTTGGCTATTTCCTTTTTGTATTTCTCTAGCTGTTGCGGGTCTGTAGGTACGGCTATGGCTCGTTCTGCATACATCTTCAGACCAAACTCATCCAGTAGAAAGGACATCCTGGCCTTCCAAATAATGTAGTTGGATGCACCATCCAATCTATCCTGATCTCTAAACCCTACTGAGGCCATCTTCTGCAAAACTCACAATTGGGATATAAACAGGAATCTCCTCCTCTCCTTCTCGGCTACCTACTCTGCGAATTCGCACTTCCTACTGGAAATGCGCAGTCCTACTTGTTGGATTTGCCTCTGCAACTGGAAATCACGAGTTTCCTCCAGAAACTGAATCTAGAAACCCTCTGAGAGAAATCCCTAAGTGTGTGCTTTTCTCTTCCACCTAGCGTTGATTCTACTACTACAAAAACAACTGCACCCAGATCAAGAATCTGCTCTACAAAAATATTGATTTGCTCACCTCTGCCTACTAGGATCGCTTCCCCGACAAATCGATCCTTCCTGCACTCTACAACTAGAAATTTGACCCCTATCTAGCAATTCGCACTACCTAGCTAGGCCTTGCATAAACCTGGAAATCAAGCTGCCAGACTCCCTCTGAATCTTAATGATTTCCTTCTTCTGCCTCTAAGCTTCCTGTCTTATCGAACTTTCTCTGATACCATGTGAAAATTCGCTTGAAATGCAGCAACTGGAAATTATTCATCTAACTGATAAAATTATTATTCAATTCATTTTGTTACTAGCAAAATAATGAATAATTCACACTGCAATTTCTTCACAAATAAAATGTTGCAGAAGAAGAACATTGAATTTTCTCTCTCCTACCTCTCTCTAGCAACTCGCACGTGTGAAGGAATCTCTCTCTCTATGATTGGTAGTTTCTAGGGCAACTATTATAGGGGGGCCAAAATTTTCTGGGTTCAGCAGGGTTGAAATTCTGGGGCAACTGTTATTGTAAAAGGGCCGAAATTCTGGAAGTGCAGGATCAGATTTGGGTGACTTGACTTGGAGGAGAAGACCAGGTTTGACCATAGGTCTAGGTGTGTTTCTCATTGAACAAGAAGAATTTCTCTATTGAAAAGGTTGTTGGGTTTTTCCCCATAGTGGGTTTTCCCAAGGTAAATCTTGTCTCTCTTTTGTGCATTGTGATCTCTATTGTTTTACTATTCTTTATCGTTGAATTTCTGAAGTATAGTTTATATTGAAACAAGTTAAAAAGAAGATCCACGTCAAAAGTAAGTATCAGAATTTTAGAAATATTGTGCTCGCCCTAATTGTTCTAGAAAATCAACATAGGATAGAAAATTAACCCCCCCCATTTAAGGTCAGGGAACAAGACTATGACCAAGATCCTTCTTTCTTCCAAGTCACCCCATAATCCATGTTAAAATGCCCAAATACAAACAAGCATAAGCACCTGATTGCATAACGAATACAGTATCTTTTGATCAGAATCCCACCTTCCAACATGTGCTCTTGACAAATAGGCGAGGAAACATATTGTTGGAATTTCTAAGTCTGACATGTTAGAAACCCTTCATGCACTTTATTGATTTATTACTACCTACTTGTTCTGTTACCATGTAAATACTAGAAATAAATACAAATGCATGCTCAACACATTACAGATCATCAACTGAAGGAAACAGAAACAAGCACACAAGTGACAGCGTTGTTTTTGGACTAATGTCCCCAGAAAAACCCAATGCGGGAAAACTCGTGCAGCTATCCAAGGGTTTGATTTATTAAGCAGTTTTAGAATACAATCTGGGTGCCAAATCTGGCTCACCCAACAAAGAAAAATCTCGGCAGTAGTACCTCTCTACTCATAAGCAGATATTCCGCCTGAAACCCCGGATAAACACTCCAGCAGCTCCACAGCTCCAATCTACCCCACGAAACGACAGCGTCAGCCTCTCTCTGGCCCAACGTTAGCCCAGCGTCACTCTGGCTTGGCCTGCATCAGCCTCTGGAGACACTGCGTCAGCCCTCTGGCCCTCTGAGGCACTGCACAGCTCCTGGCTGCCTCTACGTGAGCCCCAGCTAGCTCTGTGTGAACCCTTTGCTGCTTTTGCGTCCCTCTCTGGCTACTGCGCGAATCTTCCCGGTGCTATTCTCCCTTCTGCATCTGGTATGATCGCAGTTGATTTTCTAGTAGCATCTTCCTCTGCACGGAAGTATGCTAATACAACTTGGTCAGGGCCTCCCACATCTCGTGTTCTTCTCGGCAATATGTGGTACTATATGATCCTTGGCCCCATCAAGGATGATACTCTTAGCCCTCGCCATTGCATCCTCATACCTGTCGTTATCAACCGGGTCAACTGGGATAGCTATCGTCCTCAAGGCGAAGTACTTGACACGATTCCTGTCTAGTACGGATAAAATTCTGGCCTTCCAGACTACGAAGTTTGAGGCTCCGTCCAATCTATCCTGGTCTCTTACTCCATGCAGTGCCATTTCATTGCTCCTCTACTTCCCTCCTGGAAACCCTCCTATCAATGACGAGATGCCCCTCTCCGATCGTATGTGCAACTGTAACATTGATCTGGATTCCTTGGTTAGAAATCCACCTCGGCAGCAACTCCCTCTTCCTTAGTCTTGCCCTGTTAGGTATTGTTCTGACTACAATACCCCACCAGCTCCACTCTACAACTTACCCACAACCTCCTAAACCCGAGCAACCTGAAGGTTAGAGCTCCTAGGCTCTACACAATCCAGGCACTAGCAAATCAGTCTCCTCAGCCAACTACGTCAGCCCTCCTCGGCTCTGTGTGAGCCTGCCTTTACCTCCCTCAGCCTCTGCGCTGCCTCTTCCTGGCTCAATCTTGATGATGCACGCACTGCGTCACCACTTCCTTACTGCTACTCTGCTAGGAATAGCTTTTGTCACTCAGGCAGCTGTTTTCTGTTGCTGCTGCTCTGTTCGGCTGATGTCCTCATTTCTCCTGTGATCTGCAACCACGCTCCGATACCATGTTGGAATTTCTAAATCTGACACATTAGAAACCCTTCATGCGCTTTACTGATTTATTCCTACCTATTTGTTCTGTTAATTAACAAGTTATTTACCATGTAAATACTGGAAATAAATACAAATGCATGCTCAATACATTACAGATCATCAACTAAAGGAAATAGAAACAAGCACACAAGTGACACCGTTGTTTTTGGACTAATGTCCCCGGAAAACCCCATGTGCGAAAACCAGTGCAGCTATCTGAGGGTTTGATTTATTAAGCAGTTTTAGAATACAATTTGGGTGCCAAATCCGGCTCACCCAACATAGAAAAATCTCGGCAATAGTACCTCTCTACTCAGAAGCAGATATTCCGGCTGGAACGCCGGATTAACACTCCAGCAGCTCCAATCTGCCCCACGAAACCCTAGCATCAACCTCTAGGGACTGCGTCAGCCTCTCTCTAGCCCAGCGTTAGCCCAACGTCACTCTAGCTTGGCCTGCATCAGCCTCTAGAGGCCTCTGTGTCACCCACGCTGGCCCTCTGAAGCACTGCGCAGCTCCTGGCTACCTCTACGTGAGCCCTGGCTGGCTCTGTGTGAACCCTTGGTTGCTTCTGCGTCCCTCTCTCTGGCTATTGCGCTGATCTTCTCGGTGCTATCTCTGCCTCTCTGCTTCTGTATTCACTACCCCTCAGTTGCAACTCTGATCACTCTCTCAACTTTCTTAGCAAACCCAGCCCCAGAAAGTCGAAATCTTGATCTCTTGGTGTGCTCTTCAAGTGACCCTCAAGCCTCCTCTTATACTTTTCTCGTTGACAAATCTACGACCGAGATTAAGTCCCTAATCAACGGCTAAGATTAGATCTGGCTTGATCCATGACTTTTGGACCATTCTATCACAGTTTTATATTAATTCACATTAATATTTTAACTTCCCTAAGTTTAGAATCTGCCCAAACCCTTTCTGGGTATTGGAGATCTCATGTGCCTTAGCCTCTCCACCAATTTTCGTGGCTAGAGCACATCCGATTCTACCCCAAATCAACACATATGACTAATGCAAATGGCGGAGATACGAATGGCATGTCACATCGGCTACAAAGTGGCTCTCAAGGATTCCTAGCTGTCGGCTGGAAGAGATGAAGACGAGAAAAGTTTCTCCTAGGGATCACCCACTTTTGTTGGCTAACAGAGTTGACATTGAAGGTAATGGGTGCATAATGTGTGTAGAAGCCCTCTAAAATCAACCTCTTCGGGTTTTCCCCTAGATCTCTAACATAATCCATCTGTGGACCCCAATTTTGGCTTTGGGGCACAAAAGTGGTCTCATGGGTCTCCAAGTGGCCAAAATGCCTGTCTTTGCTCCAACATTGAGGGCTCTCATGGTGCTGCTAGCCCTCCCATGTCTCAATGTGTGAGACCATCCTCATCTGGGCCCTGGATTGGCTGCCATCCATCTTATCAGTGTTGATCCGGATGGGGGAATGTTGGTCTAGGTGCATCACCCATAAAATTCAACAATGTGGGGCAAAGTGCTTGCTTGAGGATGTCAGTGATGCTCTGCAATTGTCTGGAGTCCCATGGCTCTCAACGCTTCACTTGTGGGTGTCAATATGCCCTTCTGGAGGACTTGGACCCCAGCTAAGTTGCCCAAACCTATAGATGGAACCACCTGTCAATTACACACAATATCTAGTGTTGCAATTTTCACCATTAAGTACCACCTGTCAAGTCAAAGAAGAAAATCTTCCTACTAGGCATAGAGAAAATTCCACCAAAGTCTGGAGAAGAAAACAAGAAGAGCCCAAGATAGAAGAACATGACTTGGTCTTGCATGCTCAATGCACAAATTGTTAAAACATCTTCAAGGTTGAGTGCTCCAAGGCAAAGATGACTGGGCTGCACCATTTCTAGGATGAATTATCTTCCTATGGACAGAAGGTTTTGCTGAAAGAAGTTGGTAAAGTATATGCAAAACATAATACAACAGAATGCAATGCGTTCAGAGGCCTATTAAGCTGCACTGCCAATGTTCTCCAAAATGCAAGTGGCATGAAACCTGTTGTTTCCACCCTTGTTGATATTTTGAGTGCATCTGCCAATCTAGAAGCTTTGGACTAGAGCAAACAGGTAGATTAGAACATCATCAATTCAAGGTTGATGCCAAATTCCTCACCAACGAATACCATTGTTATGATATATGCCAAAATGGAAGCATAGAAGATGCACAAAAATATTTTTAACCAAATAGAGGAATGGGATTTGGCATCATGGAATGCAATGCTTTCAGGTTATGTCCAACATGACCTAAGCAACAAGGCATTTGAAGTATTTGAACAAATACAACAAGCAGGCACAAAACCCGATTACATCACCTTTGTTGGGGCTCTCTTTGGGTGTAGCCATGCAGACGTAATTGACATAGGATTCTAATATTTTGAATTAATGATTCACAACTACAGCATTTAACCAACAGTAGAGCATAGTTGACCTTCTTGGTCACTCTAGGCACCTGATGAGGCAGAGGACATGATTAACAAAATGCATTTTAAACCTGGCGCAGTCTTACGAGGGACTCTGCTTCGTTCATGATGAATTCATGGAAATACTGGACTAACTAAATGGGCTGTGGAGCACCTTTTTGAGCTGCCAGCACAAGATACAATGCCATCTGTTCTCCTTTCAAACATTGACGCTGTAGCCTACAGGTGGTATATGTGGCAAAGGTGAGAAAGATTATGAAAGATGGGAGTGGAAATAGAGCATGGATGTAGTTCGATAGACCAAAAACAAAGTTCATACTTTGGTAGGACATAGATCACATCAACAAAGAAGAGATTTATTCAACACTGAAGAGATTGGTTGGGTCGATGGAAATGGCAGGTTATGGACCAGACACACCAACTTTGTTTACAGAACAACAAAGAGGAAAACAAGGAATACATTCTTCTCTACCATACTGAGAAGTCAACTATTGCTTTAGGCCTTATCACCACTTACCATGGATCATATATCCAAATAGTTAAAAAAATTGCCTGTGGTGACACACTACGATAAAAGTCATTTTTAAGATTATTGGGTAAGAGATAATTGTGAGTGATACCAATTATTTCCATTATTACGAGGGATTTTGTTCTTGTAGGGGTTATTTGTGATGCAGTGAAGCACAGGGTTTCTTATAGTTGCCTTTGGATTGATACTTTTGATAATGAGGTCCTTAACAATTCTCATAGTCTATGCTAGTCCTTTTTTTGACAAAGATAGAAGTTATAGCAGAGATTTGAGCAGATACCGAAAGAAAGGATTGAAAAGCTTCAAGGAGTTAATATTTATGTAAAGAAAACAAGGCCTTGGATAAAGAATTGATATTACATATATATAGGAGTAAGGCACTTGAAGAACAATTATGGTTGACAAGGTCTTCTTTCAGTGAAAGGAACAAATCTGCTTCTAGAAAATTTACAGAACCAGAATTAGCAAGAAAAGTCAAGTCTCTGATATACAGAGTCGGCATGTGAAGATCTGCAAGGAAAACGAAGAGGTTTATAAAATGGAAGGGCACAAGAACTACATGGAGAACTTGAAGAAGTCTCACATTTGTGATAAGGCACTACTGCAGAGCTACAAACTAACCCTGACTTGATGGCTGGAGAAAAGAAGTTACTGAGCAATGTAAATGAAGATCTAATCACTGAAGTGTCATCCTTGAAGGACCAGTTAAAGGGACAATATACTAAATTGGTTGAAGGTACTAGTAGTTTGCCTGAAACAGAGAACATCAGAGAGAAGAATCGATTGTTGAATATGATAGATTTCAGAAGCAGTATGAAGAGCCAACTGAATGAATTAGAGAGTTATGGGAGACAAATGTGCAGGACAATGTGCATAAAGTAGGGTGTTGGCAAAGGTAAAAAAAAAGTTATGCCCAAACATAATCAAAATTTGATGATGAAATTGCAACATTCATGGCTGGCCAGCAACCCCCAGATTTTCTCTTTGAAATGATTAAAATGTCCCGAGGAAGCACAAAGTCAGGGGGAGCAGTCCTCAGTGACAAAAAGGGGAACACCAGTCAGGAAGTTTTGAAAAGATACTGATAGGGGGAGCACCCTTTGCATGTCAAAGGGGGAGAAAATACAGACAGGGGAAGTAGCTGACAAGAAGTATGAAGAGAATGCAGACAAGGGGGAGAAACCATCAGAAGAATCTGATATCAAAATATTACCATCAATAACAAAGGTGGAGATTGTTGAAAGTGGTTGCTATTTATGTCAAATGCTGGAAAATACTATGTTGACAAACACATGGGAAACATTGGGGTTATTGTAACTGATAGCGATGCCTTTATAATTCATTGGTTCTGCCCTTCTTTCATGTGGTCCCTGCCCGTCAATCTAATACTCAGGGAAAGGAGAATTTTAAGCCAGGACAGGAGAACTTTACGCCAAGAATGAAAAGTTGCATCCGTGTTGAGCAATGAGCAAGAAAAACAGATCAACAGGTCATCTCGACTCTCGTTGACCAAGTGAAAGATCGATACCCACGGCCAGCAGGACTAGTTCCAGTTCTTGATCGAGAACCATAGCCTACAGCAGCCGTTGATCCAGATCCATATACGAAGTTATAAGCAGCAGAGCCAAGAGCTAGAGCACTGCAAACAACTGAGCAGGAATTGGGCAAACATGAGGTCGACTCGAATGAGTTGAAGAGGTGCATGACCAAACAAAGGGTCAATTTGAGGGACATGAAGGGTAACGATAGCTTAAGCAACACAATGGAAATATACAAGTATGTGATTGGGTGAGGAAGCAATAAATAAGGGCACAAAATGAACAACGAACATTCCAAGTGGATTGGAAGCAAGAACTGGCTAAGGTTGAACTGCAAATATCTGAAGAAAAGACGGAGTCTTTTGTGAGTTGAATAGAGCAAGATTTGTAAGTCTATGTAAGCCCATGTATAAAGTTGTGTGACTGAACCTGCGTCAAGCTGTGAAGGAGTGAAATGTGAAGCCGAAGCTGTGTTTGGATGCGTGCAAGCCAAGTCAAGCCATATGTGGAGAAGCATAATTGTGTGAAGCCCATGTGGATTCGAGTTCATGTAAAACTGAATTGAAGTAAAAACTGTGTATTAAATAGTGAATGAGAACATTGTGTGATTGATCATTGAACAACACAAAGAAGTAACCAGTTGAAATATCATAGGGCTGAGAGCAAAGAAATTATTTTATGTTTATTTCTCTTGTTTTGGGAATTTGTTTGGAGGTCCAAATCTGTGCAGGCTGAGCTCATAGTATTCAAGACAAAGTTGTTTCTTGTTTGGTAGCTTGAATTTCTGTGTCTGGCACAGGGCAAAATTTATTAGGGACAAGTTACAGGACCGATTTTGTTGGCCAAATTTGTCTATCATTGAAGAGCCGAATTCTTTGATTATGGCACAGGGCTGAGGCTGTCTGAAGAACCAAATTCATTATTGTGTTTAACATAGGGGCCAATATTATTGTTTTGAGAGCCAAGATTTAGGTTATCTGTTGAGCATGAACACACAGCAACTGTACAAGAAAAAGGGCAGCAAAACAATTTGACGGGATGAGCTGGAAATATAAAAAGAAGAAGAAAAGTCAAGTGCAGTCCAAGTGGCTATAGTCATAGTTGAGAGTGCAAATCTGAAGATCACGTGGTGAAGTGACTAACAATTGAGATAGAAGAAACTGTTGAAGACCAGAAGATTAAGGACAGATCCAAAGTACAACTTGGAGCTGAGTTGGTGCTCAGTTAGGGGATTGGTGTCTCCTATCAGTTGGTGCCCACGAATTCACTAAGTTGGTGCTCAATTGGGGGATTGGTGTCTCATATAGGTTGGTGCCTATGAAAGTTTCAGTTGGACCTGATAAACTTGATTGTACCCTTTATATTACAAGAGAAGTTGAAAATGATTTTCTTCCAGTTATAAATCTTCTATGTTCATGTGTTCAATCTTGAATGATTAATTTTTTTATTTGTTTATGATTAAAAATTGGTTAATTAACTAAAGATTGATTCACCCCACCTCTCAATATTTCCAACAATGGGTCACCCATCATAATTATGGCAAAGAAGGATGGGACTCGGGAAAATGTGCATTGATTAGAGAGCATTAAACAAGATTACACTGAACAACAAGTAACCCCTCCCCAGGATTGATGATCCATTAAATCAGTTGCAACGAGTGAAATACTTCACCAAGCCAAATTTAAAATCAAGGTATCCCCAAGTTTGAGTCAAGGAAGAAGACACTTGGAAGATCACCTTCAAAACCAGGCAAGGTCCGTATGAGTACTTGGAAGATCACCTTCAAAACCAGGCAAGGTTCGTATGAGTGGTTAGTCATACCATTTGGTCTATGATATGCATCAACTACATTCGTGAGAGTAATGAACGATATGTTGCATCCTTATCTAGATTCATTTGTTATTTTTTATTTGAATGATATATTGATTTACAGTGCTACTTAGGAGGAGCACATCTCACACTTGATGCAATTGCTTGAGACTTCGACGAAGCACTAGCTTCTGGCAAATCTCACGAAATGTGAGTTTGCACAATAGTATTTGTTGTATTTAGGCTTTGTGATTTGTGGAGAGGAGCTCAAGATAGATCCTACAAAGATGGAGACCATCGTGAAGTGGTCGGTGTGTAAAAATGTCTCTAAAATCGGGATTTTCATTGGGGAAACACAGTACTTAGGAAATTCATAACTTCATTTTCAGCAGTAGCTACACCGCTCCATGCCATAATAGCAAGTGGCAAGAGTTTCTAGTGAGGGAAGGGTCAGTAGAAGAACTTTGAAGAGTTGAAAAAGAAAATCAGCCAAGCACCATTCTCATTTTACCAAACTTGTAGTAGCCCTTTGAAGTGGAGACAGATGCGAGTAGGTATGACATGGGAGCAGTCTTGATGCGAGGAAGGCATGTATGCTACCATTCTAAAGAATTTCATGGGGAGGTCCTCAACTACCCTACCCACGACAAGGAGCTCTATGCTCTAGTACAGGCTACCAAAAGGTGCAAATGCTATCTGATGGGAAAGGAGACCATCATCCAAATAAATCACCAGCCACTATAGTACCTGCAAGCCCAAAGTAAGCTACAACAAACCAAACACTACAAGTGGGTGGAGTTCTTAAAGCAATTTCATTTAGTCATCAAGTATAAAAGAGTGGCACAAACAAGTTGGCCGACATGCTTTCAAGGACACCCACATCAAAAATTACAACTTGGGAAACTTTGATGCACATAGAGCCTTTCACCCATGATGCATAGAAAGAGGCATATACAAAGAGTGAGGACTTCAAGGAGGTGTTCCAGCAATCGCAAAGTTAGAGTCATGCAAATGATGGTGACAACACAATTGACTATCATCTCCAGAATGGGTTACCTTATAGGCTGGACAATCTTTGTGTTCTTAAAGGTGAGTGATTGCAACTAATTAGAGAGATTTACACCACTAAGGTTGCAGGGCATTTTGGTGTAGGAAAGATAGTGGTCAACTTACAAAAGTATGCGTACTAGCCTAGAATGCAAGAAGATGTAGCAAGGTAAATTAGAGGATGTATGCTTTGTTGTATCAGCAAGCCTAGTAATAGGAAATAAGCTCTATACCATCCTTTGCCAATACCCACTTGTTCTTGCGAAAGAATTTCCATGGACTTTATGGGAGGCTTACACACAAGTAGGAAAGAACATGACTACCTTTCGTGGTAGTTGACATGTTCAGCAAGATGTGCATTCTCATGCCGTGTAAAAAGACCATCAAAGGGCATGAAGCAGCAAATGTGATCTTTGAATAAGTTTAGGTACACTTTGGGATACCAAGGATCATCATTTCAAACAGGGACACTAGATTTCCCAATGCATTTGGGACTACATTGTGGAAGAAGATCGACATGAATTTAAAGAGGTCAACAACATTCCATCCATAGATAGATGGGAAAATAGTAGTCAATAGGACTTTGGTGAGGCTTTTAAGGGGTTAAAATCAAAAGCATCCGAAAACCTAAGTTAAAAATCTAGTCTATACATAGCACTTTTATAGTAGAGTGGTCCACACTTATACTAGTAAGTCCCCCATAGAACTTGTTTTAGATATTTTCCACCTTCACCTTTGGATGTTGTCTATGGGCAGCATGGAGGAGTGAGGGAGGATCTCACATGGGATGCTTTAAGCGCAGAAAAAAATTGTTGAGAAAACCAATTAGATCCATTTGCAAACACAAGAGGTGCTTAAGAAGTCATAAGAAAAATACAAGGCCAATCAACATAGGCAAGTCATTTAGAGTGGGAGGTAAGAGTTTAGATGCAGTTGAACAAGGAAAGACTATAAGGTCTTGGTAAGAAATCAAGGTTCCGCAATATGGTCCTTTCAAGATACTAGAAAAGCTAGGAGATAATGACTACAAACTTAGTCTACGATGTGAAAATTCGGCAAACCCCGAATCTTATTGCAGCAACTGATGTTATTTCTTCTATTGGTATATTTAATTAAACAAATTATTTGTTGTGTGCTACGGCAAATATCGAAACAAATACAATGCAACCTTCACAAAATAAATATTGCAGAAGAAATAAAAATATTGGAAGAATAGATGCACACACACACACAAATACACAGTTATTTTTGGACTAAGTCCCCGGAAAAACCCAACTCGGGAAAATTGGTGCAGCAGCTAAGGGTTTTAATATTATGCAGTAATAAATCTGAGTACAAGACTATGGATGCTCAAATCTAGCAATCCATACAGAGAAATGGCTAACAATAAATCTAGTGAGAAAAATCTCATCCCCACAGGCGATCCGACACCGACCTTAGCCCAAGTTGAGCTGGTCTTTGTTGCCTCTGCACAGTCACTGCATCAGCCTACGCAGTACTGTGTCCTCACAACTCAGAACTACTTTCCCTCTTGCTATCTGATCAGCTGTTGTCTGGAAGATGGATCCTCCTGGCCTCCAAACTCTCTTTCCGACTTCTGGCAACTGAATCACTGCTTCTCCCCCAAAATCCTCTCTGAAGCACTACGCTGCCTTTGCGTTGGCTCTCTGTGGCACTTACTACCTCTCTGCAATGCACTCACTGGAACTAGAAAAACTTCCTCCGACCTTACTATCCATGCCCCTCTCTCACTACTTCGAGCTCACTAGCTCCCTCTCCGGCAACTCAGCGTTGCTACTCAAGAAATCGATCTACCAATAAAATCAAACTGCTGGTGTGTTTTCTCCAAGCCCCATTGAGTTTCTTCTTATAATCTCTCGTTGAGACATCAACGACCATGATTAAAACTTAATCGATAGCTAAGATAAACTAGAACTCGATCCAAGTGTTTTTCTAGAAGATTCTCACCATGACTTAATTAATTCTGATTAATTAGTCATATTCCCTAAGTTTAGACTTAGGAAATATTTAAAAAACGACTAATAATCTAATTAAGTCATCTCTAGGTGGAATTTCTAAGAACGATTTATGGGTTTCGAAGAATACATGTATTCTAGCCTCTCCACCAAATTTTGTGGCTAGAGCACATCCGATGCTACAAAAATACTAACACTCCCTCTTAGCGAGGAATGTGTTCTAGACTCTAGTGCTACAACCCACTGAAGCAACACCCTGTCTCTACACCACCTCATGTCACGTTGTTGATATCTGGCTGTTGCTGCCCACCAGCTACAGCACAACTCTAATATACATTGTGTTGACCAATGGAGTGGCACCTGATGATTACATCACGACTCCATTCCCAAGGATGATCCAAAGGACACTTGTACCATCAGATATCACCAGTCAACAGAGTTTTTTAACTCTACTTCTATCTTCTCATCATCTTTCTTGTACCCAGATTCCACACCCTGCAAGGAATTGTAATAAGTGATACTAGTAATGATAAGTTTTGAGTCTATAACAGGCCTAAGATGTTGGGACTCGATCAGCAAACGAGTACACCTTGGAGTGTTTTTTTTAATCTAGTTAATTATCCCTTCTTTTTCAGAGGCGGATAATTTTCTGGGTTTTTTCACTCACGTTTTACCCCAAAGCCGGGGTGACAGTTTGAAGATTGAGCCCCTAACACATCTTAGTGTCTAGAGTCGATGTATATTACCATACTAGATCACACAAAAAATTTCGTGGAATTTGGTTAGGTCTAGGTAGTCATTTTTTAATTTTTTAGATTTCCCGCAAGTCAAAAATTGCAAATAAAATTGTATTTAAATTGTAATAAGTGTAGTCTAGAGAAGTTGTATGAGGTATGAGTAATCAAAATTACACCTCTCACCCTCAATTTTCTACTATAACACACTTTGAGGGGTTAATAATGTGTTTTGGACCCTCAAAACCCACTTTTCCTAAGTTTAGTGGGAAATCTGACAATTAATTAAGCCAGAAATTAAATAAATGGAGAAAAATAAATATCCACACATGCTAAATTTTGTGGAAATGAGGTGGAAAATTATGGGGGAGTTAAAGTGAAGTCCCAAGGTGATGTGGACTCCTAAAATCAAGGAAAGGACATGTGCTCAAATAAAATCGAATTTCTGGCATTAAATAAAAAAGTTGTTTGGAAATTCGAATTTGTGAAGTTAATGCACATTTGGGAGGATTTGGGAGAATATTTGGTAGAGAATTTTGTGGGAAATTGTCTCCACATGGGTTACCACCTATATACACTTGTCATTCCACCATAAAATTCGAATTTGGCACATAAGGGAAGAAGAAAATGATGTCCACTTGCCAGAATTCAATTTTTACACTTGGCATTGGAGCTCCATTCAACAAATTCGAATTTCTCTTTGAGATTGTCACCTCATGCCACTTGTTTAATCACTTCTACGTTGGGATTGGCTCCAACGCCATTTGTCATTGTCATTCTTCATTAAGATTTGCTCCCAGCTCTCTATATAAAAGAGCCATGGGCTCTCACATTGTACAAGATTGTTACTAGCTATTGTGCTTGCGGAAGCGCTACTGCCTTGTACACTTTCAGAAATATCAATAAAGACTTTGGGGTTTCATTCATGAGGTGTTCTTCCTTTTTGAGTGTGATGAATTGTTGAGCATTGGTATAATTCCTTTTACTCATGCTTTGATCTAATTTGTTTCCATATGCTCTTGTAGATTTGTTAATGTAGAGCTATCTTGCATTGACATTTGATTTAGAAGCATGCTCTAGGTATAGAATGCTTTAGTTGGTTTTAAATAAATCTCTAGAGTTTCTTATCATTGTTTATTGCTAAATCTATAACTAATTCTTGATTGAAGTTTTGTAGAGGGAACATCTTATTGGGATTACAGAATCAAGCGTGAAGGGAAGTCTTTGGAGAGAACAACCCACTCTTGATACATTCTTAAAGGAGCTCTCATTTGTTCTTTGAACCTTCATAATCTTATCTTACAAAGTGGTTTTGCAAGGATTTTGGCACATAGCTTATACACAAGCCGAGAACTTCTAAATTTAAATTTCTTTTAAAAAAATCATTGTACTTCATTTCTTTCATTTGCTATCTAAGAGTTTGAAGATGGCTAAGAAAAAACGAGAGTTTACTCTCACTCTTTAGCTTAGCCTTTTGTAAATTATAATTGTACATATACATTTTATCTTGCTGATTTTTCCATTAATACTTAACTTATTTTGCAGCCATTGTTTGGATTGTTTGCTAACTCTTGTGTAGCAGATTCTGAAGAGCAACTTCCCGCAACATCTAACAAGTGTTTGCAGGAACTTTGACAAGTGTTTGCAGGACCTTTGACAAGTGTTGGGGGTTCAATTTCCAAGGATGTTGTGAGCCCTTTTGAGGCTTATTTTGGCCAAGTCGAGTTCACTAGAGGGCTGCCCATTTTCCTCTTTAAGCCGTGGGCATTTGGAGGAAACTCACACCTTGTTTCCCTTGCATAAGTTTTGTGAGATCTTGTCACTACTTTCTCAAGAAAGGAGGTCTAGTGTCCAAGTTTCAAGCAATTATTGTGAGGACTCTCCTTGAAGTATAGTTGAGAACTTTGAAGGGCCCTCTTCTCATTGTAATATTAATAAAAGATCTAACTTGCTTGTGGGAGCTTGGGATTTCTCCCATGGTATCCTATCTCCCCATTTAGAGGGAGGCTTCTCTTGGGTGGATTGACATTTGCATGGTTTAAGCTTTCATACTTCATTCACTTACATGCATGCTTTAATTGGGAATTAACACAACCTCACTATCACATTTCATTAAGTTAAAGTTTGTTACAATTTCATTTGAGCTTTGCATTATCTATCTCATTGTTGCTTGAAGCTACAAGCTTACACTTTACTTTGGGCAATTCATCCTTTACATGCAAGCATTTTATATTCTTAACAAACTTTGATTCGTTTCCATTTATCTTCGTAAATTGTTTCATGAGCACTTGAATACATGCTTCAATTTTATGCTACATTGTTATCTTGAATATTGGAGCAATTTATTGTCATTGTCTATTTGAAACAAATTTTACTTTCAAGCAAATTACTTGTATCATTTTAATTCATTGATGAAACACATGCAACACTTGTAAGCTAATTTTATTCCTCCAGTTGAAGTTATAATTGCAACTTATGTTGAACACTATTTCATTCTCAAGCATTGCAAATCAATCTCTTTGAAGCATTTGCATGTATCATTATTTTAATTTGGGGAATTAACACAATTTGCATTTCATCTAGGCATTTTAGTGTAGGAAGGCCCCAAGCCTCATTAAAATTTTACTTCCAACATAAGTTGGTTGAAGTAAACATCTTAGGGATCCTCTACTCCTCTATTGACTCCTCACTGTGAGATCCATACCATTAGGCGAGGGTGAGGTCTGAGGATTGAAGAGTTAAATTGTAATCTTGTTGTAGAGCTAATTAATAAAATTAACCAAGAGCACTTTCCATTACATTTACTTTACTTGTCTCTTGATGGTTTGAGTTTTCATATGCAAAGTCTATTCCAAAAGCAAGTATTGTAATCATTTCAAACAAGTGTTTTCTTTTCATGTTTCAAGTCCAATTGCATATTGATGTCTTGGTTTAACACTTTTTTTCTTTTACATTTCCAACTTAATTACTAATTTTTGGGTTTTGGCAAGATATGTTTCACATGTTTTGATTTATAAAGTTGATTATCTCAAAAGCATTTTGTATCTTACAT
Organism: Pinus tabuliformis; assembly: GCA_031772625.1. Classification (NCBI taxonomy): domain Eukaryota; kingdom Viridiplantae; phylum Streptophyta; class Pinopsida; order Pinales; family Pinaceae; genus Pinus; species Pinus tabuliformis. Next base: position 50,834,936 of record CM062805.1, on the reverse strand, counting down.
ATCTTGTGCTAACAATTCTTATTTAAATTTCAGGGCGACTTTGTTTTCTCTTTTGAGAGCATTGCATTTTACTTTGAGCAAATATATCTTTAAATTATTGAGCAAATTCCTTATCAGGCACTGGTTTTATGGTTTTTAATCATATTAATGATTAGCATTGTTATTTCAAGTTGCTCACTTCATATTTGCTCATAAATCCTTAAAAGTAATCCATTTTCATTATAACACTCTCCTAGAAACTCACATCTTTTAACTTAATTTTTCATTAGGGACCACCCCCTTAGCTAACCTAGGAGATAGCTCAAACGGAGAGAGTTGGGATTAGTGTGACAGCCCCTTCTCTGAGTTCCCTGCCACCAACCACACCTTGTGGGGTTGAAAGCTTTTCTCATTAACTTGTAGGTAGGTGTAGGTGGCAGGGTCAACACGTTGCATATGTGTTGCTGTTGAATCCCTGCCAACACTGCATCTACAATGCAACTCCCTCTCCATCTACTGTTGCTACAACTGCAACTGAAAAGCATCCAAAATACTAAATCAACTTTGATCAGTATGATGCATATGTCTCCCAAGTCTCTGACTGCTGCTAGTCTCTGCGCTGTCACTGAAGCCTCTGCGCTGCTGCTGACTCTACTCTAGGCCAACTGCACTATGTTGCCCAGTATCTGACCGCTACTAGCTTTTGCATCTGTCACTTTGGCATCTGACTACACCATCTGCCACTGATCCATCCTGTTATTGCATGCTATGGGCTCCCGTAGCAAGGTATTGATTAATGAGATGGACCTCCTCAAGAATCCCGCCCATCTTGTAGCTCTCTAGGGCTACAAAACTAAATCACATCGGTGATCATAGCAAACTCTTCCTCCAATCTAGAGGACAGCATGTCGATCTCCGCAGATGCAGCCTGTTGATCCTGCTTCTCCTCTTTGTCCTTCTTTCTGAGAGGCCATTAAGTGTTGTAGTGGCCGACCTCACCACATCTTAAGCATTTGGCCTTAGAAAGGTCCTTCTTCCTCCTGCGCTACTCTTGCTGCCCCTTTGATGTGAGGGCCACATTCTCCTCTTCTTTCACTTGCTTCATCCCATTATTGTTGCTGCTGCCACTAATGGTGCTCTTCACCAAATCTCACCTCATCTCCTCCTATTGCAGATTAGCCCACATTCGATCCCAATCTGGAAACTTGTCTCTGCCCAGAATACTCTAGACGAAGACCTGCCAGTCTTCGGAAATGTTGTTTAGAGCTAACCACACCAATTCTGTAGGTTGGGGCACTGACCCTACTACAGACAACTGGTCTCGAACATCCTGAATCCTAGTGAGGAAGGGGTCTATGCACTCCCCTTTTTGCATCCTTGTACATCTCAACTTCTCCTCAAGATACATCTTCCACTACTCGGAAGATCCCTGGTATAGTGTAGCGAGAGCTTCCCAGAACCCCGTCGAGAATCAGCCTCTTTGCTTTTGCCATCTCCTTCTTGTAGGTCTTCATCTGATCTGCATCCGTGGGTATAGCTACCACATTATCGATGTAGGCTTTGAGATCATATCCATCTAGAAGACAGGAAATTGTTGCCTTCCAGATCACATAGTTGGAGGCTCTATCCAACCAATCCTGATCTCTCAGCCCTGTTGATGCCATTTTTGCAAAAAGTCGAACTCCTCCTCTTCTCCTCTGCGCAGCTGCAGACTGTCTCTATGCACTCCCTCCTGGAGTGGACAAATCTGCTCACAACTACGGCTACTATGCAGTGAAAAATCGAACTTCTGGACTAAAAGTCTCCTGAGGAAAGAATTCCCTCAGTGTGTGCTCTTTCTTCCTCCTAACGCTATTTTGCACTAGCAACTGCTGCAAAATACTGCGTCCAACTAGAGATCTCCTATGCGAGGAAAATACTAACTTCTTCCTCTGCCTCTAGTAATCCTCGAACTAGAGAAATCTGATTTCTTTGTAGCTCTCTCAGAGAAATCGATTTTTCCTCAAGAAATTGACCCTTCTAACCAAGCAATTGCACTGCCTCTTAGGGTTTTGAATTGTTGCCTACGCAGAGCTACAAAATTCCTCTTCCCTTCTACCACTGAGCTCTCCGGCTTACAATCTGTGCTTTGATACCATGTGAAAATTCGGTAAACCCCAAATCCTATTGCAGCAACTGATGTTATTTCTTCTATTTGTTAATTTAATTAAACAAATTATTTGTTGTGTGCTACGAAAAATATCAAAACAAATACACTGCAACCTTCACAAAATAAATACTACAGAAGAAATAAAAATGTTGGAAGAATAGATGCACACACACACAAATACATAGTTATTTTTGGACTAAGTCCCCGAAAAAACCCAACTCGGGAAAATCGGTGCAGCAGTTGAGGGTTTTAATATTATGCAGTAGTAAATATGAGTACAAGACTATGGATGCTCAAATCTAGCAATCCATACAGAGAAATGACTGACAATAAATCTAGTGAGAAAAATCTCACTCCCACAGGCGATCCAACACTGACCTTGGCTCAAGTTGAGCTGCTCTTTGTTGCCTCTGCGCAGTCACTACGTCAGCCTACGCAGTACTACGTCCTCACAACTCAGAACTGCTTTCCCTCTCACTATTTGATCAGCTGTTGTCTGGAAGATGGATCCTCCTGGCCTCCGGACTCTCTTTCCGACTTCTAGCACTGAATCACTGCTTCTCCCCAACAAAATACGGAATCCCCTTTGAAGCACTGCGTTGCCTCTACGTGGCTCTGTGTTGCCTCTCTATGGCACTTACTGTCTCTCTGCAGTACACTCACCGAAACTGGAAAAACTTCCTTCGGCCTTACTATCCCTGTCCCTCACTCACTGCTTCGAGCTCACTAGCTCTCTCCGGCAACTCAGCGTTGCTACTCAGGAAATCGATCTACCTGTGAAATCAAACTACTGGTGTGTTTTCTCCAAGCCCCATCGAGTTTCTTCTTATAATCTCATGTTGAGACATCAATGGCCATGATTAAAACTTAATCGATGGCTGAAATTGACTAGAACTCGATCCAAGTCTTTTTCTAGAATGTTCTCACCATGACTTAATTAATTCTGATTAATTAGTCATATTCCCTAAGTTTAGACTTAGGAAATATTTAAAAAAACGACTAATAATCTAATTAAGTCATCTCTAGGTGGAATTTTCAAAAACGATTTTTGGGTTTTGGAGAATACATTTATTATAGCCTCTCCACCAAATTCGTGGCTAGAACACATCCGATGCCACAAAAAACTAACATACCACTCTACCCCATACATGTGCATTTTACTCAGTAGTGAATATGGAAAATCTCAAACTCTATGAGACTTCCATGTTGGATCAGGAAGAGGAGCGGGTCCTAACTTCCATAGAGGACCTAGCTCCAGAAGCCCATGCAAAGCTAACAGAGGATATAGTGTTGCATAAGAGGTCTAGAACTACAACATAGGGGTGGCATGATCTTTCGCAAATTGTGATGACAGGACAACTTCCAAGCAAAGCCAAATGGTACTCCAAGAAAAAGGTAGAGGAAACATTTCCTCGCCTCATTCAGTAAAGCTTTTGGGGACCAAAACCTCCCAAAATGGGGAGGTATGATACCGGATTGGATCAATATATAATTTGTCATCTATATTGATGCTTTTAAGGTGGAAAAAATTTGAGGAATAATCTTGCAAGGGCAGTTTTATTAGTGGGGTCTAGTTTGGAGAATTAGAGTCTGAAACCTTCTGGGGTCATTTTGAGGCCTTAAATGGCATTTTTTGGGGTAAAGTTTTCTTGCTTGGACTTTGAACCCAAGCCATTGTTCTTCACCAATAGACCTTTCCAACAATGTAAAAATTGCATCAATCGAAGTTCGTATGCAAAATTTATGCCTCCTAAAAGTTGACCTACTATGTTTGACCACCATGGCACGAGTGGATGCCACATTAGCCCCCATTACTCATGTAAAAGGGGCTAGCCACATGAGGACTATGAAGAAGACTCTAAAAGGGTCAAAGTTGTAACTCTAGTTGAGAGTTGAAGGAGTCAAACTTGTCCCCTAGTTAACTATCAAGCTATGTTCGAACCGGGCCACTAGGAGGAAAAGGGGTTCCATTCTATTCATTTATATCTTATTCCATAGTAGAGCAAAGAAACTAGGTTTGGAAGCTAGAGAGAATAACAGAGGGAATTTGTGTTCAGTAGTAGGCTATTTGGCCATGGGTCTCAAGTGACTCCATAGAGATTGTCTTCTCCTTTGTACTTGCATTATATCCATTCTGGACAAAAGAGTGTAGAGTAACCTCACCTTCAAGCTGGGTTTTCTCCCGTAAGGGTTTCCCAGAGCATATCTTTGTGTTCATTGTGGTTGGTGTGTGATTGTATTTTGTTGTTCTCTATTTTCCGCATTTTATCTCTTTCATGCATAGACAGCAAATCTAGAATCTAAAGGAATTTAACCTTCATAGTATATATTTCAATTTATTTTTATCAGATTTGTTGTGACGACTTGTTCAATGGAATATCTACAATAGTTTACAAATCAACAGTGGATCTATTCTTTCTTTCAACAAACACATTTTCTCGGGGGTAGCTAGAAACAATGAACCCCTTCTTGATGCCTACTTTGCAAGAGGGATCAAACTCCTTGGAAGTATACTCTCCTCTATTATCAGATCTCGATACTTTCATCTTCCTACCCATCTAGTTCTCCACAAGAGCTTTGAACTGTTGGAACCTATTAAAGATGCCATCCTTGGTCTTCATAAAATAAATCCAAGTTTTCCGAGAAGAATCATCAATGAAAGAAATGTAATAGATATTACCTATCAACAAAGTTGATAAAATGGGTCCACATACATTTGAATGTATCAAATCAAGAATGCCTTTGGATCTATGCTCACTGTTTGGGAAAGTAGTTTCAGCATGGTTTTTGAGCGCACATTATTGTCCTCCCTACCCTGAAATTTGAAATCTAGTAGCCCCACCACCATGTCCTTTAGAAGAGGCAAAGCTCCATATTGCAAGTAACCAAATAATCTGTGTCAAAGTTCACAGAGATCATCACTCTTATGCACCAAAGCTCCAAGCTTCGTAGGATCTGCTTGCAACTTGTAAAGGCCACCCTCAGGAACTCCTCTAGTCAAAAACTCAACCAAGATCAAGGCTATGTTTTATGATGGTCATTTATTGATCATCAAACTCAACTATACACTTTAGATATATTAGACAAGAAATTGAAATAAGATTCTTGTTTATACCAGAAAAATACAATACCTCATGTAACTTGAGAACCTCTCCTACTGTCATGTAGAATAAAATAGAACCCATCCAAATAATTGAATACTTCGCATCATAACAAGCTCCACTTGCATGTTAGAATCTCATTCTTCTAATCTAAAGAAGGTTGATTTGTTGGTTGTCAAGTGTTTAGAAGCTCCACTATCCACATACTAGCCAACACCAGAAATGATGTTAATGAAAGGGGATGACGCCATGGAAAAGGTTGGCTTCAATCTAGATGCAAGCACATCTACTCCTACATAAGCATATGCTCTAGCATAAGCTTCTATACTCCCTACAAATTGCTTCTACCATTGCTACTTACCCTTCCCTTTCTTCTTCTTGGGACACTAAGAAGCATAATGATCATTCTTATTGCACCTAAAGCACTTTCTATGGTTCAAATCTTTCTTCCCCTAGTTCAAAAAACCCAAGTCTTTCTTCTTGTTCTTCTAACCCATCTCAAGTCCTCGATTCTTGCCTCTTCTCCTTGACTTCTTGATGAGGGCTATGTTTTGAACCTCCTCTCTAGCTACTACTATCTCCAACTTCATCTTATCCTAAACAAACTCATACCACAATTTCTTGAAAGAAAGCAACTTCTTATGAGCACATGGTTCTTAGGGTGATAAGAATTTATTCCGAGTTATTTGAACTAACTCACCATCATCAACATTGTCTCCTAAGGTTGCGATTTGATCTCTCAACTCTGCTCTCCATCATATAACTTGCATTCTTATCAGTATTGCTCATGCAAGCACTAGTGAACTTGTTCTTCTCTCAACTCAGTGATCTTCATCATATAGCTTGCATTCTTATCAGTATTGCTCATGCAAGCACTAGTGTACTTGCTCTTCTCTCAACTCAGTGATCTTCATCATATAACTTGCATTCTTATCAGTATTGCTCATGCAAGCACTAGTGAACTTGTTCTTCAAAATCATTTGCAGGAGATGTATACACTCCGTTACAAACTGACCAAAGAATAATACATATATCTTTCGCAACCTTCATCTCTATGATGTGGGGGATAAAATGATGCTTCATAGAAACAATGATGATTCTCTTCACTTTGACCATCTTCTTCTTGTAATCAACCAAATGAATGGCATCGATAAGCTTTGTAACCTTGGTCTCCACAAAACTCCACAGATCTACTTCCTCCTAAAGCATATGTAGTTTGCACTTCCACGATACAAAGTTGGAAGCACCCTCCACCATATAACACTCTTGGAGACTAAGATTACTCATCATCGTAGCTCTGCAAAGTGACCAAACAAAACTCAAACAACAGAGCATATGACAATGGATCAGATATGTAACCTCTCACAAGTGTGGATCATCTTTCATATGTACAAAATCAATCTCTAGATCAACTAGGGCATCACACCCCACAACCCTTCACAAGTTCACATGAAAATTACGAGCACAAATCTGCTTCAATCAGTGAAGCTCGTGAATCACACCCAGTAAAACCCTCCAGTAGCTCCCTCTCACAAGTAACTAATCTCTCGATACACACAATCTTGAAGATTTCAATACATGTGCTCTGATACCATGTAATTTTTCAGAGCATGGTATGTAGATTCTGCATTCATAAACTAAACCCCAAATCCCATGTAGATTACAACTTTAAAAGGTTAATCAAAACAATGGATTTGAGCTACTTTAAACTACCAATACACGCTACTAAAAATGACAACAATTGAAGTACACTAGATAGAACCACTCAAATCTGCGTCTGTATTTTATTACTGCAAAGGAGGAATACATAACACAAAAGTTAGAAAACTAAAACTCACTAATCAACATAGTGGTGCATCCCTACATCACCTTTATAAAATAGGAAGAAAAGGGAAAATACAGTACATCTGTCACATGCATGAAGTGTCCAGGTGATTCAGTCAAACTCTAACATTAGTCACATCCATTGGTGCACCCTCCTTACATGGATAAGTGTGCTAAGTGAAGTACGCCTCAAACTAGAAGATGAACTAGAATTCTTAAGGATGCACCCCTCCTTGAGATCTGTGCCTTCTACCTAAACTATAAATTTATCGTGCATGAACACCCAACTATTTAGGAACTATGCCCTCCTACCAATAGATCATGCATGCTAAGACGAACAAAATCAAACTCTGAAAATAGGAAAACTCTATCTAAACAGGAATTAACTGAAGGTGGTGCATGCATGCGCCCTCTACCAAATATCATTCTATATCACTGTCACCTGTGCCCTCACTAAACTTGTTCATAACTGCTGTTAGGAAAGGTTGAAGGCACCATCTCTTGCTGTCTCTGCTGTGCCATCACTGGGAGAATCACTAGCTGAGCAAAGAACAATCTAGCAGAAGACATATGAGATTTTCTAAAATTTCAATAATTTGTATGTTTTACTTTTTTTCCATATTAATGTGATATATGAAAACTGGATATTTCTAATAATTGTTTTATAATTTTTTCCAAATCAGACTTCTTTAATGGTAAATATTGTTTACATCAGTTTAATCGAATAAGTTAAAATATGATTAAGGAAATGTTATAGCATTTACACGTGTAGTCACAAGATTCACAAGGACAACTGCAAAATAAGGGTCTCAATCACTACATTGCTCCCTTCAACTAGAAAAGGAAGCCTCAAAGACTGTTTAACCATACTGACGTTTGATTTCCTAATTTTTTGTCAGCATAAGAAATATGAGGTTAAGATGGAGTGAGTTAAACTATTAGTAAATGGAGTCTCATTCCAGCCACAAAGATGCTTGAAATCCAGCGAGAATTTTCTGGTATGATTAAAGTTCTACCATGATTCAAGATCTGTGTATAGTGAAACAATGCCGTTAGAAATATTGCCCTATTCTGAATCAACTCTGATTCTCAACAATTCGATTAGAACCCCGTCTCGATGCGAACAAATTTCTGTATCGATGCATTCCAGCAACTATAAGAAAGTTTTCTACAATATTAGAAAAGTCCCGTTAAGATGGATTTGTGCTGGTCTTAAATAAAATGGCATATATGTTTAATGGAGGGGTTTGGAGACACTGCTTACGAGTATATAGCCAGAAAATCCTTTTGGGCATCCTTATCATTCTCAAAGAGTGAGAGAAGAGCGAGGAGGAGGTCAACTTTAGAAACGGGTATATATCTTTGCCTAGGCACTGGAATTCCCGAGATGCTTTCCTCTTCCTCTTCCTCGGTGGCTGCCTGCATCTCCATCTCCATTTCATTATCTTCTTCTTGAGTCATATTTTGTTTGGGCTCTGCTATTTCCATCAACGAGCTGCTAATTCCATCTGTCATGCCCACCACCTCCAAATTTCTGATTGCTTTGCATATAACAATTTCAAAATTCTTGAGGTGGCCTGCGGACGGCCGGAAGGAGCAATTAGTGACAGCAGTGAGGTTACAGAAACTAGCATTGTTACGAGTTGGACGATGATGAAGCGGTGGAGCTACGGATGATTTGCAGAAGCAGCGAATGGATTCCATCGGATTAATGGCATGGAGAATTGTTTGGAGCTCATCATCCGATGACACCGATCGATGATCGCATATACACACATTACATTAATATTACGTATGACGACCAGGCAATTTCTGTGTGGCTATCAACTGCTCGCGCAATTGATAACAAAGAAATTGTTGAGGTTAATGTTCAGCGTGATTGGGATTGCTTCCTGCCTATCGCAAGAGTCCTTTTATTTTATCTTTAATTTTATTTATTTATTTTTAAACTTTAAAAAATTAAGTGTTTTTTAAGGCTTTTGTTTTTGGGCTAACTACTCTCAATTCATATGTTTTGTAAAAAAAAGTTTGAGCGGTAAAATTACAACCTCCTTACTTTAAGTTGTGAATAAAAAAGTTTGTATATATATATATATATATATATATATATATATATATATATATTTCTTCAGATACAATTTTAATATGAAATAGAATAAATAGTCTAATCAAAATTGTTAAAGAGTGAGCAAGTTTTGATTCAGAAAAAGAAAATATTTTAGACCAGGTACTTATTTTGTTCTTTCCATTACTTTATGAAAAGGAGAGTGATAATGCTCGCAAATGTTTCTATCCCTATTTCTTGTTATCATCCTATATCAAAATTCCAACTTTGGATAAATCATCAACTTCCATATTTTTCCTCGTGACCACATGCTAAAGAGCAAGATGGTTGAAAAATACCCTCAAACCTGTGACTTCTTCCAATACAAAATTTAGAAATACATTGTGACATATTTGTTCATTTTCACCCATTTTATGACAACCTAAGAATCACCAAACACCTATAATTGTTAATTCATTTTCATTTGCCAGCAACAATACTAGTTTTAGTCCCAACAATTATGCATAATTATTGACCCCTCCCCAAATATTTTCCTAAACCCAATGAAATAATCATCTTCAAATAATAGAATCCCTCCCCCCTCCCCATACAAGAGGATCCCCTTATGATGGTCCATCAAGAAAAGTTTGGAGAAAGCTCTTATCAATATGTTCTATATCCACTACCCTTAGTGAGTTTTCTTCCTTTTCCTATCAAAAATTACTCAATGTGTTGAACACATTGGCTACACACTTTATTAAAGGAATGTATTTTTCTTCAAAAGTTTAAAGGTTCCTATCTAACCATATCCCCAAGGCCATTATTAACGGTAGAGCCTTAAAAGCCTTTGTTTATGGATTTCTTGCCCAATTTCTCAAACCTACTTCAATAGAATCCATTGATCAAACATTTTCAATCATATTAGAACCTCCACTTCCAACCATACCTATTTGGAATAGTCACAAACCATGAACAAATGACCATTTGTCTCCTCACTAAGTTTGCAAAACACACATCTACCAAGCTCCTCCTAATTCCTCTTCTATAATCTATCCCAATTTAATACTTTGTTCATGAACATTGCATACATAGCTTTGCTTTAAAAGCACATCTCAACTTCTAAAGATAGCATCACCATCATTGAAGTTCTCTTTTTCCTTCCTTTATACTTAAAAAACATATATCGTATCTTAGGCATGTGAACCCTCAAAGGAGAAAAAGACCAAGCTAGCTCGTTCGAAATTTTTTAGATTCAAACGCGACTCCTTTCTAAAAATGATAAAAAAAAATAAAAAAAAACCATTCCACAAATATGTTTCATTGCCTATGAAGCTTAGCTTATCTATCATAAGCCACCCCTACGTCGATATTACAGTTCTAAGTGGACCTACGATGTGGGGAAGCATGAAAAAACCTATGTCCCTTAGCGATTGAATCAATTGTAGCAGCAATATGTGGTCTCTTCCACTATTAATCCTTGCAATCTCCCAATCCAAACTAGAGTCCCCTCACCCACTTTCCAAGTTGGGGCTCCCCAAATGAAAGGAAAAACCTTCACAATTGGCTTCCACATCATTGAAATATTATGCTTAAATTTGTTAACCCTCGTTATCTAGTCTTCAACTAAGTCTGAATAAATATATTTTAGAATCACCACTTTACATTACAACACTTCACATAAAGCAAGCCTCCAAACACTCTTAGTTGCCAAACCTTTTGAGAAAAGGAAAATGTTCTTAAGGTCCCCATCCTCCCAACAAATTTAGTACAACCAATATCTCCTATTTTACCCACAAAAACACTTTTTTCAGTGAATCCTCCCAACAAAAACCTAAACCTATCCTTTTATTATTTTCAAGAATCATTTTTGGAATCCATGACATATATATTCAATAGATAGTACTTGCCTCGAAAATGGCTTTAACCGAAGCAAGTCTTCATCCCCACGATAGCCACTTATAACTCCAACATGCTAGTCATTTTTCCAGTTTAACTATGAGCCAATTTCAATCATGTTGCAAATAATTATTTGGTTTCATGTAGAACCCTAAATATTTCAGTGTATCTTCAAAATCCACCCTCGAGTAACAAAAAGTAAATAGAACAAAAATATGTTCCTCCTCTAACCTTGGAAAATAAATTGAAGGTTTACCTATTTTAACCACCATCCCCGTTGCATTACAATGCAAATCCAAAATGTCATGCAACTTGGTTAGGTTTTGTCTACTATATCATCTACAAATAAGATATGTGAAAGATATAAATTCAACCCCATAGAAACTTGTTTGAAGGTCCCTCATCTATTTTCCTATATTAACGATCTACTACGCCACTAGAAGAAACAAAAGAGGCAATAAGGGGAATCCTTGCTTGAACCCTCTTCCTGCTCTAAAAAAAAACAAAGCAACACCAATGATGAGAATTGAGAAAGAGGTTATTGTTACACAACTCATTACCAAGGTAATAAATGGTACTTCAAATCCCAAATGTGTTAACTATAACCTTAGGTAAAGTCAGCTAGCCTTGTCATAGGCCTTTAAAAAATATAGTTTTATCACCACCACCTTTAAATGCCCTAATTTATTGTTGTGAATGCCCTCCCAAGCAACACCAATAACGTCGTGAATCTATTGACCAGCTAGGAAACCAAACTGCTCCCCCAAAATTGTCTTGGACAAAATTTTATTTACCTTGTTTGTAATGATATTTGCCACTATATTATAAATATGGTTGTAGAAAGATATCAAACAAAATTTCTCAAAGGAGGATGGATTATTTAATTTCATAATAAGATCCAAAAGCATCATATTGAAGGCTACTAACATTCTTTTAGATGACCTTGTATCCTCTGCCACCTGAAGCAAATAACTTTTCAATGATTACAAGAATACCCAAAAAAACTCCACAGTCCAGTCGTCCAAACCTAAACTTTTATTCTTCTGAAATCTAGAGGGTGGCTTTTAATCCCTCTAGAGAAACCTCCTCCGTTAATGATATATTATCCTTTTCAGAGACAAAACTAGTGAATACATGTGTCAATGTGATAATTGTTCCAATTGAAACCCTCTCCTTGGCCTTGATAAGATTATGAAATGTTCCAAGCCTATAGCTACTAACTCTTGAAATTTTCTCAATAACCCCCATATGGCTTAGAAATATTCCAAATAATATTAGTATTTCTTCTTCTCTTTGGCAACTAATGAAAAAACTTAAAGTTCTCATCATCTTTTTCCAACTAAAGCGCCCTACTTTTTAACCTCTAAGCAACAACATTTTTCTCCAATAACTTGATCCTTGACTTTTCCAAATTGAGAATTTATATTTTAGTTTCACTACATAATAATCCACTTCATCTTATTCATATCTTCTAGCTAGATATTCCTCCACCTTTACCAAATTTTGCAAATCTCTCTTTCTTTTTACATAATCCCAACTCATGATTGTTTGCTTAATTCTTTTCAAATTTCCTTCAAACTATAAAGCATTTGATTCCAACGGTGTCTCATCGTATGGTCTTCAAAGTGCCTTAATCAAATTGATAATTCCTCCTCATTCATCCATTCTGCATCAAATTTAAATGGGCTTAAAGGCTTATTCCGTACTTGCACCTACTCTAAAATAACAAGAAAATGATATGATTCCCCTCCAAAACTTACCCACTATCGAAAACTCAAGGTGTCTTCTAGCATCCCCTTAGATAGGAAGATCAATCCAAGCCTTTTTCCACTCTATCCTCCCCCATTTTCTTATTTCTCCAAGTCAATTTTAGTTGAACTAGTTCTATGTCAATCAACCCACCTCCTGTTAATTTATAAATGAAATGAAATGCCTAACTATCTAGCTAAGCCCTAAGACCCCATGTCTCTAAATTTCCTAAGGAGAAATTATAATCTCCTCCTAAAATAAGAGCCTTATAAGCCATAACATATTTCCTAAAAAGGTTATCCCAAAAGGCCACTCTATCCATGCAAGGCCCATAAATGTTCATGAACATAATATCTTTTCCAATCTCTTGGGAAAAGAGTGTCACCTATATTCCTAAGTCAATAAACCAATTGTTAGCATACTTCATAGTCCTATCATTCTACCTTCTCACAAGGCCCCTTGATCATCCCAAAACTTCGAAAGACTAAAAACTCCAACCTCTTAACATATCTTCTAGCACCCTTTGTATAACTCCCCCTTCCCCAAAAGTTTCCTACAAGAACAACGCATCTGATTTGTTCTTATCCATAACCCTCCTTAAGCTCCGTTACCTAGTGGATCTAGCCAACCCCTATGATTAAAGGAAAGGAATATCATTTAGGCATCCCAATCGAGGTGCTCCTTGCTCTAAGAACCTTGTAAATTATCATTTGTTTGCCAACATCAATGTCTCAAGCAATTCTAATTTGAGCTTTTTGAATAGAATATTTCCTTCCTATTCCTTTACCCCTGGGTCCACAACTAAATCCTAACCCCTGTCTAGTATAATACCCCTTGCCTTTCAAACATGGGCGGAAATTACAAGGTATTAGTAAACCAGTAATGGAGGATCGCAACCCATCAATATTACTTGTTCTCACAAAAAGAATTACTTTCCAAACCATGACAAAACCCTTATCTATCCCCTTTAAGACTAAGAGGATTCATTTCCAATCCTAGAGATTGTTATCTCAATTTAGCTTCGGATTATAAGGCTCCATAGTTTTAAATTTTTATTCAAAAAATTTAGATACGCTGACAATTTAATTGTCAGCGCTAATTCAAAAATGTCAAATGAAGGTGCTGCCAAAATAATTGGCAGCACAACACAATCAATGACTAGCACATGGTTTTTATCTCAGTCAAAGCTTAAAAGATAATTGGTTTGGGCCAGTTGTTAATTTTTTTCTTAAAAACTTAGGCGTGCAGACAGTTAATTTGTCAATCCTAGTTTAACGAGTTCAAAGGAAAGCACTAACAAATTAACTGTCAACGTGACACTGTTTTTCCTGTTTTAGCCAGTATCTTCAAGTGGAGTTTCTGAACAATTGGAGATGATTTAAAAAAAAAAAAAAAGAGGTTTTTTTAGGGAACGAACCAATTAACAAAAACCTCCCTCGGTTTTCTAACAACTATCATGGTTTGAGATATTTGAATGTATCTTTGAGGACTATTTTTCTATATTTTTCGAAATTTTGTTTCCTATAAAAATTCCAAATCAATAGTTGAAGGCTACCTCATCATGTTCGACTTGGGGATCAGATATTATCCCCTCCTTGATTATTTCAAGCAGAAATCTATATATAGATGAAGAGGTTTGAGATCCATTATTTTTGGATCTTGAACAATTTTTAAGTAGTCTATAAAGACTATCATTTATGTAATGTACAGGGTTGGGATTTTGATAAAGAATTATAATTTGTGTATGTGTGGTTTATGCTAACAACTTCAAATTTCAAACCTAACTCAGAATTTTCGGTTATTTATTGCAGACCTACAATTTCGGCTTCTTCTACAGAAACGCTAGGTCACACGTGTTGTTGGAATATAGACAATTTTTCCTCCTTTTGACTTCTCTTGACCTTGACTTCTTCTATTGACAATTTTTCTTGCTAAATAGTCCTTCTTTTACCCAAACTTTGGCTCCTTTGAGTGACTACAATTTTTCAGCTTCAACTACTACAATATGATTCCCTAACCTTCGCACGTGTGGAGATTTAGCCCAAAAACATATCAAAAAATGTTTTGCTCTTCTTCCTTCTTCCTTCATTGGGTATAAGGCTTCTTTCTCTTTCTTGATCAAACTCTTCTTGATTCTTATTAGGTGTTTTTCTAGTGCTTTGACCCTTGTGTGTCCTTCTTTAAGTTTCCTTTCCTTTTCGTGTCAGCTTAGCTCCGATATCATGTTGAGAAATCTAGGAGCAACTAGATTAGATGATTTCTCTTACTTTGATAACTGCTTGTGATACATTTTTTACTTAACTTGATTAGATTCTTCTTACATTTGATTATTATTATTTTATTTATCAATAAACAACTACCAAACAATAAAATCAATGGGACAATAGGACACAAGATGTGGGCAATCATCCAAAGCCAAAACTCTCCAACTGAGAGGAAAGCCCACAAAAATTCTTCTCTTCTTATAGAACTTCAATTGATGAATTCCAAGACCTATGACCTTTGACCAAGACCCTCCAAGAGCAAGTCAACCCTTTCTTATAACAACTTCTGAAATTTTGACTTACCTAGGAGATTCTTTTGGAACTTCAATCTTCCCAGCAAATTCTTCAGCAACTTCTACCTACACAACAAATTCTTCTCCAACTTCGAATTGCCCAGCAATTTCTTCTGCAAGTTTGACCTGCCCATGAAATCATTTTGTAACATCCACCTGCCCAAAAAATTATTTTTTCCATAATATTATTCTTCTCAGCAAATTCTTCTGCACAGCAAATGTAGAAACCCTAACACGAGAGAGAGAGAGAGAGGCCCAAAAACTTTGATCTATTTCTTCTCCTTCTTTTTTGTCCTTTTCCATATTCTATCTTGAGAAGATTGAACTTGCTTGAATGAATCTCAAAATGAGGTCGAGTTCCTTCTTGTTTTTAGGCTTATGAGGGGTATGAATTATTATCTTTAGGCCAACTTGTCCCTTCATGTAGGTCGATTTGATATTTGCACCATGACGAGGTTTTGGAGGGTCTTTTGACTCAAATAAATTTTATTTACAATACGTAACATGCCCAAATGGGTCTTCAATACATGACAATGACTCTATTGACTTTATGACAATCCTAGAAGCACTCAATGGGTGCTTGACCTAAAAATAAATTTCCCTTGAGCATGAAACCCATGCCTCAAGAATAACAGTAATAAATTTATTTTTCTCTTTTCATTAAATATATAAAATCATGATTAAATATGTCATTATGAATACCGAACCTAGTTACATATCTCAACAATAAGCTCCTAGTTCAAACTATATTGTTAGAATTTGACGAGTAAGGAAAAATCGTATTGGACCCTCAAGCAATCACAGAAACAAGAATATGACAACTACGAAATTGATCAATTTCAGAGTATCTTATTAAGCGGAAGAACTTACATGTTGAAGATTCCAAATTGGAGGATGAGTCTTTTATACGGAAGCATCCATAACTACTCAAGTGTTGAGGACAACAATTTTTGAAGGAGAGGGGCATGTTAGGTCCCTATAATACTAGTGTAGCCCCTATATTGTTATCGTGTGCCCCATAGAATCCCACTATTGCTATTGTTGTGCCCTTACATTATTAATTTTATGAAGGCCCTAACTAGCATTTGCACCTTATGTTGCAAAGGAAACACCGTAAGGCATAGAGTGGTAAGGCATAGAGTGGGGAAGAATAGCGACATGTGAATGGGCATTGTTGAAAGCAAGGGTGGACGATAATGTGTATTCTGAAAATGGATATTTTGTTATGGTCAACCTAATGCATTCATTAATTAGATGACAACAAAAAAGTTTCGAGCCCAGGTTGAACCAACACAAATCTTTTCTACAAGACTGAAATTGCCTAAATGATTCCTCAATTAATGGAAATAACCATTTCCCTCCTCTAATACCTAAAATACATTGTAGGAGACCGATTTTTCAAGTAACTTAATATAACTAGCAATTGCCCCAAAAAGTGCAAAGAGAGGTCGATTACAAACAAGTTTTTTTATGTATAAAGTGTTGAGAATGGAGGATCTCAGATTAGACTTTAGTTGGACTCCGTTGGTTTGGGAGATGTATCATGTGTTACCATTTGTGCATATTATGGGCATAAAGTTGGTTATGATGATGGAGATTATTTTCAACCAGTTGTGGGTTGGCAACAACTTTTGTGAATTCCTTGGGTAAGATTCGATCTTCTGGATAACGGAAATTCCAGTGTCCATTTAGTCTATACTAGAGTACAATGATTGTTGGCAAAGCTAAAGAAACTGCCATCAATGTATAGAGCCAATGTAACTCGTAGTCATCATTTTTATCCATACAGGGCTATGATTATAGGTACCAACCATTTGAGCAGGCAGGGGGTGTATTTGCTAAATAGGGATCATGTTATACTCGTGGAGTTATTGGTTGCACTTAGAAAATATAAAGTAGGATTGAGCATCGACTATCTGGCTGGATGGAATTTTTGATAAGCGCTGGCCAATTTTATCTATTGTGTAATCATTTCCCTGATTTAAAGGCTGCTCTAAGTTACTAATAGAGACGGTTCTAAAAGATAAGGCTTCGAGAACCTTACTTTAGTTGGTGGAGGCTTAGTACATTTTCTTCTGAAGCTTTGGCCTCAAACTCGAAAGCTACTTGTAAAGCATTCTCCAAAGCATTTATACTAAGCAGGTCCATTTTTCTTTGGATATTTTGGTTGAGAGTCCTCTGAGAAGTGAGTCGAGGAACTTCCAATTCGTCACCATGGACTTGAAGCCATCAAAAATATTGTTTGATGCCTTTGACTAGGTAGAGGATAACTTTGATTTTCTCCATCCATGGCACTGAAATTCTATCTTCGCACAGATTTTCCTAAAGCTAGAATCTCATCAGAAAGCCTTTTCAACCTTAAATTTCCGATAAAACTTTAATGCTTTTAAACTGTTTAGGTGTGCGTACTATATGACTTGGAATTCTGAAACTGAGTCTAACTTGAGAGATTTTGAACCAGAACTCCTTGATGTGTCAGTTTTAATTATTCAAAATCATTGAAATTGGTACATCCAGGAATTTTACGAAATAAAGATGGAATTGTACCACTAAGTAAGATAAAACAAGATGGATTTCTGCGACGAATTAATAGATCAAAACATCATAATGAGAGTCCATGAACTCATGGGTATCTTAACGTAGATAAAACTGAGTGAATGAGGAAACTTGCAGGCATAAAGTAGAAACCTGAGCTTAGAGAAGCCAAAAAGCACAGTAGATTTTGGAATGGAAATAAGCTTTCCTATTTTGGGTATTCTAAGCTTGTTTTTGTATTTGAAAAATCAGGTGACGTGGCAAATTTATCTCGACACCAGACTTGTGACTGAATTCTGATAATGTTGGTCTGTGATGAACAATTGAAAGGCTACAGTCCTTAATGTGAATAACCTATGCAAAATTATCTTTAACTGCTTCAATATAAATGAGTTCCATGGCCTTACAAGAAGGAAAAGTGTCTGATACCAACTTGAAAACTTCTGATAAAAACAGCATACATGATACAGTACAGAAAATCATACAAAATATTAAGAGTTCAAAAAGAGAATTTGTTGGTGGAAGTACTCTGGTAGAGGATCTCGATGCTGAAGGTGCACTCAAATATCATAGAAGGAAAAGCAACTGAAAAAATCCCAAGTACTTTCAGAAAAGAAAACTTGTTGCTGGAAAGAGCAAATCTACATCTTCAAGATCATTCAAAATATACCAGGGATTTACCGATGAAAACCATCCTGCAGCTCTGAATTCCTTCCATGAGTTTACACTGCCTGTAGATGAAGATGATTTTTCATTGATTAGTTCTCCCGCTAATACTTGCAAAGAAGAAAGCTTCGAACTTGTTTTAGATGACAATGGGGCTTATACTATAGACCCTTACATTGGGCCTTATGATCATAAAACTTTAAGGGAGGAAAATCTGCAAAACAACATCGATATACAAAGAAATGTTGAAGAGTTTGGGGGTTGTCAAACAATTTCAAGAAATGGATGCAGACTTCCTTGGTCCTGGTCTGGAAGGCGAAATGGTAGAGGTAAAAAATTGAAGGGCATCAGAGGGAAGAGGTTTTCATGTGGTGTGCTGGTTGCCAATAGGAGAAAATCACTCTCTGATTCTGCTAGTACTCTGCACTATCAAGAACCTATTCAATTTGAATATGTTACAGATTTTTCTTCCTCGGATTGCTCTTATTCAAAGGATGAAACCCCATTGGTCAGATCCCCCCCCACACGAATGTTTTAACCTTGGACTCGCCTCTGGACGATTATGGTGATTCTCCCCATGTAAACAACAGACGTTTCAGTGAGCTAGATCTCCATCCTCTCATCAAAACTCATCACAGGACCAGAAAGTCAGGGATTAGTGAATATGAGACAGAGGAGGAATCCTTACCGATGAGGACTAACGAAAACATGTTAGTGAATAGAAGCTTGAGTCAAAAGTACAGTCCCAAGTCTTTCGAGGAACTAGTTGGGCAGAGCATTATTGCTCAAGCTCTTTCCAGTGCAATTAACAAAGATAAGATTGCACCCTTTTATCTTTTTCATGGGCCCAGAGGTACAGGGAAGACATCTGCTGCAAGAATATTTGGTTTTTCTTTGAATTGCATGGCTGATTGCAATGCAAAACCCTGTGGAAATTGCAACGGGGGAAAGAATAAGAATAAAGAATAAGAAAGCTTTCACCAACAGAGAACGAGAATGCCGAGGAGCCATGAAATGAGTGACCACAAAGTAGAGCGATCAAGTGAAGAACTGGTGTGAACTGGTATGAATATTCGGCTGACTGTGTACCATGGGTTTTCTGTCACCTTCTTCACCGCCGAATGGATGGACAGCTCTCCTCACCACACCCTGCCATCTTCGTCAAGGGACATGATCCGCTTCATAGAGCTCCCTGATGTTCAGATCGAAGGGGATCGAGGCGCCTCAGATTGCTGTCCTCTCTCATCCATCCACAGACGCTTGGCCTCTCTTCGCTGACGCTTGGTTTCTAAAAAGGTCGATGATCTAATGGTTGGAGTTTATTCCATCGTCTAACAATCGATCTAAGGGCCCATAACGAGACACCGCGGCACGGAGGGGAGTTTCTCTCAGAGGGAACGCCTTACGGCTTAATTACAAGATGTTAATCAGGAGTAAAATGGGCAAGTTTCAGTTCCTTTTAGTCAGATTTATTATTATTTAACCTTAAAGGGAGAGCTCACCATGTTGCTGTGCTTCAAATACAATTTACATTGCTTAATTGAGTTTCATCTCTTGCAGATTTATAAAAGGCGAGGAATAATAAACAGCTCTCCATTGCACTCCAAGGAAGCCTAATCAAAACCGAAGCTTTCCACTTAATCAGGGCAACTTTGCACACTGAACATCATACAATGGGAGTCTGAGAATACTTAAGAAATGAAACATCCCTTTAACTTGATTTAAAACTGGTAGGAAAAGGAAAACACGGGTGAATTTGCAGGCTAAAATTAGATATTCAAGAATACTTATTTCATCTATTTGTTACTGGAAGATCATTTCAAGAATTACATCTGGAACTCTTCCACAAGCTAGAACTTTGCAGGTATAATAGGCATTGACTATCATGGGAAAGAAGCTTGAAATACTGCAAAACTGAGTTTAAAAATGACAGCACAAATCAGAGGGGAAACATATGGTAAAAATGCATTAGTCTGTCTGTTCTGACCTTCTGCAAAAGCTAATCGAACATGTACTTAACAAATAGCTTTGGAATTACAATCAGCAGGTGTTTCAACTATCTCTGATGTCGAAGGCCATTATGATTTCTTCAATGTTTGTTTTAGGAAGTCAAAAATTCCATCCAAGCAGTAATTGTATGAGAAGTCAGTTTTTCTGGACAAGAGATGTCGTGTCCCCAAGCTCCAACTCGGCGCCTTGTGACAGTCTCTTTGCCTCTTCCTCATCAAAAGATGCCGCAATCTCTTCCAGAGTTTTGCCCTTTGTCTCGGGCACAAAGATATATATGAAGACTACACAGAGGACTGATAGACAAGCAAAAAGGGAAAATGTACCTGACACAGTAATTGCCCTAGAAACACTCAAGAAAGTCATTACCACTATCCCACTAACAATCCTGTTTACTATTACACCCAGACTGGCTGCCTGTGCTCGGAGCCTCAATGGAAAAATCTCAGACCCTAACACCCAGCATACCGGCCCTAATCCGATGGAGAAGAAAGCAACATTGCAGCACACGGCCAATATAGCCAGAATCACAGCTCCCTTATTGGTTTCAGATGTGTTTTCTATGAAGTCAAATCCCATTGCCAATGCCATCAAAGATACAGTCATTCCAAGGGCACTAGTAAGCAACAATGGTCTCCGCCCAACACGATCTAGCAAAAATGTGGCCACCAGGATAAATCCAGTCTTTGCAAAACCCACTGCAACGGTGGCAGCAAGAATCCCGTCTTGGCTATGAATTCCAGCTTTTTTGAAAACCACTGGACTGTAATAGACTGTTGCATCAATGCCTGATGCTTGCTGGAAGAATTGAATCCCTAAGGCTATGATAAGCAGTCTTCGGACCAGGGGAGAGGGCCTCAGGAGCTCAAGCCAGACTCCTTCCCCATGACTCTTTTGGGCATCAGGGGAATTGGATATGTCTAAAGAAGTTCCCTCATGCCCACCTGATTCATGGGCATCATCATTTCCCTGAACTCCTGCAGCATCCATAATTTGAGCCAATCTTGCATCAGCCTCAGCTTGATCATCCGAGGTCCTTGAAAGTACCACCATGGCTTCTGGGATCCTGTTTTGCATAACAAGCCATCTAGGGGATTCGGGCATGGCAAGGACACCTAATCCAAGTAATAATGATGGAAAAACCCCCAAACCAAGCATCAATCTCCAGCTCAGATGAGCAGGAAGCCCTGACAGAAAATAATTGGAGATGTACCCCAAAAGAATCCCTACATTGATAAAGATTTCAGGAAGTGATGTGAGTGCCCCTCGGCTGGATGCAGGGGCCAGCTCAGCAGTGTAGACTGGGGCAATCACTAGAGCAAACCCAACACCAAACCCAGCTAAAAGCCTGCCTCCCATCAACAGAGGAAAGGAAGGAGCCAAACCCATTACAGCTGCACCCATCAGGAATATCAGTGCTGCCAAAGACATTGTCCATCTTCTTCCTATTGCATCTGAGGTCCTGCCTGCAATGGCTGCTCCCGCAAGAGAGATTATATTCAACGACCCAACAACAACAAGTACCTCTTCTTGTACTTCTATTATAGCCAGATCCTCTTGAATAAATATAATTGCTCCACTCATAACACCACCATCTGCACAATACCGTCAACAACATAATAAAAGAGACATAATTTATTTCAGTGTGCAGCTGACAGATACCTTTGTATGTGCAATCTACAGCCAGGGTGGGGTTGTGCAATCTATTAACTCTCACTGTGGGCATTGTGTCCATTGACTATAGGAATTTCTGTGAACTCAGGACATCCACCAAACCGGTCTACATCAAACCTGGAGGACAATTTCTGTGAAGTCAAGACATCCACCCTTGAGTTTCTCCATCTAGAGGTGCATATCTGACTAGGGTTTAGATAGGTCCGGGCCATGATCCGCTTCATAGAGCTCCCTGATGTTCAGATCGAAGGGGATCGAGGTGCCTCAGATCGCTGTCCTCTCTCATCCATCCACGGACGCTTGGCCTCTCTTCGCTGACGCTTGGTTTCTAAAAAGGTCGATGATCTAATGGTTGGAGTTTATTCCATCGTCTAACAATTGATCTAAGGGCCCATAACGAGACACCGCGGCACAGAGGGGAGTTTCTCTCAGAGGGAACGCCTTACGGCGTAATTATATTTTGACCCTTTAGACTCCTATATATATATACCGAGGAGGTCGTGTCATTTGAATAATCCAAGAATTGTTCATCTTTGTGATGTTAAGGGAGGTTTCCCCCTCGAAGTGGCTTATTAGCTAGTCATTGATCTATCTTTTCTTATGTTCACATGTTGTTTTTTTATCTAGATACATAACATATGGCTACTAAAAGGGTAGCCACTAACAATTATAGAGAGTGCGATGTTCTTTCTCTTAACCTCACTTAGTCGACAAAGTTGACACCAACCATGCTACCATGATTGGTAAGTTGAAGTAATTGGGTAATAACCTTTTCAGGTTGAGTTTCTATTGTTTTTTAAATAATCTTAATGGAATGCATGTCATGTATGATTGTCCAAGAATGGGTATGAGTAAGGCAGAGAGATGTTGGTACATAAGATTTGGTAAAATCTTAAAATTTGTATGAGTTGCCCATGATGGACAACAATATAAAAAGTGATTACTACAATCACTAGTCAAAAAAAATAATGGTAGATTATATAAGGAAAATGTGGGTTTGTAAAACAATGAAGCCTATGGGAACAAAATCTAATGCATCGGTGAGGCTATGGGTGTGACTATGAAAAAGGGGATGATTGAGGACCCACTGAGTCACAACAACTTGGGTGGAACTATGAATTTAACCTTCTTGAGTTAAGGAGATTAGTGATGAAGTGTTCAACCTAGGTTAGAGGGGTAAAATAAGTTGTGCAATGTTGGCATGATTAAGGAACATAAGGCACTAGTAGGAGGAGAGATGTTGAGGGACTGCTAGATCAATTAATGGCACCCTTTTATGTTGTGTCATCCCTTAATGGACACGTTTTTCTATGTTAATAGGCCCTGAATCAACACTTGAAGTGTGAAATCCTGAATCATGTATGTGAAAGAGAGAGTGATAATGAAACTCTTGATGTTGAGTTAATCTGAATTATTGGTAGGCCAAAATTTTGATAGCCATGTGAATATTTTTCTCGAAATGAGTGTGATTTTATGAAATGATTATGTAGAGATAATGTTTCCTTTTAATTTTATTAACATGCAGTTGAACATGATTAAATGATTAACTACGTGATCATTTTAAAACCAATTTAGTTGTTGTTGTAGTAATAATATATTAAAAGGATTTTATGCCCAAGAAACTAACATAGTATGGCTAACTGTGAATGCATAGTTGTAGGGAAAAAGGTCTTGGATATGGCATGGGATGTAAGCCCGTGATGAAATCTAAATATATCACCACCTACAAATAGCCATATGTTATGAGAAAAGTCTCATGTTTACAAGACTTGGCCTTTATATGAAGCAAACTTGAAAATTAAAATTTTCATTCAATGTATATAGAATATATGTCATGTAAATTGAATGTTGTGATACATGTGAAATGTTGAATTTTTCCAAGAAGGATGGATAAATGTTGTGAAGCAAAGAGCCTAGGAACAAGGCCACTATAGTGACACTAGAGCATTATGACTAGTAAACTCTGTTACAGCAAGTAGGCGAGATGTCATGGCCATAAGTCTCTAACAATCCTTTCATTGTTCCCATGAAGGTAAAATTTTGATAAGGTATATTACTTGAGGATGGCGATTCCCTCGACACTGAAATAGCGAACAACTGCCAGGAAGGGGAGACATGAACACACTCACCATATTAGGAGTGTGAAGTGGTGTGTCTAATGCAAATAATGTGATGACCCTGTTACCTGTCAAAGCTCATGAAGCAAAGTGAAATTATACATATAAGTATTAAGTTGAAATTTCATTTGTTGAAATACATGTTACCTCGTGAAAATTGAGATTTCCTATGGAAAGTATTTAATGATTGTATGTGGAATTGGTCAAAACACATGTTTGATATTGGTTTGTTGTTGTAGGTACTCAATAAAGTGTTACAAGTTTGAAAGTATCTGGGTTGTGAAGAAAATGCCATTAATTAAGTAGTGAAAAGGATAAAGGACTTGAAAAATGATGGAGTTATGCAAGAGCATGAATGTTGGTGTAAGTGCAAGGAACTAGTACATATACTGCCGCAATAAGAATTTTTTTATGTTCATAATTATTTCTACATAGTCTGACCATACTGCAGGTGAATTGGTATTGGGCATGGTAAACATGTAAGACCATAAGGAAAATTGACACTTACCATAACAAGAGAAAATGTGTTGAGAAGTGGGGAACCATGTGATGAAAAATTTAAGTCCCTTGACAAAACAAGTCAAAATATAAACTCTATATGATGAAAATTGAAATGATTTCTTAGCGAAATTCTTAAAATAGCGTCGAATAATAATTGTGTGCACTTGATGTAGATAAATATTATGAACTAGAGGGCCTAGGAACAAGGCCACTAGAGAAACATTATACTCCCAAGAAAAATAAACTATGTTAGGATCAAGGTGGTAGGATCGCGTGGCTATAAGGCTAACGGTTTCTTCACCAATTCTATGAAGGAGAACCTCGGTCATGTAGATCAGGCAAGGAAGGGGATTTCCTAAACATTGAAATGGTGAGAAATTTTCCTTGTGAAATACTCACTAGATCAAGAGTGTGAAGGGGTGTGTCTAATGCAAATAGTGAACTAAACTTGCTACCTATGGAAGATTGATGAAGTAAAGGATAACCATACATATAAGTATTATGTTTGAACAAATACCTTATCCAGATTTGTGAAACTTAGGAAAAAATTTACACTTAGAAAAAGGTCATAATACACATGTTCACTCATAAATGTTATAGGAATGCCAAAGGTTTACAAGTGGCTAGATAGTGCTAACATGATTATATGGCAAAATGGGTGAAGAGGACCATGTTGTGGATGTAAATGAGGACACATTGAGGAACAATGCTACAATAAAAGAAAGTTCACTACAACAATCCCTGTGATTGGCTCCCTTTTTTGCTTCTAAGGACTATTTTAGTGTATTTTTCTCCAATTTTTTGAAAAAGTTGAAATTATTTATCAGGATGGAATTATTTTTTACTTTTTTTTTGCATCGGCCAAAAAATTTAGGCGTTAATAGCATCGAAAATAGTTCCATAAATAGCGCCAACAATAGTGACGGAAATATCACCAGAAATTGTGCCAGAAATAGCACCAGTAATAGTGTCGGATTTAGCTCCCCTTTTAACGCCTTGGTTAGCTCCCTTTTAAGCGTTGGATTTAGTGCTCGATGTCCCTAAATAGTTAATTAATTGAGGTGTTGGGAGTTAAGTGGATAAGGGCTTTGAGGATTATGGGATTTAGGGATTTGGGGTATAGGGATTAAGGGTTAAGAGCTAAGGGATTTGGTGCTTATGGGTTAGGTAGTTTAATGGTTAATGGCTTAGGGATTATGGGTTAAGGGATTAATGTTTAAGTGCTTAGGGCATAGGGGTTTATGGATTAAGGGATTAGGGATTAGGGCTTAAGTGTTTAAGGGTCGATGGCTTAGGGGTTAGGGGATTTAGGGATTTTGCATTAAGGGATTAGTGATTAACTAGGGTTGAGGGATTAAGGGTATAATAGGGATTAGGGCTTAAGGATTTAAAGGTTAAAACAGGCTTAGGAGTTATGGGATTTAGGGATTTATCAGAACTCCCTAGAAATGTCATGGAACATCTTCCAAAACACCAATCACCAATGTCATCCACCGATGTCACACGGTGAGCATTGTATGGGGCCAACATTGAAATTTCTCCAAACTATTCTTGTATGCATCGAAATTTGACATGGTTAGACTAGACACATCCCTTGAAAATATGTGTGGGTTTCAAGACTTAATGATGCTTTATGTCCCCACATAATCTTTGAGATCGTCCAAGTTTGCATCAACATTCATCATGCAGTCTCAGTATCATCATTTTTATTCCCATTTATGGAATCTTTGTCGGAACTCTCTTGAAATGTCATGGAACATATTCCAACACACACATCATCAATGTCGTCCATCGATGTTGCACGATGAGTAGCAAATGGGGCCGACGTTGAAATTTCTTCAAACTATTTATGTATGTGTTGAAATTTGACATGGTTAGAGTAGACACATGCCTTAGCGGTATGCGAGGATTTCAAGACTCAAGGATGTGTAATGTCCTCACATAATCTTTGAGATCGTCCACATTTGCATCAAAATTCTTCATGCAGTTGCATTTCATCATTCCTCATTCCCATCTATGGAATCTTTGTCGAAACTCTCTTGAAATGTCTTCCAACATGCCCATCACTAATGTCATCCATCGACACCACATAGTGAGCAGTGAATGGGGCCAATATTGAAATTTCTTCAAATTGTTCATGTATGTGTCAAAATTTGACATGGTTAGACTAGGAACATGCCTTGATGGTATGTGATGGTTTCAAGACTCAAGGATGCCTGACATCCCCGCACAATCTTTGAGATCGTCAATGTTTGCATCAACATTCATCATGTAGTCTCATTTTCATCATTCCTCATTCTCATCTATGGAATCTTTGTCTAAACTCTCTTGAAATGTCATGGAATGTCTTCCAACATGTCGATCACCAATGTCGCTCAATGAGCAATGAATGGGGAAAACGTTGCAATTTATTCAAACTATTCTTATATGCGCCAAAATTTGACATGGTTAGACTAGACACATGCCTTGGCAATATGCGAGGGTTTCAAGACTCACGGATGCTTGATGTCCTAACATAATCTTTGATATCGTCCATGTTTGCATCAAAATTCATCATGAAATCTCATTGTAATCATTTTGCATTCCCATATATGGAATATTTGTCCAAACTCTCTTGAAATTTCATGGAATGTCTTCCAACACGCCCATCACCAATGCCATCTACCAACGTTGCACGATGAGCAGTGAATGGGGCTAATCTTGAAATTTTATGCATAGAAATTTGACATGGTTAGACTAGGAACATGCCTTGATGGTATGTGAGGGTTTCAAGACTCAAGGATTCCTGACATCCTCACATAATCTTTGAGATCGTCAACATTTGCATCAACGTTCATCATGTAGTCTCATTGTCATCATTCCTCATTCCCATCTATGGAATCTTTGTCGAAACTCTCTTGAAATGTCATGGAATGTATTCCAACATGCCCATCACCAATGTCATCCACCGACAACTCTTAATGAGCAGTGAATGGGGTCAATGTTGAAATTTCTTCAAATTGTTCCAATATGCGTCAAAACTTGACATGGTTAGAGTAGGCACATGCATTGATGGTATGAGATGGTTTGAAGACTTAGGGACATCATTCTCAACATCATAATCATGGTTTTGATTTCCATCATGTTTAGCATCCAATTTAGCTTTTTAGATTCTAGTTTGTTTTCCTATTACGGATTAAGGGAAATAAGGATTAATTAGGCATGATATTTTTTCCCCAAGGAAAAATCGTAATTTCCATTAATATTTGAAAATTATATAATGTAGATGCTTGAAGAAGCATATGCTGTAAGTTGTGGTGAACCACCTTCAGATGTTTTTGTACAAAAAACCCCGTAGGGTATATTGGTAATATGTGCATAATTACATGTCCAAAAACTAAATATATACATAACACTGTTCTGGAGAAAAAAGTACTAGCAGTTGCTCAAAAAGTCATGAAATCAAGCCCTGTCAGGCCCATGTATTCTTTGGTCGATGATAGTACTAATAGAAGTCCATTCCCCTCTGTTCCTGGATCAACCATAGGCCTCGACGCTGGATGGCAGCCTCCTTGGATAACTGATTGGAAATATGGTTGTGCTCCCTGTAGATGTGATGACAGACGATGAAGTCAAATTCAGATTTCAAATGCAGTGCATTATCCAATATATTCCTGAGTGTGTGTGCATGACAATCAATTAGGCATGATATATATGGATAAGAGATTATAATGATTAAGGGTTAAAAGTTAGATATTTTAAAAGTGCAGGAATAAGATGGTTATGGGTTAAGGTTTTTAGAAATTAAGGTATTTTGTAATTAGGATCCTTGGGGATTGGGGTATAAGGGTTATGGGGGTCATAGGTTATACTAGTTGGAAGTTAGGAATCAAATTTATATGGATTTGGTGTATAAAATTTATGGGCTATTGGGTCTTATAATAATAGGATGGGGATTAAGAGTCGTAAGGGTTTTAAAGGCTGACAATTATATATAATAATCATTAAAGATGACACATATAAGTGATTAGGAATTATAGGGATTAAGTGTTACAAAGTGGGGGTGAGTAGTTATAGAGTTTATGGGTTACATAAGTTAATGGCAAGGGGGTTTATGCATAAAAAAGTTATTGGTTAAAGATTATATTAAATTAAGGGTTAGTAAAGTTAAGGGGTTAATTAGTAGGTATACAGTGGTTAGTGATTATAGAGGTTAGGTGTTATATATTTGGGGTTGTTAAGGTTGCTATATAAGTCACCTTACGTAGGTTAATGAATATGAGTGATAAGGGTTATGGTTTGGGAGTTATAAGAGTTGAATATTATATGGGTTATGGTATAGAAGATTAGTAAGTAGAGGTGTTAATCATTATAGGTTATATTTTATATCGATTAGGGATTCAAGGTTAGAAATTAGGAGCGATAAGGGATTAAGGGTTATGAGATACATGGGTCACTAATGAGGGCTTATCATGGTTAAGTGTTTGGGGATAATTCTTATAATGGATAAAGGTTATACATGTCAAGGGTTATGGGTTAGAGATTAGGGATATAAGAATTAGGGGTTACTAGTTAGAAAATATAAAGGCTATAACTTAAGGGTGATAATGGTTAAGAGATTTAAGGGTTAGTGTCTGGTGGTAATAGGAGTAAGGGGTGATATAACCTACATGGACTAGCAGTTAGGGTTAAATGTTATTAAGGTAAGGGATTACAATGGTTAATTAGGAATTAGGGTTATGGTTAAGGATTATGTGATTTGGTTCAATGGTTATATAAGTTATATAGGTTCTGATTTATAGAGATCACTAATTATAGGTTAAAGTGCTAGTGAAAAGGGTTTCATGGGTCAAGAATCATAAGTGTTGGGGGTGATATGTTAGGGTTTATAGGTGATGGGGATTAAAGGTGGGAAAATTGACATGGGTTATGTTTTATAGATGTTACCATATATGGGTTATAGTGGTTCAGATTTAGTGAGTATGGGGATTAAGGATTGTGGGTTAGTTATTAAGGTTTATAAGGGATAAGGATAAGGTTTATAAGGTCACACAATGGGGTTTATTAGGATTTATATATGTTTGGGGCTATGGGATAGAGGGATTAAGGATTATGTGGGTTAGAAACTAGGGGTTTTGAATTATGTGTTAGGGTTTATTAGGGTTATTTGTTAAGGGTTAGGGGTTTTTTTAAGGGGTTATAAGGTGAGGATTTATAGGGGTTGGGAATTTTCAGAGTGTTAAGGAGGTTATAGTATTTATCAACTATAATGGATATAATAATTTAGGAATTTTGGTTATTAATGCCAAGTCCAAAGGATATATGCATTTAGGGATAGGGGTTATTTGGTTTAAGGTTTAAAAATGAAAAGGGTTTGGACATGTCATATAGGTTATGGGTTAGGGAATATAGGAGTTAGAGAATATGTTTGTATATGGGATTAGGTTATGGATCATATATGTTACTAGTTAACAAGTTGTTATGAATGAGAGTTTATTAGTGATAATGGTTACATTTTAAGAGTTAAGGGTGATAGGGTTATGCTTTTTGGGATATAGTGGTTATGGTTACAAGTTATATTAGATAATATATGTTAGGGGTCAAAATTAGTAGGTGTTAAAGGTTGTAGGGGTCTGGGATTATAGTTTTTATGTGTTATACAGTTTGGGGGTGATAAGGCTTGGACATCAGGGGGTTAGTAATTATAATGGTTATAGATTTAGGATTAGGAATTAGGAGTGATAATAGTTATAAGGAATGCCCATGGGGTGTATGGTATTTAAGCCTTTTGGGTTAAGGGATGAGGGATTAAGGGTTTATGGAATAGGGTTTAAGGGTTTACAGTCAATGAATTAGGGGTTAGGTGATTTAGGGATTTTGTGTTAAGGGATTAGGGCTTAAGAGTTTGAGGATTAGAACTTAAGGGTTTAAGGGTCAATGGCTTAGGGGTTAGTTGATCTAAGGATTTTGTATTAAGGGATTAGGGATTAATGGTTTAGGGCTTAATGGTTCGAGTATTAGGCTAAAGAGTTTAAGAGTCAACGAATAGGGGTCAGGGGATTTTGAGCTTTTTTGTTTTAGGATTATGGATTAAGGGATTAGGTCTTAAGGGTTCAGGGATTAGGGATTAGGGGTTATGGGATTAAAGGTCAAGTGCTTAGACATTAGGGGCTGAGGGGTTTTAAAGGGTAAGGGCCTAATTATTATTGATTAATGGCATTTTTCTGTAAATTTATAATTATTTTCTTATTATAAATTTTATTTAATAGCATATGGTGTAATTTTTAATATATTTTTTAATCAAGATTGATTTGGATTGTTTTTTCTTTCCAAAGGGATAGGTATTGAGTTGCATTAAAAATATTCTAGTTTGAAGGACATAACCTTTTAAATCAAATTCCAGTATGCTCCCTTCTAAATACCAAAATTCCCACCCTGTTACGTTCAAAAATTTCTTCAAAACACATAATGCTTTACTAACAAGGTTTTTCCCATATTTCCTCCAAAAAACTCCATTAAAAACTACATATCGAAATTGCATATATATATATATATATATATATCTATATATATATATATATATATATATATATATATATATATATATATGTATGTATGTATGTATGTATATGTATATTGTATATATATGAGTTGAAATGACCTGGTCCTCCTCACATTCTCAACTTGTTGTATGTCATTTTCCCCCATATCATCGGTACTGAAACTGAGTTCCTTATCTTGTTGCATGTTTTTTTCCCCAAAGTCTTCAAAGTTTGAACTAGGTTCCTCATTGACTATTATTGGTTATCCGTCGACTCTTGTGAACTGATGACCTCCATTGAATTCCTCATTGCGTGTCATCTCGTTGCCATCCAGCCTTCATCTAAGACTCTCCACCCTATATTGCATCATTTATGTTGCCATCTATAAGCGCTACAACTTCAAGTCCAAAAGACCTAATGACCTAGATTCTCTCACCTACCGAAATTAACCAAGATCTTTTACTTATGTGATGTTAGCAAAATTGCATGTGAAAGAGTATGAAAAACAACATGTGCATACCTTAAATAAGAAGAAATATAAAGGCAACCATCAAATCAAAGAACACACACAACTTGATAACGGAGTTTGTCCAGTGTAGACTACGTCTCCGGGTTCGATGTCAAGAGTGGGGAGGTCGCGTCATTAAATGTGGCAAGATTATGATGAGTATATGATGTGTTCTTTGTCAATACAAGGAAGAACTCCCTTAACTTAAATGGCATGTCTCTCCACGATACGCTCTTCTATAAGAACTCTCACTCATAAAAGTTCTCCTTTCAGCATGACAAAATATCAAACTCTCATATGAAGTGGCATACAAGGATCCTCCAACAAAATAGTAAACAAGGATCTAAACATCAAATCATCATCTCAGCAAAAATCAAAATAAGACATGGCATCAGTGCATATTATACCTCCACTTCCAGGGATGGCCTGAAAATGCACACCTTTGTTGAAGAAACAGATAGCATGGTTGAATTTCTGGAGAAAAATTGTGAAATCTTACTCTAAACTCGACCCCTTTCTGACTCCGTCAAATTTGGGCTCCCTGGGAATCTCAAATATTCCTCAAAGATTCTCTTTTGTAGGTTGACTAAAACTCAGCTGCTCAAATGAAGAAACTGATCATACCATCACATTCCTTGTGAAAAACTGAGTAAAATGAGTATAAAGTTGGTCTGGTTCTGAAACTGTCATTTTCGAGCCTCTAGGGAATCTTTCAGATTCCATGCATATTCTTGTGTCAATGTTCCACCTTCATGGTTCCACCCTCAATATTTTGATTTTGAAAAACTACTGCTCAGATCAAAAAACCGATTGCGCCATCAGACTCTTGGTGAAATTCTAAGTAAGCTGAGTATAAAGTTGGCATATTTCTAACACTGTCAAAATTTAGCTCCAAGGAATCTAAAAGATTCCTTGCTCAGGGTTCCATTGCATCATGGCTTTTCCAATAAATCATGGTTGCAAAAGTCGTGGTCTCGCTCCGTTCATGCGCTCGGCTCTATGCACGGTTCCTCTTAGCATTTCTGTTGAATGAAGAAAAGTTTATATAATGGTTCTCCCGACGAATTTTACAACATGCAAGTTGTCCTGTTGGTTATTGAACCTCATGTTAAAACATTGCCCCTCCAGCAGTGGTGGGGTTGAACTCGTGGAATCTCATATATATATATATAGACACACACACACACACACAAACAAATTTCGGTATGTGGGTTGATCTGCCTAAGAGTTGGATGTCATTGTCATTCACATGTTAACCATTTCATATTTCTGCCAATATTTATATAATATGTTTGACTATTGGTTCTGCCAACAATCCTGAAACTATTCATTGTATAGCTTCGTGCCTCAACAAATTTGTAATAGTATATCGTTGATTTGTTTTGACCACATTCCATTTGAATATGGATTCAACCTTATGCCATATATAACCCATAATGTATGCCATTTTTTCCCATGGAAAAATCATAATTTTCATTATAAAAATAAAATTACATGTTGAAGATGCTAGGTAGCATATGAGTTATTAGTGGTCTGGCCACTATCTATGTTGTTGTCTCAAAAATATATGTTGATCCCATCAAAGGGAGATTGCTATGAATAATTACGTATGAAATTTCAGTAATATATAGACATAAATATGATATATTTCAAATATTTACAACAAAATTGTGCCATAAAATACTCAAAAACCAGGGCCCCTAACCCCATCAAAATTTCCCATCCATGAATGGGAAGTGATAATAGTTGTACGTGTCCATATCTTGTTGTTTATGGATCACCCAGACCCCCTTGGTAGGTGTGTGGCTTCCTTGGACAGCTTATCGGAAACTTGGTTGTGTTCCATGTATATGTGGTGACAAGAAGATATGTCAAAATGTGTTCTTAGTCTCAAAGCATCATCCAATATGTGTCGTAGTGTGTGTGTGTGTTACAAACAGTTTGTTGATTGAACCATTTAATAATGATCTGTGAGTCACCAAAAATCTGTAAATTTCGACATCCTTTGACAAGAGCAAAAAATAGTAAATGTCGCAGAGATATAAGTTTTGCAAAGTTATTTGCCCCCCCCCCCCCCCCAATCCCATTTGAATCCTCTAGAAGTGTGTATGATTGATATGAAGGAGTATGCCTCCCGAGTATCCTGTCCCAGCCAATTGTTCTGAATCTGTAATTGTGCAGTTACCTCGGTCCAAATGGAAGTAGTGGTTGTGCAATTTAGGAATAAGTGATCACATGTTTCCATTTCCTTCTTGCACAATACACACCAAGTCGAGCCATGAAATGTGCATTTAAGTAGGTTGTCTTCAGTAGGAATTTTATTCTGTAGGATGCACACATAAACAGTTTTTCCCGAGGGGTCGCCTTCGGCTTCCATAAAACAACCCACCACCATTTCATTGCAAGGGGTTTGTGTTCAGCATTAATAAGCAAGTATCTGTGTTTGGGGGAGTATTTCCCATTTGGTGAGTGTGACCAGTTAGTTCATCCTCCCACTCGGTAATCCGGACATGCAATTCCATTAATGCTATTACATAGTTTTGCCAATTGACCTGCCAGCATGGTGGGATATTCATTATGATGGTATTTTTCCATGCCTGTCGGAACATATTAATATACTCTGGATCTGCAATATGTGCCAAATTGGTGTGTCCTAAGTTCGATAGATGTTGTATCAGCCCTAGTGGGAGTAAATGAGCATTCCCACAACCAATCTAGGGGTCCATGCCAATCCGAACAGAGCTACCATTGCCAATTTTCCATGTCAATCCATCCCTAACATGGTTCAAAGTGTTGAGTACCGCCCTCCAGACTATGGATATGTTGTTCCTGTCCCATGTAGGAAGCCTGATCCAGTCATGCAGATGTAGTGGAGAAATGTATTTCTGATAAATAACATATGTCCAAAGGTTCTTGGATGATAGGACATTCCATCCCAATTTTGCAGCCAGAGCACAAGCAAA
This sequence comes from Pinus tabuliformis, assembly GCA_031772625.1. NCBI lineage: Eukaryota > Viridiplantae > Streptophyta > Pinopsida > Pinales > Pinaceae > Pinus > Pinus tabuliformis. The sequence continues at coordinate 50,800,145 of CM062805.1, read as the reverse complement.
GTAATCTAGATTCTTCAAACCCCATCCCCCCCATTTCATTGGAAGTGTGATTTTGTCCCATCTAACCCAAGCAAAGGTGTGTCCCACTTGTTTTCCCCTCCAGATAAATCTGCAGCATAATTGTTGTATTCTTTTAATAATGCCCTTTGGTATCCATGCCAATGAAATCCAGTAAACCGGAGTGGCCTCCAGGACAAATTTGATGAGAATCAATCTCCCTGCTTTAGACAACCACCTATGATGCCAGATATTTAATCTTCTTTCAATTTTCACAACCAACCATACCCAGTCAGTAATCCGATAGTTTGATGGTTTTAACCTGAAGCCCAAGTATTTGAGTCCCTCCTCAATCTGTAGAGTGATAAATGGGAAGTGATGAAGTGCTGAATGGATCTCATTTTGGTTGCACCCAAAGGCTAATAGGGTGGATTTATGATTGTTGCATTGCATACATGTAGCGACGTAGAATAATCGAAATGCGGCCGCAAATGCAGTGGAATCCCCTAATGATCCATTCAGAAATATGATAATGTCATCCACAAATAGGAGATGTGTGAGGATGCAATTGTTTGTGATCTTGATACCCCTCTGTCTACCCTGCATTCGATCCGTCGAGATGAGCCTACTCATACCTTCCATGATCATTAGAAATAGTAGAGGGGAAAGTGGGCAACCTTGTCTCAGTCCTCTTTCTGCATGGAAGAAGGAGGATGTTGATCCATTGATCAAAAAACTATATGATACATTGGATATGAAACACATAATCCATTGGATGAATGGTAGAGGAAATCCAAGATGGGTTAATAGCATTTGAATGTATAGCAAGTTGGTGCGATCAAATGATTTTGCCAAATCAATCTTAAGTATCATGCCTTTGAGGTTCTTGGATTTGATGGAATGAAGGGATTCTTGTGTTGTACCCACTTCTTCGTGAATTTGTTGGTGATCAAGGAAAGAAAATTGCTCTGAAGATATATGCTTAGATAATATGGGCTTGAGGCGATTTGCTATGATCTTGGCAATTATCTTGTATATACAATTGCAGAGGGATATGGGTCTATATTCTTCAAATCTCTGTGGGTCATCAGACTTGGGTATGAGAGCGATAAATGTAGAGTTGAATGCATCATACATTTTCCCACTAGTCCGGAATTCTTCTATGATCTGAAGTAGCTCCTGTCCAATCATGTCAAAAAATGCAATGTAAAATTCAATTGACCATCCATCTAGTCTAGGGCTCTTATCCTTCTTAAACCACTTTATAGTGGCCTCTAATTCCCCCATGGATACTGGAGTAAGTAGTTCTTCACCTGTATCTTGGTCCACATATCTGGGGAAAAGTCTAGCTACCCTAATGATCTCTACAAGATTTGCCTCTGGAGGAGCTTTGAATAATCTCCCAAAATGCGAAATACCAAGATTGGCCAATTCATGGAAGGTCTTTGCATGAGTTCCCTCCTCATCTGCAAGTTGCCAGATGGTATTAATGGCTTGACACCCATTTGCAACACGATGATAGAACTTGGTGTTCTCATCCCCCTCCTTTAACCAGATGGCCCTGCTTCGGAGTCGCCAAGTTTCCTCCCTATCTTTCAAGATCCTATTCCACTCGATCTCAAGTTGGACCAAATTTTCTTTAGCATCAGTAGAGATAAACCCTCGGCTCTTCGATCCACTCAATTGTTCAATTTCCAGTTCAGTGTCTCTCAGGATCTGCTCGTCTTTGATCCTCTTACTCTTTGCCCATTTAATTGATTTATGTTTTAGGATTACCATTTTATTTGCAAATATCTCGGAGGCTGATAGACCCGCCTGAGCTGTAATGGATTTCCAATTCTGTGTGATCATTTATATTAGCTATCATCTTTAAGCCAGGTTGAATTGAACTTGAAAGGTGCATTGGGTTTTCGTACACCGCCTGCAATCTCCAGATAAATGGGGTGGTGATCCGACAACCCCCTGATCCCACCCATTGATGATAAAGGGGAAATTGATCCAATAAAGTCTCCTTAACCAGAAAACGATCCAATCTTCTGGCTAGTGCAACATCCCTAGTCCTTCGATTTCGCCAGGTGGGTTTTAAGCAGGGCATGGGTATATCAATCAACTGGTGATCCTCTAGTAGGGACAAGATCTCGTCTGATAGCGAGTCAATCTGTGCATTCATGCCCTAGGATTCGGCATGTCCAAGAGAGAAATTGAGATCCCCCCTATAATGATGTTCTCAACTTTAAAGTAGTCAAAATCAAGTAATTTCTGCCAGAAAGTGATCTTATTGATACAAGGTCCGTAGACATTAATAATCCTCAGCTCCCTTCCAATCTCTATTGAGTATACATCAGCTCTGATGAATCCTACCCCCCCAGGAGTTTAATAGTCTTATGGATCTGGGGTCAATACCCAATAACAAACCACCAAATCGCCCTCGGGCATCCAGTGAAATGAAGTGCCATCTAGGTAAAATAGCCTCAAGAATGGGAGTAATTTGTGTTCCCTTTACAAGTATCTCCTGTAAAAATATAATTTCCACCAATTCTAATTCCATCATTGATATATATAATCGTGTTTTGTCCTTTTATGTTGGTTTAGGAGGTTAATGGTGGCATGTCATGTGTCGAAGGCCCATTGGTCATTTCATCACCACATAAGCTAAGCCGGTCCCACATCCCTTCTGATGGTCAAAAAATGTTCATGCGAACTCCAATTGAGGTGTCATTTGCTCATTAGGTTCATAATGTTGAGCTCTACAACTTGAGTCCAATGTTGGTAAGATTCAGGAACTTTGAAAATTGAGCCTTTCTGGAACCACCTGGATCACCTAACCAATGAGATCAACTCATTACTTGCTCTAGTTTCAGTCAATTGCATTTTTGCATGGAAGGATATAAGTGTGATTAAGAACTCGATTGCCCCTGCAATCTCAACTAAATGAGCGTCAAGTTGATCATATGCCTCTCCCTTTGTGCACTCCATTTTCACTTGTAAATCTTCAAATGTCGTCCTAACACAGAGAGAAATTGAGCTAATTTTTCCTTCACGTCCTGAATGCCTTTGTGCTCCTTATATGTCGATGCATTTCCTTTTTCGAGCCTGCTCCAAAGTCTCATCACATTGAAGGCTATTGCATGCCTCCAATCCACTTGCATCAAATCCATTATTGGCTCAATGTTAAGACTCTACCAAATTATCCTCTACCCTTCGCCAAATTGATATAACCTTACCACGTTATGGTTTTTACACATTTGGGAAATAACAAAAATCAAATCACAATAGTGTCCTCTATCTAGTGCCAACTCCAGACTTATGTAACTACTCCAGGTGGCCATGCATACACGTCTTCCCACATTATACTGATGAATCACCTTTAATGAAATTAATGTGAAATGAGACTGACTTAACTCCATCATTTGTTCATCGATCTTGAGCTTACTGTGCCTCCTGATCTATCTTATTTCTAATTGCATTTGCATCATTATGGAAGGGGTTTGAATGATAATCCTTCCTCATTTATTTTCAAATCTTCGTGCTTTAATGAGACTCCTGAATTTGCCATTTGATCAGTCATTTCATTCAAATTCCTTTTGATATGGTAAAAATCAATAGAATCAAATTGACCCATTAGTAATTTAATCCTATGTAGAAGCATTGGGAGCCAGGGATCTTCTATTTTACGACACATTATTGCTTGTTGAATGACAATTTGGGAGTCTCAACAGACTTTTGATTATTGTATTCCATTGGCTAATGCTAGTTCCATTCCTTGTCATAATGCCATATATTATGCTTGATTATTGGTGGTCACCCCTAACCCCCAAGCATATTTTATCTCCCTTTCTTTGTTGAGGTGAGAAACAATCCCTCCTGCTCCTGCCTCCTCGTTGATTTGGATTGTTATATATGTTAATTTAAAATACATTACTGATATTGAATATTCATGTTTTGATATGAAATAGGAAACTAAAATTGAGCTTTAATTTATTAAATTTTCATCTAATTCTTGGTGATTAAAATCTTTTATTTTGTTTAATTATTTTACGTTTAGTTCTTAACAAAACATAATAAAAAATTATGCCGACCAAAATTAAAATGCAAACAATATAAAAATAATGAAGTAACAAAGTTTCTTATTCAAATCATTGTGAGATACATGCATTCATATTTTATTAACTTGTATGCTTCAGAAACATATGTTGATACAAAATGACTGGAAGAAGCATTCAAGTAATTCTATTTTTTTATGCCAACAATTCATACCATATCTTGAACACTTTAATGATATTGCAATTTTGTAGCGACACAAATAATACCGAAGCAATTCAAAGTTTAGGCCATAAGAATCATCATCTTTTAAACATGGATTACAAATAATTCTGAAAATTTAGAGGTCTTGGTCATTAACATCATTGTATGCAACAATGCCATCTAGTGTATCATTGTCGATGTTCGTATGATCTTTCAAGTAGTTAGTATTATCATCATCCTCCTCTTGACCTGAATCATCTTCATCATCATTGAAATTTGACTCTAGACCATCCATATTGTTATTGGATGTATTTGGATCATCATTTTCTATACCATCCATATTGTTGTCTTCCATAATATCATCTAACTATGTATTGTTGTCTTCTTGTGCCTGAACATAACCATATTCAATATCATCGTGGATGTCAATTTCATCGATGTTCTTTAATCCCTCTCTCTCATTTTGTTGGCCATCATTGTTTTGCTTAATATCCATTAATGCACCATCAAATACATACTTTAATCTTGGATCATAATGTATGACAAATATCCATTTCGGGTCCAGAATATATTCATAGAAAAATACCTGCACATGAACGAGTACATACATATATTAGATGTATGTTATAACAATTTTATTGATTAATAAACACATGTATATGTTTGAAATAAACAATGTATTAATAGATTTTTTATCATTAGCACTTTTTCTTTGAGTTAAAGAAATACCTGCTCACAATGAATTGGTAGAACATGAGGCTCCTTATCCTCTGGTAGGAACTTTGAGGAATCTATAGAAAAAAAAAATAAAATCCACTATGGGTATCATGTCTTCTTGTCCCCTCAAATGCTTCATACCATCTACACTTAAAAATACAACATTTAAAAGAGTGGTAATCCAACTCAATAATTTATTGTATTTTCCCAACATATTGTAGATTCCCTTCAATAATATTCTTATCTTTTGAGCTTGATCAACTAGATTGCTTGAAGTCAACCATGATTCCACAATCAAAGGATCGTCTCTTTACATCTACATGTTCTACACGATAATGTTGACCATATGTGCACATTGTTGGATATTTCCTTGCCTGTGAAAGACCATTTATTTCGATTAAAACAAATATAACAACGAATATTAAAATAGTTGATAGTGTCAAAACTGTAAGGAAACAACATTATGTAAAATTCTAATTGTATATTACTTTCACATCCTCTAGACATGTTGATTTCATCTTCTGTTATGTTTGAATCTATACTTGCATCTTCTATTTTATTTTGAATTTGTTTAGTAACCCATTCTAGTGTGCAATCTTTGCCCCATTCCCCTTACAGATCAATAGGAAATGGGGTATTCCTTGGGTTCAATCTCTTAAATTTTCTCCTTGCTTCTAACACTTCTTCTCTCTTTTTATCATACAAATCAATCCATTTGTTCATAAAGTCCATGTGGTATAGAATGAACTTGTCAAGTATAGCACTTTCGTCTACACCTATTACATGTCAACATGTTTATTTCAAACTCCAAAGGCCATGTTGTTAATTTGACAAATAAATTACATTGTAAAATAATGATTACAATGAAAACAGGCACAATGATCATACGTTTACTTACTAATTTCTACTTGAACACCATTAGATTGTGGTTTTTCTTCATCAATAATATCTGATGCTCATTCTTCATCCTAGAAGTGTGGCCCATCTTCGAAATCCTTATCAAGGAATTCACATAGGAAGAAAAACGCTTCATTCAATACATACCCTTCAGTCATGTAACCCTTTGTATGTGCCTTTTGTTGGACATTGTTGACACCTAATCATCAGGATTGGGTGAATAAGTAGTTGGTGTAAATAAATAATAAGAAATATGAATAGACACAGGGAGATGAAGTGAACAATCTCTCCCTCATGTATATAATAAAGATCAACCTGAATGAATAAATGAATTGATTTGAAGAGGAGTTACTGCCTGGTCTGACATGGTATCAGAGCCAGCTCTCAAAATTAGCTTTTGTGTAACTCCTAGTGTCAGTTTCCTACCTATATTCTGCCTGGTTGCTTGAAGCCTGCTCCAGGCAGTGTCATGTACGTTCTAAAATCTGCACCCTCTGTCATATGCGTTTTAAAATTTGGCGCAGTTGATGTTTCCGTTGTAGTGGTATATGAATCGACCTCGGCCTCCCTCCATACGCTGCTGCTCTTTCCCCACCCTCCATATGTTGTTGTTCCTGGTATCTTGATGCTGCTCCACATATGCTGTGTTGAGAGTGGGATATCAACCCACGCCGTTTCGGACCAGAACCTTAATCTGGTGTAAACGCTGGTGTTTCAGGGCAATGATCTGCCACCGCATCTCTGCTACTTTCACTCATTGTATCTATTTGCATAAGATGACCTCCTTTAGCTCTTATCCGAATACGGGGTGATCGACTTTCTGTTTCTGATCCAATTTGCTTGGCTACCTGTCTTGAAGATTTCGAAGATCCTGATTGTCTTGATTTCCTATCAATTTCAGGCTTCTTCCTTTGAATTTTTGTTGTAGAACAACTTGGGTGGCTATTCTTCACACTGTTAAGAATCTCTTTAGAAGACTGTTGATTTCGTGTGGAAGGACTTGAAACTGGGGATAATGGACGAGGCCTACCTGATTGTTGATCCTTGAGGGCTCTACTGTTGCCCATAGTTGATCTCTTGGTGCTTGAACTTCCAGCCACATGCGCCACCCTTGGTCCGCGCATCAATGTCAGCGCCACGCTCATCACCACGCTGAATGTCCACCAGCGGAAGCATAGTGCAGAGGAGTGGCTCCACGGAAATTCGGGCCCAACGCTGATGCATCCAGCTACTTTGTAGACAGCCTTTTGTTTTTCTCAAGCGATCGACTCTCGCTGTTTTTGCAATATGTTTTAATACATATTAGAAAGTTGTTAGTGTATAATTCTATGCGGTTAAAAAAAAATAAACGTGGCGCCAAACATTGAACTGCTAATCTGCGCATAAAATGGAATTCAGTTAATGGTAGAGGATAATCAGAAAGTTGATAGGATAAATGGATCGTTATTTGTTGCAGTGTTGGGATCGTTATTTTTGTAATATGTTTTAATACATATTAGAAAGTTGTTAGTGTATAATTCTATGTGGTTAAAAAAAAAAACGTGGCGCCAAACATTGAACTGCTAATCTGCGCATAAAATGGAATTCAGTTAATGGTAGAGGATAATCAGAAAGTTGATAGGATAAATGGATCATTATTTGTTGCAGTGTTGGTCTGCCTAAATGTTGGTTGTGCTCCAAATGGATTGGAACTTGGTTGTCTGACATGATATTATTCATTGTTTTCCAAAAGAAGCATTAGAATATCTGTGCAGCTTGTTTCTTGGTTTTCATAAGAATTCAGAATATTGCTACTACAGTGCATTTTTTTCCAGCAAAATCAAAAGGTGTTTTTTTTTTTTTTCACAGTATGCATTCAATCATATCTATTGTTGGAATAGTTCTCACTAGCAAGGAGAACTATCCCGAGTGGTCACGGATGATAAAACACACCCTCATTTTCAATGAGTTGTGGAAAAGAGTGTGTATTGGAGACGGAGACAAAGACCTAGAACAACCTATCGTAGACAAAGAGCTCGCCATTTGGGAAAATAAGAACAGCAAAGCCTATGCATTAATTGCAGCATCTGTAAGTGAAGAGGTGAGTCACCATATTTCGCCGTTTTCAACTCCTTTCGCCATTTTTGTTTTGTTTGTTTGTTCTTTTTTTTTTTTTTTTTACAGTATGCATTCAATCATATCTATTGTGGGAATAGTTCTCACTAGCAAGGAGAACTATCCTGAGTGGTCCCAAATGATAAAACACACCCTCATTTTCAATGAGTTGCGGAAAAGAGTGTGTATTGGAGACGAAGACAAAGACCTAGAACAGCCTATCTTAGACAAAGAGCTCGCCATTTGGGAAAATAAGAACAGCAAAGCCTATGCATTAATTGCAGCATCTGTAAGTGAAGAGGTGAGTCACCATATTTCGTCGTTTTCAACTGCTTTCGAAGCCTTACAAAAGTTGAAAGAACTCTATGACTCACATTATGCACTTGAAGTTGTTCAACTCATGATTAAACTCTTCACTCTTGAATTGAAAAATAATGATCCTCTTGCTCTTGCATCCGAAGTAAAATCTATAATGCATGGGACTGATTCAAGATTGAGTCTCCCAATTCTATCAATCACATCACTTAAAGCATCATCCGTTGTTGGAGTTTCATGCGGGGGAGAGAGTTCTTCAGAAGAAGATTCCACATGTTGATCTAATATAGGAATCCCCCCTTCAAGATGTGGAATTTGATTATCAAATTCTTGAAATGATTTTGCATTTGCGAGTCTATCCAAGTGATCAAGTTGCCGCTCAACAACATTGTCAGTTTTGGATGATTCAAGAAAGATTACATCTCTAGATACAACAAACTTTTTATTGACTTAATCATAGGGACGGTATGCTTTGGAGGTGTTTGAATACCCCAGGAAGATACACTTACGAATTCTTGCACCAAGTTTGTTTCTATGTACCTTTGATATCAAAACCACTAAGGTTGAATTGGATATTCCTCTTATCACCTTTCTCAAGACACTTTATCCTACTTACTCCAATTATCTTGAGTCATTGCAAGCAAATGGAAATCTCAAAGATATTACCTTTGACTCTCTTGTGAAAAAATTTACTGAAAGAGAGAAAGCTTTTAGAAAGAAGACAGCCCTTGAATCTTCTGAAGAGGTTGTGTGCCTTGCTCATAAAGAAAAGAATCTTGCTCAAGATTCTTCCAGAGGAAGAGGTGGTCGAAGAGGAAGAGGAAGATATTTCAGAGGCGGGGGGGGCAGACACTCTCAAGGAGAAAAGACAGATTTGCATTGCATACGCTGCAAAAGAAACGGATCACATGATGCCTCTACATGCAAATTAACTTGGGAAAAGATTGAGCAGCAAAGAAACCAACCCGAAGGTTAAACTAATGACACAGACAAAGGTAAAGCACCTGAATCCGCTCATTATGTTGTGGCACAATGTAATATCGGAGTAAATGAAGATTTATTTAATGCTTCACTTGCTTCTTGGAAAAATGATTGGTTGCTTGATTTAGGAGCAACTTGCCACATGACTCATAGAAAAGATTTTTTTGAAGAATTTACTGACAATGTTGATGGAGCAATATACTTTGCAGACCAATAAAAAATCAAGCCATCAGGGCTTGGCACAATCAGGCTTAAATTGCCTGGTCTTCCAGACTTCCTTCTGCATCATGTTTTATATCTCCCACAGCTGAAGAGAAACTTACTGTCCTTGGTCCACATCCGCCAGCAAGGTCACTCCATTCATATGTTTGATGGCAAGCTTGAGGTGAGAAAAGCATCTGACCGCTCACTTGTCATGAGGGGAATAGAATATGAAAGGCTTCTCAAGCTGCAAGCTACCTGTGCTCGTGCACAACATTTCTCATACAATTCTCATTACGAAGAAGGTACACTTCCATCAAGTTTATTATGGCATGCTAGATTTGGACATTTGAACTATGACAACCTCTGCTTGTTGAAGAAAAATGGTGTTACTGTTTTCCTACAATTCCTAGGATACTTAAGCAATGTGATGCTTGCATTCTAGGAAAGCATAGCAAACAGTCTTTTCATGATTCACATTCAAGAGCACATAGAAAACTTGAACTCATTCATTCAGATTTATGTGGTCCAATGCATGTTCCTTCTGCAAATGGAAATGAATATATGATGACATTTATTGATGAATACACTAGAATGTGTTGGGTTTATTTATTGAAGAACAAATATGATGCTTTTCAAACATTCAAGAACTTTCATAAATGGATTGAAAATGATGCACAATCTCATATTGGCTCTATTCACACTGATAATGGAAAAGAATACACTTCAAATGAATTTGAAAACTATCTTCGCCAACATGGGATCAAACATCAAACAACTGTGCCTTATAATCCCCAACAGAGCGGTGTAGCTGAAAGAATGAATAGGACAATCTTAAATATGGTGCGCTCCATGATGTTTTTCAAAAATGTAAAGTTGATGTTTTGGGCTGATGCAGTTGTATGTGATATATATATAAAGAATAGATGTCCATCTAATGCTATTAGAAACAAGACTCCATATGAAATGTGGTATGGACACGTTCCTTCGGTAAAGCATCTCAGGGTCTTTGGTTCCACCTGTTACGCCTTGATACCAAAGTTACATAGAAAAATACTTGGTGCAAGAAGTCGTAAATGTATCTTCCTGGGGTATTCAAACACCTCCAAAGCATACCGTCTCTATGATGAAGTCAATAAAAAGTTTGTTGTATCTAGAGATGTAATCTTTCTTGAATCACCCACCTAATATAAGAATAGTAAATTAGTATGAACCTTTAGGCAAAAATTAAAATGCAATACAATATCTCTATGTCTCTCACACATGAACATTCCATACCAATCGACTTGGTGTTCCTAAAGTCAATGGTAAGACATGAATCCCCCCTAATTGCCAAGGGCATGATATGCTAGTAAGCACATTTATTAAAGGTCATTAGCTATTTTTGTCACACAATAGAATATCATAATATATTTAGTACCTAACTTAATTTTACCAATAAATTTTAAATGATGATATATAATACCTTCATAAAATTATGAAAATCATGTGATATGTCCATCAACTGTAAAATCTTTATCTAATGATGACCCATAGCCAGTAGGTGTCCTTATTGGACATATGACATTTTTTAGTTAGTCTAGATATTTCTCTTTCAAAATCCATGGAGCTTCTACATATTTTCCATTTTCCCTATTTGGCCACAAATGTTTTCTATCAAATTTGGTACGCGAAAAAAGTAATATCTCTCCTTGAAGACAAGTTGTCCTCTTCTTTGCCTGCTATATTTCGAAATATTTAATCTAGGACACTTTTGAAGATGTGCATAGGATCTAATAGGTGATATATTAGTAGATCCTTCTAGTATGGGAGCTTATAAAATATGGATTTCCTTTTCATCACTTCTAGAATCTTAATTACAAGTTGTTCTAGTTCTTTAATAGAATCACCCCCAACAAAAAAATCTTGCCAAGCTTTTAATTCAACATCTTCATACTTCGTAAGCCAATCAGTTGGACCCATAATCATGGGAGGGCCTATATTTTCAATTTTTCCATCAAATTGATTCATATGGCGGTTTCTAAACCTATGATTTGGTGGTAAAAAAACCATGTTGTTTGCATAAATAAATTTATGGAGATCTTTAGAATACCACCCTTGAAATTTCTTTGCACATCTTAAACATTCAAATATCCCCTTTGTTTCAAGCACTACAATTCAAAAAGTAAGGTTAATAACATCAAAATAATAGTATAAAACTAAGTATGAAATTTTGGATGACAATAAATACGTAAAAAAATTTATCTTACCTGAACAAACACCAAGTCCTAGGAAAACATGATTAGTCCAACGTAGCACACCATACAACATGAAGGACCTATTTGATGGAGGACATGCTATGTCATACATTCTTATGCCTTTCCATAATTGTTGCATTTCATCAGTAAAAGGCACAAGATAAAAATTCATGTTTTTAAATTGATGTTTTCCTGGAGAAATGAGAGTCAGCATAAGGTGATCAGCTCTGAGACGGAACAGAAAAAAATACGCATGAAGCTAGGGTTTACAGGGGAAAATCAGTGTTGGGCACCATGGAGGGGCAAAAGAGAGGGAGCTCTACTCCCTCCTACAGGCAAGCAGTCTCCAATAGTTTCAAGAAACCACTAGAAGATGAAACTGGGAGTTCAGGAAAAGGGAAACAGGAGAACAGAAACGCACAGGGGCAGGAAGATAAGTAGGAAGAAGTCAGAAAAGAGAAGCGAATAGAGGGAGACAGTCAGAAAGCTGAGCACAGAAGCCAGGCAGGACCATGTAAACCTAGGGCGACCATCACACCTCGAGTGGTGTTAAGTGATCCAGCACTACAGGCGCATAGAGAACACATGGTGAATTATGCAATGATATGTAAATTCATGGGGTTATGGCCTACGGAGAAAGCGTTAAATGCATGGATAAAGAATCATTGGAAACCTAAGGGAGACATAGATCTGCACCTTGGATCCAAGGGATTCTTCACAGTTGTTTTTACAAACATAGAGGATAAAGACAGGGTGTTTGAAGGAGGGTCGTACTTCTATGTTGCTGCAGACCTCTATATGCGGCCATGGATGATGAATTTTGTTCCGGAGCAAGAGACATTTACTTTGGTTCCGGTATGGGTAAGACTCTATTCCCTACCTCTAGATTATTGATAGTCGGAATCATTAAAAGCCATAAGAAATAAACTAGGGCATTTTTTGAAAATATCAGAAGCCACACTAAGAGGAAAATACACCTCCTTTGCACGCATATGCGTAGAAATGGACCTTTCGGGAGCTCTGCCAGATGAGATAATTCTAGAAGTATATGATGAGGAGTGGGTGCAGGTGGTGGACTAAAAGCATGCCCCTTTTTGATGCCACAAATTCCATGAACACGGGCATCTCTACAGAGATTGCCCTTTAAACAAAATTGAGAGCAGTATTAAAGCCACCTTAGGGAAAGAAACAGAAAGTTTCACCGAAATGGGAGGTAGAGGAGGGAGAAAGAACCAAAAGAAATACAATGAGGAAAAGCAGCCTAGTCAGAATAGATTCAAGATTTTAGAAGAGGAAGAGGGGCACGATAAAGAGTACCAGGAATGGGAGGATAGCCATGTAGAAAAGGAAAAGGAGGACAGCATGGAAAACGGACCTGAAAACATCCAACACAAGGAGGATCAGCCGAGCACTATGGAACTTGAAAGGGACCAAGAGATGACCCCAAGTGAAATGGGAACGGAGGATCATGATCTGCAGGATATTCTTGAAAGGGAACATCTCAATCTGGAAAAGTTCCTGGAGTAGGGACAAACCAAAGGAGTGGATTCACTACCTCAAGAGGAGTTTAACAGAGTGCAACAACTATTCCTCTGGAGAACTCAGGCAAAAGGGGCGGGGGTCAAAAGAAATTATGACAGTCAGGACAGCAGAGGGGTTAAAACGATGGAGGCAACAATGGGACAAGCTCCCAAGAACCCAGGTAGGAAAATAGGAACAAAAAGACAGAATGAGTTGCTGATAGAGTGTGGGAAACTCATGATCAACTCAGGTAAGATGAAAGACCTAACTAGTTATTCATTTACAAATATTTCTTAATGAAGCTTACAACATGGAATATTAGGGGTCTAGGAAGCAAAAGGAAACAAAGAAATCTCAACAATAGAATGAAAGAGGAAAAACCAGATATGATATTTATCCAGGAAACAAAATGTTCAATAGACAAAATAAGACAAATACATAGCAAATGGCTGATTAAATATGAATATCTAGAAGTTAAAGCAGATAAAACAGCAGGAGGAATTCTCACACTTTGGAACCCTCAGAAAATAGGAATCCTAGATGCTGAAGCATCCAGGAACTATCTATCAGTGGTCATCCAACCTTTGGGGGACAAGGAAGTTTATTTAATCACAAATTTTTATGGTCCACAAAAGCCTGAAGACAAACTTAGGCTTCTTACCTCACTGGAGGAATTAAGAGAAAGACATTCGGGTATCCCATGATCTGATCCCTATCGGAAAAAAAAGGTGGAACCAGATCACTTGGCAGAGAATCCATAGCATTTCAGGATTTCATAAATAACATGAGGCTAGTAGATATAGAGACAAGTAATGGTATCTTCACCTGGAATAATAAAAGGGGAGGAGAGTCTCAAGTGGCCTCAAAACTAGACAAATTTATTATCTCGGAGGATCTCATCCTTACAGGCCTTGACATGTCAGCTATGATACTCCCTTTCGGTGGCTCGGATCACTAGCCTATTCAACTTGAAGCGTCCTTTATAGGAACTCCAAGAAACAGACCTTTCAGGATTGAAAACATTTGGCTCACCCATCCTGACTTCATTAGCAATATTGAAAAATGGTAGACATAGGATATGCAAGTTCAGGGTACTAAAATGTTCCTTCTGCAGCAGAGATTGAAACACATCAAACTCAAGCTTAAAGATTGGAATAAGAATGAGTTTGGCAACATCTTTGAAGCCAAAAAAGTAGTTGAGCGGAAGCTACAGGAAATCAATCAGATCCTCATTATAGATGGATTCAACGAGGAGAGAAAGGCGTAAGCTGACTATCATCAACAGAAATGGGAAGGAGATATTCTGGAAACAGAAATCGAGGGTACGATGGTTAAAAGAAGGAGAAAGGAATACAAGGTTTTTCATAAATCTACCATGGATCATAGATCTCATAACAGGATCTCAAAAATCAAAGATTCTCAAGGAAATCAACTCAATATCCACAAAGAAATAGAAGTTGCTTTGGTTCAACATTTCCAAGGAATAGCAGAGGAACCTCTCATAGACAGATCACAATCCATCAATGACTTTACAAAGCATATTCCTAAGCTGGTGACAAGAGAAGACAATTATAATCTAAACAAGTGAGTGAATGAAGAGGAGGTTAGTGAGGTCATCAAAGAGATGCAAAATGGGAAAGCACCAGGTTTAGATGGTTTCAATGTTGACTTCTTTAAAGCATGTTGGGACATAGTCAAGCACGATATCCTCGATGTGGTGGAGGATTCTAGGAAAAACAAAACTGTTTTGAAGGCGCTCAACACCTCTTTCATATCCTTGATTCCAAAGCAGGATAATTCTATAACACCAGACAGATTTAGACCAATAGCATTATGCAATGTGGTGTACAAAATCATCTCCAAAATAATTGCAAACAGGATTAAACCCCTTCTTCCTACTCTCGTGTCTGAGGAACAAATTGGATATGTGGAAGGAAGGCAAATTCTCAACAACATCATTCAGGCTCACGAGGTGGTTCACTCACTTAAGAGCAATAGGCAGGCAGGAATGATTATTCAACTTGATCTAGAGAAGGCTTATGATCAACTAAGCTGGGCATACATCATGAAAGTTCTAATAGCATATGGCTTTGATCATAACTGGGTAAGATGGGTAATGTCCCTGATAACCACTTCCAGTTTTTCAATCCTGTTAAATGGTTCACCGTCCAAAACCTTTAAACCTTCAAGAGGACTCACATAAGGAGATCCACTCTCTCCCTTCCTTTTTGTTCTCATGATGGAAGGGCTTGGCAGAGCTATCAAATTTTCCAAAGCAGAAGGCAAAATCCAGGGTCTCAAACTCACCCTGAATGGAGATGCTCTAACCCATCAACAATTTGTGGACAATACCATGCTGCAGGGTATACCCACAGTCAAGGAAGCTCTAGCCTTCAAACAAATACTGAGTGACTTTGCAAAGGCTGCGGGTATAGAGGTAAGCCTCACGAAATCAAATATTTTGTTTTTTAATATTGACATTGCTATTCAGAGAAATATATCTAGAATTCTTGGCTTTCAAAGAGATATGCTACCCTCCAAATATTTGGGAGTACCACTAATAGACAAACCCCTGAGCAAAGTAATCTGGGAGCCTGTTACTAATAAAATCCAAGACAAAATTAGAAAGTGGACAACTAGGTCTTTGAATTTAGCAGGAAGACTAGTGCTCACAAAAGTTGTCCTCCAAACGGTCCCCATCTTTATGTTTTATGCCCTTCCAGCTCCCAAAGGAATTATGCAACAATTCAGAAACATCCAAAGAGATTTTATTTGGGGCAAAGGGGAAGAAAAAAAATGGGCTTTGGTAGCTTGGGAAAAGATCTGTAAACCCAAGACACATGGAGGCTTGGGACTAGATGACCCTAAAACACTAAACAAAGTTTTGGGGGCAAAACTATGGTGGAGATGGCCAAAAGATTCAGCTTCCCCTTGGGCCAAAATTTGGAAACAGAAATATGCAAACAACTGGCAGGAAAGGGATCATATTAGAATGTCAGGGCTCATCAAAGGCTCCCACATTTGGAATAAAGCCTGGGAGAATAGAGAAATTGTTCAGAAACACAGTTTCTGGGAAATCAGAGATGGAAACCTTGCTTGGTTTTGGGAAGATAATTGGCAACAGGAACCTAAACTATTTAGAGAAAAATTTGTCCATCTCAAGAACGATACTGACAGCAAAGGGTTACTCAAGGTAAATGACTTTTGGGAACAGGATAGAAGCGAGGGAAAATGGAGAATATGGAAGAACCTAGTATACAGTGATGACTCCCCGTTGAAGACACAGGCAGAAGCTTTAACAGCCATCTTGGACAAGAGAAGTATTCTGACATCAGCATCTTCAGACCAACTGAGATGGGGCAAAAACAATGAAGGAAACGTTAACCTCAAAGAAGCCAAACGTATGTCCCTTGGGTTTGACTCTCTAAACCCTGATAGAGTATGGAAGGACCTATGGCAGAACCAAAGCTGGATGAAAATCAAACTCTTCATGTGGTTAGTACAACATAAAAAAATTCTGACTTGGGAAAACATGAGGAAAAGAGGAGTAGCAGGTCCATCTAGATGCCAGCTATGTGAACTACAAGAAGAAACTATGGATCACCTACTCAACCTCTGTCCTTTCACATCCACCTTGTGGAATTGGGTGGCTTCAATTTTTAGACAAACTGATAGGGACATGGGCAGCATCACCAGCACTCTGAAGAACTGGAGGAAAAATTTCTCTGATAATGAAATAATCAACACAGCTTAGGCTTTAGTTCCAGGATTTCTAATCTGGGATGTCTGGAAAGGACGCAACAACAGAATATTCACAACCAGGAAAGGTTCCTCCCAGAGCATCATGGCTCAGATTATAAGACAGCTCAATGAGACAGTCGGAACTCTCATAAAACCCCCCCCTGAGAACAAACCTAGAGATTCGGTTGTGTAGATACTACTACATTTGGGTCTATAGGGGTTTTCCCCCAAGGCAAAACAAGAATGTAAGTCACATAACAGTGGATAAGGATTTCTGGCAACCTCGCCCTCATGGTTTCTTGAAATGCAATATAGATGGAGCCTCAAAAGGAAACCCTGGCATGGTTGGTTATGGAGGAGTCATAAGAGATAATAAGGCTTCCATAAAAACTATCTTTCACAGTCATCTGGGGAAAGCCACTAATAACATGGCAAAGCTCATGGCCCTTGAGCAATGCTTAGAAATCTTTAGGGACTTAAATCTGCATAATATCATTATTGAAGTTGATTCCAAATTGATTATTAATTCGGTCAAGAAAATTAGCTATGGCTCAGCTCCAGACAAAGTTTCGAGACATTGGCGGCTTCTGCAAGTCTATCAATGTATTCAATCCCACTTGCAGAATATGAGGACCCTTAGTTTTATACATGTACGCCGAACAACCAACAACCCTTAGTTTTATACATGTACGCCGAACAACCAACAACCCTTAGTTTTATACATGTACGCCGAACAACCAACAAATTAGCGGATATCTTGGCTAATGAAGGCGTACTTTGTTCTAAGAGCGATAAAATATATGACTGGATAGAGATCCCCCAGGGGAGATTGAGGGAAGAGTGTATCCGACAGACGACTTCTGATAGGGAGCTCTATCAGAGCAGGGGTAACATGAAGAATGAGGATGGAAATAAAGGAACAGGTCTTGAAAATAATTAAACATGATGCCAGGTACTCGGCGGTCTATCATTGGCCTTCGAGCGGGAAAGTGTACCCTGTAATCTACAAACCCATGATTCTCAGGTGGGATACAACACACCGGTATAATCTTCATTTGAATCCGAAAAATAATAAAAATGGCCTCTCAATTAGAAATGCCGGGAGAGTCGTTATTGTGCTGGCAGATAGGAGGTATAGAATAAATCCTATGGATTTTGGGGGGCAAACAGCATGGCAATTAATTTTCCAAACGGACATGCATATATGTGATGACTTTCTCAGACTTCGGGTCTGTAAAAGTTGTTAAATCCCGAGCTAGTCTCTCAACAAGGCTAGGATCGCACACATCTAGGGGATTTCGGGCGGTCAACATGCTTGAAGGTTATCCTCTTGGGTGGACTCGAAATATTTTAGGCAGCTGACTCATAAAATTTATCGGGTCTGCTTTATCGTTTAACGGGTGTGCAGTTTGGCTCCCCGAAATTGCTTCCCGACCGTTTGATATCGGGAGGCAGATCGTATGGCTTTGGTGTGAGCAGGATTTACAGAAGTCTAGTTGTTTGGTTAGGTGGGCCCTTGGCCCGGTTTGTGGGCCTTTGGCTCGTTTTCCTTGGCTTAGGGCGGCTCGACTATTCTAAGGACCACAACGCCTTCGGGCTTTATGTACACTATGTAACTTGTTTTTGGGATAAAATTGAATAGAAAGACCTACTCTTATTTCATAGAAAAAAAAAAAGAGTCAGCATAAGGTGCTCCTTTCTAACACTCATCCATGGGGGAATATTGTATATTATCAATCTAACTGGCCAAACAATATAATTTGAGCTCATGAAAGAGAATGGGCACAATCCATCAATTGCAAGACCAAACCTGATACTACGAGTTTCATCTTTGAATTTTCTTGGCCATTTTTCCTCTATATGTTTAAATGCTTTGGAGTCGACCAAAATTCACATGAATCCATCTTTACTCCTATTATTTGCATGCCAATCCATCAATTGTGCAAGTGACTTGCAATGAAACATTCATTGAAGTCTAGGTATAATTGGCATGTGATGTAAAACCTTCTTTGGAATTGTAGGACCTTGTACATCTGTACAATATCTCTTCTCTTTGCATACAGGGAATTCTACCTTGTCTTGATATTCATCTCTATATAAAATGCAATCATTTTTACATGAATGAATTTTCTTATATTCAATCCCCAACTCAACCAACAACTGACACGTCTCTTTGCAAGCTAATGGTAACACATTCTCTTTAGGAAATATTTTAGTATTTAGTGCCCTCTAAGATTGCCAAAGATTAGATCAATTGAATGTTTGACTTATGATGAACATGTTTGGTATGCCAATCTATATTATGACTATTCATATACAATTATGGTTTTAAAATCCCCTTGTTGTCGCTACAACAAACACCCTCCAAAATTTTACCTACACTTAAATTTTGGAGCCTACTATGGATCTTGTGATTGGTCATTCCGTGGTCACTTCTTGATCAGTCAAAGTCATTTTCTCACACATGCTCAGTTTGGAACTTCATGAGTGCATTATTTTATGCTAGCTTGAAAAAACATAGCACATTCCATCAAGACAGAGTTTGTGCAATGTTCAACCCATGTCGACAGGCAATGCGCACTTTTATTAACAATCCCTCACTTTTGGTCACGTTTGTACTATTTTGGTGAGTTTTGCAAACTATCACTTTTGCGCACCTTCGCTTTAGCGAGTGTTGTTTTCATGCTTTCGACTGTCACTTTTTATTTCTTTCACTTTAATTAGTGTCTTTTTCATGTTAACTTTACTATAGCATGTGTCGCTTCCACTGTCATTCGCGGATTGCAAGTGTCATTCCCCCTTTTCTCTTCATATAGTAAATGTTGTCTTTTGGCATGTGGAGTATCGCATAATGCATGAAAGCTAATTTTGGTGTGTTTCAAGGGTTAATATTTGTGTTAATGATTTTTTTACTTACCATGTAAACATGTATTACATTCATTCCCAAATTTTCAAGTATTGTCGTAGAAGTGTTGTCGCAAAGTTTATCTCTCTTGTCATAAGTTGTCACAAAGTATTTGCACTAAGGGAAGTATGTTTCTCATGTGTTATGGATGATCTATGTTGTGTTGTCAAGTGTTCTAAGTGTGTGATCACAATCAAGTCTTGTCATTTTTCACATCAGTTGCACGGATCCCACACTTAGTCAAATTTGGAAAACTTCCCGAACGGACAACCTAGCCTCATCCATCCCTCTTGAACTACGCATTGCGCAGTCTCAACCATAAAGTTGTAACCCTGCCTCTTGGCACTGCACAATGTGCAGTTCTTGCCTTCCAAGATTGTGCACTGCGTAATCACAGTGCTCAATCTCAGCCTTTGACCTCAAAAACTACGCAATTTCTCTCTCCTACCCAGTCGGTACTACTCCTTGTGCATAATTTAGGGCCCAACCTCAGCCCTGAGCTCTTTAACTTTGCAATTTCATAATCACCTAGCCTCCTCTGCCTTCCAAAACTGCGAAGTGGGCAAAATCAGTGCCAAAGCCCTTAGCTAGCTCCCTGAGCTCACCAACTGTGCAATCTTTTTGCTCAGTCCAAGCCTGAACTAAGCATTGCGCAGTCTCAAGGCTCAATCCTGACCCTTGGTTGCCTAAGTTGTGCAATTGCACAGTCACTAAGCCTCTCCCCCAGCCTACCACCCGGTTCCGACTTAGTTAGTGGATCATCATGTAACATATTAGACTAGGGGTTTATCAGACTGGTGTCATCTTGTCATGAGTTGATTGTAGATGCGGGTAATCTATTATGTTATGGCAAGATGATGAAGAAGGAGATGGAGAAGGAGGACATGCAAGAATACACTTAAGGAGTTGAGGAGATTAGATGATCATCAGGTAAGAAGACAAAGGAACATTTTATTATAACAGAAGGTGGCATATAAAGACCACATTGAAGACTCGTTATCTCCAAGTCATAAGGAGGAGGAGGAAGAAGAACATGCACCATCTTTTCAAGAAGACACAAAGAAAGCAACAACAAAATGTGACTTGACATTGCCATGTCATCATGCAGTCCATGTAATCAGTGTCATGTCGTGTCGTGTCATGATCCAGCATGTGCCACATCATTTGTGGATTATGTAGTTAAATATTGGAAAATGTAATATGAAGTGGAAGTCCAAGAATCATCTATGTAACATGAAGAGTCATGTAGGAATTCTAAAAGTCATGAGAAGTCAAACAGTGATGAGGGTAGTCCAAGAGTCATAACGGAGGTGAAGGATCACCCCATTTGTTATATATACACCCTCTTTGTTCATGCAAAGGACTTTTCACCTTGGCTCCTCTTGCAAGGCATTAGAGAGACAATCTAGTTCTTTTGGGGAGCAAGTAGTGACTCCAACACTCCACTATTGGAGCTAGCAATGTTTTTTGTATACATGTGTCTTGGGACTCTTAATTAATATATGAAGCCTAATGGCCAGCCCGTTCTTCATGCATGGATTATGAATGTTTGTAAGACTGTTATGTGAATGTTTATGATTCATGTTTGTTTTCACCTGTACTAAAGTAGTTGAACTATTTCAATTAATTTAGTGCTTATCACATTGAGAATGTGTTGTAGTGGATGCAATGCCCGTCGCATATTTGTGGACTATTCCCCTTGATGTTAGTTGGATACCTCTCATTTGTGTGTGTGTTTCTACCAGGGTGGTAATATTACCTCTCTCTTAGAGGCTCACTTCCTCTTCCCTCCGCAGTATAAGAACCTTGACACACCTACAACCGAACACTCACCAAGCACACTTACTTTCTTTTCATATGCATACATGCATTCCTCTCTCTTAATGATAGATAGAGCCAAGGAAAATCTTTAAGAAAAATGTAACTGGTTTGTATTCTGAATGGGGTTCCTACTCCAAACAGTGTGAGGTCTAATTGAGACTTCACATCGGGGAGACCCCCTTGGTTGACAGATTTCCAACACCGTCAACATCCCCTAAAAGAAATATAAATGAAGTTGATGAATGTTTAAAAATTATGTACACCAATTGACAATGCATTGTAAGAAATATATTTCGACTCACTTCAGTAAGGTGGTGAATCCTCTGCCCGACCAACCAAATAGTGACTTTATTTCTAATAATATTAATGTGCATTCTAGTTTTGAGGTTCTATTTCCACCTGATTTGAACACAGGTGTCTTTGTTTCTTAGTTGATGGAGTCTTTTAGGTTGTTATCATCAACATTATGTTGGTGGTAATTACTCCTGTTTTCATCGTTACTGTCAACCATATGATAATTATTGTCATCTTTGTTTCCATCCCCAAACAAACATGTAAGCATTTCATTCAATCCTTCTTCATGCATTAAATTTTCACTATCATGATCGTCACCATTAAGGCTAGGTGGCATGTCATCAATCTATGATAATCTCATCAGCTATTCAAATTTCTCAGGTGCTAGAGTTCTCTATAAATATGCTCTTTTCGCCTTGGTATGGTTTGGATCACCCATCCAAATAATAATATCCCAATTGGATCTTGGGTATTAGTAGTTGTTATTTCATCATCTTCTTCTAGATATCGATAGGTGAAACCATTATTTAATGTTTGGCAAGAATTGGATATATCATAACTCCATCAATTTCAAAGAAATATAATCAAGTATCACTTAACAAATCCGATCCCATGTACTATAGTCTTGACCAACCTCTTCGTCAATGTAATTATTTGTTGTCTGGAGGATCCATGTCATATCCTCTTCCACCCATTGTGTTCTTCGTGATTTAATAGTTTTAGGTCCACGCCCACGTACATATGTTTTTTTCTTTCTTTTGCTAGTTGAACGCTTAGGTTGTGGACTTGCTCCAATCTCCATCCGAAATATCAATAACATGCATTAATTTATGTCAACATTGGATAATACACTGTAAATTCTAATAACAATGTGAAAAAGGATCGATGTGTCACAAAATGCTTCCACCGCCAGTACATGTTATGCTTCCACCACAACTCCTTAGACACATATTTCTTCTACCGCTAGTACATGTTATGCATCTTGCATTGGTACATACGAAACCAAGGTAGAATATGATGTTGTCTCTAGGAATATCAGAATGACATATGCCAGGAAAGTGTTCAATCGTAGGTTGAAGGAATCATGCCTTCAACGCTTCAAAGAGCATCTACATATTCCATTCTCGAAGATACCCATGCACCTTCAAAAGGCAGTCATCCATGACATGGAGACTAAATTTGGGACAGGTTGGTCAGTAAAGAAAGTAAAAAAACAAATGACTCAAAACTGCAAGAGATTTTGTTGCAACCAAACAAAAAATATAAACAAATTCCTCCCGAGCTAAGGACCAAAAGAAGGCCAATTGATGTAAGCGTGAAAGTATGGAAAGAGCTCATGAAAGCATATGATAGAGCAGATGCACAGAGGAAGTCTGACGAGGAGAGCACACAGGTATTTAAATTTGGTCATAAGATTATTTCAAATTCATTAAATTATTTTTATATTTTACTGGTGCATAATTAAATTGAATTAGTGTATGTTTCAGGACAAGGCCTTGAAGGCTAGACTTGCCAAATTTTGTGCAACACATCACAGTGGCCAAACAGGTTTAGAAGCCTTAATATGCAAATTTGTAAGTATATTTAATATATGAAATTATATATATTTATTATTTTGTACAAGAAGGTAAATGATTGGATATTAGTTACTTTAACTAGTCCATCTGCCATGTTTTGACAGAAGCAATAATATGGCCATTATCCATCGCAATTGGAATTCAATATGATACAAGACAAAAAGTGGTCCAATTTTGTTATCTAGATGGAGAATAAGGTATCATTAGTTAACTTTCAATAACTTAGTTGGATATTGTTACGTTAATATGTAAATTTTCATTTCTTGTGTTGAGTTGTTTATTTATTTGTATCTTGAGTTATTTTGTGCTCCCATCGGTCATAGCACCCTTATAAATCACCAAGCTTTCACTATGATGAAGTCCTTATAAATCAATATCCAAGCATGGCTTTATCAAGTCCTTTTCCAAAAACCCTGGGCCATAGGAGAGATGTAAGACCATGTAGTACATGACTCATAGACAACAAACCAGATCTTTGTTGCAGCTTGACAAAGTATAGCGAGTACCTCTAGAGTGTAAGGCAAGAGTATAGCGAGCCACCAATGACAAGACACAACTATAGCGAGCGTGCATGGACAAGACACAAGTCATAGCAAGCCTCCAAGGATAAGACACAAGCCATAGTAAACCTCCAAGGACTACACACAAGTCATAGCGAGCCTCCAAGGATAAGGCACATGTCATAGTGAGTCCCCAATGAGCATGACAAAGACATAACAAACCCTAGAAGGAGCAAGAACAAATGTAGCGAAATTCCCCATACAACTGCAAAGCAAAACCAAGTGTGCAAGAGCAAGAGAAATATGTCACAATCATTGAAGGAGCTCATATATATATATGTCCAACATCACTCTTACATGAATTTACATTATGGTTGACTTGCACTTCACATAACCAACGTCTAGCTTAGGCTTTTCTTCACAATTTTATAACTTTTACTTGAATTCTTACATCATAGGAAAGGTTTGTCTTAGCCAACAATTCATGGCATCACAACCACTCCACAAGGAGGACTATCCCATCATTACTTATGTGTTATACCATCACTCCATTCTAAGAGAACCACCTTATCATTGTTTAGGTGTTATAGCATCACTCCAATCTAGGAGGACTACCTTATCATCATCTTTGGTGTTATAACATCACTCCAATCTAGGAGGACCACCATATAGTTATCTAGGTGTTATAACATCATGCCAATCTGGAGGACCACCTATTGTTAACTCCACTTTGGAGGACCATGGTGTTATAACATCACTCCATCTGGAGGACCACCATATCATTATCTAGGTGTTATAACACCACTCCAATCCAGGAGGACCACATATCGTCAACTCCAGTTAGGAGGAGGACCATGGTGTTATAACAACACTCCATTAAGAGAACTACCATACCATCCTCTAGGTGTTATAATGTCGCTCCAATCTAGGAGGACCACCTATTGTCAACTCCAGTCAGGAGGACCATGGTGTTATAACATCACTCCATCTAGAGGACCACCATATCATCATCTGGGTGTTATAACATCACTCCAATCTAGGATGACCATCCTATGGCTACTCAATTGGCCTCATCACATGCACGTTAGCCAACCTACTTGATGGTGTTATAACATCACTCCATCTAGAGGACCACCATATCATCATTTGGGTGTTATAACATCACTCCATCTGGAGGACAACCATATCATCATTTGGGTGTTATAACATCACTCCATCTGGAGGACCACCATATCATAATTTGGGTGTTATAACATCACTCCAATCTAGGATGACGATCCTATGGCTACTCAACTAGCCTCATCACATGCACATTAGTTAGCTTACTGGAGTTGTTGTATGTGTGCACCCATACCATATTGGTCATGTCTTGCATAGCGAGGGGTAGCTAATCCCTCAGGCAAGCACTCTGAGTCGTACCTCAGGTCATGGTCTAACCTTTAACAATGTGAGAGTGTCTCAAGCAAACTCATCTCAGTACGTCGAGATGTCCACAACAAGGATCTCTCCATCAGTCTTTCGACTCACCCAATCTTAAGGAATATGAATATTGATGTTGTTATAACCTTTCAAGCTAGGCTTCTATATTAACTTTAGATGTTCTTTCTTCTCAAATCAATGAATAAGTCTGATACCTATTTCTTGAGATATTTGAAGCCTTCTTGGAGTAGGTATTTCTGTGACTTCAGTTATCAAACTAGGGCTTCATATGTTCACTATATATGTTTTAAGAATAGGCCCATAGAGTCTTCCATACAAGTCGGCCTATTTCCTCTACCAGATGTCTTCTCTTACTAGCTAGAATGACTATTTCTAGCCTACTGAAATTTTAATTCATTTTTCAGAAAATGTGATTATAAGACTTGATTTTTAGGATTTTTATTCTCCCTAATGGGGCCTTCAATCTGGACTAAGCCTCTGATTTCCCTTATGGACCTCTGAAAAATGATGATAAGGCTGCCTATTTGGCCTTTTCTCCACTTTACAATACCTATGGTCTTTTATCCATAGTTTTTTCCACTATTGTAGAGGTCTCAACCTCTCTTTCTTATCATAGTGAAGTTATTACAAGGTTGAGGCCCTCTCCCTTCAATCAACGAGAAAAACAGGGATGCGAACTTATTCTAAGCTAGATTTGAAACTCTTGGTAGCTCTCAACAAGGTCATCTAGATCTGTGACATTCTCCTGAAGTAGAATCTAGGCCTTTTGGCCTCCCAAATCATGCCTAGAGTTATGTTTGTGGTTCCTTCTATGGCCTTGACTCAGGTTTTCGGATTTGTGGCTATTGGTGCCAAGATTGGAGCAAGAACAGTGAAGAAAACAAGCCTATTCTAGGCCTGGAGAATTTTATTCCTCAAGGAGATTGCAAGTCTTCAAGTCACAATGATCTCTTTAGCTACCAATGTTTTGACCTTAGCTCTGATACCATGTTGGAAAAATTAAATATTAGGGCAACTTATTATTCCATTTTCCATACATGACATTTATCTGTGATATTTAGTTCTTCTTCTTTATTTATTATGCTTATGTTCATCATCAAATAAATGCCAAAACAATACAGATCACAACCATAAGAGAGAGACACCAGAAATAGGCTCCAAGCCATGGAAAAACCCCTCCAAAGGGGAAAACCTACGAGAACTTCTTCTTATATAATTAAATCAAAGGAGACTTCCAAGACCAAATCCTAGACCCCTGCTTCCACCAATCAACCAGCTAGACTTCCTTCATAGGTCTCCAAGGATGTTAGGGTCCCACCCTAACCCCCTTATTTATGTCATGGGATCACGTCATAGTCAAGAGTCAATAAAGCCCATATTAATATTTGTAAGTGGTTAACCCGCAATTAATGACGGGACCACAGTTAGTTGCAAATGGGCGGTAGTATTAGATAGATGGTAAATGGGCGGTAGTATTAGATAGATGGTACTAATAAAACCCACGGTATTGGCCCGTGGTATTGCATGTATGAGTCATATATAAAGGATAGAGACTCCCTGCGAGGAGTATCAGTCTTGTTTTTGTGATCGAGCTCTGCTCTATTGGAGGTTGCCCCCTCGAAGAGGCCTGTGAACATTTCTCTCTGAATAATAAAATCATTGCTATTCTGTGTTCTGGGTATATTTTCTTCGCATATTCTGTGTTCTCGGTATCTTTTCTTTGCAAATTCTATGTTTGGGTATTGCTTTGCAGGTTAAGAGCATAACAAGTGGTATCAGAGCACTTTCCAGGGCTCGGTGGGATCTCCAAATTTTAGCAAAAAAAATTTTTGGCCAGAGACGTGTTCTGGCGTCTTTAAACCACGAGATTTGTCGTTAAGCGCATAAACCTGCGGATTTGGGGAGGCATGCACGCAGGAAATACAAGAGGTGGTCACGTCTGTTGGACTCCCTTGTAACCCCTGTGGGTACCCCTTCGAGTAGTAGCGCATTAGACAGAACCGCGCACGGACTGTCTTCCACGTACCCTCTGGGTATATAGGAAGCCCCCTAGCTACCTTGAAGCCTCACCATAGATAAACCTTCGGCCGTCTTGTGGCTATAGTACACCGAGAACAGCACTCGGAGAGATTACTCGCCCGTACGATAGGGTAGTCAGGTTGTACGGCTAAGGGTACGGTCGATCCTCCTTAGTTAGAGCCCTGAAACATTGGGCCGAGTACTACTGTCAGACCCTTATGTATATTACGATCTGTAGCACCTGACACTCCCCAAGACCATAGTTCCCTTTCGATCGGGGGATCACACATCATCTATTCCAGATCAGCAGCAGCAGTTGTTCCACCATTCAGATCTCTCAGATCCACCAGATCGGATATTCCAGATCAGCAGCAGCAGTTGTTCCACCATTTAGATCTCTCAGACCCACCAGATCGGATATTCCAGATCAGCAGCAGCAGTTGTTCCACCATTCAGATCTCTCAGATCCACCAGATCGGAGTAGTTGTGAATGGTTCCTGTACCTGGATATAATTTTCGCAGGACTTTTGGCGGCATTGACATTTTGAGGATTTGGCGACTGCAGTATTGATCAGGAAGGAGTAAAACTCCGTTAGGAGTTTTCCAAAAAAAAAAAGAGTCTGAGATCTTCCGAAGTGCTTATTTGTGATCTAGCCCATCAACATCAGGACAACGAGCTGAGCACGGTGGTACCATTCAATTTCTTAGAAAAAAAAAAAAAAAATTGGCGGTCCCAATTTTTCATCAAGTTGGTGTATGGTAGAAACTAGAGCTCAAGCAATGGCCAATGAAAGACTAGACAAACTTGAAACAGATATGAACGAGCTCAAAAATATGCTTGATGGACTATCGAGCCTGGTACGACAAGCACTCGATAAGGGCAAGGAGCCAGCTCTTGAGGAACCCTATAATGACCATATACACCATGAGGGTGAGTCTAGCCACTCTCCTCACGTCTGGCACACCCATCCACCACCTCCCAAGTTGGATAGTCAGCGACCTCCCAAGTTGGATATGCAAAAATTTGATGGTTCTAACCCGTCCGCATGGCTAGCACAAATGAACCAGTATTTCAAATTGAATCGTCTCCAAGATGATTGGACTAAGATTGGAGTGGCGACCATGTACTTGGACAATGAACGATGGCAATGGGCGGAATGGCATCAACGTCGCAATGCACCTTTTTCGAGTTGGGCCCAATTTGCCAAAGCTCTTCAAGATCGCTTTGAACAGGGAGACTCCTTTTTGGGCCGTCTCACTAAGCTCCGACAGACGGGTACAGTGGATGAATATATCACCGCTTTTGAAGCCTTAGCCTTCCGCACTCAGCATCTCTCAGATGAGTTCTACACGGAATGTTTTATCAGTGGTCTTAAAGAAGCCATTAAAGCTCAAGTTCTACTCCACCACCCTCCCACATGGACGGAGTCTTGCCAGGTAGCCCGTAAGGTGGAACGTGCCATAACAGCCCAATACAGTCGCCCCAATTTCCCCACTAAAGGTCGTCCCCCACAAGCTCACACCACGACTCAGACACTTAAGGTCCAAAAGGTGTCACCTTAGGAAATGGCCGAAAGAAGGAAGCAAGGACTATGTTACTACTGTGATGAAAAATATTCCCCTGGTCATAAATGCAAGGAGCCCAAGTTTTTTCAAATAGATGCCACTGACTACAGCTCCACCGAGGAAGATCCACCTCTTGAGGAATCGGAGGCGATCAAAGAAGACAGCCAAAAGGAGATTGTATCTGACGACCCAGTTATTTCGCTCAATGCGTTGGCAGGAATCTCTTCCCCTCAAACTCTCAAAATCAGGGGTTTTCTTAAACATCGCCCAGTAATAGTCCTGATTGATAGTGGAAGTACCCATAATTTCATCCATCAAAAAATCGCCGAAGCAGCGCACTGTTTTGTAAGGGCAGTTTCTAACTTCCAAGTCCAAATTGCAGATGGGGGCACAATGAAATGTGAAGACCGCTGTGAAAATGTCAAACATCAAATAGGGGATTATCAGTTGAAAACCCACATGTTTGCCATACACATGGGGGGATGCGACATTGTCCTAGGTGCTGAATGGCTCCGCACCCTTGGGCCAATCACAATGGATTTCCAGGAGTTATATATGAGTTTTAAGCAGAACAACTCCACCCATACCCTCCGTGGCCTCCAGGCGGGAGCCCCCTCGGTCATCAGCTCGCATCGGATGGAAAAATTGTTAAAGAAGGGCCATCATGGAGTGGTAGCGCAATTTAATGCCATCCAGGTAGTCGAAACCAGACCTCTGCCAATTCATCCTGAGATGCAGCAGATTTTAACTACCCATCAGACGGTCTTTGACAAGCCTCATGAGCTTCCACCCTCGCGAGGGGAACATGATCATAGCATCACCTTGGTTCCAGGGGCTCAACCCCCAAATGTGCGGCCATACCGATATCCGTTCACTCAAAAGAATGAAATAGAAAAAATCATCAAGGAATTGTTGGAAGCAGGTGTCATTCGTCCCAGCATTAGTCCTTATTCATCCCCAGTGGTCATGGTCCTCAAGAAATATGGGGAGTGGAGGATGTGTCCCGACTTCAGGGCCCTCAACAAGTTGACAGTCAAAGATAAATTTCCCATTCCGGTGGTTGACGATTTGCTGGACGAACTCAATGGGGCTCAATTCTTCACCAAGTTGGATCTTCGCTCCGTCTACCACCAAATTCGCATGAAGGAAGTCGACATTCCCAAGACGGCTTTTAGAACTCATGAAGGCCATTATGAGTTCCTGGTCATGCCATTTGGTCTCTGTAATGCCCCTTCTACTTTTCAGAGTCTTATGAATCACATCCTCAAACCATATCTCAGAAAATTTGTTCTTGTCTTCTTCGATGACATTCTCATCTATAGTGGCACCTGGGCGGCACATCTTCAGCATGTAGATCTACTCTTGCAACTGCTCCGCAAGCATAAATTATTTGTCAAAATGTCTAAGTGTGTGTTTGATATGGAAGAAGTTGAGTATTTGGGCCACATTGTGGGGCGTGAAGGTGTCAAGGTGGACCCCAAAAAGATCCAGGCAATGCAAGAATGGCCTCAACCTAAGACTTTGAAGAGCTTGAGAGGATTTTTGGGTCTCACAGGTTATTATCGTAAATTTATCCGCAACTATGGCCGCATAGCGAAGCCCCTCACTCAACTCCTAAAGAAAAATTCCTTCTTCTGGACCGAGGAAGCACAACA
This sequence comes from Pinus tabuliformis, assembly GCA_031772625.1. NCBI lineage: Eukaryota > Viridiplantae > Streptophyta > Pinopsida > Pinales > Pinaceae > Pinus > Pinus tabuliformis. Next base: position 50,769,422 of record CM062805.1, on the reverse strand, counting down.
GGCATTTATTGCGCTCAAAAACCCCATGTGTACCACTCCAGTCTTAGCACTACCTGACTTCACCAAATCCTTTGTCATTGAAAGTGATGCTTCGGGTACAGGTATTGGGGCGGTCTTAACGCAGGAAGGGCGACCATTGGCCTTCACAAGCCAACAACTCAGTGGGAGGAATCTGGGCCAATCTACCTACGAGAAGGAAATGATGGCCATCTTACATGCAGTCGAGACCTGGCGACCTTACTTATTGGGGCGACGTTTCCAAATCCGCATAGATCATCACAGTCTTAAATATTTTTTGGAGCAACGCCTATCCTCCCCACAACAAAACAAATGGTTAGCCAAAATGCTGGGATATGAATATGAGATCATTTACAAGAAAGGGAAAGACAACAGGGTAGCAGATGCATTATCGCGCCAATTTGAGGAGGAAAGTACTCTGCTCGCAATTTCCCTTCCCATTCCAGACTGGATTGAAGAGGCTCGCAGGGAATGGTTTTCACACCCAGGGCTCTCCCAACTCATTTCTCAATTGCAGGTAGATCCTAATTCCAGCACGGGCTACTCGTGGCAGAATGATATTCTTCGCTACAAGGACAGAGTCGTCATATCACCAACATCTACCCTCAAAAGTCGCCTTTTGGCAGAATTGCACTCATCTCCCATTGCAGGACATTCGGGCTTTCAGAAGACGTATGCTCGCACCAGAAGATCATTCTTTTGGACAGGCATGAAAAAGGACGTCCTTACTTTTGTAGCCGAATGTGATGTCTGTCAACGCCACAAAGGGGAAACCGTCAACACACCAGGCACCTTACAACCATTGCCCATTCCGGCCTCAATTTGGACGGAGGTTTCTCTGGATTTCATTACAGGTCTTCCAAAGTCAGGGAACAAGTCAGTCATCATGGTGGTTATGGACCGACTGTCGAAGTATGCTCATTTCTGCGCCCTACCCCACCCATTTACACCAACCTTGGTTGCTCAAACTTTCATGGATCAGATCTTCAAATTACATGGCATGCCCACTTCAATAGTGTCCGACCGCGACCCGATCTTCACCAGCAATTTTTGGCAGGAACTCTTCAGACTACAAGGCACTCAACTCAAACTCAGTACTTCATATCATCCACAAACAGATGGTCAAACCGAAGCTGTCAACAAATGTCTAGAAACCTACCTTAGATGTTTCACTTCAGAGAAGCAACACCTTTGGGAACAGTGGTTACCTCTGGCTGAATGGTGGTATAACACCAACTATCATGCTACCACCAAAATGACTCCCTATGAAGCAGTATATGGTCAACTTCCGCCTTCCCCTACTTCTTATCTCAAGGGATGCTCCAAAGTACAAGCAGTGGATCAACTCCTACAACACCGCGCAACCATGCTCACCCACCTTCGCGAGAATATTCATCAAGCTCAGAACCGCATGAAGCAACAGGCCGACCAACATCGCTCAGAGCGCCAATTTCAAGAAGGGGATCAGGTCTTTTTGAGACTGCAACCATATAAGCAAACATCACTCAAAGATAAGGGTTGTCAAAAGCTCGCTCCAAAATTCTACGGACCATACCAAGTACTTCAGCGCATTGGAGAAGTAGCTTACAAGTTGGCTTTGCCACCTACGGCAAAAATCCATCCAGTTTTCCATGTATCGTGCCTCAAGAAAGTGATTGGGAACAATTGCCGAGTTCAAACCAGTCTACCTGAGTTAGACGAAGAAGGGTCAATCTGGCTTCAACCTGAACAGGTTCTAGACACCCGAGACAAGCACCTGCGCGGCCGCATGATTAAGGAGGTCCTCGTCAAATGGAAAGACACCTCTCCGGAAGATGCAACTTGGGAACCAGCCACTATTCTTCAGCAGTTTCCGCAGCTTCAGCCTTGAGGACAAGGCTAGTCTTAAGGGGGAGGGCATGTTAGGGTCCCACCCTAACCCCCTTATTTATGTCATGGGATCACGTCATAGTCAAGAGTCAATAAAGCCCATATTAATATTTGTAAGTGGTTAACCCGCAATTAATGGCGGGACCACAGTTAGTTGCAAATGGGCAGTAGTATTAGATAGATGGTAAATGGGTGGTAGTATTAGATAGATGGTACTAATAAAACCCACGGTATTGGCCCGTGGTATTGCATGTATGAGTCATATATAAAGGATAGAGACTCCTTGCGAGGAGTATCGGTCTTGTTTTTGTGATCGAGCTCTGCTCTATTGGAGGTTGCCCCCTCGAAGAGGCCTGTGAACATTTCTCTCTGAATAATAAAATCATTGCTATTCTGTGTTCTGGGTATATTTTCTTCGCATATTCTGTGTTCTCGGTATCTTTTCTTCACAAATTCTATGTTTGGGTATTGCTTTGCAGGTTAAGAGCATAACAAAGGATAGCGAGATAGGTTCTCTTCAAACAAGACTTTTCAAGAACAATTGTGGTACCTCCTGTAACTCTAGACTTGAGGTAACCATGGGTACCTCGCATATGACATAATATACCTCGTTTGCATGCCTTGGAGACTCTATTTCATACCTTCACTTCTTCTCAAAGACGTAGACCAAGAGCTAATATATGTGAGCTCACTTGTCTTTGTTCAAATGGAGAGAAAAGTCATCCTTTTATAGCCTTTTGTGTGGCTCCTCAAGCCTACATAAGGTCGACATACACTAGTTGGACGACTTGAACTTATGGAGCAACTAGACACTTCTAAATCATAAAATAATATTTCTTCTTTTGATACAAGTGCCCATGAGGGTCTTTAACAATATAATAATGACCTTTGACTCATGATAAACCCTATAAGCATTCAATGGATGCTTTGACCTATTGACCAATGACCCAAGCATGAAACCCATGCTTTATAAATAATTTTCTTTTGATCTTTACATCAATTATTTTTCTTCTTTTGATGGATACATAAAGATTACATCATGACATGAGTCAAATGACAATTATGAAGACCAAAACTAGTTACATTCTTCAACACTTACAAGGTGATGAGTGGTCAGGGAGATATTGTTGGATGACTTATACACCTATGCTACCTTTTGAACAAATATTTGTGAAGGTGCAATGTTGTTGTTGGTATGGGTGACCATTTTGTCACTAACACAATCCCTTGAGCACATATATTTGTTAATCCAAGCTATCTATTCATTCTAGGAAAAGTGGAGAGGTCCTTAGAAGCTAGATATGCCTATTTTATTGCTTAACCTCCTATAAAGAAAATGTTGATGGAAGCTTCTATTTCTTTGTACCATGGACTAGAAAGGGAAGACACAAAAATATTAAGTACATGATTGGACGTTGGTTTTGTTTGGGAAATTTATTGTACTTGTAAGAGTACTATCTCAAGTTTCCAACACTGAGGATTTCCTTTGATTTTGTGCAAAATAAAATCCTATAGAACCATTATTAGCACATTAAATCTAAATGGGATTCCTAAATACTAGCCATATGTCTTGACTCTTGAGTGAATGATATGTTATGTTAAGAAAGAAGCCTTCTTGCCATATGATGAGACTTTTTGTGTTTTCCTAATGCAAAGTGGTGCCAACAACATTAGTATAAATGCTAAGGAAACACATTATACCCTCAAAGAAGTTGTTGGATAGTTTTGGGTTGAGATGTTTTTACACCAACAAACCACACGTAACTAGGAATGGCTCAACCATCACCAAATTGTGGAAGTCACTTAATCACCTTCTATGAAATTTACCAATAAAAATACTTAAGGTGTTATTTTTAGTTTGTCAATAATAACATCAACCATAAATGTCATGAGACAATAACACCATACACCAAGTTCATAGTGGGAATCCTCACCCTTACAGGAAATTCACTTGAATAATGTTTAACCAAGTCAAAGCATTATAGTAAAAGATAATTGGGTTGGGATCCATTTAGAATGTTTACAACCTACAAATACTTACGACCAAACAAGAACCAACAAATGGTTTTGTTGACTCATTAGACAATTAACTACTAATGCTTTCAATACCAACCTAACAATGTTACATTGAAGTCTTGATTTATTTTGTTTGCATGTTTCATGTCTTTTCTTCTCTACACGCTTGGTAAAACATGTCTCCAACTTTAGAATGATGCCTTGGTCCAAAAAAAAAACAACAACAACAACAAACAAACAAACAAACAAAACAAAACAAATCATTAGAAACATATCATAAGATATTCTGGAAATGGTATACTATATGGTGATTTATTGGCCTTAAATTTCATGATCATATGGAAACATTACACTTATTTTGTATTGCACAAGGACTGTATGGGAGCATTAAGACCCTATAGCATGTATTTAGTAGTGGAAGTGCCTTGGCCAACATGTTATTTTAGTTCTAATTTGTGACCTAGCATACATGTAAAGACAAAGATAATCACAATAGATATATTTTGGTGACATATCAAGACCAACAATTAATGAGAACAAGGAAAAAATGCAATCCTATGCATAGAAGTAAATGTTATGTGTTCTCAGGCTACTTAAGGGAAATCTCATTTGATATATAGAAATTGAGCAACCTAAATACTTTAATAGGAGAAGTATAAAAAGGTAACAAACATCACCACCATTTTTGCTTCTTCTTAGACGTAAAATCTTCATGAAATATATACACTCAGATTTGGAGACAATCTATATTTGGAACCCATATATCCAAGTTGGAACATGCACGGTAAGAAGAACAATGATTATGTGAAAGAAATAGTGCCTTTCAATTCCTAATGTCAGTCTATTTATTGTTTAGAAGACACATTAACTGAAAATGATGAAGGAGCACGTCATTAGTTCTACGAAGATAATTCATCATCAAAATCAACATGGAAACATGTTATTACAATTCTCTCGTAGATTTCCAACACTACTTGGGAAATTTCTTGTAAAATATTTTGGCATAGGTTAGAAGCATCTTCTTAAGATAGTTTCCACTATACTCTATAGAAAATGATTCATCGGTTTTGGGACATAGTAGTATGCCTTTTCCATTTAAATGTTGCTTGAGTTAAATCATTTTATTGGATTAATATTTGTGGGCTACAAATATGAAGATTGGTGCTAAAGGACATAGTTTTCGTGAATAAAAACATGTAAGAAAACACTTTAATGTACTCTTCAATACAATGTCACCTAGAAACAACATGATAAAAGGATTGATCCTTGCATTTGTGGAATGATGCACTTCCAGTATTGATATGGGCATAAACTTGGCCTGGTTTAGTGAGCACTTTTCCTAAAAAGGGGTCTCCAAGGTTGGGTAAATATCCATGGTAAATCCCTCTAACAAAAGAAGTGCAGGTCATAATTTTAGGATACAAAGATATAGTGGGGTTGACTTGTGTACAATGTGTTAGCGCTTGAAATTTCACCTCAGGCTGAGAAAGGTAAACCTCAAGGCTACATCAAACCATTCAGCCTCGTAGCTAGCCCTACGGGGCAGGAGAAGGCTCTCTCCGGTCAATCTCAGTAGATCTTCAATGGGATGAGATGACCAACAAGGTAACACTGATATTAGGCTAGTAAACTGGTTATAAAGGTTGATTTTGGGGGTTTTTGGTGGCAAATTGAGGAGCTGCAATTTAGGGTGCGGGGATTTGACACAGTTTCTGCAGGGGGGTCTTTGGGGCAAGGTAGGAGCCTGTATTGATGTCTTTAGCTGAAGTGGATGATTAGGAAAGAAAGAGGAGGGGCTAAAGAGAGCAAACAATGACTTTGAATTCTCTTTAGACAGCAGAAAACATAGAAATTAAACAAATTTAAAAGCAGAGCATGGGAGACATGAATTCATACTTTATCACTTCATTTGTTTAATATGCAGAAGTAAAGAAAGGAGATGAAACACATAAACACACTTACAAGTACATTAAGATAAACATCATCAACACATGAGTCCACAAGAATCCCAAAGATGACTGCAAAACCCTGGTCTTCCTTAGCCAAAAATTGCAGAGATACAAGTGAATAATACAATGATAGCTTCTCCCTCAAGAGTCCAACCATGAAACTGAGCAAGAAAGTACATAATATAGATGATCTAACCTCTTTCCCTGCCTCCATGGGTCGAGCTCACTATCCTAGGAGCTGTTTGAACCACTTCTAAACTAAGCACTACAAAATAGGCAGTGAAAACAACTTGCCTCTATAAACTTGGAAACCAGTTCATACAATCAATTTTTACCCTTTACATGAAAGAATCTTCTAGAAGAGTTAAACAAGAGTAAAAGTACCCAAAAAGTGTCACAATTACATCCAAGAGGACCACCATCAACCTCAAAAAGTCAAACTGGAGCCAAACTGCGTTTTCTGGGCTGAACTGGTCAAATCTGGCAAAATTTCCTCAACGGGTCGCACACATTTTCTCAACGGGTCGCGCACTTTGGAGCTCTGTTTGGGGCACTTCCCGGTGTCAGAATTGGGTGCAGGATAGCTCGTTGGAAAGGTCTGCGAGTCTACTTTCCAACCCAACTAGAATTTTTGGATTTGGAGGTCATTTGCCTAGTAAAAATTCAATTCTCCCAAGACTGCTTCTGCAACTCAAAAAAGGGGCAGAAAGTCAAATTTTGCATGTATTTTGACCTTCTGGAGGCCCAAAACCCCATAAAAACTCAAGTCCATCCATAGGCATATGTAACTTTGCATGAAAAATCTAGAAATGCTGAGTTTTTGCAAAACGGAGCTACGATGACAAAGGGTCTCACCGGGGGTGAGACCCGTTGAGAAGCCAAAACCTGTAAATTTCCAAAAAAATGCCAAAATTACCCAAAATTCTAAAAAAAATTGGGATTTGTGCTGTAGCTGATTCTAGTGAGTGCCATGATATTTGAGGGATGCCTCAGCCAAGATACGGAGTGGATTGGTCTTCTTCCTCCGCCTAAGAGCCTCGGACAACCTCCTTTGGAACATTTTCATTTTGGCCTTGCAAACATGCATTCTTGCCCAATAATGATTCTTCATGTTTCTCAGCAGCTTTTTCTCTTGGTTGGCCTTAGCCAACAGCCTCTCCAAGTGGGCATTCTCTTGAATGAGCATTGACTCTCGGTCAACAGGCAATGGATCACCGGGCCTCCTTCGGTTTAGGACTCGGTCACTACGAATCCTCCATAGCTCATCAAGTGCTTTCTCCTCCTCTAACTGTTTGTTCCGCTGCTCCAGGTAAGTAATAGTCCATTGGGCACCCTCAAGTCTCCTCTATAAAACATCATTTTCAGCCTTGAGATGCTGAATGATCTCCTTCGCCTCTTGGCTAGGAGAACTGGCCTCAAGATCAATCACCGGACCCTCATGAATCATGGGCTCTTTGCCCCTCTGTAGTACCTGTGCTGGTGAAGAAAGAGAGGCCCCTTCCACCTGATGTGGAGATAACACTCGCTGAGCTGATGATGAAGGCGATACCCCTTCCACCTGCTGTGGAGATAGTACTCGCCTAGCTGCTGCAAATAAGGCCCTTGGGCCTCTCTGATAAGTGACCAATGTAGGAGAGCTGACATGTCTGGTCTCAAGAATATCATGCTACTGTGATGGCCTTCCCTCCTCATGAACAACCTCAGGGGGTGAAAGGGATAACCTTGAGAGCAGCAAAACAAAACCCTATCTCTACTTGCATTTTGACATTTTTAAAGCAAATATACATGAACTTCTCATTTCAACTTGATGGCATTAAAACACATTTCCCATGCTCATTTTTCTCTATCAAGCAAAATAATTTGATGATCAGAGGCCTACCTGCAACCTTGAAGAGATTTGGGGTCATTTGGCAGCTTACTGGCAAATTTCTTTGGAGAAATCCCCAACGGGTCGTGCCCCTCCCAACGGGTCGCGCACGTTGATTTTCTGAACTACAGAAGGGCTCTCAACGGGTCGTGCTTTTACAGGAGGCTTTTGGAGGCCTTCCCAGTGTCGGAATTGGACGCATGATAGCTCGTTGGAAAGGTATTTGAGTCTACTTTCCAACCCAACTAGAATTTTTCAATTTGGAGTTTATTTGACCTATCAAAAATCAAATCTCCCAAGACTGGTCAAAAAGTGCCAAATGAGGCTGCCTCAAGGAAGAGTGTTGTTGCAGTCAACTTTTGAATGCCTTACTCAACCCCAAATTGAGCCCATGATAGCTAATTGGAAAGCTATTTGTGTCTAGTTATCATTTTACCCATCAAGAAAATCATTTGGCCAACCAAGCTAGGAGAAAACTTGATTTTCCCAAGGTCACTTCAGAGGTGTCTTTGATTCTCCTGAGGCAACGGTATTCTTGACATTTCTCTCAAACCATGACACCTGTGCAAAAAGTGAAGGATTTTTTTCTTCCTTGGCATGTTTTGGACAAAAACCTCTCTCAGTTTCCCAAAATTCATCTTTGATTGCTCTGAAACATCATTTGAGTGAAACTTGTCCCGATGTGTGAAACAAGGAATTTTGTCGAAATGAAGCGAAATGAAGGGGATAGGGGGCTTCTAAATTCTTGGGGAAATTTTGGGGAGTAGGGAGGGATGTTAGGAAGTAGGGGAAAGTGGAATCTCAGAGATTGAGTGAGGGGAAGGGGTCCAAAAGGGCAAAACACAGGCCCAACCTAGAAAATTGCCAAGTTGTAGCTAGAAACTAGGGTTTGTGAAAAAATGAGGAATTTGGGGGATCTGAGTGTTGGGAAGTGTTTGATAAGGTACTTTAAGGATAGGGGAAGGTGTATGAACATCAGGAAACAAGTTTTGCCGATGATTTGACCATCCAAGAGAAATTGCCTTCAAAACCCTAGGAGAGGGAAATGACCTTGCCTAGGTGCAACTGAAGCATGAACAAGGTGTGAAATGACTCATTAGACACTGACATGATAATGACAACCCTATGAATGATGATAAACTCAGCTGAATGGTGACATGGATTGACATTTGGGCAAACCCTAGACCTAATGCCTAGTGACCAAATTTTGCTTGAAGACTCACTGAAATGACAAAATTTGACCTTGACACTCTGAGACCACTTTGTAAGAGCATATTTGATCACTGGAGGAAGGCTGGAAAGACTGACACTAACATTAACACAATGTACTCTAATGTTGACATGCATGGGATATGTTGTAGCTCGTTTTGGCGCAGCTAGAAAATCAAAGATATTCAGGAAATTTCATCACAATATTAAACAAAATTTGATGGCACCTAATAATATTTTCTGGTAGCTTTACAAGTAGAGGACATTCTTGGTGCTCCTAAAAATGATAAAATGATGTTAGAAGGGATATTTTTGGGCTTCATTTTGTGCAAGTAGAGAGGTTTTCCAGGAGTATGAATTTATACCAACAAGAAGACTAGATGACTTATTAAGTTCAACACATTATTGACCACATATGCAAAGGGGGTGATGTCTCCAGGGACACGAAAGAGGGAAATTTGCTTGGTGATTCTGGCATAGATCTTGTTGTTTATGTTTCTATTGGGGACAAAGGTGGAATGCAATAACATGGGTGAGTGAGGATCAGCATACCAGGGACTGGGCACAATATATCAATTGTAAAAAGTGAAGAAAGATAGAGAATATTCAAGTATGCAAGGAGCCTTGGTGACAGTGCATGTCATGCTTAAATGATACTTGTGTTGCTTCATAAGAGGAAACTAAATAGGGTCTTTTTGATCCTGCATGAACATTGAACCAAAGACAAATGTTGATGGCCATGTGGACTCACTTGCTTGTTTTCAAAGAAATGAATCTTATGCTAATATATGTAGAAATGTAGGAGTAGTTACCAAAGCTCATCAGTTGTATCATAATTTTTTGCCAAAGGACCCACCTATCCGTTCAGTCGCCTTGCAAAGAAGCTACTTGGAGTCATCAGGACAAGTTGAGGAATCATTTAGTTCTTTACAGGAGGAGAGAGCTATTATTAACTTAGGAAAAGATGGAGGAGATGACTCTGTTGTTATTCAAAAGGGGGGAAAGGGTTGAGTAAGAATGTTTTAGGGTTTGACAGTCCTCAAATTTGTTTAGAGGAGTGAGAAGATGAGGACACTTTGGACCTTAAGAGCATCATTAGTGGAATATAGATAAGCAGAGAAGACGTATATTTCTTCTCTGTGCTAGTATCTTTCTTTCCATTCGAAGTAAACAAAAGGGTGGGAGAGCCCTGAAAGCTCTTGGGCAGCAGACCAAAGATTCAGCGAATGTGAACAAATTCTGAAAGCTCTTGTAGATGTTGAGAGCTATCCTTAGGTCATGAAAGACAAGAGATCATTTCTTCAAGTTTTCAATAAAGTCAAGGATAAAAAAAATGGATTCACTTCACGACAATGAAATTGAAGTCCTTGAGGACACAAGGGATGATCTAGAATCTATTGAAATTTGATATTTTGATATGGAATGTGTGGCTCCATTTTCATATTTTTCTTCACTGATCATGAATTTCTACATTCGGTTCCTTCAAAGCCCTGAATCAATAATAACATCAAAGCTATGCATTGACTATCATTTCTTCCATACGTACTTTTACAATAAACTAGATGAAGCATTAGAAAACCATAGAAGACAACAAGATGGTGTTTCTCTTGCAAAACTTCGGAGGTGGTTGAAAGGAGTGAATATCTTTGAGAAGGCATATATATTTGTACCTATATATTATCGTTTGCACTGGAGTTTGGTAGTGGTCTGTATCCCTGCAAGAGAGTATAAAATTGGTCCAATTATTCTTCACTTGGATTCACTGGGTCTTCATACTAGTAACATTATATTTCAGAATATTAATAGCTTTTTGAAGGTTGAATGGGAGCATTTAAATTAGGCAGGGGTCCCTACTCATATTCCCATTGAAGAAAGTATATGGAAGACATTGATTAGCAATATCAAAACTAAAAAAAATCAAGGTACCCCAGCAGGAAAATGATTATTATTGTGGCTTATTTGTTCTCTACTTCATGGATAGAGAACAAAGTTAGATAGCATTGGCAGTTAAAGAGTTATGTTGTCTTAGAAATGTTGTGAAGATTGATGAGGTTTTCTAAGAAATTAAGTAGTGCAACAGATTTCGGTGGTGAAACAACGTGCAAGACAAGTATTGAGGGAATCTAGTCTTTGTTCAATATCTCCATTATTTTGAAAAAAATAGTTTGTATGTCATCCCTTACAAACAGTTTGAAAAATACACAAAGATTTGTTTGGATTTTGATTTCATTGTCTGAGGAGTAAAATTCATTAAAAGAGTTTCCTTTTCTCTTGAGAGGAATACAGGAATTGGGGCTGGAAGGAAAGGGGCAAGGCGAGTGACATAATAAGTGGAAGGAAGGAAGTCTGAGTGAAAATTATACCCTTTGACGAGTGCCAATTTCAAAGAGTATTGGGTTCTTGTATACCTGGTAAATATACAAGTGGAGCAGTACTGCAGCATTGTTATGATGAGTATAGCTTATTTGTCATCAGTGGCGAAGAAATTACTAGATAACATTTTAGAAAATTTCATCCCAACAATCAATGGTCCATATCTTATTATGCCCAGATCCGACGATACTCCGATGGCACAAATCACATGGAATTTATGATAAAGAATGCCCTCGTAAGTGGATTTTTCAAAGCTACCCAGGAAAAGATCAACGGTCGAGGATTGTTATGGCACCACTCGGTCTATATTCCAGAAACCACTCAAGTGCTCCCGTGGAGTGGTTTATGGTTTTTAAGGGGCAACATGTGTTGCGTTAACGTGTGTGTGGAAACTGTGACCTGGGACCCACACTCTAACTACAATGAGAGTCAATTTTCCTCCAACTCGACTTCATGTGGCTTTAAGCAAAGTTTGGGGCCTGTGTCTATCATTCCTAGCCCAGTAATAATTAGTTGAGATCCAAAATGTATTGAAAGGGGGCGGGATTTTATTTTGGTAACCAACATATTAGATATTATATATATATATATATATATATATATACATACACATATATATATATATATATATATATATATATCTACATATATATATATATACATATATATATATATATATGTATGTATACATATGTATATATATATATATATATGTATGTATATGTATGTATATATACATATATATGTATATATGTATATATACATACATATATATATATATATACATATGTATATACATACATATATATATATATACATATGTATATATATATACATATACATATATATACATATGTATATACATATTATATATATATATATAATATGTATATACATATGTATATATATATATGTGTGTGTGTGTGTGTGTGTGTGTAAAATCTCTCAAAATAAAAGAAAAACAAAATGAATAATTTGTAACAGTGTCAAAAATCAATTGTAGAAATTGATTGGAACAATTAGGTTAGGGGGCAAAAATAAAAAAACTAGGAATAAGATTTTGAAAGGTTCGGAGTCCAGTCTTCATGACTGAGTATTGTAAACCAGAATATTTTTTAAGCCTGAATAATATATGGCAGTTTGATTCTAGCATTGGGCAGTTGTAGTGATTATTTTTCTCGTGAGTTCCAACATTCAAATTTATGTATTTTCCTCTCTTGAACAATGTAAGATGCAACTGGTGCTTTGGTTTAGTTTGATGAATTTACTTAGTTGTACTCATTAAAATTAATCTTGAAGCCCTTAATGAAGCGCTCCACATCCAGGAATTTCATTATATTTTCTCAGGCTTACATTTTTCTTTCTACAAAGTTAAAGTGAAAATTCTTAATTGCTTATGCCAAAACTTTGTCTCTTCAATTTTCTACTTTACACCTCCACCCTACAACTCTCATAGTGTCTCTGGCCATTCTTCTTTGGAAGGCTAGGGTTTCAAAACTGAACTTTTGGTTACAATCCTTCATGGCCTGTACTTCCAGCCATTAATTTTAATCTTTTGATCCAATCTCAAAAAGTCTCGGGCACTAGTTCCCCCACAACCACGGACTATCTCCTGAGGTACAATAAGATACACTCATTCCTAAGTGTCCTCACTCTCCTTTTGCAGTGCTTTGGATAATTTGTAGCACTTATAGAATTGCTTTCAAAACCATGGGAAACTTGTGGCCAACTCTTCACCTCTTCAATCTTTGTACAATCCTCCAATGTTTTGACCTCTAAGCCTAAGCCTAGGGTGGAACGATCCCTCTATCTCCTAGCTATTCTACAAGTGAGCTTCAAACACAACCATTTCTCTAGGAAGTGACATAGATAAAGGGAAGCTCCCTTGTGAACCTTCCTCCTTCACTTCCACAAGTGAAGTGACTCCTTGACTCATTCTTCCCTCCTTCCTCTGTGAGACTTGTTCATATAAGAGAAGCAGTTGTATAAGGTTATAGGCTTGATGATTGATTATCACTTGCTCTTATGAACCTGTCTCCCTCCTTAACCATTGCAAGAGACTTGACAAGGAGAAGCCTCCTTGATCCAACTTGGCCTCTAGAAGCTCCACCCCTCTCCTTGCCAGCTCTCTTACCCAAGGATACCCTCCTTGATTCCTTAGTGAATCTAAAGTGAGAAGGCTAGTTATCGAAGTGAAACTAGGAAACAGTATTTAGTTGACCCAAGCTACCCCCTTGTGAGCCTTGAACAACCTAGGGTGCTAGTTTGTGCATAAATACCCTTCATTTTATAAAATTTGTGACGTAGAAGGTTGACGAAATGAGGTGGTAGTCTGGAATTAGACTACTAGTTAACTTTATAACCAATCAGTTGTGCGTTACTTAGATTCTGTACGTGGATTTTTCCCGAGGGTCCCACTTATCTGACCAATCACTATTGGTCCTTTGTTGGCTTCTCCTTTTATCAGGCGCTTCAATCTGCACCATTGATCTCACTTCTCCAGATCCAACGGATATCACGTCGTCCGCTCACCAACTAACCCGGACGACCTCCACCGTTGATGTAACCCGTCCAATCGAAGGACTAGCGCGTAAACTCACGCAGATTCTTGCACAACCGATATCAGGTCGAGAGCACGCGATAAAAGTAGTTTTCTCATGCTACATGTCACCCACTTAGGCTAATCGCATGAAATTTAGGAATACCTCTTACCACCTTTAGGGCGTGCGAGATACCACTTCCCACTTATCAAATACTACCACATGCTTAATTCACAATTTTAATAAAGACACTTAAGGAAAGTTTAACGCTTAAGCTCAATATTAATTATTAACATTAATCGACTGTGATTTATAAATAAAGTGTTTAAATAGAGAAAAATACCCGATTAGGGTCCAGAATGCCGATACACAGCTACAAATGAATTTTTGTACCAGAACAGTTCGTCCACACCACACTTCAATAAATTATTCAACAAAATGGAAATTACAGAGTCTTGGCCCTCTCAGCTTGATTACAACAGTTTGTCTGACCTCTGTTCAATCTCAAGCCCTATCTCTGTCACTCAAACTCTCGCTTACACACTCTGTTCTCGATCATCTCATCTCTCTGTCATTACATTCTTTCCTCTTTTATGAATCAAATCCTATCCTAACTGCATTGACAACTCAATCTCTATTTTTATCAACTCAACCATTAAATCCCTATTCTCAAGCTTTGATACACACCTATACTAACAACTTATCTCCTATTCTAAAAATAATACAATATTCTAATTATTACAATAATTGGAGTAAAGATAATTTTCGAGAGATCCAACCCTCTCTACTAAGAATTGATTTTGACCACTCAGGTCAATGAAATTCATCTCTTGTTAGCCACAACATGTGAACATACAATCACATTGCTGGCTAAGTCCGGATGCTCTTGCATCAGACTCCCAGGGAAGAAAATAATCCTTCGTCAAACTTTCAGGGTTTACTCCATACTTCTGCAACTCTGCTGCTATCAACCATCTGGCATCCTCTATTGGTTGTCCCTTCCATTTGACTAAATACTCAAAATAAACCTGTCCTCTGGTTCTTTTGGATACTCTTTTCTCTAAAACAACTTCCACCTCTTTCTTGACCGTCTTTGGCATTTGTTCTTCCCAGTTTAAAGTTTGAACTTCATCTTCTGTAGGTTCCTTTTGTAGCTCTGTCTCTGTCTCTTTGTATGGATACAAATCTGCAACATTGAAGATAGGTGATATTCCAATCCCTTCTGGCAATTCAATTTCATAAGCATTAGTTGAAAACTTCCTCACAATTCTGCATGGTCCTATCTTTTTCATCTTTAGTTTATTGTAAGTCCCAACAGGAAATCTTTCTTTTCTCAAGTATACCATCACTAGATCTCCCACTTGGAATTATTTTTCTCTCCTCCTCATATCAGCTCTCTATTTGTATTTGCCACTGCTTTCCTGCAATCTGTCTTTGACATCTTCTTGTAGTCTCTGCATCTACTCTGCAAACTCTTCAGCTTTTGCACTTCTTGTCTCCTGTTTACCCAAATTTCTGAGTTCATACACACCTCTTGGATTCATTCCAAAAACAATTTGAAATGGACTCATTCCAGTACTTCGGTTTGGAGTGTCATTATAAGCAAACTCAGCTTGAGAAAGTGCTAAATCCCACTGCTTAGGATTGTTATACACTAAACTTCTCAATATGTTTCCCAAGCTTTTGTTTACCACTTCGGTCTGTCCATCTATTTGAGGATGATATGCTAAATTGAAACTAAGGTTGGCACCTAGTTTCTTCCAAAGAGTTCTCCAGAAATGCCCAACAAAATTTGTATCCCTATCAAACACAATACTTACAGGCAATCCATGTAACCTTACAACCTCTGAAAAAACATATTAGCAATATTTGTTGCATCACTAGTCTTTTACATGCAATGAAATGTGCCATTTTGGAAAATCTATCTACCACAACATAAATGGAATCATTCCCTCTTTGAGATCTAGGTAACCCCAAAACAAAGTCCATACTAATTGCATCCCATGGTCGGTTTGGTATTGGCAATGGCTGGTACAATCATGTATTTTGGCTTCTCCCTTTAGCATGCTGACAGATTTTTCACTTCTCAACAAATTTCTTAACATCAGTTTGCATCTTTGGCCAATGGTAAAAATCATTTACCTGAGCAAAGGTCTTGTCTTGTCCAAAGTGACTAGATAATCCTCCACTGTGTTTCTCCTTGATTATGTTTTCCCTCATAGAAAATTTTGGAATGCACAATTTATTACCTTTAAACAGTAAACCTCCTTGGATAAGATAATCTAACCACTAACTTCTATTATGAACTATTGGATTTTGTACAACTACATAAATATCTTTGAATTCTGCATCATCTTTATACATATCAACCATTTCTTCAAATCCTATAACACCAACTCTTAATTCTTGTACTATGAAATTTACCCTGCTCAAAGCATCAACAACTTTGTTCAACTTACCACTTGTGTGTTTTATCACAAAAGTAAAACTCTGTAAAAACTCGACCCACTTAGCATGTTTCTGGTTCAATTTTGGTTGGTTGTTTATGAACTGTAATGCATGATTGTCAGAATATAATACAACCTCCTTTGGTAGCAAATAATGTCTCCATTTTTTTCAAAGCGTACACAATCGCATAAAATTCTTTATCATAAGAAGAATACTTCTTCTTAGCTTCATTTAGTTTCTCACTAAAGTAGGCTATTGGTCTCTGTTCCCGACTCAAAACTGCTCCAATTGCAACTCCACTAGCATCAGTTTCAACTTGGAAAACTTTTACAAAATCGGGTAAAGCTAAAACTGGTTTCTTTGTAATTTTCTTCTTTAGCAATTTAAAATTTCGGTGTGCTACTTCTGTCCACTTGAATGGCTGATTAGTCTCTTTGATTGTTTCAATAATTGGTGCACAAATTTGATTAAAACTTCTAATAATTTTTCTATAAAAACTTGCAAGACCATGAAAGCTTCTTACCTCAAATATGTTTCTTGGAGTAGGCTAGTTCCAAATTG
Organism: Pinus tabuliformis; assembly: GCA_031772625.1. Taxonomy (NCBI): domain Eukaryota; kingdom Viridiplantae; phylum Streptophyta; class Pinopsida; order Pinales; family Pinaceae; genus Pinus; species Pinus tabuliformis. Next base: position 50,752,572 of record CM062805.1, on the reverse strand, counting down.
CTTGGACTTTCTCTGGATCCATTTTCAAACCTTCTTTAGAAACTACAAATCCCAAATAGATTAATTCTTCTTTCATGAAACTACATTTCTTCATATTTATCAGCAATTTCTCTTTCTGTAGAGTTCTTAAAACCAACTTAAGATGCTCCAGATGTTCTTCTTTGCTTCTACTGAAAACTAGAATATCATCAAGATAAACAATGACAAACTTGCCTGCATATTCCTTCAAGACTTCATTCATTAATCTCATGAATGTGCTAGGTGCATTAGTGAGTCCAAAAGGCATCACTAACCATTCATACAACCCACTATTTGTTTTAAATGCAGTCTTCCATTCATCTCCTTCTCTAATCCTTATTTGATGATATCCACTCTTCAGATCTATTTTAGAAAAATACTTTGACCCACTTAAACAATCCATCAAATCATCCATGTGTGGTAAAGGAAATCTATACCTGATAGTAATCTTGTTTATGGCTCTGGAATCTGTACACATACGCCATTCACCACCTTTCTTTGGACTGAGTACTGTTGGTACAACACATGGACTAAGACTCTCTCTGATTAATCCCTTATCCATCAGTTCCTATACTTGTCTTCCAACTTCTGCATTTTCTTGAGGAGTTAACCTATATGCTGCTTTGTTTGGAAAACTTGCTCCAGGTATTAGATCAATATGATGACTAATACTCTTGATGGGTGGTAATGCATTTGGCAACTCATCCACAATAATATCAACAAAATCATTCAACAAAGTTTTGATTTCTTCAGATAAATCATCTAAGTTTGTGGAAGTTAAAATTACCTTAGGTCTCCTTATGACAGCAAAATGCATCTGTTCATCCTTCTTGACTTCTTGCAGCAATTCTTTCCCACTCATCAGCATAACATTGTTTCCAGGCGCTTCTTTGCCTGCTTCATCCTTCAATGGCAGCAGTGTGTGTTTATTTCCATCCTTCTCTAGAGTGTAAGTATTTCTTCTCCCATCATGAATAGCTTTCTGATCAAACTACCAAGGTCTTCCCAGCAACACATGGCATACATCCATTAGCATTACATCACACAATATCACATCCTTATAAGTACCAATTTGTATCTCTACCTTGCATTGTTCTGTCACAATAAGTTGATGTCCTTTTTGTAGCCATGATACTTTGTAAGGAGTAGGGTGTATTGTTTTCACTAGTCCTAACTTGTCCACCATTTTTGTAGAAACAAGGTTATCAGTGCTTCCACTATCAATTATCATTTTACAGCAATTTCCTTTGGAATTGTATGTAGTTCTGAATAAACTCTTTCTCTGAGCTAGTTCTCCTGTCTCTTTCTCTGCCTTAAGCAATACCCTTTTCAACAACAAGGATTCTCCTACTTCAGGTGATTCTTCCTTGTTTGCAATTTGAGGTTTTTCTTCCCTTGCCTTAGCCACATTCACATTCCTCTGATTTGTTACTTTATTATGAGGACAGTCCCATGATCCATGTCCCCATTCTCCACATGTGTAACACCGAATTTCTCTTCCTCCACCTCTTCCTCTGAGTGCAAATCTTCCTCTACTAAATTCTCCTCTCTGTGGTGGTCCACTACTTGAACCTCCTGCTTCACCCTTAGGGTGCTGAAATATTGATCTGGTAGTTCCTCTACCTCTTGCTAAACTTTTTCCTGTATTCCTCTGATTTTGCTTCCTCGACATCTTCTCTTCTGCCTTCAAAGCTGCTTGATAGGCATCTTCAATTGTCTTCAGACTCAACAAGCTAATTTCGTCCTGTATGTCATATCTCAACCCATTTATGTATTTTGCTACCTTTTGTACATCATCCGCTGCATGTCCTACTCTAATGCTCAGCTTATAAAACTCTTATGTGTATTCTTTGACAGTCAGTCCTTTTGCCTCAAATTTTGTAATTATCTGAAAAGATTTAATTGATAATCTTTTGGCATAAATTTGGCTTTCAATCTACTTACCATTTTATCCCATTGTTTTATCTTGGACTTCCCTTTTCTTGCTCTGGATGTTTGTAATTCATCCCACCAGATAGCTGCATGACCCTTCAATCTGGTAACTGCAAATTTCACCTTCTTTTTATCATCAACCTCCTCATAGTCAAAATACTTGTCTAATGAACTGATCTAGTCCATCAATTCTTCTACATTGAGATTCCCATCATACAAAGGTATTTCCACCTTTGGTCTTCCACTTGCTTTGGCCAATATCTTGAGAACTTTGGTAGCTTCACTTTCATCTTCTTCTTCTTCCTTAGAAGATTCTTCTGCAACACTCACATCTCCTTCATCAGGTGCTCTCCTCTGAGCAGTGTCCATTGTCTCCATCCTTGTATGTAGATTTCGGATCTCATCCAGCAAAACTGCATTTGCTACAGGTCTCCCCCGACCTATGCCTCCTCCTCTCCTCGGTGGCATGTTTACTGTAGCAAAAATTAATCTTTGTGCTCTGATACCAAAATGACGTAGGAGGTTGACGAAATGAGAAGGTAGTCTGGAATTAGACTACTGGTTAACTTTATAACCAATCAGTTGCGCGTTATCATATTTTGTACATGGATTTTTCCTGAGGGTCCCACTTATCTGACCAATCACTATCGGTCCCTTGTTGACTTCTCCTTTTATCAAGCGCTTCAATCCATGTCGTTGATCTCACTTCTCCAGATCCAACGGATATCGTGTCGTCCGCTCACCAACTAACCCGGACAATCTCCACCGTCGATGTGACCCGTCCAATTGAACGGTTGTCGCAAAATCTCGCGCAGATTCTTGCACGACCAATATCAGGTCAAGAGTGCACGAGGATAGTTTTGTCGTGCTACGTGTCACCCACTTAGGCTAATCGTGTGAAATTTAGGAATATCGCTTACCACCTTTAGGGCGCATGAGATACCACTTCCCACTTATTGAATACTACCACGTGCTTAATTCAAAATTTTAATAACGACACTTAAGGAAAGTTTCACACTTAAGCTCAATATTAATCATTAATATTAATTGACTATGATTTATAAATAAAGTGTTTAAACATAGAAAAATACCCGATTAGGGTCCAAAACTCCGATACACAGCTACAACTGAATTTCTGCACCAGAACAGTGCGTCCACACCACACTTAAATCAATTATTCAACAAAATGGAAATTACAGAGTCTTGGCCCTCTCGGCTCGGTTACAACAGTTTGTCTGACCTCTCTTTAATCTCAAACCCTATCTCTGTCACTCAAACTCTTGCTTACACACTCTGTTCTCAATCATCTCATCTCTCTGTCATTACATTCTTTCCTCTTTTATGAATCAAATCCTATTCTAATTGCATTGACAACTCAATCTCTAGTTTTATCAACTCAACCATTAAATCCCTATTCTCAAGCTCTGATACACACCTATACTAACAACTCATCTCCTATTCTAAAAATAATACAATATTCTAATTATTACAATAATTGGAGTAAAGATAATTTTCGAGAGATCTAACCCTCTCTACTAAGAATTGATTTTGACCATTCAGGTCAATGAAATTCATCTCTTTTTAGCCACAACATGTGAACATACAATCACATTGATGGCTAAGTCTAAATGCTCTTGCATCAATGTGGTAGGGAAAATGTCATGGTATTATTTTAGCAATTCTACCACTTGGTTCACGATCTCCTCAACCCTATAATCTTCAATGATCACCATTTTTTGATTTTCTTCAATGCGAATGTCGTGTTTTTTGGTCTTGATTGGCTTGTTAAAATCCAGGGAACTTGGGCTAGTGGTCGCCCCTTTTACCATGCATTGTTCTTATGTCTCTCCAAGTCTCAAGTGATACAGGTCTTCTTCATTTGGCGCTTCTTCAATCTTTAGACAATGTGCCATGTGTTGATGCTTGTATTGATCTAAGTGTTATTTGCAAACAAAGTCTTTAGCTACACTTGTCTTATGTTTTTCTTGGAATGTAATTTCCCTAACGTGCTATAGCACAATGGTCAAGATGGGTTCTTCTTCAATGGGTCCAAAAGTGGCCCCAAAGTCTTCAACGATCCTTGTCCATGTTGTCATTTCTCTTCTTAATTCTTGTTGCACATACCAACTCTTTGGTATGGTCATGAGGGTGTGGATGAACTTGTGTGGGAATTTTTTCTTCCACTTCTAGAATGGCCCATGTGTTCTTGCATCACAACACATGCTCCAATGGATCTTTTGTGCCTTTGTACAGAGCTGTGAGGTGATCTTGGCTTTGGTCGAATTTGTGTCGCATCGCTACTATTGCAATCTCCTAGGATTTTGGTGTTTCTTTGTGCGTCGCCCACCATCTGATCGCTAGAGTTCCATGCAGTGCAACATCTAGAACAAGAAAATGCAATCACTCTGGTACTTTTTTTATTTCTCGTAAGAAGTTAGTGAGGTTCCCTGTCACATCAAAATTTGGTAATTCTTGGATCTTTGAGCCAATCCACCTCACATGTCTAGTTATCTGCGCACATCTCCTGGATGATACTTTGTGTAGCCTATTTTTCCAGTGATCTAGTGCATCTTCTGAATCTACGTCATATGAGCAGATGCTCCTCCAACTTAGTTCTCCATCTACAATGGGGTTGACATAGTCTTCCCTTCATGCAGTGATATCATATAGCCTCCTAGTTGTGCATCTCTCTCATTGCTTGTTGTGGATATTCCTTGATCTTGTTTCTTAGCAGTAACATTGTACAAGTCCTCAATCTTTCCATTATCCCAATCTTCCATTATAGGCTTTGTGTATCTTGTTCCTTCCCTGGGATCTAGAGGGGTGACCAATCTGATTAAGTCATATTTGAAGGCCATTGTTCTTTTCTTCAAATTGATGAAAACCTTGTTGTCAAATGCCCAGTCAATACCTAGCAGGGCTTGATATGGTTCTGTCTCATCCACTATTTCAATAACTTCAAAATCTGCTATAATTTCCACTCCATCAAGGTTGATATGCACATATTTTAGCCTTCCAATTGGGAAGATTTTATACTAGTTAGCTAGGCACAATTGAACTGGTGACCAGACCAGCTATGGTCTTCCCATCTGTTCCCATGATATTTTGGGGAAAATGTTTACATCTGAACCTAAGTCCAAAATGACATTCTCCATTCCGTAGCCTCCTATCTCTACTAAGAATTTGAACTCTCGATTTGTTCTTTTATTTTTCTCTACCTATCTCACTTTTCTATCAGGTAGTGGGGCTAAGATGGGATATTATGCCCCATATATACAATTATTGATCAACATTGTTATCTTTTGAGTTGTTGTAGGACTTTCCAGCATTCTCAGGCAATATTGAAAAAATTATTTGACTTGGCCCTCTAAATTTTCCTCCTTTCCTGGTGTTTTCAATTCTGGCCAAGGTCTTGAAGTTTGTGGCTCTTCTATTTCATCACAGTACCTCTGCGCTTCAAACATAACTTCCTTTTGTTTCTTCGTGTCGAACTTAGGAAGTGGTACTACTTTCCTAATTACCTCTTCTCTTATTGGCAGTGATTGTAATAAGCGTTATAGGCTCTTTGGTTGCTCTCATTGTGTGTCGCCTCTGGTGCGTGCTCCTCCTCTTGTGACTACTTTGACATTAATAGGGTGCTCCTTTGCGTCATGCCTCTTAGTTGTGACCATGTGAACATTGCTTACTCTTTTGGCCTCCAATTTTGCTAGAAGACCAGGGCAATCTTTTATTTTATGTTTTGTGCTATAACAGAACTTGTACTGAACTCAAGGCTTAGTGCAAAATATTTGCACATTGTTATCACCAAAAAATTGATCATCTAGCCTAATTTACTAAATGGATCAAAGTACAACATGTAAAGCCAATTTACCATTGTAAAATTGCTTTCACTGTGAGAAATTACTTCATAAACCACCTTTGTTAAGTAATTTATAATTAACCCCATGAAAAATAATTAAATAAATCACTATTTATTTGAATTTTTTCTAGGAATAATTAATTTAACCATTGTTTTATTATTATTCCTTGTCATATTTGACCCAATCATGAAAAATAAATAGATAAATAATTAATTATCTTATTTTTCTCCAAGAATAATTAATTAATTATTATTCTTTGTCGAATTTGTCTAAATCCATTAGGAATAATTAAATAAATCCTTATTTGTTTATTATTCCTTAATTAATTCCTTGAGATGATAAATAAATCATTTATTTATTTATTATTTCTAAATAAAAGTTTAAATATTTTTTCCTTCCTAAACAAATATAATAAAATAGTGGTTATTCCAAGAATGGATCAATAATATTTTATTATTGCTCATTATTCGAGAATAACTCAATATTTTGTTATAAATAGAAGGGTTTTTCATTCATTATTCACTTTTGATTATTTTCATTGTTGCACTCATTGTTGTAACTCTGATTATTTTCATTGTCGCACACCATATTTTTGCTGGGTTTACACATTATAGAGGAGAGAGACTATACACAAGCTTAAAACATTTGAGGATAGCCAAGAACCCATCCCATAGAGGGGGACTGGTAACATTTATCTATTCTCTTCATAGGTGTTATAATAAAATTATTCCTTGCATGTTTGGTTTCCATTGGATGTTTGGAGTTACTATTCTTTCTTTTTGCTGTTTAACTATGATTGTAGCATAGATTCGGACTTTGGCAGGTTTTGTCTCTATCAGTTGCTGCAGATCTACAATGTTTAGCAGCCATTTATATTGTTGAGATTGTTTGGCATCCAAAATCTTAAGTGGGTTCTTTTCGTACATCATTGAGAAGAAAACACTACAACACACATGCCCAATCTCTCTGCAATTGAAGCATGTTGACAATCTGTCGCCTCCTCTTCTGAATCCTCCTTTGTTGCAAGTCCCAAACTTTCTGTTGCAAGCAAAATGACATTGTTTCTATGTTGCTTGTGTGTTTCTTTGTGGTTGAAAGTTTCCTTATTGAAATGTTTGGTCCTTCGCCGCCTATTGGTCTACTCCTTGGACTTAGTATGTGTCAGATGTCCTCTCCTTCATTAGTTCCAATGCGCAACATGCATGAATGTCATGGCTTATACTTTTGCATAACACATATAATGGAGTGTGGTAGGTCATTTTATATTTATCCATTAAGTAGCAAGACCTTGGATTATGTCCCCACTTTTGACATAGCTCACAATATTCTACTTTTCCTTCTCTAAGCAGTGATTTTGGTGCCCCTATCACAACATAGTTAGCCATAGTTGGGCATTCATTTCTCAATTGTCCTTCTCTGCAACACATAGTGTGTTGTAACCCTAGGGACAACCTTTGGATGAGAGGAGGCCAATGCCTTGGACATATATTCAAAATAGATAAAATATTTTCCTTTAAAAGCTTTAAATATCCTTGCCCAGAGAAAATTGTCTTTAAGTGTAATGTGATTTCAACTTTCTTGGAAAAGAAAACGAACTTTGCAAATGGCCACTATGTCTGTGATTACAGTTTGTTGAGGTTGTAGTATGGTAGGAAAGTACTAGGAGAATAAAGATTCAATGTAAAGGGATGATGCAGAATACTTTACACCTAATCTTTGCAGAAAAAGGGAATGAAGGGAGAACAAATTTATAAAATTGTGGAGCGCGTTATTAAGGGTCCTTCAAATAACATTTGTAGGTACTCTTTGCTATTATCATACCATTAATAAATTTGTTAAAGGAAAGAAACAAACAACTTCATTACACAGATTTTAATAGAAGAATCAATACAATGAGTGACTTATAGAGATAGAAAAACATATTCCATAATTGACACACATGTGGAATCATGTGAAATTTTCATTAATCCTCCAAGAAAATTTTTAACACATTACACAGTAAAATGTAATCTCTCTAGAAAAATTCAAGGCCTTTCTCTTGGTCCCTCTATCTTCTTTTAAAGAAACATTACATTGGATCACAATTATGAAACTGTCAACTACATTTTAACTACTCCTTAACTACTAAGTTCTTTAAAAACACGAGAAAAAAATTATTACAATACTAAAAAATGAAATGATTTCAATTTCTCAAAATAAAATCACTTGGATTTTCGGTACTCATGTTCTTTTGACATTTCAGCTTCCTTTGACGTAGCACCAGGTTCCATAACTCGAACATTTAATGGAGTCACAAGACTTTGGCACTTTTTCGAAAGTGCTAGATCAAACACTAGAGATTGAAGCATTCTATTATAAGTGTTCAAATTGGTTAGCTTGGTGTAGTTTGGCTTATCTGTAAATAAGGTCTTAATTTTCCATAATAATTGACAATCCCTTTGCAAATAGTTGACTGTTGTTGACCCCTTCAAGACTGCAGTCCTTTCATGTGATGAATTGACTTTACTTTTAGCTTCCACCAACAATGTTTCATATTGTTCCCATGATAGCAGATTTTCTTGCTAGTCCCAACAAGTTGGCAGCCTTGCTCTGACCCTTTATCAAAGTTGGAGTTGAAGGATCAAATTGAACTTTTAACCTCTTCTAATTTTCTTTCTGCTTGCTTCTTATACATGTTTCTTTGAACCATTTTACTTATTTCAAGTAGCACAACTACCCTATCTGAAATATCCACAACTCTCGGCTCTTGGGGGTGTTTGTAATTCAAATAGTCAATGATTTTCTTTGCCAACTATGCACTTTCTTGTGCTTAGATTTTATTTGTGTGGATGATCATTTGAGAGGCTCAAATCATTACTTTCTCTTATGCAATAATAATCATATGTTCCCATACAACTCAAATTTGATGAATTATATCATCCCATATAATCTGTCAAGCTTGAACTAAAGACATATTTCCTTTGAGATTTTCTTTCAATTCTTTTATCTCTTCACATGCAGATTGATATTTGGAATTATATTGATTCACATTCTCCTTTGATATATTCAATTGTCTCTCTTTATGTTTCATCTATTCTTGGGTATCATTAAGATCTTTTTGTAGCTTTTTCAGTTCATCCTATGATATCTTCAACTTTGTCATGACCCTCATCATATTCTCTGTTGGGTCCTCTGAATCAACTGATACTACTACGGTGCACACATGTTTATCTAGTCTTTGTTGTAGCTATGCATTATGTTGCTTAAGGACTGCAATTTCTTGATTTTTGTCTAATAACTCTTTAGTCATAATTTATTTCTCTTTCTCCACCCGTGCTAGCTCAGGTTTTTTAACATGTTCTATTGTAGGCATTTTTAATTTTCTCATCAATGCCTGAACTTATGACTATTTGCTTTGTAGCAGGGCTTGGATTATTGTTTAATCCTCAAGGTTTACTCCTAGCTTAATAACTGACTTTTTAAACTCTTAAGTATGAGTGTGCAGAGCTCTAGAATTTTCCCTCTCCTATTTAAGCTGGTAGACCACGTTTTCAAATAGTACCTCTACTTTATTAGCAACCATATAAGTTTTACTAAGATCATTGTAGATCAATTCTCCTATTTTCCGATGTAGATTGATCTTATCAGGTAGAGGAATTTCTTTAGTATTTATAGATAAATTTACAGTCTTAAAATATATGCTTGTTATGTGGGATTTATGACTGCGGACAGAATTTCTCCCCTAAGTTTGGTGGCTAACCTAGAACAACAGAATGACAAAGGACCCTATGTTTTCCTTAAAGCATGTAGATGAGGGGAAGAAACCTACTTGGAATATGTCGTATGTTTCGTTCCTTCTTTGGCTTGGATGCTCCAATCCTAGCTCCAGTTGGCAAAGTGAGAACCTGCACAACTAGACAACACAAGCCAAGAAACTACATGATCTATGTAGCATCATCTATCTACTTCATTAAATAGATCAACACGGTATTGAAATATATGAAATAACGATATCACATATAGGAAAACAAATTAATTCTTTGTATTGATATAAATGGAGCGAGTTATACCCATAAATAGGTGTCGATCTTGTAGAAAAGCTTCTCCAAGTTTTATTGACTTGTCCTTCCTTTGTCACAAAGTGTACCTCCAATCACCCTAAATGCATGAAAGTATAACTCTCACAACAACAGAATAAGGGTAGAATCACTCTCCAAAATCCAACCCCTTGCATATGGAGGGTTGTAAATATATAGAGGAGTGAGGTAAGTTAGGAGTTCTTGTGCTTCTACCAATCTTGGGATTGAGATCCACTCTTGATGGGAGGATGAGATCTAAGGATAATGGATGGAAACTCCAAGGTAGGATATGATAGGATTCAAAAGTTTTATCTAAGGTAAATGGTTACAACAGATCCTGGAAGCTTCTGGAAATGGAGGCTTGGGGATTCTCCCTCTTTTTCATGAATTTCTAGAACCAATGCAGGTGTAAAGGAGAGCAACCTATAGGTCGTCAAAGCAGACCACAATGGATCAACATGTAGGTGAACATTGTCTAGAAAGAGGCCAGGGTGCATTGGTCCTAAAAATGGCTCAGATGATGCAGTTTAGGGAAGAAACTCTGGGGAATGAGAGATTCATGCATAGGGATTTGTGAAATGATGATGTAAAGGGGGAATAGTATGTGAATGATCCCATTAGGAGGCTGATTGATCAGATGAGACGAAATAGCCTATAAAAGAGTGCCCCCTGTTAGAGTCGGTCTAGTAGCCGTCCACCAGAGATCAAAACTCTTTGCATTTCATGATTAGGTGTCCCATCAGTGTGATCATGTTGCATTCCGTTAGGCATGCCATAATCCTGGTGGAGGTAGTTTGTGTCTTTTATTCCCCTCCTATTTGGCACTGCTGGTTCAGGTTTGTTTAAGTAAATAAAATCTTCAAAGGGTCATTAATCTTGTTTTAAATTTCGAGGTCTTAGGTCTAGGGTTGAGTCATTTTTTGTCTTGAGAGGTCATAAAGGACCAGCATTCCAGAGGGATGTCCTTCATAAAACATCATTTCAATAATTCTCACTATTGTACAGCTAAATTTTCACCTTGTTTTCAAAACTCTGTTTTTGAAAAACAAAGGTCATTATCTCGTTTTTGTAAAAATTCTCAAAATTTCAAATTCTCCAAATGTCGAAGTGCAGCCTTGGTCTCCTTTGCCAAAGCATCTTAGAAGCTATCCCTGCAAAAAATTTCAGAAGAAATCATCATTTCAACCAATTTTTCAAAGAAAAGAAACCAAAAGTCAGAGCCAATTAATTCAAAAAAAGTGTCAACACTCAAACATTATAAAGTGGGTTTTGGGCAAATAAAAATCTAAAGGAAGCCTATAAAAGCGCATCACTCTTCATTAGCAACTCATTAGCCTCTCACAAGCTAAGTGAATCCTTGCAAAGGCGATTTCAAGAGTTTTTGAGCAAAGTGGGCAGTTTCAGAGGCGCGCTACGCATCAGGGAGGGCGCGCTACGTGTCAGGGGCGCGCTACGCATCAGGCTGCCTTTCTCAGTGTTATTTTGCACGTGCGCTACGCGTCAGAGGGGCGCTACGCGTTGGGCAAGGCGCGCTACGCGTTGGGTTTTTCGCCCAATCAACTGCCAACAAGCTATCAAATCGACTTTTCTCTCAAGCAAATTGCAGGTAGGCCTCTCCTCCATGGCTAGATTTGGTTTTGCAAGATGAATGAGAAAATTAATATGTTTAAATGCCATGAAAATGAGAAGTTAAAACCCTATATTGCTATGGAAGATTTAAAGATTTAATGGTGCTAGAGTTTCAAATTTTTTTTGCTGTCCAAGGTTGCCCATTTGTGATCCCTCTTTTCCCTCATTTTCATCAACATTCTCCTTCAAACTTTCCCATAAAATTTCATAATTTTCCTCTCTAAAATCCCTAAAACCTACTAAATTCCCAAACCCTACTTCATCTTAAAATCCCACAATTCTGTGATTTCCCATGTTGCCTTCCCTAAATTCCTCCTTTATGTTTATTGTCCCTAATTCCCTCATGTTCCCTTATCCCTAAAATTTCCCTTGTATTTATGTCCCCTTGGTAACAACATTTGAAAAAGTCAAACAGCAGTTAATTAGGTGCAAAGTCAGCAATACATTTCAGTCATCTTGCCTTCAAAACCATGTCAAAAACCAAATCAGATTATCAGCAGAGTTATGACAGTGATTCAACACCGGAGGTAGAAGTGCCAAGGAGGCATCACAAGGGTGGTAAGGGTGGTTGGCATGTCACGGAGGAGCCCACTTCTTTGGCTCAGTTGCAAGCTTGTCCACTTGCAATGACATGTTTTCAGTATCAGTCATGCTTCGGATATTGTGAGAGGATCTCACAAATTCAACACCACAGAGAACTAGTCCGCTTGTTTGTCCTACATTTGCACAATGGTCATGTGAACCTTGCAGGAGTGGATTTCACCCTATCACCTGAAATTGTTGCTCAAGCCACCGGGATACCAAATGTTGGGGAGGAGTGGAACAAGCGCCAGCAGCTAGACAGATTTCATTATCAACCATATATCAAACTCGGATGTATGAGGCACCTAACTGTTGTTTTTCCTTTCCGATTCCTAAGGGATGAGTATGCACCCTTGATGAGGCTCATTATGCGTTATTTCACTTGTGAGGGCAGATTTTCACGTTTATATTCGTACCATATCCGTTTGTTGATGCATTTCACCCGGGTACGAATGATGAACATTCCATTTTTCATGTGCCGAAATATAGAGAAGATGGTGCCCGTAGTGCAAAGGAAGAACCCCGCACAGCAACACAAAAGTATATATCATTATGCACTGATCGAGATCATAGTGATGCATCAGTTGGCACAGCAGGGTATTGCTTGGGAGGATTTCATTTCTCGCGACTTCTTCATGGTGCCACAGCCACCTCCTGAGATTGTCCATGATGAGGGAGGGCCTTCACATCAGGTTCACATTCCAGAGCCCGAGCATGTCAGCACTCCAGCATGTGTTACATACCAGAGAGGTCACAGGGCCTTATTTGCATCTGCACGGCGAGTATTATCTCCACACCAGGTGGAAGGGGTCTCGCCTTCTTCATCAGCACAGTGAGTGTTATCTCCACATCAGGTGGAAGGGGCCTCGCTTTCGACAGCAGCACAGGTACAAGAGAGAGGCAAGCAGCCCATGATTGATGAGGGGCCATCAGGTGATCCAGACATAGATATTGTTGACCTTGATATCAGCTCTCCTAGCTTAGAGCTAAAGGAGATCATTCAGCAACAAAAGGCTGAAAATGACTTGTTGCAGCAAAAGTTGGAAATGGCAAATTGGAAAATCACATACTTAGAGCAGCGCAACAAACAGTTGGAGGATGAACACACTCTTGATGAGTTGCGGAGGATCCGAGAAGACCGGAACTTGGCTCGCAAGAGACCCGGTGATTTGACACCTATTGAGCAAGGGTCTATGCTTATTCGGGTGAACACTCATTTAGAAAAGTTGCTAGCCAAGGCAAACAGGGACAAAGATATGCTCCGCTACATGAAGAATCATTATTGGGCCCGCATGCATGTGTGCAAAGCAAAAATGAAGGTACTCAAAGCACGCTTGGCCAAGGCACTAAAACGGAGGAAAAGGCCTGATCCACTTCAGATTTTGGCCGAAGCCACCTTGAAGGAGCATGGTGCTCAATGATACACTTCCAGCTCAAAATTCAGAAAATTTGGAGCAATTTTGGTCAATTTTGAATTTTTTTTGCTAAAAACAGGTTTTTGCCCTCAACACGTAGCGCGCCGCGCGCTAGCCTGAAGTTGGGGAGGTCCATTTCATAAAAACTCAGCATTTTTGGATTTTTCATGACAAATTACACTTGCTCAGCCACTGCCAAGACATTTAATTGAGATTTGGGCCCTCAAAAGGTCAAAAAACAAGCAAAAAATGACCTTCTACCACTTTTTGGACACACAGGAAGCAGTCTTGGGAGATTGCAATTTTGGAGGGGAAAATGGCCACCAAATTGAGAAATTCTACTTGGGCTAGAGAGTAGACATCCAGAACTTTCCAACAAGCCCACTTGTGCCTCATTTGGATGCCGGGAAGTGCCCCAAAAGTGGGCTCAAAGGCGCGCTACGCGTTGAGAAATGGCGCGCTACGCATCAGGACATTTTCTCAATTTTTCACCTTCAGCACAGGAAAACGCAACATTTGACTATTTTTGACTTTTTGGTGGGATTTTTCATCCTCCTTGATGTAATTGATGTAATTTTATGTTGACATGACACTTTTTTACCTATTCTAGAAGATTCATTCATAAAATGGCAAAAAATTAATGAATGAATTGGTTTCCTAGCTTATAGAGGCAAGTTGTTTTGATTGCCTAGATTGTAGTGCTCAGTTTAGAATTGGTTGAAACAGCTCCTAGGATGATGAGCTCGACCCCTAGAGGCAAGGGAATGTGTTAGCTTGCCTATATTATGTATTTTCTTAGTCATTTTCATGGTTGGACTCTTGAGGGATAAGCTTAGATTGTTTTACTCTTTGTATCTCTGCAATTTTGGCAAAGGAAAGACCAGGGTTTTGCAGCACTATTTGGGATTCCTATGGTGATTTGTGTTGATGGTGTGTTTCTCTCATGTACTTGTAAGTTTGTTATGTGTATCATTTTCCTACTCTTCTCTTCTGCAAATTAAGTAAATGAAGTGTTAAGGTAGAATTCATGGTTTCTATGCTCTGCCTTTAAGTTTGCTTAATATCTATGTTTTCATCTGTTTAAGGAGAACTCTCGATGGTTTCTTGCTCTCCTTAGCTCCTCACCGGTCATATCTATCCATTCACTTATTTCAAAGGCATCAAGACAATCTCCTACCTTGCCCCAAAAAGACCTCTGCAAAAACTGTGTCTCATCCCCGCACCCAAAATTGTTGTGCTCAGTTTTCCAACAAAACCCTAAAATTTTAAAATCAAACTTTCCCTATCAATTTACTAGCCTAAAATCAATGTTCTTTATTGGTCATCTCAGCCCTTTGAAGACCTTTTGCCGAGATAGACCCGGAGAGAGCCTTCTCTTGTCCCCGTAGGGCTAGCTACGAGGCTAAGTGGTTTGATGTTGCTTGGATTTTGTCTTTTTCAGCCTGAGGCCAAATTCAAGCGCTAACACCCCCTAAAGTGAAAAGTTAGAAATGATGATTGATGACTGAAGTGCTTTACCTTGTGACAAGTCAGGATCAAGAACAACCTACAAGGTTCATCTTCTGTTATTTACATCATGACATTATTTTGTTGAGGGAGTCATACCCATGCTTAGCACATAAGCTAACATAGCATGTATAATGATCAAAATACATGTCCATTGATGACTGATGGTGGACCCATGACTGGATGACTTTCAATATGATCATAGTCATCATACATAGTGATCTTTGTATAATCCTGAAATCGCATCCCGGATGGCGGAAACTAGATTTGGGGTCTTCTATCTCGTCCACACGTTTAATCTCTGGCCCCAACTGAAATGAAAGAAACAACTTCCTAGAATTCTTGAAAAGCATTCTTCTCTAGCTCCCATTAGAAGGACGCCCCAATGCCCTAGTTTCTTTAGTAATCAATTGAATGGATGCTCCAACATCCTAGTAAGCCACAACTCGCCCTAGCACCACCCTACCACCCTGAAGTGTTCACATGCCCCAACCTGTAGGAGACTTCATACACCTACCTAGCACCTCCCTACCACCCTATAATGACTGAAATAAGACAAGATTGTGGATTCCCAAACCAGGGACAACAATTCACAATGCAATAAGATGTACAATGATTTTCGTGTACTTGACCAAATACCCAATCACTCTATGACCTGCAACCCAACCATGACATCATCCCAACAGTGACTGCTATACTTCCCAACATTGCCTCTTCAACTCTAGGAAAATTGACTCTTTTACAATAATGAATCTTCCAATGATGACACTTTACAAATGACTCTTTCACAACTATACAATGATGACTCTTGGCCTTGACACTTCTTCACAATATATGGATGGTTGTCATGTCTTAAATAGATGTCTCGTTGCAAGGCCTCCTTTGATTTGATACTTCTGCTCTTGAATTCTTGCTTGAAGTTGTACTTGAATCTTCTTCTACCTGCATGCAAAATTCTCCCAACAAAACCAATCCAAAAACAATACAAAATACCCTTCAACTTACCTCTGCCTGCAAAACACATGTAAGTGCATAATAATGAATAAATACAAATTAAAATTACAATGCGTACCTGAAGTGTGCATGTCACTTTTGTTGTTGACTTGTTGTAGCAGTAGACAAAGACTCCCACTCTTGATATAGGCCTGGACTCTATGCAAGACTATATCCAAAATTGACCTAAAGATATATATAATAAAAATTGGTGACAAACCCTAGACTTCTGATGGACCAAGTTCTAAGTACAACAACAGATACCATTCTATCAACTATGACAAGACAAGTAACATGAACTTACAACATCATATAGATTTAGTAGACTTGGTGTATCATCAAGAATATGTAGCATCAAATGTGTAGTATCAAGAATAGGACATCCGAAATGTGGTATCAAAACTAACTTTGACATATAGAGACATAGAGATATAACCGAGCCCCTGTATGTACTTGCATTGTCCTGCAAAAAAATATGTCAGAGATGATAATAAAAATTCGAATGTAAACACTAATCATACATACCTTGCTATAGGAGACTTACCCTTGATTGTTGATGTGTGGTCCTTATTGCAGTGATCCTTGAATGCATGCTTTTTCTTGCCTTCTAGGAGCTCGATATTGAATCTGTTGTATCTATGTAATTTCGGATCTCCAGGGTCTGAAATTCCATCATGTGGTAGCCTTATGAGTCCTCTTTCCAACCCCACATGTCTGATCAAGATTGGGTTCTTCAAGAAAGAGTTATTCCCAATCTCCCACGATGACTTATTACATACTTATTCAGTAGAGTGAATTTGTATGAAGTGCCACGTGTCACTGTTGCGACCTTCGACCCTGAAAACAATACTCAAAAAACTACAATATGTCCTATTTCTGTGAATATTTATGAAATATGAATCCAATTCTCAGAGAGAAAGTTATGATGATTTTCCCAACGTCACCTGTTTGACATGAAATTCGAGAGCCTGCAGAAACCCTAACTTCCTCAGATCATATCTCAGAAAATATAGTGAACAAAGATCTAAAATTCGGTCACGAGGTTCATCAAGATTTCAGATCAAATGAGTTTAAATTTCATCTTCTGAAGCTTTGCAAAAAAAAAAAAAAAGTTATATTGAAAATGCTGTGATGACTTGCTTGAAGCCACAGAATCCCTACTAGAGGAGGATATGAGGGTCATTATTTATATGAATGTCTTGATTTGAGAGTGTCCTCAACAAGTGAACGTTGGAGGGATTTTAGGAGCAAACAAAAACATTATTAATTATTGACTATTCAGTGACCACAACCAATTGTGAGTGGCATGCCACAACCCCAGAGGGTTTAAGCCCACTAACTGGGGTTACTAACTTCTAACGCAAATAAGTCTCAAACCGTGAAGAATTGTGAGGCTTACCATGTATCAACGGAAACATCTTGATGACTAGAATTCAACAAGAAGATCTTTGACGCGAAATAATTTGAGTTGTCAAGTCAAAATTCCCTTGCTAGATTAGGGTAGCCCCTAGTACTGTTTGGGTTGACATCACTGACAACCACTGATCAACAATCCCCCTTTGGCATTGATGGCAACACAAGTACCCCCCCCCCCCCCCCCCATGACACCTCTTCCTACTGCCTTCTCTCCCCCTTTGTCATCAATGGCAAAGGGTAACTCCCCCTGACAAACAACCATCTTGCGGACCTGTACACACCTCCACTCCCCCTTTCTACTCGAGTAGATAAGAGAAAGAGTCTAATGAAAACTTGGGAGAATCCCAAGATTTTGGCGAAGAGACTCAAATGCTTCACGAGGTAATGGTTTGGTAAAGATGTCAGCAATTTGTTCTTTTGTGCCAACATATTCAAGCTTGATATTCTTTTCGGCAACTTGCTCTCTAACGAAATCATATTTAATCAGAATGTGCTTCATTTTGGAATGCATCACAGGATTCTTGGAGATACTGATGGCATTGGTGTTATCGAAAAAGATGGGAATAATCTCATCAAACTTGACTTAAAGATCTTGCAAAGTTTGCTTCATCCAAAGAACTTGTGTACAATGAGCAGCAACTGCGATATATTCTACTTTTGTTGTGTATAACGAGATTGAAGAATGCTTTCTACTTAACCATGAAATAAGAGAACCACATAGATATAATGTTGCTCCACTGGTACTCTTACGATCATCAACACTTCCTGCCCGATCTACATCTGTATAAGCTTGGATAACTAAATCATTTCCTTTGGGATACCATATACCATATTCCGTTGTGCCCTTAAGATATGGAAGAATTCTTTTGACGAAAATAATATGAGATTCTTTTGGTGCTGCTTGGAATCTTGCTACTTGTCCAACTGCCTGCATTAGATCAGGTCGGGAGGTTGTCACATTAAGAGATTACCAATCATGGATCTATACAACCTTTGGTCCACATCTTTTGACGAATTTTCTACGATTAACTTGCAACATGTTACCATGGGGGTAAGGACTGGCTTGCAATCTTCCATCTGGAATTTCTTGAGCATTTCTTTGATGTACTTGGTTTGATATATGAATATTCCTTTATCCTGCTGAGAAATCTAAATCCCTAAAAAGTATGTCAATTCGCCAATCATAGAAATTTCAAACTCACTTTGCATTTTTGTGGCAAAGTATTTACTTAATCTATCATCCTTGCTTCCAAAGATTATATCATCCACATATACTTCGATAATTGTTAGGTTATCTCGATCCACTTTCACAAAAAGATTGATGTCAACACTTCCTTTCTTGAATCCTTGTTGATGTAGATATCTGTCAAGATGAGCATACCAAGCCCTAGGAGCTTGCTTGAGACCATATAGAGCCTTCTTTAATCTGCATACATAGTCTTCTTTGTCAGAGAGGAAAAAAACTTCGGGTTTTTCAATGTAAACTTCTTCCTCCAATTCTCCATTTAGAACAACTGACTTAACATCCATTTGGTAGACCTTTATTTTGCTTGAGCAAGCATAAGGAAGAAACATCCTGATAGATTCCATTTTGGCAATGGGAGAAAATTTTTCTTCTAAATCAATTCCTTCAACCTGTGCATATCCTTTGCAGACTAATCTTGCCTTGTTCCTTGTAACCTGTAATCCTTCAACTGTTTTGCTCCCCTTAACTTGTAATGAAACTGCCATCTTGTTCAAACTACCTTCCTATCAATCGCAGACTTGTGCCATATACCGCTGCATAGACTCCTCCTCTACAAACATTAAGTAGTCAACAAGCCAGATTGCTCAAAATAGTGAGTCACCTAACGAGCCATCTTGACTTGAGTCATTATCTGAAGCAACTGTTAATTCCTCATTACCTTTTGCTTTTACAAATCCTGAAAGCATAACTGCTGAAACCTTGTTATCTACTTGGTCTACCTGTACCTATTTCCTTTTCCAGACCTTCTTATTCCTGCAATCTTGAGCCAAGTGCCCATAGCTATGACACTTGAATCATTAAATGTTGTCCATAGGTGATTCCATCTGATATTTGCAACCGCAAGCATTATGGACATAGTTATGGCATTTGAATCATTCAATGTTTGACCCATCTAACACGTATTCTCTTATGACAAAATCATCGTGGAACCTGTCTCGTGATCCTGCAAACTTGCTTCTAGGGTTTTGCAAATAATTATTGTACCTATCAAAAACTTCACAATCCCTAGCCATATTTCCATAGTTAGAACATAAAAAGCAATAACCATTAAATAAATGTGCATACCTAAATGGTTCATTCGGATGCGATGGTCTTTCATAGTTGTACCTGTCAATAACTTTACAATCCTTCACCATATGTCCATAGTTAATGCATGAAAATCAATAACCATTAAATAAATGAACATACCTAGAAGATTTTTCATTCTTCTTTGCAGGCGGTGTTGTAGTTTGTTGTGGTCCTTCGTTTTTTATTACTTTGGTCTTGTTCTTTGGAGTTGCAACATTCTTCTTTGGCTTTTTACTTTGATCAACTTCCTTCTTAGAATCATCTTGTGAAGATGTGGAGCTTGTACCTTCATCAACTGGAGCTTTACCATCTTTAATTGCCTTATTTTTTGCTTCTTCATCTGTCTTATCTTGTAAGTGTCCTTTTTGCTATCCCTTGAGTTTGTTGATCTCGTCACGGGTTGCATCAAGTTCTTCTTGCTTTTGAGCAAGATCTTCTTGAAACCATGTTTTCAAGATCTTCCTTCTTTTTTCTGCCTCCTCAACCTGTAGATTGAGAAGAGTGATCTTCTCTACTTCTCTATTGAGAACCTGTATCTGTTCCTTCTGCTTCTCATTTTCAATCCTGAGCCTACTTATTTCTACTAAAGATGTTTCTAATTCATTTTTCTTTTGGTCAACAGTAGATATGTATCTTTGATCAGATTCCTTCCTTTCAATTTCTGCTTCCTACATCTGTTGTGTGATCCTGCTAATCTCTGCAAATGTTGTGTCGAGTTCTTGTTGCTTCTGTTGGACTTCTCTCTTGAGGTCTCGTGTCGTTGTATTCTTTATTTATTCCAATTGAGTTCTAAGATTGCTAATCATCTTCTCAGACTCTTCATTTTCTTTGATGAGTTCTTTTGTTATCTTCAATTCTGCTTCCAAAAGTCTTGTCTTTTCCTTTTGACTTTTGAGTTCCTTTATCACCTTGATCACTTGATTTTGAAACTCTGTTTTACTCATTTCTCCCATTTCTTCATCATAATTGGAAGGATCCAAATTTTCAATAACATCTTGACTCGATTTCTTTGTTGAATAGATATTATGAAGATTTTCCCAAAGAGATTTAGCTATTGAACATTGAACAACTTTTGTTTTCACATAATTTGGCAAAACATTCAAAATTACATACATGGCCTTTGAATTGTACCTTTTAGCTGGGTTAGTAGATGTGTCTCCAGAAATAATTGATTCCCATACTCCTTGTGCCTGTAAATGTACTTCCATCCTAGATTCCCATATCCAGTAAATATCTCCATCAAAATCAGGGGTTGGTAAACAATACTCACTTTCTTCATATTTTGTTGTACCTGTACCTTCCTTTGAAATCCTTGTAACCTACTTCTTTGACTTTCCCATCTCTATGCTCTGAAAACTGACTTCCAGTGGTTAAGTTGTTACTGAAGGAACCAAGCTCTCATACCAATTGTTGGAAATACTAAGAGGGGGGGGGGGGGGTGGTGGATCATATTCCTTAGCAATTAGCACTTTTAAATCTTTTCAGAGCATTAGTTAATCTTTAATTATTATTAATGTTTATGCAGTAATAACAATAAATAAAAGAACACAGTAGGCACAAGAATTTTAGGTGGAAAACCCCCTTCGGGTCAAAAACCACCAAACGCTTTTCTAATAAATTCTTTAATTTTCAGCCCCAACTGAAACGAAAGCAACAACTTCCTAGAATTTTAGAAAAACATTCTTCTCCAGCTCCCACTGGAAGGATGCCCCAACACCCCGGTTTCTTCAGTAATCAACTGAATGGATGCCCTAGCATCCTAGCAAGCCACAACTCGCCCTAGCACCACCCTACCACCCTGAAGTGTTCATAGGCCCCAACCTGTAGGTGAATTCATACACCTACATAGCACCTCCCTGCCACGCTATAATGACTGAAATAAGACAAGACTGTGGATTCCCAAACCAGGGACAACAATTCACAATACAATAAGATGTACAATGATTTTTGTGTACTTGACCAAATACTCGACCATGACATCATCCAATAGTGACTCCTATACCTCCCAACATTGTGTCTTCAACTCTAGGCAGATTGACTCTTTTACAATAATAACTCTTCCAATGATGACAATTTTACAAATGACTCTTTACAACTTTATAATGATGACTCTTGGCCTTGACACTTCTTCACAATATATGGATGGTTGTCATGTCTTCAAAGGATGTCCCACTGCAATGCTTCCTTTGATTTGATACTCCTGCTCTTGAATTCTTGCTTGAAGTTGTACTTGAATCTTCTACCTGCATGCAAAATTTTCCTAGCGAAACCAATTCCAAAAC
Organism: Pinus tabuliformis; assembly: GCA_031772625.1. Classification (NCBI taxonomy): domain Eukaryota; kingdom Viridiplantae; phylum Streptophyta; class Pinopsida; order Pinales; family Pinaceae; genus Pinus; species Pinus tabuliformis. The sequence goes on along the minus strand of CM062805.1, from coordinate 50,730,567 downwards.
AAAACAAAATACCCTTCAACTTACCTCTGCCTGCAAAACACATGTAAGTGCATAATAATGAATAAATACAAATTAAAATTACAATGCCTACTTGAATTGTGCTTGTCACTTTTGTTGTTGACTTGTTGTAGTAGTAGAAAAAGACTCCCACTCTTGATATAGGCCTAGACTCTATGCAAGACTATATCCAAAACTGACCTAAAGATATATACAATAAAAACTGATGACAAACTCTAGACTTGTGATGGACCAACTTCTAAGTACAACAACAAAGACCATTCTATCAACTATGACAAGACAAGTAACATGAACTTACAACATCATATATATTTAGCAGACTTGGTGTAGCATCAAGAATATGTAGCATCAAATGTGTAGTATCAAGAATAGGACATCTGAAATGTGGTATCAAAACTAACTATGACATATAGAGACATAGAGATATAACCGAGACCCTGTATGTACTTACGTTGTCCTGCAAAAACATATGTCATAGATGATACTCAAAATTCAAATGTAAACAGTAATAATACATACCTTGATGTAGGAGACTTACCCTTGATGGTTGATGTGTGGTCCTTACTGCAATGATCCTTAAATGCATGCTTTTTCTTGCCTTCTAGGAGCTCGATATTGAATCTATTGTATATATGTAAATTCGGATCTCCAATATCTGAAATTTTGTCCTATGGTAGTCGTATGATTCCTCTTTCCAACCCCACAGGTTTTATCAAGATTGGATTCTTCAAGAAAGAGTTATCCCCAATCTCACACGATGACCTGAGTATAGACTTGTTCAGTAGCGCGAACTTGTACGAAGTGCCACGTGTCATTGTTGAGACCTTCAGCCCTGAAAACGCTACTAAGAAAAGTAAAATATGTCCTATTTCTATGATTATTTATGAAATTTGAATCCAATGCTCAGAGAGAAAGTTATAAGGATTTTCCCAACGTCCCCTATTTTAAATGGAATTCAAGAGCCTACAAAAACCCTAACTTCCTCAGATCATATCTCTGAAAATATAGTGAACCAATATCTAAAATTAGGTCACGAGGTTCACCAATATTTCGACTCAAATGGGTTTTAATTTCAGCTTCTGAAGCTTCGCAGAAAATAATTTATAGAGAAAATTCCACAATAACCTGTTTGAAGCCACAAAATCCCTACAAGAGGAGGATATGAAGGTCATTATTTATATGAATGTCTTGAGTTGAGAGGGTCCTCAACAAGTCAACGTTGGAGGGATTTTAGGAGAAAAAATATATTATTAATTATTGACTATTCAAATACCACAACCAATTATGAGTTCCATGCCACAACCCCGTAGGGTTTTAGCCCACAAACTGGGGTTACTGACTTCAAACGCAAATAACTCTCAAAGCGTGAATAACTGTGAGGCATACCATATATCAACAGAAACATCTCGATGAGTAGAATCCATCAAGAAGATCATTGACAAAAAATAATATGAGTTTTCAAGTCAAAATTCCCTTGTAAGATCGGGATAGCCCTGGTGCTACTTGGGTTGACATCAATGACAACCACTGATCAACATCTATTTCATCTTTTAATGAGATTGAAAGAGGAAAAGAACTATGCTCATGACACCTTGTTTCATTTTTTAACGAGCTTGACATAAGAAAAGGAACTCTACTCCAGGAACCTATTACTATGCTCATGACACCTTGTTTCATTTTTTAACGAGCTTGACATAAGAAAAGGAACTCTACTCCGGGAACCTATTTTATTTTTTAACGAGGTTGACATAGTAAAAGAACTATCCTCATAAGAGCTTGTTTCATTTTTTAACGAGCTTGACACAAGAAAATGAACTCTACTTCAAGAACCTTGTTTCTTTTTTTAAGGAGCTTGACACAAGAAAAGGAACTCTACTCCAAGAATAGATCATGGCCTCTGAGAGGCCATGGCTTCCAATAGGTTCTCATCATATGGAAGAACAATGCTTTGGAAGGGATACATATGAAAGGATCTAATGGAAAGATCAGACTCTAATTTTCCAGCAAATGATGCACTATATCACCTACTGGATCTAGGTCGTAAGAAGTTGAGCAGACAGTGAAATTCTCATCTTCATTAGTAGGTACGTGAACGAGACATGTTGCCACATAATTAACCTGTGGTGGGGAAGATACCACTTGCACATTCAGAACACTTAGGGAAGTAGGATGATTGGTAGTCAAATCAGGACCAACAAATGAAAGTTGATCAATAGTCACAATCCTTCCATCGTGTGGGAAGAACATCACTCAAAAGAGTGTGGATACAACAACATTCATAGCATAAACATAGTCTTGCCCTAGGAGAAAATTGAAGTCCAAAGGGTCTATGACAACCATAACATCAATACATACAATTTTTCCTCCCAAGGTAATAGGAAACTGAGGAAGGATCCCTAAGGGTTGAATGATTCTTTTGTTAAATGCTAACAGATTCAGAGTGGCGGACATAAGTTGTGGGGAATCCAAAGCTTGCAAAGCAAAGGAGGATAGCATACTAACAGAAGCTCCCTCATCTATAACAATGTGATGGATATCCTTATTATAAGCCTTTACCATGATCTTAAAAAGCATTTAAGAAGGGAGACAAATTTTTGTCAATCAACTCTAATCAAAGGCAATGACCTATTTCCTTGGAATCGGTTTCTTAGGGATGGGAGAAATTCCCCCTTGTCTGGTAGAATCATAAGAAATAAGAAGAACATGAGTGGTATGAAGTTCACTCTCTACGGGAAAGGTACAATCAACTGAAGTTGGAATCGAGTCAACATTTTCTCAACCAATGGTTGGTCGGGAATGGACCCACGGGATTCACGTTTAGAGAGAGTGGGATTGATTGGATTCAAATTTTGATCAATCACTTCATCAACTAGTGGAGGATTGGGAGAAAGCTTTCGGTAACCAATTGGAAGTCATGGCTAAGAAGTTGTAAGGTTTTCCAACACTTTTGAGGCTTCATCCATATAAGGACAAAGGTGAATAGGATGATTCCCTTCACATAAATTACATGGAAATTTAACTTTACCCTTTTTCCCATGGACCTTACTATCACTATTTGAGGGTTTTTCACTAGCATGATCTCCAGAAGCTAACGACAAAGGCCGATGTGAGCCTGTGGACCACACTTCTAATACCTTGGGAATACCAAGACAATCTCTAAGAAGGTGGTCACCCTTACATAACATGCAAGGGAATTTAACTTTACAGGGTTGATTGGAAGATTTGTCCATACTAGTTGCATCTGTAGCAATGGTTGCTTGGTTTCCCCCTTGCTTATTTTGCTTCTTCTTCTTCATCCTTTTCTTCTTCTTCTTAGCTTCCTAGTTACTAGAATCAAGACTTTCACCAGGCGAAGAGGAAGAAAGGGATGAAGAAATAATAGGTGAATAAGGCAAAGGGTAAACTTTAGGATCAATATCAGGTTGATGTTGTTCAAGTGGAGGAGAACTCAACTGAGAAGCAGTTTGGACATTCAGAACCATAGGGGTCAAAAATAACCAAACTGGCAGACCAATGGTAAATCCGGGAAGGGATAACGTTGCCATATAAGGAGCAACAATATTTTTAAAAGAAGGAAAAGGACCAGGATTCCCGTCAGAGGGGTTCCTTTGATTGGTAGACTCTGGAACTGTTTCCATTAGTATTAACCTAAGATCCACTAAGGAGTTGTTCCACAGGGAGAATGTGGTTTCGTGGTCAATTAATTGATTTTAGAAATTAAAGCCACAAACAAAACAAAGAGGTAACTAGGCATAAAGGTTTACCATGCAACTGTGAACTACAATATACACCTTGGCGAACCAAGGACCTAATGTACGATAGCCAATCTCCCCGAATGTTGTGTTCGGAATATCACAATTTACAAGGTGGCAGATTTAGTTACCTATGGATGGATAGCAACCTATTGGGGACTCCCAAAATATACGCGACGATATGCGACAGTGTAGTCTGTAGTAGTGTTGTCTAATGGGAAACCGTTCGATGAGAGCATTCCCATATACTTACGTGCATGGAGCACCACCAAACTCGAAGGTATGTGGAGTACGATCCTATACACTCACATACGTGGAAAAGGATTTCACCCCCGGGATGCAATGATGGCAAACAACGACAACTCCTACGTTTAACGACGCAGGAACAAGTCTCTAGCCTAGACCTCTTTGTGTTTGCGTTAATGTTACAAATGCTCCTTAGGTTGATTCAATAAATTTAAGTTGATCTTGAATTAAGTTTCAGTTTCAAGGCTCAAAATTCGATGTCACCTAAACACACCTATGATGCAACTAATATGACGAAAAGAAACTCTTTTCATTTTTGATGAAAGATATCTAGTGTAAGGAAGAGGTGAAAATAATGATGCACCAATCAAATATGCATCCAACAAGAGCTTCTTAACTAGATCTTTCAATTTCACTATTCCAATTCAATCAAAGCATTAAATGATGCCAAACCATGCAATGTAATCTATGCATGACTCCCTTGAAAACTATGCAAATGTAATCTATATACAATTTCCTTTCCTGCTGTGAAAATGAGAATTCTAACTATGAAAATGTAATCTATGCTGAGAATTCTTTAAAACAAACACAAGAGGATTCCAATGAAATCAAACGTAATCTGATATTTCATGAACAGAGGACTCAAACTGAAATTGGGTGAAATTTTTAAAAATCAAAAGAGATGACACTCAAAGGCAGGGGAATTTTTTTTGCAAAAATGAAAGCAAAAACACGCAATTTCACACTAGGGAATTCCAATTTCACACACAAAACGTTAGATGCAAATGCAAATATTTTTCTTTTCAACACAATTAATTTTTGAAAATGAGGAAAACTAAGATGTAAATAATCACTGATTCAAATGCACTTTTTATAATGAGGAATAGAACAACAATTCATCCAAGCGATAAATGATCAAATGAAACAAGCTTGCAAGTGACCTAATGATAAGAACAAAGAAAAATTGAACCCAATTCTTACCAAATGCAATCACACAAATGAAAACCAAGTGGAGGCTTCAGAGAGACCACAAGACACTCAAGACTCAGGGAAGGTCAGTTGGAAGTAGGTTGATCAAATCAACACTGAGCATTCAAGGCAAATTTTGTGCAAAAACAGGGATCAATGCAAGTGCATAAGAGGTACTAGTGCTCTGCAATGCAGACATAGAGAGGGCCCAGGTGGGGTGCAACAAAGGCACAAATAATTCCCAGGTGGGGTGCAATGCTCTGTCAGCATACTAGAGGGTGCATTGGTCCTGGGAAAGAGGATTTCAACACAAAAATTGCAAACAAGACCCAATGCAATCACTTCCTAGGTTCGTTCTTAGCTCGTTAAAGTAGCAAAGGTCTATGATAGAGGTAAATAAAAAACAATGGACAAAGAAACCATGAAGGGAATACATTTTTCCCCAGCGGAGTCACCAATTTGTTGTACGAGATTTATGACTACGGACAGAAATATCTCCCCTAGGTTTGGTGGCTAACCTAGAACAACATAATGACAAAGGACCCAATGTTTTCCTTAAAGTAAGTAGATGAGGGGAAGAAACCTACTTGGAATATGTTGTATGTTTCGCTCCTTCTTTGGCTTGAATGCTCCAATCCTAGCTCCAACTTCCAAAATTAGAACCTGCACAACCAAACAACACAATCCAAGAAACTACAAGATCTATGTAGCATCATCTATCTACTTCATTAAATAGATCAACATGGAATTGAGATATGTGAAATAACGACATCACATATACGAAAACAAAAGTACTCTTTGTATTGATATAAACAGAGTGACTTACAACCATAAATAGGTGTCGATTTCGTAGAAGAAATCCTCTAGGTTGCTGACTTGTCCTTCCTTTGTCACAAAGTGTACCTCCAATCACCCTAAATGCATGAAAGGATAACTCTCACAACAACAACATAAGGTTACAATCACTCTCCAAAGGCGAACCCCTTGCATATGGAAGGTTGTAAATATATAGAGGAGTGAGGTAAGTTGGAATTTCTTGTCCTTTTACCAATATTGGGATTGAGATCCACTCTTGATGGGAGGATGAGATCTAAGGATGAGGAATGGAAACTCCAAGGTAGGATATGATAGGATTTGAAAGTTTTATCTTAGGTAAATGGTTACAACAATCCTGGAAGCTTCTGGAAATGGAGACTTCGGGATTCTCTCTCTTTTTCTTGAATTTCTAGAACCAATGCAAGTGCAAAGGAGAGCAACTTGTAAGTGATCAATGCAGGCCATAATGGAGCAACCTATAGGTGAACATTGTCCAACAAGAGGCTAGGGTGCTTTGGTCCTAAAACTGGCTTAGATGATGCAGTTTAGGGCAGAAAATCTGGGGAACGCTAGAGTAATGCATAGGGCTTTATGCAATGATGATGCAAAGGGGGAATAAGATGTGAATGATCCCATTAGGAGGATGATTGATCATATGAGACACAATAGCCTATGATATGCCTAAGGAAATAGATTAAGACATTGGATGAGTAACTAATAACTTCAATTGGTTCCTCTCAGGATCCATGGTTGAGAGGAGCATGGTCTGATAATTAGAGACTAATTGGGCCTCTAATTAAGTTGTAACATTATTCCTTACTCTCACATTTTTCTCTTCAATTTGTTGATGGTCTTTCTGCAAAGTATTGAGAGAAGATAACTCCTCTTCAACAAGATTTGGAGATGAGGATGGACACCTTATATCTTCTAACTACACTTGAAATCTCTGAAGGTTTTTCTATCAATTGTGAAACCCATGCCCCTTCTTCTTGAATTTTAGCCTTTTCATTGGATTGTGGACTTTCAACATCAATTTCCATGGATTCTGCAACATGCCTTTTCAATCCCTTTTCTTTAGGAATAGGAGTTTCTACATTTATACCTTGTTGTGATTCCTCCATACTAAGATTTGTTAATTTTTCTAATTTTGGTCTTGCTTCACAGATGTATGGAGCACAAGATATTTCCACTCTTCTTTTTGAAATTACTTGATGTGCGTTGTAGTTCCATTTTTCCCTTGTTCAAAACCCAAGTCTTGCAGCATTTTTTCAACCTCCTCTGAAGCTTGTATATTATTCACAATCAATGGGCTTATTGTTCTAGGTAGCTTAAATAAGAAGCCCTTTCGAGTTGGAATAAAGTGGATTTGATCCACATTTGAACTCTATCTGGTAAATTACAATGAAAAAAATCCACATAGGTGCAAATACATACAACCTATAAGGTGGAATTTTTTCACCATATAATCTCATCTCCAAATGATCTTCAAATATGTACCAATCACCAAATCTGAGTTTTTTACTTAATTACAGCAAGGATTTATCTTATGGAAAAATATTGGGAGCAGGCAGATTGTTTATGACCCTATACACAACTGACATGAAAGAAGATATATAGTAGGAGAAGCCTTCACTATTTTCCTTCCTTTAGACAATATCGGTTCAATTTATAATGATCTGCTTTTGTTTATTTACATCAGCAATGTTCAATCCTAATGCCTTGAACTGATCAACATGATTATATAAGAATATGTAAACAAGCAGAAATGGATACCTAAAACAATTAGTGATACTAAAATTATAAAGTTGGAGATTAATGGTGTGCTCTGAGTAAGACGAAATGTCTAGTATGATGTCAGGTTGCATTATGAAATAGAAAAACCCCAGGGCTTGACAATTGATGGCTTTAGTATCATCTTTCCCCAATACATTCATAATAACTAAAAGGATTGGCTTAATAACTTAAAAAAACAAGGTTATGGAAATTCAATGGCATCTAGGGAGAGAACAGAATTAGGAGGTAAAATGATACCAAACAACTTCTTTTTATCTTCTTCAGAGAGAGTTTGATATACAAACAAAAGAGAATCATCAATCAATTCCATACAATTATGAGACTACAGGAAGTCTAAAGCTTGTGGAATTAACAGAGAAGAGACTTGGAAAATATTTTCCCTTACAGAGTTCCTGACGAAACTTCGCTGAGGATACAAGGAAAAATTAGTCCAACAAATAAATTTTGGGGAATAAGTATAAGGAATGATAGTCGCGATAGTACTAGAGTTGATTACTCAACGAGAGACTTTTGACTCAATCTGACTAAGAAACAAGTTTTTTCGTACTTCCATGAAGTCTATAAAACATACAGGGACAAAAATATCTCTCTCTGTGTCCATCAATGGAATATGGGTAGTATATGCAGACAAATTAACTTTTTTAGCCATTTTAACTCTTGTTTTTCAACTAAAAATGGAGAGAATCAACTGATACTGTTACATGGATTCTTTAAAAGGAAGGCATCGTGAATTTGGACCATAAGCGGGGTGAATATAGGCAGATAATATGCATGGAAAAGAGTAAAATAGGGTATCTTTTAACAATGAGGCAGGAAAATGAAGATAATGGAATTATGGATAAAGGAGTATGCAAGACATGAGGTGGAGGTTGACATGGAAGGGGAATGACCTAGCTCGCCTTCTCTCGCTTTCTTGTTGTCGTAAGTAGTTATAGTTGAAACTACTTTCTGCCCTCAGGGGATCTTGCTCTCATGGGTATTTTTGCACAAAGTGATGACAGGGTAGATCTAGGTCGTAGATCTCGCCACTAGCCATTTCAAAAAACAACTAATTGGGGGCTCCTCCCTGCATAACGGTCAATTTATTAGTGTTGTTGAGCTTTCATATGGGCATGGCTCAGTGTAAGCCCACAATGATAGACTTGCAACATGCATACTTTTTAACCCTTCCACCAATACGTGTAGTTGTGGGATGGCCTGCTCTATTTTTTTTAATATATATATAATAATAATAGTCGTGCTCCATATTATAGAGTGTGTTGAGATTACATCGAAATGTAATACAAAAACTTTGTAAAATCTTAACAATGCATTGGCTCAACAAGTCTCTCTCTCTCTCTCTCTCTCTCTCTATATATATATATATATATATATATATATATATATATATATATCTCTTCTTTTTCTTTTCTTTCCCTTTTTGTTATATATATTTCTTGAAAAACAAAATGAATAATGGCTACAACATAGTGCACCAGACATTGTGACGCACATCCTTCCCTTTCGCCACTTCTTGCAACTAGAGAGTCAGTGCTACCAGTTGCAATTGCACATGTGCCATTCCCGTTGATCCTTTTGGTACACCTGGAGTTGACTCTAGTCTCATTGCTATTTTCAGTGCCTTGATTGTGACGTCATTCTCTACTGAGTGAGAGGTATCCTTACATGAGGAAGGAGTCATGCAATAAACCATTCACTATGTTGTGCGCCAAGAATTTGAAATGTTAACCTATCCAACAATATCTTGAACCTCTAGTCATAGTCACAGATTGGTTCTCCTTGCACTTGTTTAATTTCTTCGATATTAGTAATGCACTGAGATTCAGACTTAGGGTTCTTAAAATTCTTTCACAAGGCCTGCTTGATCTCTAACAAGTTCATGGTCTGATATGCTGGGGCAGTTGCTTTGTATTTCATAAACTGAGTTAACTTTCTATCTTGGAACTTTGTTTCAAGTTGTGCAATCTTAGCCTGGACATCTGGGGTTTGCTTCATCACCTAGATTGCTTTGCACTTGAACTAGTGCTAATTAGCATCATGTTAATTTTTTTTAGGGCTATATGTTTCTTTGCTCTAGATGATTGCTTTTCTTCATTTGCATGTTATATTCACCCCACAACATCAAAAAATGATTCAATTTTACAAAAAAAATTCAACAACATATGCAATTATATAGAAAGAAGAATATCATCAATGCAACGAAACATAAAAGGAGCAATAGAATAAAAGCATTCACACATAGAGACACTAGGATTGGTTGGAGACCAGAGCAAAACCCACTACGGGAAAACTCTTTCAAATTCGTCTTCTTATTAGATTGTCATTAAATGATTCATCAGGAGTATAATGTTCCATATCTTCAACCATAATCCTACCCAGAAAAATCAACTAAACAACATCATGAGATGAACCCAACAAATCTAATAATAAAAACCCTGATTCAGAGGCCTAAGATCAATTCTCATTGTCTATGGTCAATTGTTGAACTCTATGGTTAAGTGACAAAATATGCAATCAACACCCAAGGTCTCACCACACAGAGAGTGTGTCGTGGGTGCAGCTAAAACTCTTCAACCACATGCATAAACCTACATGCCTGCGGTTACAACTGAAATTTATGTGTAGCATGCTTGCAGCTGGGAACAAAAAACCATAGAACACACATGCGAGCTTCGAAACCTGCAATTTCGGACCTGTGCAAGCCAATCTCTGTGAGCTACCTCAGACCTATGCGAGCCAAAACCAAAGAAGAGAATATAATAATGCTCAATGATGATGTCCAAATGAGGTTGAGGTCACTTGTATTGATAGACTTCCAAGAGTGTCCAATTTACTTTAGGGTCGACCTGATAAAATATGCACATGTGGGCTTTAATTCAAAAATACACTTTCCCTTATCCAAATTAAGTGCTTCAATAATCAAAATTGGTCCTCTCAAAAAGAGGAATCTCATCCCATGATTGTAATTTGTCACTAAGCTATCAAATTAACACAACATCCCTTCTTGTTCACCACATTTTGTGTGACAACGAGCCCCATAACCATTTCATATTCAATGCCTTTACTACATCTATTTACTCAACATTGAAAGGAAACATTGACCATCCCTTCACTTGAGTGTGGAAATGTAGTATATATCCTAACAATGGATTCTAGTGTTGTTCTATCCAACTCACTAAGTTATCCCCTAAAATATATCAACCATATAACCTCCCTATCAAATATTTTCATGTCAATCCTCACATTTGATCAATGGCTATGTCCTCACCAAGATACAACTTGGTTTTATCTTTAAATAGTTTCACAAGCATACAATTTTCCTCATCACTTATTTATGTTGTTTAAATGCATGAACCTCTAGTTAAATCCCAAAGATGGAAAATATCTTAAGGTCATACATATGATTTCACTCTAACAAAATGATTTTGGGTATGCATATATCGCTTGCAGTTATGAACATAAAAATTTACTTGGTGAACACTAGTTGCCAATGTGTGCCTATTTCCAAGTGCCAATGCATGTCCGTGTGTGCCAACGAGTGTCGATGAGTGCCAAGGAATGCCAACACATGACGGTGCATCCCAAGAATTCCAACGAATTCCAAGTGCCAAGCTATGCCAATTTTTGCTAGCTAGGGAGTGTCGGGGAGTGCGAGGGCAACACAAGGGAGCACTGGGTTAAAATTCATGGAAATTAACAAATAAGATGGATTCCATGGATTACCTATGAATGCCACAGTGTGATAGGGAGTTCCAATGTGGGCTAGGAAAGCATAAATGTGTTAGGTGCTCAATCGTGCCAAGTTCCAAGGCATTCTAGTGTGTGCCAATACATGTTTGGGAGTGCTAAAATATCTTAGAAAAATATTCACTTCTGAAATATAAGAGAAGAAACATATAGACTAGTTAACTCTCAAAATAGTCAAGGCAAACATAATCATATATAGCACAAAATGGAGAGGGTTTGTACTTAAGATTATGTAATAGAAATTGCAATTGATAGTTAAATTGATTAACAATTTTTTTATGATCTTCACTAATGTTTATTAGAATTGTTGAATGTTTCACATCATTGGAATGACATCTTAGTTGTAACTTATTTGAAATTTATTGTATGTGCACTTTGATATGATGTAATATGAGTATCGTTTCATTTCATATGTTGTAATATTAGATATAATGGAGAAATTAATTATTGCATGAAATAAATAATAACTTTTCATTCTAAATGTCTTTTTGTAGAAATTTGGTGATAGAATTGCAATTTCTCAAGAAATTTTAATATAAATCAAGAGACACAATTCTACCTCTACTGATTTGTAGAATTCAATTCACAATTTAGAACAACAATCTCAGGCATTCAATAATAAATAAAACACATGCACAATATTATTTTTAGGGGAACCCAACTGGGAAAACCCCCTCAAGCCTCTTCGCATTAATCAGATGAATAGATATGTATTACAATTTCTAGCTTTGTCTTAGCTCAGCATGCAAGTGAATAACCTATCTATTTGCTCAATGAGAAGCCCTAACCCAAACTTAGTCAATTTTTTCCTCTGTTTGAGCCCCTATTTCCTTGTGTAAAGACTGAGGAATCAGCCCCTATTTTTTAGGAATTTTCCTCCAATTGATTGTGCAATTCCCAAGGTTTGATCATCTGCCTACATGCAACACCTATACAGTGAAACTAGTTTATAATTGCTTGTTACACATCCTTGGAATCTCGACCATAGATGGGAACTCGAAGTCTTTGCATGCACTAGTTATTTTAGGCTGATTGATTAGTTAATTGGATGATCATTGACCATCATCTGACCATCATGGATCCATGATCTGGCCAAACAGTCCCACAAGTATCTTTCTCATCCAGATCATCTCACATGTTGCTTGACTTACAACCATGTATTTTGCTTCTGCTGAGCTAAGTGCCAGAGATCTTTGCTTCATGTTGTACCAGGAAACCATTGCGACCACAACACTGAAAATTCCACATGATGTACTCTTTCAGTTAGATGGACTACCTGCCAAATCTACATATGTGAAGCCACACAACTTCACTCTCTTTGTCTGTCTGTACCATAATCCATATTGGGTAGTTCCTCTAAGGTACCGTAAAACATGTTTAGTTTTCTTCCAATACAATTTGGTAGACCTAACCATAGGTTGGTTCTGCTGGTTGGATTGTTGGAAAAGGTAACTAGGTTCTGTCTTCATTTAACGTATTTGAGTCATCTTGTAATGTACTTTTCAAAATAATAAAGAAAAGAATTATTATTATTATTATGGTGTCTTATTAAAGCATGGGTTTCATGCTTGGGTCACCATGTTTTAGGTCAAAGTCCCCATTGAGGAATTTTAGGATTTATTCTGAGTCAATAGAGTCATTGTATTTTTAAAGAGACCCTTCTTGGGATTTTGAATCATGTAAAAAGGTTAAGTATTGATTCAAATGTAATTTATGTATCTTCCATATCAAGTCGGCGTAAGGACATCAATTCGACCTCCCTTGAAGCCTATAAATAGAAGCAAGTTGAATTCATTTGGAGCACTTCATCTCAAGCAAGTTCGATATCTCTAAGCAAGTTGGGAAGTGAGAAGTACGAAGCCGGGAAGCCAAAGGAAGTGAGAGTTGGCTGGAGTCTAAGGAGAAGATGAAAAACAAAATTTTGGTGCCTCTCTGTCTCTGTTTCGTGTCCTAGTTTGGGAGATCAAAGTCTTCCAAGTTTTATTGATGCCGAAAGCTGCCTGATGGCAGAAGCTACTACATAGGTGAAGTTGCTGGAAGAGAGGTCAAAGATATAGAAGGCTGACTTGGTGTGGAGGGAAGGTTTGGTCGTTGTCTAGGGTGAAGAGTCTCAAAGAATACTATTGAAAGGAAGATAATTTTGACTGGGTTTTCCCTTTGAGGGTGTTTTTTCCCAAGCATAGTGCCTACATCTAGTGTCCATTGTTTTATGTGCTTTCACTTTTGTAATTGCTTGATGAACTAAAATAAAGAAGATATAAACAATCAAAATAACAAATCAAGAACATCACAAGTAATTATCAATAATAAGAAAATATTTCTGCCTTTCCGATTTTCTAACATGGTATCAGAGCTTTGGTGAAGAAAGAATAAAAACGCAGTCTCAAGCACTTGATCAAGGAACCATTCAAAGGGATTATCTCAGGGAAGGAATCTACTATATTCAAGGAAGATGTCTAACACAATAAAGGGAGAGAAAAAACTTGAAGGTTCCTCAAACTACAGGTCTTGGAAGAAGAGGATTGACCTCATCCATGAAAAGAACAAGGTACTAGACATGGCAAAAGGAAAAGTAAAGAAGCCTACAAATGACTCTAGTGATGTTGACAAAGTAAAATTCAGAGAATGACAATTGGTGGCCGTGACTCTAATGGTAGAAGGAATTAAGGACAATCTTGTCCCATTTATAGCCAACATCAATCATGCTCATGAAATGTATGAAGCCTTGTCAAAGTTATTCACTATTACGAACATTGGTCAAGTCGCAAGCTTGAAGAATGAACTAAGGACCACAAAGATGACTAAAGAAGATGTGATGGCCTCCTTATTTATGAAGACAACAAGAATAAGGGATGATATTTTAGCAATTGATGAAATTGTTCCAGAAAAAGAACTCATGATCACTTCTCTATTAGGATTACCACCTACTTGGGGTGCATTTGTTGCAGGGCTTAACAGATGGAAGGAAAGTCCCACTTTTGAAGAGCTATGGACTGCCTGCAGTCACAAAGAATTAAGGATCTCTCTAGTTTCCAATCGTGAAGGAGTATCAAATGCCTATATTTCTCAACATAATGGAAATAAATCAAAAGGACTAAGGAAGAAAACTGACATGTCCAAGGTAGAATGTTATCAATGTCATAAGAAGGGTCACTATAGGAGTGACTGTCCCAACAATCCAAAGAAAAAGAAGAGAGATAGAGATCATGCTAATATTGTTGAAGAAGGAAACCCAAAGAAAGTAAAACCCGAAGAATCTGATATAAGGGACTTACATTATTAAGTCCTTTGCTTTAGTCTTAGATATTCTATTTTTGTATTTCTGATGTTTAGGATTTATAGGTTTTAACATGTTTTTGGAAAAGACTTTTTATTTTGTTTTATATGTTTATAGGTATCCCTTATGCTTTGGAGGGAGCCCCCACTCCTATTATTAACTGATTTTATAGAACCTTAGACAGGTTCTCTAGAAAACTCTAACCTAAGGGTATGCAAATGTGAATGTCTGAAACCCTAAACTACTTAGGGATTGTGAAATGCTATTTGAAGTTCTTGTTGATGATGTCATGATTGGGATTTCAGTATGATCATAAAATCTTAACTTGTTATGGTTGAATGATGTTTGTCTGAGATCTCAAATCTTTGAAATTTTTGGAATAGTAGGGTTTTCTTTGCTATGTTATGAAACCCTATATTTTTAGGTTTGGTTGGGCCTATAAGAAAAATCTTTGTTATGAATGCAATATCCTAGGAATGAAACCTTAGGCATATATAGATGTGTCCATTTGGTAGAAACCCTAGCTTGGTCTAGGTCAGTATATGTCTAATGTATCAATGTTGTCTAACATATGATATGCTTATGCATGATAATGAATTTCTAGATACATGTGTTGACCTAGTTATTGATGGTCATAAGTCTTAGGATTTAATATAAGTCCTTGTCTAAGATTCTAGGATGATATTTGGAAAACTAGGGTTTCGCAACCAAACCCTAGTAGTAGTTAATTTCTCTAGTATGTGTGAAATTCTAGGGTTTTAGAGTTGAACCTTAGTAGAAGTAAAATCTTTGATGTATGATGACAATATGATGATTTGAGAATTGTGCAAATATGAGTTTTAGTTGGGATTAATGTTTGATTGAAAATCTAGGGTTTGCAACTAACCCTAGTGGAAGTTGGTCATGTTAATGACTATGCTGTGATTAGTTTTGATTTATTCTCTTGTATGAAATCTAGGATTTGTATGAAACCTTAGTGGAAAATCTAACATACGAAATTTGAAAGTTGTTAGATACCTTGTAGATCTATATTTGTTTGAATTGTTTCTAAGGTTTGTTATATGTTGTAGTACGATATGTTACACCTTTGAAAGAAACATTAAAACCCTAGATGGAATGAAAGTTGTTATGAAGTAGTATAGGGTTTATGATAAATTCCCTAGCAAGATGTTGAAGAGCATATGTCTCTTGTTTGTAATTAAGTTTGGGTATCTGATATGTATAAATTTGAAATGCTTATGTGATTTTGATATGGCTAGCTTCATGCTTCTATAGATTTGGTTGTACTTGCTATCCAAGTTGTACAGGTACACAATCTTCAATATGGTGAAGATGTTCGTTGATGTGATAAGCATGATGGGGATGATGATAACTCTGATGAAATGATTAAAAGCCACAAAAGATTCTCCGATGACGAAAATAAGAAGCCGGTCTCCCTGAGGAAGCCTGAATAGAAGATATATCCCTAAGATTAAGAGGGAATCTGGATAAAGAGATGCTCCCTAGTTGAGAGGGATGGCATAGCTTGGTTTTAATTGAAGAATGAATTTCGGAGGATATATTGCTGCATGAGAAGTAGGAAAGGAAAGTGTATGATTAAGGAATCTTCTATCAGAGATTCAATTGATAGTCCTACTATGAAAAGTTGAGAAGCAATATCTAGACCCCATAGGTTTGTATTTGATTATGTACATATGAAAGTATATTATTGATTGAGGTTGTGTTTGTATAGGTGAATCTCTCGAAGGTTTTGATAGCATGTTGGTTACCAATTAGTTTGATTGGGAGAGATTGGTCATCCTTGAGCTGTTGGATCAAGCAGTGTTGAGGCTTTGTGAGTTGGCTAGGAGGACATCTAGCCGACACCTTGTGTTGATGTCTAGGTCCCAAAGTTGGAAAGGTGGTGTTGATTATAGAGCTTTGTTTTTTGTGACACACCTAGATCTTTGGGTTGGTGGTTAGCAAGTAAGCCTAATGGTACCTAGAGGGTATGAAAGCTTGAGTCTACCTTATTCCCACTTAGATAGATTGCTTTTGTCAGTAATCTAGTTTGTGGCATTGCGGTGCCTAAATTTTTGAGAGACCAATGGATAGGTTTCCCTGGTTAGGAATCTAGTCCATGGCATTGCGGTGCCTAAAATTTCTTCATGGTTCATATAGTTGAGATCTGCCTTGTACTTGTATATGATGAATACCTCCCTAGTTAAGAGGGAGTGTTGGAAAATTTAACTAGGTTCGATCTTCATTTAATGTATTTGAGTCATCTTGTAATCTACTTGTCAAAATAATAAAGAAAAAAATTATTATTATTATTATTATGACTTATTAAAGCATGGGTTTAATGCTTGGATCACCATGTTTTAGGTCAAAGTCCCCATTGAGGACTTCTAGGATTTATTCTGAGTCAATAGAGTCATTGTAATTTTAAAGAGATCCTTATTGGGATTTTAAATAATGTAAAAAGGTTAAGTATTGAGTCAAATGTAATATATGTATCCTCCACATCAAATCAGCCTAAGGACATCAATTCGACTTCCCTTGAATGCTATAAATAGAAGCAAGTCGAATTCATTTAGAGCACTTCATCTCAAGCAAGTTCAATATCTCTAAGGAAGCTTGGAAGTGTGACATACGAAGCGGGGAAGCCAAAGGAAATGCGGGTTGGGTAGAGTTTAAGGAGAAGAAGAAAAATGAAATTTTGGTGCTTCTCTCTCTTTGTTACGTGTCCTAGATTGGGAGATAGAAGTCTTACAAGTTTTGTTGATGCCGAAGGCTACTACATAATCAAAGTCGTTGGAAGAGAGGTCGAAGATTTGGGAGGATGACTTGGTGTGGAGGGAAGGTTTGGTCTTTGTCTAGGGTGAAGAGTCTCAAAGAATACTAATGAAAAGAAGAGAATTTTGAGTAGGTTTTCCCCTCGAGGGGGGGTTTTTCCCTGGCATAATGATTACATCTGGTGTCCATTGTTTTATGTGCTTTCGCTTTGGTAATTGCTTCATGAACTAAAAGAAAGAAGATATAAACAATCAAAATAACAAAACAAAAACATCACGGGTAATTATCAAGAATAAGAAAATCTTTCCGCATTTCCGATTTTCTAACTTGACTACATAACACATATTTGGTCGTGTGTTCATAAGATATATCAGTGAACCCACTAACTGCTGGTAAATGGTAGCATCCACCTTTTCACCTGAAGTGGTTGTCTCCTTCCTCTAGTTGGTTGCTAGATGTGTCTCCATGGGTTTACAACTCTCCATGCAAAATCTTTGTAGTATCTCGTTGGCATACTTTTCTTGAGACACAAACAATTGCCCATCGCCTTGCCATACTTCCAGCCTGAGGAAGTAGTGCATGAGACCCATGTTCTTCATTTCAAATTCCCTTGTAAGGTCTTCCTTGCAAGAGCTGATAAGCTTCTCATCACATGTTAATATTAAATCATCAACATATAAAACAATGATAAGCAATTTAACTTCTACCAAAATATGATAAAGGTTTGCATCTGCTTCACTTTTGGTGAAGTCCAAACTAGTGAGATAACTATCGATCCTGGTGTACCACGCACATGGTGCTTGTTTGAGACCATACAACACTTGCTTGAGTTTGCACATGTGAGACTCCTGATTAAATGTCTCAAAACCTTCTGGTTTCTCTATGTACACATCCTCCTCAATAACACCATTGCGAAATATTGTTCTTACATCCATCTGGTGGATCTTCCACACCATTTGTGCAACCAGTGCAAGAATTGATCTAATGGATGAATACCTTGCTATGAGAGCAAAGGTTTCTTCATAGTCAATTCCCTCAACTTGAGAGAATCCTTTGGCCACAAATATGGCCTTATACTTCTCTATGCTTCCGTCTATTGCATGCTTAACTTTGAAGATCCATCTCGAACCCACAACTGATTTATCTGTTGTTCTTGGGACTACTTCCCAAACACTGTTCTTCATGATGGATTCATATTCTTCCACCATGGCATCAACCCAAACTAGTTTCTAAACTGCTTCCTCAAAATGGGATGGCTCAGTCTCTACTAGCTCATTCATTAGAGCCATGTAGCTAGTGTACCTCTCAGGTGACCTCCTTTGCCTACGAAAATTTTAAGGACCTCCCACATTCTCCGTCGCATCTTACACAAGTCTATTGGTTTCCTCGGTTCTTTTTGTCCCTTCTCTAGATGGTTCTGCTTGAGTGGATGTCTCCACTTCTGCTCCTCTATTTGTGGCTGCTCCACAACTTCCCGAGGCTCCTCCTTTGGAGCTAAAAGCTCCTATTATAGTGGGGTCTGGAGCTCCCTCTCAAGAGAGCACCACATTGCTTTCTCCTCATCAAACTTTACATCCCTTTGCACAACTATCATTCCAATGGAAGGTAAGTAAACACGGTAATTGTGTGGAGTTTCAGTGTAACCCATAAAAACTCCCAACTCTATTGTCAGCTCAAGCTTCTTCCTCAAATATTTGGAGACATGGTAGTAAACAAAGGCTCCAAAAATCTTGAAGTGAGACATTATCCTCGAGAAAGCATCCTCCAATGTAATCATACCAAGAATTCGATGAGGACTTCGGTTCTGCAAGTAGACTATTGTGTTACATGCCTCTGCCCACAAATGTAGTGGTAGGCCTTGGTTATGTAGCATAGCTCTCGCAACTCCAACAATGCTCTAGTTCTTTCTCTCAGCTACCCCATTCTGCTGTGATTTGTGGGGTGTTGTTAGCTATCTTCGAATGCCTTGCTTCAAACAAAACTCCTTGACGTCATTCGAAACATACTCACCTCCATTGTCCCTTCTGAGAGCCTTCACCTTCTTGTCGGCCTCTTTCTCAACTAGTGCCTTGAGTTCTACAAACTTTGAGAATGTCTCATCCTTCTTCCGCATGAAGAAGATTCATCACTTCCTCAAGAAATCGTCAATAAAAAAATAAAATATTTGTGTTTGGCAGTGGAGGCTCTTGACAAAGGTCCACAAACATTAGAGTGGACTCTTTCCAAGAGTGCATGTACTTTGTTATCTCATTCATGGAATGTGGATTTCATATACTTCCCCAAGGTACAACCTTTGCAGACATCCTACTGCTCAAGTGCTCTTCTCAGGAGGCCAGCGGTTATTTGCTGCATAACTTTCAGGGTGTCATGATGCAAATGGCCCAATCTCTTGTGCCAAAGTTCACCAACTTCATGACTCTGCATTTTCTCTACTTTATTTCTTAATGCAACGCAATCTTCCACATCCAACTTGTACAAGTTCTTCACCTAAACCCCGATCTGATTCACTTGTCCAATGGCTATGTGTCTTAGGAATGCTTTCCCTTTGTTGAAGATCACGTCATAAACACGATCTTTCAAAACTATTGCAAAGATGAGATTCTTCTTTAGGCCTGGAACAAACATGACATATTTGAGGCAAAGAGGAGATTTTGGCTCCCTTTAAAAGGTTACTTTACCAATCTCGGTAGCATTGTACCTTTTCTCATCCCCAAGCTCAATATGCATCTAGAGATATTTCTCCTCCACGTCACTAAAACACTCTCTACACCCTATCAAGTGGAACAAGGCATCCAATTCCAACTACCACACACTCCTCATCACAATGTTGGTCATGCATGTGATCATGGTGAAGTCTAACTCGAACCATGCCAATGCTTTGCCTACTGCTCCTCCTGATTTCTTCTTGCTAGAATTTTTGTGTGGACACTTTGTAGCATAGTGCCTGAATTCATGACAATTGAAGCATTTTATTTTGGACAAGTCTTTATTCATGCCCCCTTGGATGTATTTTGGTTTGGTTTGAGATTTCTTCCCTTTGCCCTTCTTTCCCTTTCCAACCAATGCAAAATTTTATTCATCCTCTCCCTTGGATGAGGTTCCATCTCTGGTATTCTGTCTGATCTCTTCTTGTACCAAATTAGACCACAAGCATTCCCAATTTGGTAATTTCTCCCTCCCATTCACCAAGTCCTGATAGCTATGCCAACTTTTGGGAAGGCCTAGAAGAGCTATGCTCACCAGGTCATCTTCTGCAACATTCACACCAACCACTCCAAGCTCATCATGAACTTGGGTAAATATTTTGAGATACTGTGAAACAGTATCAATCTTTTGCATCTTCATGTTTTGAAGTTTGTCTTGGAGGGCCAATTTTCTATGATCACTGTTATTCTTGAACATGTTTGTCAGTGCCTTCCACATCGTGAAAGGAGTTTCTTTCCCTTGGATATTTGAGACAATGTGGTCTCGCGCTCCCTCCAAGATTATTCTCCTCACCTTGGCTAAATCTTTCTTCTATTGAGCTAGGTTTTGGGCATCAAGTGATCTTGGTTTTGCAATGTCTGCCTTGACATATTCCAACAATCCATTGTCATCAAGCATCACCTCCATGTGATCCTTTCATGCAATGAAATTTGAGCTTCCTTCCAAGGCATACTCTAATCTCATCCTGTTGAAGGTCAATTTTCCCAACTCTTAGGAGATCTTGTTACACTGAAGCTACAAATTCGAACCTCCTAAGAAACAACTTCAAAATTCTTGTTCTAATGTGGATCCTTCTCTGATACCATGTAGAAATTTGGCAATAGAATTGCAACTGCTTAAGAAATTTTAATCTAAATCAAGAGACATAATTACTCTATTGATATGCGGCATTAAATTCACAATTTAGAACAACAATCTTAGACGTGCAATAAGAAATAACACACATGCACACTATTTTTTTCTAAGGGAACCCAAATGGGAAAAAACCCTCAAGCCTATTTGCATTAATCAAATGAATAAAGATGTATTACAATTGCTAGCTCTATCTAAGCTCAACTTGAAAGTGAATAACCTATCTCTCTTCTCAATGAGAAGATCTGACCTAGACTTGGTCAATTTCTACCTCTACTTGAGCCATTATTTCCTTGCGCAAATCCTAAGGAATTAACCCCTATTTTTTTAGGAATTTTCTTCCAAATGATTGCACAATTCCCCAGGTTTGATCATTTTCCTGCATGCAACACCTCTACACTCAAACTAGTTTACAACTGCCTGTTACATTGCCGTAGAATCTCCACCATAGCTGGGAACTCAAATTATCTACATGCATTAGTTATTTTAGGTTGATTGATAAGTTAATTGGATGATCACTAAGTTAAACTGCTCCTCCACTGCACAACTAACCTTCCACTAGTTCTTCCAACTGTTAAAACTAGTCTAACTGAACTCAACTGGATATAAATAAACTAGATTACTAAAATTTAGCAATCACGCATGCTTAACTGAACTCCAAGCCCTCTAACTAGAATTTACTGAGCTAACTGAGTGACAAGAGCCATGTCACACTAGTTAACTGCCTCCAAGTATTCTGTTGATGTGGAAATTCAAATTTTCTCAATTTGACCAAGGAAAAGTCAAATTGAGACTTTATTATTCCACTTCTCAAGATTTTTTTTGTAGAACAAAGATCTTTCAGAAGATCTGAATGATCCTCATCACCTAGATCCAGATCACATTGGGTTCGATCCTGAGATGACATATTATGCTCATGATGACACATATACATATGACAACGAGGCCGATGTTGATACATATGACGATGATCATGATCATGATGATTGTGATCACTATGGTGATGGTGATGATGATGATGAGGCAGTTGTTGGTAGCAACCACTGACATTCATGATCATATAGATTGAATCATTGATCATTTTTTATATATTGTTATGATGTCGATTTTTGTGGTTACTATCATATGTGTCATTTTCATGGCCTCCAGTACCATATTATTGAGTTGTATCTTTTTCACTTATATTATTTGGACATGACGTATCATATTGGCTTGTAACATTTTATATTACATAATTTATCAATTTTATTTATGTCATTTGTACATGATGTATCATTTTGACTTATATCGACTGTTGGACATGTATCGTTTTCACATGTTATTGATCTACTAATATATGTGAATTTCACTTGTCTTAGTTATATATGATTATGATATTTTCAGTATTGACTCGTCAATTTTTATATATTGAAATTGGTTGATGATTTGGATGCATATTTATTATGTATGATGGTTTTGATTTTCTGCCCATGATGCATGTTTTGAAATTCAGTTAAATTATAAACATTTGAAGCACTTGTTTTAATTATAGATGATGATCATGTTACAATAATTATCTTATTATTTTATATATACTAGATGTTGTAGATTCTATTTTGATGGAGATTTAATAAGTATAATGATGTTGTTAATTTGTATGGATGTTTGTTTCCCTACAAATTATTTATAAATGTTATCATATAAAATATTTCAAATGCATTCGTATGACTTATTGTATGATCATATAACTTATTTAAGAGACATGATATATTTAACTAATTAAATTGAAATAAAGCATATTAATTCAAATGTATGCAAAACAATAATCATTTTTGGAAGTAAAAAAAGAAGCAACAATGGAAGCAAAATTGGAAGCCACATTATAAGCAAAAAGGGAAGCAAAACTAGAAGACAAATTAGAAGCCAAACTGGATGCAAATCCTAGCGCTATTCTTGATGCTTGGAAGTAAAAAAAAAAAGCAACAATGGAAACCAAATTGGAAGCCACACTAGAAGCACAAATGGAAGCAAAACTGGATGCAAAACTAGAAACCACACCATAAGCCAAATTGGAAGCAATTCTTGGCGTTAATTATGGTGCTAAAACTGGCACTATTCCCGGCTCTATTCCCAACGCTCTTTCCAACGTATTCCCAATGTTATGTCTGACACTATTTCCGATGTAATTTCCATCGAACTTTCCACTGCAATTTTTTGCGCTATTTTCCAGCGTTAATCCATACACTATTTATAGCACAATTTCTGGTGCTAAATCTTGCGCTATGAAAAAAATTCCTGATTTTGCCCATTTTTGTGTCGGACAAGGTGTTCAATTCATGAACTGAAATACACTAAAATCCGATGCTATTTTCTTGTTCTGTTGTAGAGGTTGTAGGGTTTGTTTAAATACATGTTGAGCAAACTTCCCTCGTTGAATTCATGGTCTAGCTCAAGGGTAGCTAGATTCAAGAAATATTATTATGCAGCTAAACATATGGTGGGGTGGGACATGGCTTACCCTTCACCAAATGCAGGTAACCTTTTGTTTGTAATCATATAGGTGCCCTTGTTGACTTAAATTTGTAACACCACAATCAATGAAATGGAAATCATAGACCATGTATCTATGAGTTTCTTGCTAAAAGGATATCACAACCTGTGTGTCTCTTATTCATGAGATGTAGGGTAAATTTAGTTTTAATGGCTATGATAATTGTGCAAATTTCATATGCCTATAGTCCTTGGTATTGTTTATGTCCTAGATGTTATAGAGCCTAAACATATAAGAAGGTTGAGAAGGCTGGGGAAGTTAACCCCTCAGTCCCTTGGATGGCCTTGATGGTTGGTTGGTTGTAAATAGATCTTAAGGAGTTTAATTGAGTGAGATTAGTCTATTTTAGAAAAGCTAAAAAATCCTTATGTTTATTGTAGAGATAAATATGTCTTGTAGGTGTTTTTAACTTGAAATGAATGGAAATAGCCTTGAAAACAAGGTGAGGACGCAAATGAGAGATGCCTTCACAAAACATCTAATGAAAAGTGTTACATAGTTCACTCAAGGACTATCGAGCTAATGGATAGTATGTTGAAGGGTTTGATTCAGGCTGGGGAGGTACTTGGCGACTATGTTGGCCTTGCTAAGCCAACTAGTGGATTTAACCACCACAAGGTATGTCTACTTGGACTCATGATTAGTGGAAAGGTTTTCCTAGTTAGGATAATAAGTCTTAAGGCCTCAAAAGAGGCAATTGTAAGTAATGGCCTCTCTAGATTCATGTGAGAAGTTGGCTAGTTAACTAGCTGAAAGATGGAGTATTCAATTGACTTCATGGTTGGTGAAGACTTATATGGTTTTATAAGTCTTTTTGGAAGTCCCTTGCCTTGTAAACATCTCTTCTAACTTTTGGGAATGACTAAGAAATCCCTTCTCACAACCCTACTTTTCTTAGGAGAAATTCCGGGACTGACTTCCCTTTTAGAATTTCAAATTGTTTAGAAATTTGGGGTTTAGAGGCCCCAAACCCTTGGTCACATAGCTGATAAAGGGGGCCATGACAAATAGCTAGAAGATAAGGGGTTTATCGGGTATTAATTTATTGGTACTGAGGAGGACTTAACCAATAGCAGCCACTACAAAACCCAAATACAAATAAAACTTGAAACCTTATTAGTTAATGTAGATAGAGGGTTGGGGAATGTCAAATGGTGGGATCAAATCATCGGGAGATTATAGTATCAAACAATCTCGTGCTAGTCAAGATGGAACCCTTATGACTTCCTAGTACTAACCAACATTGATGAGTCTACCAATCGATAGAAATATTCCCATCTGTAGGAGTTCGTTGTCGTTTGTTGGTCATAAGGTTACTAGGAAGATGAACATTTTGCACCAGGTTTATCTCTGGTACTAATGGGACTTGAAACCTCATTTTTTGCTATAGAAGAACTTTGTCATTACATGAAAATGATATAACAAAATGTGTTAAATTTTTTGGGTGTTGGGAGAATGAGGCCACGTTTTTGGGGATTCCTCCTGAAACTGTCGAACTCGATAAGGGCCCTGATGTGGCAAATGATAACATGGCATCTATATGGAAATGACATGGATATGATGTGGTGTTAACATGGCATTAGCATGGCACTAACATAGAGCTGACATGACGTTAACATATGTGACAAGGTATGAATAAGAGTGTGTAGTAGTGCTAAGGTGAAAGCCAAATGGAATCCATGGTGGTAGGTGATGCCAGGATATCGAATGTCGGGAGGTCATCCATCGAGTGTTTTGCTACTAAGACATTTGGGCCTCCATATTGGGTTTAACTCCCTAATACTAATATAAAATGAAACACATGTTAGATGACGAAGATCAGGCTCTCTAAACTGACAGACCAATGTTGTGTTGGGAAAATTTGAAGATAAGATCAGGGTTAAGGGTTGGTACTAATAAAACCTGAGAATTTTAATAGGTGATGAAAATGTCAACCTTCATCAATTGACAAATCACTATCGGGTTGAGCGGAGATCAAGTTAACCAATAAATTATTTCCCAAGAGGTTTAATGTCGATATAATAATTAGCAACATGGACATGCCATTGTGGCATGACAGGACGAGGAAACATGGCCAAGGAGGTCCCACGTGTTTTCCAAGTGGCACGATACAATTATTGACATGGTTTTGGAAGACAATATTTAAGTAGGAATAACTTTGAGTCCAAGACTATAATTTGGATGAATTTGTGTTCAACAACCTTCCTGACACCAATGATCACAAAAAATATTTGTTCAACTAACCCACAGGAGAAAAACTATGTCAATAGAGACCCATCATACATATGGCAGTTTGATTTCATAATAGAATTCAAAATGGTGAAATTCTCCTAGATATTAAGGGGGGAGTTCAACAATCAAATGTATATGGTTAGTGGTTAAACAAAAACTACATGTGGTCTCTCCTTTCAGCTAACAAAGGGGGGAATTGATGATGAAATTGAAGATGGTTGTCAAACTAACAGTTTCGACAACAATGAAATTTCCAGATGGGCATAAAAAAAAATGTCAGATGGGAAAACATACTTTGAGAATTATGGTTAAATATTTTTCAGTCAAATCATACATGGGATATAATATTGGATGTTGATTGTGAGCAAATTGTGGAAATTTTTGTTCACTTGGATGGTCATTTGACCTAGCAAAGGGTAGATGGATCCTTTTGAATTGCAACTTGGCATTAAATTGAGTGGTCAAGCATTTTTAGGGATGTTTTAGACTTGTAGCTAATTCATTTCTCTTGGTGTGTTATCTTTAGATTGAAGTTTTCAACATCCATTTTTGGCGGTTTTTCAATATTTTTTCATTGAAGTTCATCACAGGGGTGTCAACATGAAGACTTGGTGATTGTACTAGTTTATGTTTCATTTATGGTATTATTGCTTGGACTTTAGTTTGAGTGGGAGAATGTTAGCCTCTTTCTCATAAACAATCATGAAGTCCTAATAGACCACCTAATGTATTTCGCATCTTGGGACACAATTTTTATCTTAAGTATGTTTCTAGATCCTATTTTCTCTCATCCTACCTTATATCTTGGTGAGGTGTCAAAGTGAGAGTAATTGAGGTAGTTTCATAATTGTATTATACATTTGTATCACTTGAAGATAAAGGCAAATACTGTGAGAATATGCATTATGGCTTGAGGCCTTTTTTGCCAGTTCTTTGTCTCTTGTATTTTTGTTTTTGTTTTCTATATTTCATGATATATTGTTGGAAAAATCTCAATGAGCATATGACAACAGTGATCTCAAAACTAAGTTTTGAGGTGATTAAAGTAGGAGGAAATTTGTGATCTAGGTCCGGGTGTGAAGAAGGACCTTTCCAAGACCTTTTACTTTCGTGATGTGTTAACATTTCATTTTTAAAAGAACATTAACAAATACAGCTGTAGACTATAAAGAGGAGGAACATAACAATCATCAGCACATGAAAACAAAAGCCGTTGATAACGGAGTTTGTCCAAGAGGGACTATGTCTCCAGGCCCCATGTCAAGATGGTGTAGGCCACTGCATTAAATGTTGTCAATAATGGTGATGTACACAGAGATGATGTCTCGATCATACAAGGAAGAATGCCCTCACGCAGGAGTGGCTATAAGAGATTTTCCACAACTAGAACTCTCAATCAAAAGACTCCTATGAGTATGATAGAAAAACACGCATGGTGTGCATCCCACCAACATGGTACAAAAGGGATGTCAAATAAAAACACATGCATGACGACAACAAGAGTATCCCAACAACATACAACAAGGGATCTCAAAGCATAACATAAAGAGTTATGAAAGACAATACATCATGTGAACAATTCTGCATAACACGAGGCAAGGAATCATGACAACAAGAAATAAAGAAGATCCTGCATCAATATCAATCAAGGATCTACAACATAATGTAAAAGAAGAAATATATGAATAAATCATATACCTCACACCATGACGGGCCATCTAAAGATGTGAATGAAGAAGTGGATAAAACAATCCACGGTGAACATTTGTTCACATTATCAATGCGCAGGCACAGTCCACTACCAATCTGTCACAGCCTCATTACGAATGGCCATATGAAGAAGCGGGGCATCTGAAGCAGCTGTCAATAAACTAAAGCTCGCTGAAACATCGATCTCACAACATCTATTTGCAAGAAGAATCGATCAAGAGATGAATTAATCACAAGAATCAATCAAAGAAGCATTGATCCAAGATGAACCGATCATGAGAAGAAGAATTGATCATAAGAGAAGAACTGCTTTGGACTCTCGGCTCTGTAGCTCTCGGCTATCTGGCTTCATAGCGTTTTGGCTATGTCGCTGCAACTCTTTGCGGCTCTGCGGTGCTCTAGCTGTCTCTGTCTCTGCCTCGCCCTCTTGTTCTGCGGCTCTCCATCGGGTGCAACCTCCTCAGTTAGGTCTCTAGCACTCAAGCTCTGTAGCACTCCCCAGCACAGGCTCTCGGGATCTCTAGCACAGGCTCTCTTCCTCTGGCACGCCGCCCTCCTCTTTGTTACCCATCGTGTTTTTGTAACACGTTTGGGACAAGGCCACATAAAAATCGGGGTTGTTTTGTTTAGAATGGAAACCGTTTGCATAGAATCATTGGTTGTTAAGTTATGGTATGTTCTATGCTTATAACAGTTTACTTCTTTTTCTTATTATATTCCACTGATTAGCAATCACATGTACATAAAGTAAAGTGCAGATAGAACATTAAACGATCGACAGAAAACAAGCCAAGACAAGAGACACAAGATGTGGCGGCTAGCCAGGGACAAACCCCACAATGTGTGGGGAAACCCTTTGATCAAATCTTCTTTTATCTTCAATAATTCAGCAGAGAGAAATAGTACAATAAATCTGATTCATATCAGCAGTAGCAAACCCTAGATCAGTAGCATCAGCATTAGCGGCTTCATTATCAAACTAGGGCAGACCATATCTCACAAACCGACTGTCGGATTGACTTCATTCCACCACCAAAAGTTTCAGCTTCCAGAGGAGGTTCAGATGAACCTACAGCGCAGTTCAGATGAGGAGATCTTCTAGGCCACGCAAGTCAATCTTTACTTCTGCAGTTGCAGCTTCAGTTTCAGCAGTTTCCGGCTTCAAACTAGGGCAGTCGATATCTTGCAAACCGTTCGTCGGATTGACTTCATTCCACCACCAAAAGTTGCGGCTTTCAGAGGAGGTTCAGATGAACCTAAAACAAAATTCCAAAGAGGAGATCTTCTAGGCCACGCAAGTCAATCTTTACTTCTGCAATTGCGGCGTTAGTTTCAGCAGTTTTCGGCTTCAAACTAGGGCAATCGATATCTTGCAAACCGTTCGTCGGATTGACTTCATTCCACCACCAAAAGTTGCGGCTTTCAGAGGAGGATCAGATGAACCTACAGCGCAGTTCCAAAGAGGAGATATTCTAGGCCACGCAAGTCAATCTTTACTTCTGCAGTTGCAGCTTCAAATTCAACAGCTTCCGGCTTCACATGTGTGAGAGAGAGACCCATTTCAGCACAGTAGAGAAGAGACTCATTTCTGCGCAGTAGAGAGAGAGAGATGTGATGAGATGAGTGAGTCCAAATGAGGAAAAGTCCTCTTATATTTATACACAACGTTGGTGGGTGAATAGATGCGACTGTTGGCTTCTGAGCCTACATGAGTTGTAGGTCGGCTTGATAATAACTCCATAATAAAAATAAATTCATATCTCCATGAATACTTATCGGAATCGGATGATCTTTATATCAATCCTACACCTCTCGATGAGAGGAATCTAATAAAAATATTATCAGCCATGAATAATATGACCCACATGAAGTTTTTCCATGGTTGCCAATTTTAACACTCCCTCTCAACCATGGAGAACTTCATCTGCAATCTGTCTATCGGTCGTTACTATTCATCCATCAAATGCACTGCCCTGTACAGCGTGACCCTTGTCCTACTCTGCTCTACTCTGCCTGTTCTGCTTTGTTTTGTTCTGCCCTGCACTGATCTGTATTGTTTTTCTCTGTTCTGCTCTGCTCTTGCATTGTTCTGTTCTGCTCTGCTTTTGTCCGAATTATGAAGAAGAAGAAATGATCGAGGATGTATCATACTAACTCAAAGTCAGTCTCAGAGTATGTACCACTGGTCCTAGACCAGTCTCAACCAACCCGAAGTCAGCGTCATAGTGAGTACAACTCCACTGGTCCTAGACCAGTATCATCCTCCACTGACTCAAAGTCAGTCTCAGAGTGCATACCACTGGTCCCAGACCAGTCTCAGCCGACCCGAAGTCAGCTTCATAGTAAGTACCACTCCTACCACTGGTCCCAGACCAGTATCGCAGTCTCAGAGAGTGTACCACTGGTCCTAGACCAGTCTCAACCGACCCGAAGTCAGCGTCATAGTATGTACCACTCTCACTAGTCCCAGACCAGTACTGCACTGACACGAAGTCAGTCTCGGAGTATGTACCACTGGTCCCAGACCAGTCTCAACCGACCTGAAGTCAGCGTCATAGTATGGTACAACTCCTACCACTGGTCCCAGACCAGTATCGCAGTCTTAGAGAGTGTACCACTGGTCCCAGACCAGTCTCAACCGACCCGAAGTCAGCGTCATAGTATGTACCACTCTCACTGGTCCCAGACGAGTACTGTACTGACACGAAGTCAGTCTCGGAGTATGTACCACTGGTCCCAGACCAGTCTCAACTGACCCGAAGTCAGCGTCATAGTATGGTACAACTCCTACCACTGGTCCCAGACCAGTATCATTGATCCCAGATCAATGGAGGTCATCCTAGCGTAGGGAGTACGGTAGATACAACGATGCGTCCATCAATACTACTATGGTCCCTAACTTCATTTCCCTGCTCATTGATCAGATGAGAGGTACTTCCCATGAGTCCCAGACTGCATGGGTAGGATGCCTCGACAGGAGAACTAATCAATCCTGTCCTCACAGGAGAACACATCAATCCTGCTACAATCGCCGTGGAGAACACATCAATCCAGGCTGCCATGGAGAACACATCAATCCAGGCCTCACAGGAGAACTAATCATCCTGCTACACAGGAGAGCGAATCATCCTGTTCCACAAGAGAGCGAATCATCTTGTCCCACAAGAGAGCGAATCATCTTGTTCCAGAGTGCACCACCAGGGGAGGGTGAGTCACCCTGTGGTCATATGTTGCTCCAGTAGGAACCGCAAGCCATCAGAGCTCCCAGAGCTCAATGTATGCAACATGCAGGACCCTTGTACAAGGGTTTCTTGCCGACTTCAAGTCGTTTGGGAAAATCACAGATTAGATCTTCCCTCGGGGCTTTGACAAGGTGTATCAAGCTATACATCATCTTAATGTGATGGAGCTTCCTTGCTCATCGACTTACCATATCCCAGATGATGTCTATCTGCTGGAGCAATTGACGAATACAAGATTCCTCAATAATCGAATCCCACCTCTGGTTGTTACAGAGAATCACAGTGGTATCCAATGTAAATCCAAACAGCTCACTGAAGAGCTTTCGCAACCAGACTGCCTCACACGAGGTTATGCTAGCAACAATATATCTTGCTTCGGCGGTGCTCAAAGCCACCGACTTCTGCTTCCTGCTCATCCAGGATATCGAAGCAGATCCCAAGGTGAAACAGTACCCGGAAGTGCTCTTACGGTCCACCACACTGCCTGCCCAATCAACATCAGTATATCCAAGTAGTCTCACATCTCCGGCAGTGTATCTTAATCCATGAGAGATTGTGTCCTGAAGACATCTCAGAAGATTCCTGGCATCAATCCAGTGAGGCTCAACCAAATATGAGCTCACAATGCTAACTACAAAACATATGTTCGGACGGAGGTTCACCAAGAACATCAATGCGAATGAGTTTTTGAAACTCAGAGGCATTTCCCAAGTCTGGTCCGACATCACTACCATATAACTTCTAAAAGTTAAGATCCTCCAGGTAGTCACAGGCTTGCAGTCCATCATACCGAATCTTTCCAATATCTTCACCACATATTTTCCTTGAGATAGGAAAGTTTCTCCTGGCTTCTGCCACACTTCAAGTCCTAGGAAGTAGTGCATCAGTCCTAGGTCCTTCATTTCAAATTCAGAAGCTATCTCCCTCTTACATTTGTGAATGAGAGGGTCTGCACCTGTTAGAAAGAGGTCATCCACATACAACACCAGTATGAGAGGCTTGTCATCTTTAACCTTAAAGTAAAGGTTAGAATCGGCTTCACTCCTAATGAATCCCAGCTTCATCAAATAGCTATCGATCCTCTCATACCATGCTCGGGGTGCTTGCTTCGGCCCATAGAGAGCCTTCTTCAACCTGCATACATGATATTTTCAATCATAAATCTCAAATCCTTCGGGTTGCTCCACGTAGACCTCTTCTTTGATCGAGCCGTGCAAGAACGCAGTCTTGACATCCATCTGATGTAGGTTCCATCCTTGTGAAGCCACAAGGGCTATGATCAAGCAAATGGTCGTATATCTGGCAACAGGTGCAAATATCATAGTCTATACCTTCCTTCTGGGATAAACCACGAGCAACAAAATGAACCTTATACTTTTCCATACTTCCATTTGTTGCATGCTTTATCTTGTAAAGCCAATTTGAAGTAACAATTGTCTTGTCCAGGGTCTGGGAACTACTTCCCAGACATCATTCTCCATAATAGACTCATATTCTATGGTCATAGCATCCTTCCATAGTTAATGCTTGATGACATCTGAGAATGATGAAGGTTCATTTTGTATGATCGTGCTCATGATGGTCAGGTATCCCTGATACCTGTTAAGTTTCTTACTTTGATGGAAGGTTCCTCAGGGTGCAACATGTCCTTCAGCATCATCAAGTATCCCCCTAAGCCATGAAGGCCTCTTCCTAGAAGAGGAAGGCTCATGTGGATGAGGATCAATCGGATCCATGGGTTCTTCTACATTAGGCATTGATTCATCATCCTTTTCTTTTGGTTCCCTGGTGTCGGCTTCTTGAGAGCTACTCTGATGACCATAACCCGTCAAAGCCCAGAATCTACAACACTACCATGCATATAAGAAATGCATCTCAAATCTCTGTCCAAATAAAGTTCAATTCTAGGCAATTTCAACAAACAGCATTGTAAGTTTTTAATGTCGCTCGTTTAAAGATATATACTCCTTGTCATGGACAAGGTAACCGACGGATTAGATTCTGCCATAATTTGACTTCTCTGACCAAGATGCCACTTGATGACACGCTGCCCGTAGCCTGCAAACCAGGATCTTCCGATGCTCTCAACAAATATTGTTCCCTGATTTATCAATTTAAATCAAACAAATAAGGTTCGTTGTCCATACAACAATTCACACTTTCAATTGGATCTGCGCACTTTCTACAATAGATCTACGCACTTTCAGATCTATTAACTCGGCATCACTTCCAATAAACTCAAAACCACGTTTAATGGTAGGTGCGCCCTCCACAGACCACGCTGAAAGTTACACAGTCGATCAGATTAATAAGGAGTCTTCCGCGGCATTTTATCTGGATAGCAAAACAGAGGAATTTTACAAACAGTTCTCTGCTCGCGGATTTATATGGTCTCACAGAAAGTCAAAACAAATACTCCCGGATTCCAGAGGAAACAAAAGTTGCTTCCTTTTCAAGCCTGGCAACAAATGCTAACAACTTGATATGGACATACGCAGACATTTTCCCTCGCCATGATGCAGACAATTCACCACAATCTGTTCCACTTCAGCATTTGAAAGGTCTCGGAGTTTCACCAAATTCCGAATACATTCATTGGCACGCTTCCCCTCTCTCAGGTCGTGCTCCTTCTGTAGCCTGGCCGGTTCACAGATTTAATTATAGAATACACACCACTCCATAAACTCATACACTCAGTCCTGAACTTCACAATATATATCTATATATATATATATATGTGCCACTCAGCAAACTGAACATGCAAGATAGTCCTCAATGAACTAGAGCGCATGCAAGACTTATGGACAGGTTTATTAAGCCACGGTTAACGAATCCATAGTAATTCAATTCAAACCCGCTGAGACAATTCCACTGTTCATACAATAAGGAAAAGGAAAGCGCGATTCTACCATTCCTTCAATCCGGTGCAGAGTTACAACCCAATTACAGTATCGATTGTTTAAATCGATTTCTCATTTTGTTTCATTTAATAGCATTAACAATGATCTCACTACCAGTTTTTACAAGACGGCATTCTTCATTTACACCCAATTTCAGAGGATATATTCCACTATAGAAACCAAATTACACAATTCTGCAATCACTTTTTATATTAACAATGAAGCACTTACAGACTTGTCTTTGCCGGATGTGCGACAATGATGGCCGGACAATTGCCGAAGGCTTACAAACCTTTTCTCGGCAGCTAAATCGAGCCATAGCCGCAGCATACGCGCCGTCGTAGATACTTATTTTTGTTAAATATCCTCAAACATCTGCAGCTTGATTCACTCCACCATATTTCAAAGCAAATAAACTGAATGTTCTTAAAGCATTCCGCCTTCAATTCCGCAACTGATCTCCAGAGGCATTGGCGCAGAACCTCTCAAATTTAAACAATTGATGTGAATAAACTCCGACAACAGGACCGAATAAACCCATGCGAAGAAAGATCAGGAACACTTCCTTTTAATTCCCGTTTCACTATTCTTCACCCTCAAACTGCAATTAGACAGCCATGAGTTATCTT
Organism: Pinus tabuliformis; assembly: GCA_031772625.1. Classification (NCBI taxonomy): domain Eukaryota; kingdom Viridiplantae; phylum Streptophyta; class Pinopsida; order Pinales; family Pinaceae; genus Pinus; species Pinus tabuliformis. The sequence continues at coordinate 50,696,093 of CM062805.1, read as the reverse complement.
CCACAAAATTCAAACGAAGCCTCAACAAAAAGATTTTCTTGCCTAATATTCGAGATGGCCACAAAACTGGCGGTACATAGCAAATTAATTTCCGCTCTCATTCCACAGAGCATTTCACATGCTCCAATACCACTGTAATACACATTAATTGCGCAATGGAAAATAAACAATCAACCCGTAACTTGAAACATACACAAGGCGCATTGAAACCCAGAACCATTATCGATTCATGCAAATTCATATTTATATTAACATAAAACAATCATTCACACAACAGTTATATTCATGGCCAGATATGCAAATCCATGGCCCTTTTACAATTTCTGAAGGCTTACAACCTTGCTGCACAAATCTACTCTCAATCTCTCATTTCTATTCCCTCTTATTTTCTCTCCAAATCCCTTCCTATTTAAAAATCATTAAATTAAATGCTCAATCCCTTAAAATCCTCAACAACCCCTAAATCTCTCAACATCCCTAAAGGATAGGTTTTTATCCCTAAAATCCTTCAATTCATTAAATTTCCTCATATCCTTTTATTAATAAAAGGATATTTACATAAATCCTCACCTTCTCCTATTTAATTCAAATTAATTAATAAAATATTAAAAATCATCACACCCCATATTTACAAATTAACATTATCACACCCCATATTTACAGATGGAGAAAAAGGTCTTGATGCTCCTGCATCAGACTCCCCATGTAAGAAAATTCATGACCACCTGGTCATAAGTCTGGATATCTCCTCCTGGATCCCAAATTTTATTTTGTAATCCTTCCGTGCTTGTTGATTGCTTCATTGTTGTTGTCATCTGTTGTTGTCTTCCAGGTTTCCATATTTTGTGCTGTAGTGCTCCACTTGCTCTGCTCTTGCAATCTTTCACTGTCATTCTCTTGTTGTCGCTCCTTTTCTTTCTTTCTGCTGCTGGTCTCTTCCGGGATTCTTTAGTCATCAGTCTTCTGATACTTTCAATCTCTTGGTCCAAATAATCTCCCGGCTGCTGATTTCCAGCGGTCTGCTGAGCTAAGACGGCTTGCTCAGTTTGTACTGTCACTATGAATGTTGCGGCCTCCCAATCTTCCTTTCCCTCTGCAACATTCCTTTGCTCATCATCTGCAACTTCTTTTATGACAACTGCTTTGTCATCCTTCATCAGCAATCTATCCTGGACATTCATCCTCTGTTCTTCCAATTTCCTCCTTTGAAAATCCATTTCTTTATATAACTCAATGATTTTACTTGGAGTGGACTTTGGAAATTTTACACGATCTTCCATTTCCTCACATGGTCTTTCTTCTGCTAAATCTTCCTTAACATCCTTCAGTAGATGTTCTTCTTCTTCCTCCAAACCTGCAATCACACACAAATCATTAGTTTTAAAATCACAAGACCTTACGGTCTTGTTTGATGCTTCAGCCGTCAAATCTTTGGGCTGCCTTGAATCATTCATATGATTCAACTCCTCTAGCTCTTCATCACTTTCAAAAAGTAATGGTCCACTCTCTGGGTAACATAGCGAAACTTCAACATCTTCTTCAGCATCTTCATTTTGCTGTAGCTCAACTGTTTCGAGCTTCTCTTTCTTCTGTCTGGCATCAAGAACTTGTTCAAGTTCCCTTATTTCCTTTATCAACTGCAAATTTACCTGATGATTCCACTTCTCTTGTAGTCTCTGCCACCTCAACTTCTTTCTTATGACATAACCATGCTTCTGGTTTTCCTCATTTCTTTGCAACATCTCCATTAACACCTCAAGCTGAACTGCTATCTCAGCCTTCTCCCTTTCATATTCCTCTTTGCTTAACTGTCTTTGTATGCCAACTGCCTTGGCATCCTTCTCCTTTTGTCCTCTGCTGTGATTTATTTCAGAACCTTTGTTATGACTGTCACTTTCCATTTCTATGAGTCCCCACTCACTTTACTATGAGTTGTACTAAAGCCTCTTCAGCAGCAAGTCCTATCTTGCCGCCACTTACCTCACCAAGCCCTCCTCACTCGGTCTTTTGGCAAGCAATTGGTTCTATCTCCGGAACCTCCTTTGAGCACTTCTCTTTGCTCTTCCTGGCTTCAACTCATCTGCCTGTTCACAATTGTCTTCCTTATCCAATCTCTATTGGATTTCCTCAAGGTTCTGCCACACCTATGCTTTCACCAGTTTTCTGTTAGCAATTTTAAACATGTCTTCTATGGATTTTCCTTTTGGGAGTTGCAAAAATACTTCTGCTTTAATGCAAAGACTACAATCTTCAAATTCAAATAAACCCAGATCACCTTACCTTCAAGATCTCAGTCTGATCTTGTCTTTTCGTTTGCCTGTACTTTTAAATGGACCGTTCTTCCCACTAGCTGTCAGCATGTGTCTTCAAACTCTTCAACTACCTTCAGAATCTCACACTCCTGCAACTTTTGTTTCAGCAAATCTGCTACTTACACATTCAAAAATATATTCCAATTCAACAAAAACCTTCTTGACATCATTCAGACAATAAACATTTCAACAGAGCATTCTGGCTCTGATACCAAAAATGATGACCATAACCCGTCGAAGCCCAGAATCTACAACACTACCATGCATATAAGAAATGCATCTCAAATCTCTGTCCAAATAAAGTTCAATTCTAGGCAATTTCAACAAACAGCATTGTAAGTTTTTAATGTCGCTCGTTTAAAGATATATACTCCTTGTCATGGACAAGGTAACCGACGGATTAGATTCTGCCATAATTTGACTTCTCTGACCAAGATGCCACTTGATGACACGCTGCCCGTAGCCTGCAAACCAGGATCTTCCGATGCTCTCAACAAATATTGTTCCCTGATTTATCAATTTAAATCAAACAAATAAGGTTCGTTGTCCATACAACAATTCACACTTTCAATTGGATCTGCGCACTTTCTACAATAGATCTACGCACTTTCAGATCTATTAACTCGGCATCACTTCCAATAAACTCAAAACCACGTTTAATGGTAGGTGCGCCCTCCACAGACCACGCTGAAAATTACACAGTCGATCAGATTAATAAGGAGTCTTCCGCGGCATTTTATCTGGATAGCAAAACAGAGGAATTTTACAAACAGTTCTCTGCTCGCGGATTTATATGGTCTCACAGAAAGTCAAAACAAATACTCCCGGATTCCAGAGGAAACAAAAGTTGCTTCCTTCTCAAGCCTGGCAACAAATGCTAACAACTTGATATGGACATACGCAGACATTTTCCCTCGCCATGATGCAGACAATTCACCACAATCTGTTCCACTTCAGCATTTGAAAGGTCTCGGAGTTTCACCAAATTCCGAATACATTCATTGGCATGCTTCCCCTCTCTCAGGTCGTCCTCCTTCTGTAGCTTGGCCGGTTCACAGATTTAATTATAGAATACGCACCACTCCATAAACTCATACACTCAGTCCTGAACTTCACAATATATATATATATATATATATATATATATATATATATATATATATATATATATATATATGTATGTGCCACTCAGCAAACTGAACATGCAAGATAGTCCTCAATGAACCAGAGTGCATGCAAGACTTATGGACAGGTTTATTAAGCCACGGTTAACGAATCCATAGTAATTCAATTCAAACCCGCTGAGACAATTCCACTGTTCATACAATAAGGAAAAGGAAAGCGCGATTCTACCATTCCTTCAATCCGGTGCAGAGTTACAACCCAATTACAGTATCGATTGTTTAAATCGATTTCTCATTTTGTTTCATTTAATAGCATTAACAATGATCTCACTACCAGTTTTTATAAGACGGCATTCTTCATTTACACCCAATTTCAGAGGATATATTCCACTATAGAAACCAAATTACACAATTCTGCAATCACTTTTTATATTAACAATGAAGCACTTACAGACTTGTCTTTGCCGGATGTGCGACAATGATGGCCGGACAATTGCCGAAGGCTTACAAACCTTTTCTCGGCAGCTAAATCGAGCCATAGCCGCAGCATACGCGCCGTCGTAGATACTTATTTTTGTTAAATATCCTCAAACATCTGCAGCTTGATTCACTCCACCATATTTCCGAGCAAATAAACTGAATGTTCTTAAAGCATTCCGCCTTCAATTCCGCAACTGATCTCCAGAGGCATTGGCGCAGAACCTCTCAGATTTAAACAATTGATGTGAATAAACTCCGACAACAGGACCGAATAAACTCATGCGAAGAAAGATCAGGAACACTTCCTTTTAATTCCCGTTTCACTATTCTTCACCCTCAAACTGCAATTAGACAGTCGTGAGTTATCTTCCACAAAATTCAAACGAAGCCTCAACAAAAAGATTTTCTTGCCTAATATTCGAGATGGCCACAAAACTGGCGGTACATAGCAAATTAATTTCCGCTCTCATTCCACAGAGCATTTCACATGCTCCAATACCACTGTAATACACATTAATTGCGCAATGGAAAATAAACAATCAACCCGTAACTTGAAACATACACAAGGCGCATTGAAACCCAGAACCATTATCGATTCATGCAAATTCATATTTATATTCACATAAAACAATCATTCACACAACAGTTATATTCATGGCCAGATATGCAAATCCATGGCCCTTTTACAATTTCTGAAGGCTTACAGCCTTGCTGCACAAATCTACTCTCAATCTCTCATTTCTATTCCCTCTTATTTTCTCTCCAAATCCCTTCCTATTTAAAAATCATTAAATTAAATGCTCAATCCCTTAAAATCCTCAACAACCCCTAAATCTCTCAACATCCCTAAAGGATAGGTTTTTATCCCTAAAATCCTTCAATTCATTAAATTTCCTCATATCCTTTTATTAATAAAAGGATATTTACATAAATCCTCACCTTCTCCTATTTAATTCAAATTAATTAATAAAATATTAAAAATCATCACACCCCATATTTACAAATTAACATTATCACACCCCATATTTACAGATGGAGAAAAAGGTCTTGATGCTCCTGCATCATACTCAAAGTCAGCAGATTGTCCACCTTGCTGAGAGCCATATCTTTGTCAAAGGTGACATCATGACTAATCACGACTTCCCTTTGACCGGTGGTGAACATTTCTTCAAGAGTTTAGGAACCCAATGCTTGATGAGGGCATCGATTTTGTACATATACGGCGGTGATTGTAGTTTCAGCCCATAGAAACTTTGGAAGTCTTTGATCATGTAGCATGGCTCGGACAGCTTCCATCATCGTGTGGTTCTTCCTTCCCACCACACCATTATGCTCAGGAGTGTGTGGTGTAGTAGTCTCCCTCTTAATTCCAACCTCAGGTATACCTGAGTAAACCAATTGTAATATATCGGAGGTCTTGCTTTGGCTTGAGGGGAATGGTCCCCTTTTGAGCTTTCCTTCGACACATCCTGGACATACACCTTCTTTCTCTACTTAGAATTCAGGCATCCCTGTCACCATTTGTCTTACACCGAGTATAGCTTTATAATGAAGGGGGGCAAACCTCTAATGCCAAAGTTCAGACTGAAGAGATGTGTCATAAGACATGACACCTAGCAGACTTCCATCGACCTGATATAATGAATCAACACTAAACCCAAGAGTAAAGGCATATTTAACATTATTTTTCCATATACGTACCTTGCCATCGCTGAAGGTTACCTTGTAGCCTTTGTCTTCCGTTGCCGAGATGGACACTAGGTTCTTTTTGAGGTCAGGTGCATTTAATACATCCTAGACTTTCTAGCCTTCTTGAATGGTTGTCCTCTTCCTTGATTCCCAGCTCTCCTCTTACCTTTGCTATTGAATTTGTCATTCCTTTGATTGCCATCAGAGGGATTTTGATCATCATCCCAGTGTGAGTACTTTCTATCAGGGCACTTCCTTGCATAGTGACCTGCTTCATCGCAGATGAAACATCGTCCTTTTCTTCCACCCTTAGATCCATCCTTTCCTTTTGATTTAGACCCAGAATTATTTCTTCTCTTAGCATGAGAAGAAAAAGCAGCAGGAGGACCTTTAGGCATGGGCATTTCTTGCTCTTCTTCCCTTGTTTGTTCTTGAATGCATCTAGCCATTAATTCCTCGAAACCAGGAATTACATTATAGTTCAAAAGAGTAGTCCTGAACACATACCATTCAAATGGCAATCCTCCAAGAGTTGTGAGTGCCATTTCTCTGTCAGTAATAGTTTCCCTAATAGATAGGAGATCATTCTTGATCTCGGTGATTCTTAAGAAGTATGCTTGCATACTTTCATCTTTACCCTTCTTGATTTCCCTCAGCTTATTTCTAAGAAACAAAACTTGATTTGCATCATTAATTTTAAATAAACTCACCAGTCTATCATAGATTTCCTTGGAGGTGTCCAGTTCAGAGATGTAGGCCACCAAGTGCTTGTCGATAGAGTCCCGGATGATCTTCTATTGTTTTGACTTCTCCATTTTTTCATTTGTTCCAGGCAGCAGTGGATGCATTTGATGGAGGCTCAACAATATTGCCTCTCACATGATCCAACACTCCTTGATTCTCAAGGGTTAGATCGATAGACATCTTCCATCCGTGATAGTCAGCTTTCTCACGGAGCTTGTCTTCAGCAGGAAAGAGTGTTGAGGACCCCATAGTTCTTTTAGGATAGCCTTGCCAATATTCTCTTCGATGATTGCTCTTGCTCTTGCTCGGGCTTTGTCTTCACCTCAACTCCGATCCGATACCATGTTAAGTTATGGTATGTTCTATGCTTATAACAGTTTACTTCTTTTTCTTATTATATTCCACTGATTAGCAATCACATGTACATAAAGTAAAGTGCAGATAGAACATTAAACGATCGACAGAAAACAAGCCAAGACAAGAGACACAAGATGTGGCGGCTAGCTAGGGAAAAACCCCACAATGTGTGGGGAAACCCTTTGATCAAATCTTCTTTTATCTTCAATAATTCAGCAGAGAGAAATAGTACAATAAATCTGATTCATATCAGCAGTAGAAAACCCTAGATCAGCAGCATTAGCATTAGCGGCTTCATTATCAAACTAGGGCAGACCATATCTCACAAACCGACCGTCGGATTGACTTCATTCCACCACCAAAAGTTTCGGCTTCCAAAGGAGGTTCAGATGAACCTATAGCGCAGTTTAGATGAACCTACAACGTAGTTCAGATGAGGAGATCTTCTAGGCCACGCAAGTCAATCTTTACTTCTGCAGTTGCAGCTTCAGTTTCAGCAGTTTCCGACTTCAAACTAGGGCAGTCGATATCTTGCAAACCGTTCGTCGGATTGACTTCATTCCACCACCAAAAGTTGCGGCTTTCAAAGGAGGTTCAGATGAACCTACAGTGCAGTTCCAAAGAGGAGATCTTCTAGGCCACGCAAGTCAATCTTTACTTCTGCAGTTGCAGCTTTAGTTTCAGCAGTTTTCGGCTTCAAACTAGGGTAGTCGATATCTTGCAAACCGTTCGTCGGATTGACTTCATTCCACCACCAAAAGTTGCGGCTTTCAGGGGAGGTTCAGATGAACCTACAGCGTAGTTCCAAAGAGGAGATCTTCTAGGCCACGCAAGTCAATCTTTACTTCTACAGTTGCAGCTTCAAATTCAACAACTTCCGGCTTCACATGTGTGAGAGAGAGACCCATTTCAGCGCAGTAGAGAAGAGACTCATTTCTGCGCAGTAGAGAGAGAGATGTGATGAGATGAGTGAGTCCAAATGAGGAAAAGTCCTCTTATATTTATATACAACGTTGGTGGGTGAATAGATGCGACTGTTGGGCTTCTGAGCCTACATGAGTTGTAGGTCGGCTTGATAATAATTCCATAATAAAAATAAATTCATATCTCCATGAATACTTATCGGAATCGGATGATATTTATATCAATCCTACACCTCTCGACGAGAGGAATCTAATAAAAATATTATCAGCCATGAATAAGATGACCCACATGAAGTTTTGCCCTGGTTGCCAATTTTAACATCGACGATGCAACAAACCTCTGAAAATAGGCCTTTTTATCGTTTTAAAACTATATGACAAAAACCCGAAAAACACTGAAAAACAATGAAAACTCCGAAAGTTCGGATTTCAAATTTTATGAAATTGGGATTATAAACTTATCGGGTCCAGGCTATAACGCAAGTCGGGATCTTAGATCGTCGATCGTCGATATCGTCGATTAGATTTGGACCGTTGATCTATTCCTGATCGGACGGCTGAGATCGCATCACATCTCACTATTGCATCACCCCTTAGTATCAGGATCACCAATCACCGATTTAATCGTGGCCGTCGATCTGCTTCCTAATCCGACGGCTGAGATTGCGTCGCATATTGCTATCGTTACGACCCGGGGGTTCTGCCTTTGGCATCCGCTAATCGCCGACGCCGATTTGTTCGATGATCGCATGCTTTAAGCCTCCAACATCGTTGATTGCCTGCCCCCCGATCCCAATTAATCAGAGATCGCTGATCGAGGGTTCCAAAGTCCTGCCTTAAGTCCGCCCTTGGCACGATTCTTGATGCGATTTGCCTTATAAAGGCTTTAAGTCCATTTTTATGAAAAAACCTCCTTTTTTCAAAGGAACCAAGGCAACTCTTTTCATGATAACTTCATCATTCGAACTCGGATTGACAAACCGTTCACACCTCCATGATCAGGAAGACGATATCTACGCTCTGGTCCTGGTTTGACATCATTCTGATCACTTTGATTTTCAAGCATTTCCATGCCATGGTGTCTGAAGATCCACCTGGATCAATCCTCCCCACTGAGGAGCTTTTGGTCCTCCAAAAGCATAAAAAGTAATCTGCATCTTTCTCTGTACCCTGTCTACATCACAAATGTCTTGAAAAGGTCTCGCTTCCATCTCCTTCACCTTTGTTCTTCGGAGCCTTAAGCGACGAGCCGACACCTGCTACCTCTGCAACCTGTAGTGCATTATTTCGCTAATTACATGCTTTGAATGACATGACCAAACTAAAGACCCAAACGTCCCATACTTACCACAAGTTTATAACTCATACTCGGTGGTCAAGTTTACAATAAGATGGATGTAATACTCTAGATATGACAACAAGGCCAACCTATCATGGTTGCTTCAAAAAGTGACAGAAAACACATCATCACTGCAACGCATGATTTACATACATAAGGCCAAACACTATTGTTTTGACACGTGATGGAAACATAACATCACTTTCAGAGTATTAATATGCGACTCAAAATACGACTCAAAACATGACCAGACATCATTGTTGCTGACCAAGTGATGGAAATACATCATCACTTTTACACTTTAAAATGCAACAAATGATTTACAAAAGAATGACCATGAAATGACAACATGTCTAGAAACCATTTCTCACTGATCAATGTGAATGGGTCACCTCCTTGAGGTGGTTTTGCTTGTCGAACAACTGCTTTACCTAGTTCACACACCGACGCTTTGTCTTTAAGGCACTGCTCTAGATGGAGCTTCCAACAAGTGGCTCTTTGATGGCCATTTCTGTCACAATGGCTGCAATATGTTTTCTTCCTCCATACCTGCTTAACCTATTTCTTTTCATGCTGTCGAGAGGGTTTTTCACGCCTCATGAGTGTTGCCATTCTTTTCCAACACTTGGAAAAGGTATGGTTAGGTAAACCACAAAAAGTACATGTTTTTCGATGCCTTTGTCTTCGTTCATTATTAACAACATGATCAAAATAAACATTTGAAGATCGAAAATGGTTATACCTTCCTTTGTTGTCACTGATGTCAGTATGACGATGAGAGCTTGCCTCCGCTCTCTCCCTGCAATGGAAATTGCCATGGGATGGTGGGGATGCTTTCCCATCATTCTCTTTCCTCGACAATGTCTCGGAAAACTCTGACACCTTTGAGCACTCTCCTCTGGTGTACCTCGAGCCTGCAAATCGAGGTTCATGCATAACCTCCAAAGGTTGAGTAATGCCTTGGTTGTTAGCACCAAGCTCTTTCTCCTCGTGCCTTGTCTTTGTACGGAGCCTCATATTTGTCCCTGTAATCGGGATACCCAAATCTTCAACAGACATCATACTATCAGAAGATGAAATTGAAAGGAAATCAACATCTTTTACCTTCTCTTTCGATTTGGAAATATCTGATGAGGGTTTCTCATCATTCGCCGTTGGTGGTTCACTAACTGTCTCAGCGCGTTCCCCAACTTCTTTCCTGACATACCCAAGTCCTACCTGACGGGAAAGTTCCTCTACTCTGATGGAGTTGACAATGCCTTGGCCATTAATGCCCAAGCCTTTTCCTTCATACCCCATTCTCTTCAACAGTTTGGAGCCAATTCCTGTGGTATGATTTTCAAACACAGCGAAATCATCATCAGGAAACATACATGAAGATGGAGAACTACCTTTTACCTCACATGAGTCTCACTGCATCTTTTACAAGGCCTCGTCCATTGCTTGTAGTTGTAGTAGCAAACTCTACTTCTCCTCTTTCTCTTCATGTAAGCACATCTTCAATTCATCATTCTATGTTTGAAGATTATGTTTGTTTTGCTTCGTTTCTTTCATGGCCTCCTCTATGGCTTTCAACTGAAGCTGTAATCGCTCCTTTTCCTTTGTTTCTTTCTGTAGAGTTTCATACATAATTTCCACTTTCTTGGAAATGTTAAGCATGGTCTCGTACATTGCTCTTTCATCCTCTGTCATTGCATGTTCCATTGTTCACACTGCAATTCACATCAACGCAAAGACTTGCTCTGATACCACTTGATCCAGGTCCGGGTGTGAAGAAGGACCTTTCCAAGACCTTTTACTTTCATGATGTGTTAAAATTTCATTTTTAAAAGAACATTAAAAAATACAGCTGTAGACTGTAAAGAAGAGGAACATAACAATCATTAGCACATGAAAACAAAAGCCGTTGATAACGGAGTTCGTCCAGGAGGGATTACGTCTCCAGGCCTTGTGTCAAGATGGTGTAGGCCGCTGCATTAAATGCTGTCAATAATGGTGATGTACACAGAGATGATGTCTCGATCATACAAGGAAGAATGCCCTCATGCAAGAGTGGCTCTAAGAGATGTTCCACAACTAGAACTCTCAATCAAAAGACTCCTATGAGTATGATACAAAACACGCATGGTGCGCATCCCGCCAACATGGTACAAAAGGGATGTCAAAGCAAAACACATGCATGACAACAACAAGAGTATCCCAGCAACATACAACAAGGGATCTCAAAGCATAACATAAAGAGTTATGATAGACAGTACATCATGTGAACGATTTCGCATAACACGAGGCAAGAAATCATGACAACAAGAAATAAAGAAGATCATGCATCAATATCAATCAAGGATCTGCAACATAATGTAAAAGAAGAAATATATGAATAAATCATATACCTGACACCACCACGGGCCATCTGAAGATGTGAATGAAGAAGTGGATAAAACAATCCACGGTGAACATCTGTTCACATTATCAATGCGCAGGCACAGTCCGCTACCAATCTGTCAAGACCTCATTACGAATGGCCATATGAAGAAGTAGGGCATCTGAAGCAGTTGTCAATAAACTGAAGCTCGCTGAAACATCGATCTCACAGCATCTATTTGCAAGAAGAATCGATCAAGAGATTAATCGATCACAAGAATCAATCAAAGAAGCCTTGATCCAAGATGAACCGATCATGAGAAGAAGAATCGATCACAAGAGAAGAACAACTTTGGACTCTCGGCTCTGTAGCTCTCAGCTATCTGGCTTCATAGCGTTCTGGCTATGTCGTTGCAGCTCTCAGTGGCTCTGCAGTGCTCTAGATGTCTCTGTCTCTGCCTGGCCCTCTCGTTCTGCGGCTCTCCATCAGGCGCAGCCTCCTCAATGAGGTCTCTGGCACTCAGGCTCTGTAGCACTCCCCAGCACAGGCTCTCGGGCTCTCTAGCACAGGCTCTCTTCCTCTGGCACGCCGCCCTTCTCTCTGTTACCCATCGTGTTTTTATAACACGTTTGGGACAAGGCCGCATAAAAATCGGGGTTGTTTTGTTTAGAATGGAAACCATTTACATAGAAGCATCGGCGGTGCAACAAACCTCTGAAAATAGGCCTTTTTATCGTTTTAAAACGATATGACAAAAACTTGAAAAACACTGAAAAACAATGAAAAATCTGAAATTTTGGATTTCAAATTTTATAAAATCGAGCTTATAAACTTATCGGGTCTAGGCTATATCGCAAGTTGGGATCTCAGATCGCCGATTAGATCTAGACCGTTGATCTGTTCCTGATCGGATGGCTGAGATCACATCTCATCTCACTATCGCATCGCCCCTTGGTATCGGGATCGCAAATCATCGATTTAATTGTGGTCATCAATCTGCTTCCTGATCCGACGGCTGAGATTGTGTCGCATATCGCTATCGCTGCGGCCCGGGGTTCTGACTTTGGCATCCGCCGATGCTGATCATCGACGCCGATTTGATCACTGATCGCATGTTTTAAGCCTCTGGCATCGCTGATTGCCTGCCCCCGATCCCAATTAATCAGAGATCGCTGATCGGGGGTTCCAAAGGCCCGCCTTAAGTCCGCCCTTGGCACGATTCCTGATGCGATTTGCCTTATAAAGGCTTTAAGTCCATTTTTATGAAAAAACCTCCTTTTTTCAAAGGAACCAAGGCAACTCTTTTCACGATAACTTCATCATTCGGACTCGGATTGACGAATCGTTCACACCTCTGTGATCAGGAAGATGAGATCTACGCTCTGGTTCTGGTTTGACATCATTCTGATCACTTTGATTTTCGAGCATTTCCATACCATGGTGTCTGAAGATCCACGTGGATCAATTTTGTATCTCCATCTTCATAATCAACGTTAAAGGTCGGGTCTAGATAAACCCTATATCCCTTACAAGGCATTAGGAGGCTAGGTACCTTACACTTAAGTCCTCAATCACAATAAGAGATAAAAGGGGTGATAGGGTTATCCTTGTTGAAGAAAATCCATTATTTAAAATATAAAATGAAACTAGGATTACATAATTCATTCCCTAATTCACAAAATGCACATTAAAGCCTAAATAAGTTAATGCCATCCTTAGATACATCTAACTTTCCTTATCATAAGCTTTATAAATATTTAACTTTATAACTAAAGAAGAAAGATTTTTTATTTTATTTTATTGAATGAATCCCCCCTTAGATTACCCCACATGTCATCATGAATTTACTTGACATCTGCTATCTTGCTTTGACATCTACCAAATGGCATTCACATTATTTCAATGATATACAAACTTTACAAGATATTCGACATTATCATCACCCTTAGACAATCATAAAGCCTAACTCATGAGCATCTAATCCATCTCCTTTTCAATAATAATCTTCTCCTTTTTTGCTCTGATACCTTGTACTCATTTTTAAAAACTTCGTAAGAAAATTGTGCTTGCTCCTTATCATACATCTCCTCCTGTTAAGCATCCATATCCATAAAGCAAAAATCATCTTTCATCCTTTCCTTATGAGCCCAATCTATAGATAGTTGCTCAATACTCTTTAGATTTATTAAAAAATGCAATGTTGTTGCTTCTTTAGAGAAGATATCAAAATGATTTGATGTCTCCTTAATCATCTCTATATATTCTTCATTTGCTAGCCATTTTGAATTAAATTTAAAGGGGCTAGTATTATTTCCTCAACTTTTGAAATCTCCATGAATGTAGGCATATGGTCAAAGTTTATACTCATAATGACTCGTTGCGTAATCCTCATTGAACGTGCTTCATAAACATCACTCACCAAGAAATGATTAATCCTATTAACTAATCTTCCATCTCCATTGCACATATTCCTCCATGTGAGCTTCAATTTCTTCAACTTTATGTCATATAAACACAAATCCTTTAAATTTCTCGTGAAGTACTTAGTAAGCACATCTATATTAGTGTGATTAACCCATATCTCAAACTTTCCCAAGGAGAAATTGAAATCACCACCAATAATAAGAAATTTTTGCCCAAGAAACTTATAGTAAAAATATTATTCCAATATGGCACTTATTCTACACATAGGCTATATATATATATATATATATATATATATATATATATTAAGTATTGTAAACTCTTCACCGATAGACTATAAATCACAAAGAATAATACTTAGATTTGAATCAAAGCAAAAAATGTTAGTACATCCTTTCTAGCAATTTCAACCACTTCTACAAGCCAAAACCATTAAAAGATTTTATCTAGTAATTTCATCTACTAACAAGGGTTGGGAAAGATTAAGGAAATACCACTTCACTATTGCTTGTGAGCAAAGATCACATTTGATTGAGTATGATTTCAGAGGAATAAGCAAGATTTAGGAATTATACTCAAATAAGGCCAAGAAGTAAGATGGTTAAAACTCTTCGGACAGTTGATTAGATATTTCTGGTTGATAATCTATGTCAACCATCTCCAACTTCGTTTCAGAAGGGTCTAACCCTCGCTCATGTTATCTTTGGAAGGTGGTGGTGAGATCTCACCTAAACTAGTTTCTTTGTCTTAAGATGAATTGTCACTTACTAGTGATAGTTTATTTGTTTTAAGATGAAGTATCATTTACTGGTAAACCTTCGAGGAAAGGGATCAACCCTTCACAATCACATACCTGCCCCTCCAAAACCTGACATGTCATTTATGATGCCTCATATCTATTATTTTCCATTCAATTTTGATTGGTTAGTTGCACACCTTCCTAGGTAAGAGAGGCAGGTGGCAATCGAACACAAGTACTCAATTAGTGAACTTCGCTTATCAGAAGGATTTCAATAACATATAAGAATAGGTATGTTTTTGGGTACCAAGGGTTCATTTGTTCACCCATAAAAGTGGTATGAGAAAAGTTTACAACACCATGAGACATTTCAAATGTGAGAGAACTACTGGGATATAAACCACCCAATAAATATAGGAGGTGCTTGGGTGGACCTGGAGGGTCTCTAGGCGTCGAGACTAGACAACTTACTTGGTTTGGAAGAATGCTCAAAGCGGTCAATCCAATCCTTTCAAGGTTCAAACCCATACCTCATTACCTTACTTTACTTGACCTTATTACTTATTATTGCAATAACTAAACTGATGGGCATACCATATGTGGGGATGGGGAAGTAGATTACCCACCCTCAAGCACTCATATATTAATAGTTGAATATGGTGCCAAATATATGATTGGAGAAAGTGAAGCACTAAATAATGAAAATCGAATACTAGCTAGGGATGGTAAAAGAAAGGTGCCATTTCTTGCTAAACATTCACTCAACATAAAAAACCTACTTCCTTCGACTTCCTTTTGAAAGGACCTTAATGGTCCTTTCCAAAATAAAAGGATTTGAGTTAAAACCTTCAAAGAATTAATTGAACCTTGTTCCAAGGAGGAATACATAATTAATATGGACTTCATCGCATGGACCTCCTTTTACACTACTTGTTCATCAGGGACATATCAAAATAGGTCAAGCATCATGAAAAAATAGCTACGAGCTTAGCCTTCCCTTGGTATTAATATATGTTGGAGTATTAATGCGTATATCCTTAATTCCATAGGTTTGAACAAAAAATGCTTTATCCCTTTTGAGTGGGTTGTGACTTAGCATTAATTTCTTTTATCCATGCCAAAAAAGAAAAAGAAGTAGATAATGGGAGTTTTGTAACTCTTTCCTCCATGGTAAAATCAATCCCCTAGAACAACTAGTGGAGTCAAAGTATAAGAATCATCAAGAATCTTAGCTAGATCATTGATACATTTTTTACCATCCCTCATAATATATTATAACAAAAGAATGTCCACTTTGTGGAAATAAACTAATTTACACAAGGCTTCTTTCTTTGAGGTGTGACCTAACCCTTGGACATTCTATGACATTAACTCCACAATACACACTTTCTAGGGGTATAAGTTATTACGAAAGCCATTTATAAGACATTTATTACCCTTTAAAACGTCTTTCTTAGCCTTCTCTCGTGCCATAAACACAAGAGTCTTCCTACCCTACCAAGATCTTAAAGGACCATAAAGACGTTCATCCCCAAATCACTCTCCACTCCATGGTATACTATCTTTCACAAAACTATTCTAAACCTAAGGAAATACCTAGATGAACCCTTAATGCCCCAACCATGCTCCATCTAAGAGAAGGGGTTATTCAACATGTTATTGGAATTGAGGATATTGGACGTCAGGGATAAGACCACTTCTCCCTTACTAGATATCTCCTTGATAGTGGGAGAGGATGATACTTCATCAACTTTTTCATCAAGAAGACCTAGATTGAGGAACTTATCTTACTTCCATTTGTACTTATCCACAAATATTCAAATCCCTTTCCTCTAAAATCTATTGAGAATATTGATCTCCTAAGCCATACTAACCTCCTTAAAATCCTTATAACTAACATTTCCCATCACTCTAACAACCTTATTAAAACCCTTTTTGACCCAAACCTTCTTATGAAATTCAATCCCACAATTCACCACTAGGCTACCATGGGTTTATGGCATCTAACACCTTTGAAAGAAATTATAGAATAATCCAAACTTTAGGAATGAGGAATCAAGCCTTATTAGATGATCATTTCCTCAATGAATCCCTCCCTTACGTCCAAAGCCACCATAATATTTCCAATGATCACCATACTTGTATCCATAAAACTCATATCCATCTCCATAAATGAACTAATGAAGTTTCACATCTCCTTGAAAAACTTCCATAGACCAAAATCCTAGGGGTAACCTGGGAAGTTTGACCCAAGCTAAAATGATGAATGCTTTCTCCAGTTTTTCATTTAGGAAGGGGGACCATCTCTTTAGAAGTAAAGAGGATAATCCTCACACTGTATTTTTGCAAAATTATTTTACATCTCCAACATCCTTAAATATAAAGGCTATCCACCCCTTGGCAAGGAGATGAAACTGTTGACACCTAATCTTCATGATTGGGGGAATTTTGTGTAAATAAATAAATTAGGAATGTGAACAGTCATCGGGAGATGAACTGAACAATCACTCCTATTGTATATAACAATGACCTACCTATGGAATAATAGACGAATCAGTTATTTGTTTTGTGGAGTTACTGCCTGGCCTGACATGGTATCAGAGCCAGCTCCTTTTTAGCCTTTGTGTCCCTTGTAACTCCCTGTCTGCTCTCCATATAGCTGAGCAGGTTCTCCATAAAATTAGCTACCCCTTTGTCTGACTGTTCAGTTCTCTGACTGTCATAAACGTTTCAAAAAAAAGGCGTTATTGCACCTGCGCCTCCACTGCATGAATTCCTTCACTTGATTATTCTCACCTTGGTCGCATCTGTCTCCATTTATTTTCTGTAGTTGGCCACTGCTTGAGCTCTTTTTTTGTATCTTTGAACGATCTGCCCACCTGGTATCCGCTGCCCAGCACCATATCTTCGTATAATACCATATCGCATACCGAGCCATGGGCGCAACACGAAAATGTTGTATCAGCTCCAGTTGAATGCAGTTTTTAAATCATTTGAACGCTGTTGAATGACGTTATTTGAACGTTGTTGAATGACGTTATTGGAATGAATCTACTGCGCCACGCAGAGATACCTGTTTTGCTTTAACTTTGAATGGTATATACGTATTAACGCTGTCCATAAAGTTAGAATGCGTTTGGTAACGTTGTCTTTATTCAGCCGCAGGTTTCTCAATTGATGTATGTCGTATGATGTGGAAGCATTGCTATCTGCCGTCATCAATGACCTGGAATAGCAAAGCAACCCGCTTTTGAATAATAGTGTTGATTTATTTAATGGTATGCGCCCGTCCAAGTTCTAGTATTGAATGTGTTTTGGTATATTGAATGCGTTTTGATATGCGTTGTCTAATGGTATGCGCCTGTCTAGTGGTATTTGAAAGTGGCATGGTATGTTCAAATGTCATGTTGAATCTGTTGAATGCGTTGAAGGGGCATATATATGGAATATGAACTGCTGTGCGCTTGTTGAAATGTTGTGCGCTGTGGAATATTAACACTGCTTTATTGAATGCGTAGATTGGTATATATGGTATATGAAAGTGAAATGTTGTGCGCTGTGGAATATTAACACTGCTTTATTGAATACGCTACTCCTATTGAGTTAATGGTCTAGTTATATGTTGGATATATGATATGAGGATGCTTTTATAAACATTGGAGGGATTTGAAGAAAACATAGTGCATAAAGTATTTGAAATCTTTTTGCCCTTGTGAGTACAATTTCACTGTATATCAGCAGAAATAATTTTTGTTACAGTATGCATTCAAGAGAAAGAGGAAGATATTTCAGAGGCAGGGGGGGCAGACACCCTCAAGAAAAAAGGCAGATTTGCACTGCATACGCTGCAAAAGAAATGGATCACATGATGCCTCTGATGATGCAGCGGACATGGATCACATGATGCCAAATATATGATTGGAGAAAGTGAAGCACTAAATAATGACAATCGAATACTAGCTAGGGATGGTAAAAGAAAGGTGCCATTTCTTGCTAAACATTCACTCAACATAAAAAACCTACTTCCATCAACTTCCTTTTGAAAGGACCTTAATGGTCCTTTCCAAAATAAAAGGATTTGAGTTAAAACCTTCAAAGAATTAATTGAACCTTGTTCCAAGGAGGAATACATAATTAATATGGACTTCATTGCATGGACCTCCTTTTACACTACTTGTTCATCAGGGACATATCAAAATAGGTCAAGCATCATGAAACAATAGCTACGAGCTTAGCCTTCCCTTGGTATTAATATATGTTGGAGTATTAATGCGTATATCCTTAATTCCATAGGTTTGAACAAAAAATGCTTTATCCCTTTTGATTGGGTTGTGACTTAGCATTAATTTCTTTTATCCATGCCAAAAAAGCAAAAGAAGTAGATAATGGGAGTTTTGTAACTCTTTCCTCCATGGTAAAATCAATCCCCTAGAACAACTAGTGGAGTCAAAGTATAAGAATCATCAAGAATCTTAGCTAGATCATTGATACATTTTTTACCATCCCTCATAATATATTATAACAAAAGAATGTCCACTTTGTGGAAATAAACTAATTTACACAAGGCTTCTTTCTTTGAGGTGTGACCTAACCCTTGGACATTCTCTAGGGGTATAAGTTATTACGAAAGCCATTTATAAGACATTTATTACCCTTTAAAACGTCTTTCTTAGCCTTCTCTCGTGCCAGAAACACAAGAGTCTTCCTACCCTACCAAGATCTTAAAGGACCATAAAGACGTTCATCCCCAAATCACTCTCCACTCCATGGTATACTATCCTTCACAAAATTATTCTAAACCTAAGAAAATACCTAGATGAACTCTTAATGCCCCAACCATGCTCCATCTAAGAGAAGGGGTTATTCAACATGTTATTGGAATTGAGGATATTGGACATTAGGGATAAGGCCACTTCTCCCTTACTAGATATCTCCTTGATAGTGGGAGAGGATGATACTTCATCAACTTTTTCATCAAGAAGACCTAGATTGAGGAACTTATCTTACTTCCATTTGTACTTATCCACAAATCTTCAAATCCCTTTCCTCTAAAATCTATTGAGAATATTGATCTCCTAAGCCATACTAACCTCCTTAAAATCCTTATAAATAACATTTCCCATCACTCTAACAACCTTATTAAAACCCTTTTTGACCCAAACCTTCTTATGAAATTCAATCCCACAATTCACCACTAGGTTACCATGGGTTTATGGCATCTAACATCTTTGAAAGAAATTATAGAATAATCCAAACTTTAGGAATGAGGAATCAAGCCTTATTAGATGATCATTTCCTCAATGAATCCCTCCCTTACGTCTAAAGCCACCATAATATTTCCAATGATCACCATACTTGTATCCATAAAACTCATATCCATCTCCATAAATGAACTGATGAAGTTTCACATCTCCTTGAAAAACTTCCATAGACCAAAATTCTAGGGGTAACCTGGGAAGTTTGACCCAAGCTAAAATGATGAATGCTTTCTCCAATTTTTCATTTAGGAAGGGGGACCATCTCTTTAGAATTAAAGAGGATAATCCTCACACTATATTTTTGCAAAATTATTTTACATCTCCAACATCCTTAAATATAAAGGCTATCCACCCCTTGGCAAGGAGATGAAACTGTTGACACCTAATCTTCATGATTGGAGGAATTTTGTGTAAATAAATCAATTAGGAATGTGAATAGTCATCGGGAGATGAACTGAACAATCACTCCTATTGTATATAACAATGACCTACCTATGCAATAATAGACGAATCAGTTATTTGTTTTGTGGAGTTACTACCTGGTGTGACATGGTATCAGAGCCAGCTCCTTTTTAGCCTTTGTGTCCCTTGTAACTCCCTGTCTGCTCTCCATATAGCTGAGCAGGTTCTCCATAAAATTAGCTACCCCTCTGTCTGACTGTTCAGTTCTCTGACTGTCATAAACGTTTCAAAAAAAAGGCATTATTGCACCTGCGCCTCCACTGCATGAATTCCTTCACTTGATTATTCTCACCTTGGTCGCATCTGTCTCCATTTATTTTCTGTAGTTGGCCACTGCTTGAGCTCTTTTTTTGTATCTTTGAATGATCTGCCCACCTGGTATCCGCTGCCCAGCACCATATCTTCGTATAATACCATATCGCATACCGAGCCATGGGCGCAACACGAAAATGCTGTATTAGCTCCAGTTGAATGCGGTTTTTAAATCATTTGAACACTGTTGAATGACGTTATTTGAATGAATCTACTGCGCCACGCAGAGATACCTGTTTTGCTTTAACTTTGAATGGTATATACGTATTAACGTTGTCCATAAAGTTAGAATGCGTTTGGTAATGCTGTCTTTATTCAGCCGCAGGTTTCTCAATTGATGTATGCCGTATGATGTGGAAGCATTGCTGTCTGCCGTCATCAATGACCTGGAATAGCAAAGCAACCCGCTTTTGAATAATAGTGTTGATTTATTTAATGGTATGCGCCCGTCCAAGTTCTGGTATTGAATGCATTTTGGTATATTGAATGCGTTTTGATATGCGCTGTCTAATGGTATGCGCCTGTCCAGTGGTATTTGAAACTGACATGGTATGTTCAAATGTCATGTTGAATCTGTTGAATGCGTTGAAGGGGCATATATATGGAATATGAATTGTTGTGCGCTTGTTGAAATGTTGTGCGTTGTGGAATATTAACACTGCTTTATTGAATGCGTAGATTGGTATATATGGTATATGAAAGTGAAATGCTGTGCGCTGTGGAATATTAACACTGCTTTATTGAATACGCTGCTCCTATTGAGTTAATGGTCCAGTTATATGTTGGATATATGATATGAGGATGCTTTTATAAACATTGGAGGGATTTGAAGAAAACATAGTGCATAAAGTATTTGAAATCTTTTTGCCCTTGTGAGTACAATTTCACTGTATATCAGCAGAAATAATTTTTGTTACAGTATGCATTCAAGAGAAAGAGGAAGATATTTCAGAGGCAGGGGGGGCAGACACCCTCAAGAAAAAAAGGCAGATTTGCACTGCATACGCTGCAAAAGAAATGGATCACATGATGCCTCTACATGCAAGCTACCATGGGACAAAATTGAGCAGAAAAGAAACCAACATAAAGGTAAAACTGATGATACAGACAAAGGTAAAGCACCTGAATCCGCTCACTATGTTGAAGCACAATGTAACATTGGAGTAAATGAAGATTTGTTTAATGCTTCACTTGCTTCCTGGAAAAATGATTGGTTGCTTGATTCAGGAGCAACCTGTCACATGACTCATAGAAAAGATTTTTTTGAAGATTTTACTGACAATGTTGATGGAGCAGTATACTTTGCAGATCAGTAAAAAATCAAGCCATCAGGGCTTGGCACAATCAGGCTTAAACTGCCTGTTCTTCCAGACTTTCTTCTAGATCATGTTCTATATCTCCCACAGCTCAAGAGAAACTTGTTGTCCTTGGTCCACATCTGCCAGCAAGGTCACTCCATTCATATGTTTGATGGCAAGCTTGAGGTAAGAAAAGCATCTGACCACTCACTTGTCATGAGGGGAATAGAAGAAGAAAGGCTTTTCAAACTGCAAGGAGCATCTGCTCATGCACAACATTTCTCATATATTTCTCATCATGAAGAAGGTACACTTCCATCAAGTTTATTATGGCATGCTAGATTTGGACATTTAAACTATGACAGTCTCCACTTATTGAAGAAAAATGGTGTTGCTTGTTTGCCTACAATTCCTAGAAAACTTAAGCAATTTGATGCTTGCATTCTATGAAAGCATAGCAAACAGTCTTTTCATGATTCACATTCAAGAGCACATAGGAAACTTGAACTCATTCATTCAAATTTATGTGGTCCAATGCCTGTTTCTTCTGCAAATGGAAATAATTATATCATGACGTTTATTGATGACTACACCAGAATGTGCTGGGTTTACTTATTGAAGAACAAATCTGATGCTTTTCAAACATTCAAGGATTTTCATAAATGGATTGAAAATTATGCACAATCTCATATTGGGTCTATTCGCACCGATAATGGAAAAGAATATACATCAAATGAATTTGAAAACTATCTTCGCCAACATGGGTCAAACATCAAACAATTGTGCCTTATAATCCCCAACAGAATGGTGTAGCTGAAAGAATGAATAGAACAATCTTGAATATGGTACGATCTATGCTTTTCTTCAAAAATGTAAAGATAATGTTTTGGGCTGATGCTGTTCTATGTGCTGCATATATAAAGAATAGATGTCCATCTAATGCTATAAGAAACAAGACTCCTTATGAATTATGGTATGGACTTGTTCCTTCGGTAAAACATCTCAGGATCTTTGGTTCCACCTGTTATGCTTTGATACCAAAGGTACATAGAAACAAAATTGGTGCTAGAAGTCGTAAGTGTATCTTCCTGGGGTATTCAAACACCTCCAAAGCATACCGCCTCTATGATGAAGTAAATAAAAAGTTTGTTGTATCTAGAGATGTAATTTTTCTTGAATCATCCAAATCTGACAATGTTGTTGAGCGGCAACTTGATCGTTTGGATAGATTCGCAAAAACGAAATCATTTCAAGAATTTGATAATCAGATTCCACATCTTGAAGGGAAGATTCCTATTCTAGATCAACATGTGGAATATTCTTCTGAAGAACACTCTCCCCCGACTGAAACTCCAACAACGGATGATGCTTTAAGTGATGTAATTGATAGAATTGGGAGACTCAATATTGATTCAGTCCCAACTCAATCAACAGAGCAGCCTGGACCATCTCAGAAAGGTCCCCCAAAGTGGCTGACGAAGACACTTGAAAGTGTTCATCCTGATGAAATTGGAAAAACAGGAACCAGAAATTCAAACCGACAAAATGGAAGTGATGTAGATGACTCTAATTCACCTGTTGATATGGATGTTTCTTATGATTGTGAATTGAACTTGTCTACAGATTTTGAACCAAATTCCTTTAAAGAAGCTGCTTCTCATGATGAATGGAAAGAAGTGATGCAAAAGGAGTATGATGCCCTCATAAAGAACGACACTTGGAAGCTGGTTGATCCTCCATTTGGAACCAAACCAATTGGCTGCAAGTGGGTCTACAAGAACAAGTACAAAGCTGATGGCTCACTTGACAAGCACAAAGCTAGGCTTGTGGCAAAAGGTTTTGCACAGAAGGAAGGGGTCGATTATGAGGAAACTTTTGCCGCCACAGCAAAATGGGCCACCATTCAGACACTCTTTGCACTAGCAGCTTAGAACGGTTGGAAAGTCCATCAAATGGATGTAAAAACTGCCTTCTTAAATAGAGATCTAAAAGAGAATGTTTTTATGTCCCAGCCTGAAGGATTTGCTGTGAAAGGACATGAACATAAAGTATGCAAACTTGTGAAGTCCTTGTATGGCCTCAAACAAGCACCACGAGCCTGGTATGAAAAACTAACTGAGCATCTTCTGAAACTCAACTTCAATCATTTTGATCTTGATGATGCAACTTTATTTGTCAAGAAAGTTGGCAAAACAGTTGTATATCTTGTGGTATATGTAGATGATCTTTTAATGACAGGGAACAATGAAAGCTACATTGCATCCATAAAGAAGGAATTGGGGAAAAGTTTTGAAATGACTGATTTGGGCTATGTTCATTACTATCTTGGCATTGAAGTAACCTAACATCCAAAGTCCATATTTCTTTCTCAAAAGAAATACATTGGAGATTTGTTGAATAGGTTTGGCATGACAGAGTGCAATCCTCTTACTACTCCAATGGAACAAAACTTAAAGCTCACATCTATTGAAGGAAAGGAATTTGATGATGCAACAAAGTATAGACAGCTTGTAGGAAGTCTCATCTACCTCACTACTACCAGACCAAACATTTCATTTAATGTTGGAATCCTCTCCAGGTTTATGCAAAAGCCTTGTGAGGGACATTGGTCTGTTGCAAAAAGAGTTCTAAGATACTTGAAGGGAACTCAAGACCTTGGAATCAAGTATACACAGGTGGACGACTTCAGCTTGATTGGATACTCTGATCCAGACTTCGATGGAGACAAAGAAACTGGGGTATCTACTTCAGGATATGCTATGAGTCTTGGATCAGGAGCTGTCTCCTAGAGATCACGCAAACAATCAGTTCCAGCAGATTCCACAACAGAAGCAGTATACGTGGCAGCATCTGAAGCAACGAAAGAAATTGTGTGGCTCAGGAAAATTCTTGAAGATTTGCAGGTAAAACAAGTACAATCAACTCCACTCATGATTGACAACACCTCTGCAATAAAGTTGGCCAAGAACCCAAAGTTCCATGATCGAACAAAGCATATCAATACTAAATATCATCTGATTCGACATCATGTTGAGGCCAAAACAATCCATCTCCGTCATTGTTCCACAAATGAGCAAATTGCAGACATCTTCACCAAAGCACTTGGAAGGGAAAAGCTTGAACGATTCAGAATGATGCTTGGACTCACCAACATCCCTTCAGATTAAGGGGGGGAATGTTGACACCTAATCTTCATGATTGGGGGAATTTTGTGTAAATAAATAAATTAGGAATGTGAACAGTCATCGGGAGATGAACTGAACAATCACTCCTATTGTATATAACAATGACCTACCTATGGAATAATAGACGAATCAGTTATTTGTTTTGTGGAGTTACTGCCTGGCCTGACAGAAACTAAGGTCAACAACCTAGATTTTTTTCCCAGGCTTGGCTAATCCAATCTCCAAGAGTTTTTATCAGACATCCTTCAGCCCTAAAATCACCCACTAAGGTCTGCAATGCTAACCCTACTGCTTGATGTATCCTTATGTCATCCCCCATGACAAATTGAATTGTGCTCCCTCTCTTCCTCACACACCTCTTACTTCTTAATGGACAAGGTTCAACATCGCTTCTACTACTCTCTATTCCAATACCTATAATGCTAACCTTACTACTTGATGCATCCTTATGTCATCCCCCGAGACCAATTGAACTAAAATCCCTTTCTTTCTCGCACACCTCTTACTTCTCAACAAACAAGGTTCAAAATTGCATTCAACTCCTCTCTATACTAATGTCCTTATTGGAACTAATGAGAACCATTTTCCCTTCAATCAACATAAGAGTTGAATCAAAGAATAAATCAAGAATCATGTTAAATTCTAAAGATTTGACTCCTCCCATGGGTGCCAGAGATTTTACTACAAATCTTCATAGATGAAAGGTTTGGAGCAAATACTAGCTCCTGAGCTGAAGATGCAAGCCTAACAAAAGATGAAGAAATGATTAAATAAAAAACATGTCAAAGAGAAACTTTACCAAAATCCTCATTCTGACTAAGAAGTGCAACCTCAATGCACTTCAAAGACCATGTGAACCCTACACAAAAGGCATATCCCTTTTAGATTCGTATCATCGTTATTCCATGCTCAATTTTCAAGCAAACAATCCACACCCTTCACACCAACTTTAGGCACTTATCCCACCTATATCTCATAATGTTGTTGATAAATAGTTAAGTTCGAAAAAATATGGGACTCATCAAGTAAATCCTTTAAATGTTCCATGATGTCATTGTCACAGGTGTAAATAAGGATCAAGAACCCACTGAAAATCCTATTGATTTCACCACCTTACAAGCCCTAGCCCTCTCCTCTCCATACCCTTACATCTCTTAATTTTTTTTCTTAATTGGTATCATTGTTAGTAGGGAGTTGCTAATATCCAATATACTATGCAAGTATGCAATTTAACTCACCACAGGGTCAAGTATACAAAGTACATGCCACATACTTTACACCATGTACCATCCTTGAAATGAAAGACATAGAATATGGATATTTTTAAATATATTATAACTAGCTCAACCATATTGATTAAATAGTGGGTAAATGCTAATAGACATCAAAATACTTACTTCATAATACATCTCACGTTGCCATGATTAAAAAATAAATAATAATAACTAAAAAATAAATATATTTTAAATTATTATTATTATTAATTATAAAAAATAATGTATGAGTTAAATTTATAGAGATTTAAAAAAACATCTAACTAAATTCTTAACCAAAGGGATTCACTCCACTTTACCATGGAGTTTCGTTACAATATCATGGCCACCATGACTTATCAATACCACATGCCCAAAAAAACCATAACTCACTTCATATAACATTTGTTCATATGCCATTTTTTTTTGTTAATTAATCAATCCGATTATAAGGGAAAAATTGACATAACTACTTTGGATATAAATCTCAAATTTTGATTTGTGTATACTACTATGAATATTATAGAATATTGAGTGAAGGTTAAATCCCTACCAACCACCTAGTAATTATTGATACTTAAATTAAAAGTCTAGAAGCATATTATAGAATATTGAGTGAAGGTTAAATCCGTACCATCAACGTGGTAATTATTGATAATTAAATTAAAATTCTAGAAGCCCTATTCTAAAATAAACAGACCTATCAGTGTAACTAAGAATAGTCTAAAATATTCACCGGAGGTTAAATCCTTACCTTTCACTAAACAATTATTGATAATTAAATTAAAATTCTAGAAGTGCTATTGCAAAATAAAAAGTTTATTAACCTAATATTTAAAATAAAAAACAATATATATCAAATATAATGTAAATATTTTATTAATTAAACAAATAATTTTAAATAAAAAATATTCAAATTAATATAATAATACATTTAAATATAATATTTTAATTTTCAATTATTATCTATATCATCTTGAACTTTATCTTTGGGCCTAAAGACTAATTCTAAAACTCAATATAAGGGAGATGTGTAATTATGTCCATGGATATGTGTTATTTTTAAAATAAAAATAAAATATTTTTTAAATAAGAAAAAAACATGCTCGCTATAATAAAAAACAAGAATGATTATACATGTTTGGCTAGTTTTAATTAAGAGTGTTATAAACCATGAATAATCTCATTACAACGGTGGTAAAAATATCTCTCACTCTTAACCATAAAAAAATATTTCTATGTCCATATCAAATGACATAATCTTATATCAACTTTATAGAAAGATTAAAGAAATTAAAAATAAAAATGAAACTTGTATTTTCACTTTTTAATATAAGAATGCTATATTAAAAAGCGCAAAATAGAGTAGAACAACGTTGAGGTGGGTGCGCATATATCAGAGAGTTTAGAGCAAATTTCTCATGGACGTTTGATAGCTTGAGCAATTTTTTGAAGGGATTTTTGAAGTCAATTATGAAAGAGCAGTCATTGGATGCTTGGAAAATCACCAATCGAAATTCATAAAAGAAGTTGTCTGCATTTTCTGAGCCGTTTTATCCTTCTTTGGCTGCTAGAGAAATTTCTAGAAAACCTGAGCAAAATTTGTTGAGAATATCGAAGCTCAATCTTTGGAAGAATTAAGCATTTTGAGATTTGGGGTTTTAAAATTCAATTCTTGAGACCAACTTCGGGCCCTTCAGGCTACCATAAGTTTTTATCCAGACATTCACAGGTTCATTCGTAAGTAGAGGGTCGTGTGTATAAGAGAGGGTTTACCTCGATAAAGCTTTAAAACTTAACAGGATCGGAAGAGGAAGTCATCGTTGCCTATGCGATGTGGCTTTCGAGCATCCGAAATCTCCAATTGAAAGCCGAGCACTGTGATTCTTTGTTTTAGCTTGCTTCTCATGTCAGTTCTGTGATTCGAGGGGGACTTTTGCTGCAGAGGAAGATTCTGATTACAGTAAGTCGATACACAACCATTAAGTCAATATATGTTGTGCCTTAACCAAGTTGGGATTGTTGAGGAGCGAGGGTTAAGAAGGATGGATGCCGAGCTCTGGGCCACCCGATTGGTTATTGTTTTTATCTTTGAATTTTTATGTTGATGAGCAGCGAGCAACTTGGACATCAGTGTGAGCAGCGTGGTCAACAGTGAGAGCAGTGAGGAGTGAACAGTGAGCAGTGTGAGAGCAAAGATATTTTATGCAGCAAAAGTATCGAGTAACGAGCAAGGAGCAACGATAACCTGAATAGCATTCAAACATGACAAAGGGACAAGAAATTTCAGAATATGTGGAGACAAATGATTTAGGACAAGTGAAAATTGCCTCATCCGCCAAAGCTGGGAAGTGGGTTTGGGTCAATGTCATACAATATCGGGGCATTTTAAAATGAAGGCTAGCCCGTCTAAAATGGGAGTAGACAAGGAAAAAAGGGTCTAAAAAGGAAAGTACTCGAGCCCTTCACAAGAAGCACCCAAACAAGTCCTCTCTACAAGCATGTGGCAACAAGAAATCCAGAGGAAAAGTCATTGATGATTCTGCTTTTTATAGTCTCACATCCACACCTCTCACCTGGTCACCTGATCTTTATGTGAAAGATTTTTTAAACACAAAACAAAGGTTGGAGGTTTTAGAAGCTAAAGAGCAGGAAAGAGATCATAAAATTCATATAATAATAGTTGAGAACAAGGCTTTAGCAGAAAGCAATAAAGTTTTAAAAGAATAAGTGGCATTGCTACAGGAAGCTCTCATGATAGGGAAGATAGAATGGAAACACATGAAGGCGGATGTGCAAAACATAAAAGAAAATCTGTAGTGGAAAGTACAGAGTTGGTGAATGCGAAATCATCCCAGGATAAAGGGAAAATGATTGCCCAAATATACAACCATGAAGAGAAATCAAGAGAAGGAAAAGAGATTCCACCAAAGTTTCCAAATCTTAGGCTCAAGTTATTAGCAATTATGCTAATAAGGAAGGAGAAACAAACATTCAGGTTGACAACATGTAAGATAAAGAAGGCAAGGAAAGACAAAATAGGGTAGCAAACATAATTATTAAAGGGGTGAAAGACTATGGGAAAAATGAATGTACGCTTGACCTTGCAAGAGTCTTCTTGAAAGACAAGTTGTTACGGCAAGGACAAATATGCCAAGCATGGAGGGTGGGTAAGTTTAACGGTGAGAGAGCTAGGCCCGTAAAAGTCATCATGCCTAGCTTGCGTGATAAATAAATCATTCTAAGCAAGAAGCATCTCTTGAGGGGTTCTTGCTTTTTCCTAGAAGAAGATTTAACTGTAAAACAACAAGAGGAAAGAAGGGAGGAAATGTTAAAAGTTAGGGCAGCAAGAGATGAAGGCAAGAGAGCATGGATTTATAAAGGCAAAGCTGTGATAATGTGATTTGGACCTCCTTCCAAAACAGAGCAACAAGATGGTAATAAAGAAGAGGTAACAAACTCTTCAACAAGAAATTAGGAAGCAAGGCCAATATGAGAAAGCAGGGACAAAGACTCAAATGTGAGTCTTGCATGTCAAAATAAATAGCAATCAAGTCATACCCAAGTTTCCTTAAGATTAGTTTGTTGGAACTGCAAAGGTTACCCATGGAGACGAGGACCTGGGTTAGGGCCCATTGTGGAAGATGGAGACATAATTTACCTCATAGAAACACATGAGCATGAAGGGTGCAAGACACCTCCGTTTGAAGGATATTGGAAGATGGCAGTGTGGAAGAAGGCATCAGGGAATGGGAAAGGGCACAGGGGTATCATGGTTTTAGTAAGGGAGAAAGAAGGTCGTCTCATTTAGTTAGAAAAAGAAGACTCAAATAAGCAATTCATTTGGTTTAAAATATCAGAAAATGGAAACCACATCAGAATTGCAGCATGCTATTTTGCACCGCAAGTTTCAAAAATCTACAAAGGTAGAGGGCTTGACCACAAAGATCCATTTGTAGCCTTAAAAACGGATATTGTAACATATTCGCAGCTAGGTGAAGTCCTTATAACGGGTGATTTCAATGATAGGACTACAAGTGAGCAAGCTAGCATTCTTTGTTGTAAAGATGATTGCGACCCTATTTGGCTTACATAAGAGAGTAATCATCAATGGGAAAGAATTTCAGAGGACAAGGGCTGCAATCTCTTTGGTGAACAATTGCTTACTCTGTGTGGGGCCTTTGATTTAGTCATTTGTAATGGATTGACTAGATGGGCAAAGTCTGGTAATTTCACTTGCAATACTTACAACGGAGCAAGTGTAGTAGATTATGTAATTTGTTTGCATTGTTTGTGTGAGAAAATGGAGGAAGTTTTGATTGGATATCATCTGTGGGACTTAAAATCAGATCACAAGCCAATTTATTTATGTTTCTCTTGGATTGGAAAGAAACAATTAGAGTAAAAAATTCAACATGTCCAACAAAATCTCCCACATAGTAGAATTATTTTGACCCCAGAAAATTGTAATACCTTCAAAATGATGCTAGAGAGGATCTTGAGAAGGAGAAAATCATAATTCACAGCCTTCATAGTCATGAATTAACACATTTAATTCAATGCACACTTGCAAAGTGAAAAAGAGCAAAAATTAAGAAGTCTGAAACAAATTGCTTTGTGGTTAATGCTTGGTTTGACAAGGAATGAAAAAGGCAAGGAGAATGTGGAAAGAGTCAAACAAGGATAACATAAAGCTCAAATCTTACAAGTAGTTATTAAGCAAGAAAAATACTGATTTCATGGTTTCAAGGAGGGAAGAACTAATCTTCCTTGTGAAAAATAACCCCAGATTATTTTGGAAGGAGCTCCAACCGAAAAATATACAAACTAGAAATAGTATTACAACTTCTAAATGGTTTGACTATGCAACACAACTCTATGAGCAGGATCCCAAGGTTGAGCCCCCCTCCTTGGTCAACACTGATACTGAACTCTTCACGGTGCAAGAGGTAGAGATGGGTATCAAGAAGTTGGGTGTTGGAAAAGCAAAAGACTTAGCTGAATTCCAAGCAGAATATCTAAAGTGGGGCTCAAAGATTCTTGCATCTCGCATTACAAAAATTTTCAACAACATCTTACAATAGGGGCTCCCCACAAGTTGGACAACTAATATGGAAATACCTCTTTCCAAGAGCGGTTACGTCAATAATCCCTTCAATTATAGGACCATAATGATAAACCCTTTATTTGCAAAGCTATTGGAAACATGCTAGAAAACAAAATTAACAAGTGGGCAGAAGAAAGAGATAAGTGTGCTAAAGGGAAAGTAGGTTTTAGACCTAAACATTCCACAGTTGATCATTGTATAACTTTAAGGCACGTCATTGAAAAAGTTTGGGAGAAAAAGGAAGAAGTCTTTTTTTGCTTTGTTGATTTCAGAAAAGCGGTTGACTTGGTTCCTAGGGATAAGCTTTGGCATAGAATGAAGGAACTTGGGGTTCCTAAACATTTGAGGGCAGCTGCGCATAGGCTGTATGAAGAGGTGAAAGTCAAAATTAGAACTTCAGCAGGCATTTCTGAAAGTTTTAGAAGCGATATCAGGGTCAAGCAAGGTTGCCCACTGTCTCCTACCCTTTTTGGTTTATATATTGACAAGCTTGAGGAGTGGTTAAATTCGCAAGGGGGCGATGGTATCTATTTAGGCAATTTTTTTATAAGGCTTCTTTTGTATGCATATGACCTTATTCTGATTGCTAATTCAACTCTTGGTTTGCAAGAGCACTTACTATCCCTTGAGCATTTTTGTAGAAGTGTGGGGATGCAAGTCAATATCAGCAAAACGAAAGTAGTGGTTTTCTCTAAGAAAAGAAAACATAACCAACATAAGTTCTATTTTGAAGGCAACATTTTGGAAGAAGTTGCAGATTACAAATACCTCAGAATTGACTTCAACAAAAATCTAAGTTGGAATGGTTGTAGAAAGAAAAGAACTTTGGAGGGTTTGAAAACATTTTATGCTTTTCAAAATAGGTGTAGAGAGGCAGAGTTGTGGGATTGGAAAACCACTCAAACTCTTTTTGGGCTTCTAGTGATTCCGATGATTCTCTATGGTTGTGAACTATGGGCCAACAATACATCCGACATGCAATCGAGACAAATTGAGAAAATTCAGAAGCGTTTGATTACAAACAAATTCAATATTAAAAGTGTAGTTCCTTATGTTATCTTGTTAAGGGACTGCTCCTATTGAAGCAGTTGCTATGGTGCGAGTCATAAGGTATTTAAAAAAAATTGAGCAAATGGAAGAGGGTAGATGGCCCAAGGTTGTTTTTAATGACATATTGTGCAAGAGAAAAAAATTGGATGCAGCAAAATAACAAATAGTTTAGTAAATGGCATATTTGCTTGAACGCCTGTCCCATAAACAACAAAGAGATAAAAGCTTTTGTTATGTAAAAGTTCCACAAACGTACTTGGGATAAGGAGCTAGGAAGAAAGAAAAAGTACTATATTGAAGTGTTTAATGCCACTCATAGTCATCAACCAAAAGCATACATAGATGCCAATATCTATTGGAGAGCCAAAATTCTTATTGCTTAGTTAAGGACTAATTCTCATCAACTCTATTGTGAAACAGGGCGCTAGAAAAGGCCAAAAGAAGTGTGGGAGGAAAGAGTATGCATTTTTTGTTCTTCCGGAAAAGTGGAAACATAAAAACATTTCATTTTAGAATGTGAGGCCTTCAAAGACAACAGAGAAAGTTACGCAGATATGCTGGTAGCTAGCTCTTGGGATAATCTATTTAGCGAGGGGTTTGTCGAGAAGCTCGGAGCATTTATTTTGAAGCTTCACAAAAAAGAGTCGAATACATCAAACATATGAAGAAGCAATCTGTCCCACAGGTTATCTTTAGCCTCATAAATGTTAAAATATTTTTTTTCGTTTTTTCTATAACTTATATTTTTAAAAACATTTAAATACATAACTTAAATACACTATTTAAATTTATTTCAATGAAACTTTTTATATATATATATAAAATGATTTTAATATTAATCAAAAAATATTTGTAAAGACATAAAATTTGTCACAACTACATACTTTTTATTCAAATTTTACACCTTAAAAAAAGTTTGCAGCCCTTACACTCGGTAATCAGTAATTAATAGATCGATACTAATATTAAACACAAATTTCATCCCACATTCTAACCTTTTCTCTATTTCAATAGTAAATGTGGATTAATTAGTTATCGCTTTAAAACAATTCCGATTAAAACCTTGGCAAACCCTAAAATATATCCGATATAACGTACGTCGCAAAAGAACGAAGATAGACTTCGTTTAGGTGGGGCTAACTTTCCAAGTGCGATAGGACCATGTCGTTAGCAACCCCATGAAATCGAGGCCTTAGATGTTCTGGACCCTCATTAGGGTTTTTATCTGTTATAAAGGTAATGCGTTTCTTTTACATAACATCGCCATTAGAGGTGTAGCGGGGAGTGCTATCGGGGAAAAATGGTCCATTTTTCCGCCTCTGGATCGGAGGGCCTGGGGCTTCTGTTTTGTTTGTGGTGCTACATGTTTGGTATTGTTTGTTTGTTGCTATATTGCATGGGTACAATTTCAGGCAGCCAGTTTGCAAGTTGCGATTGCATTCATGGTGTTAATGTGCCCAGATAGTGACCTCCTGTTTTTCTGATTCGCTGAGAAGAAGTGGTAATTCCTTCCTTTGCTGAAGCGAGTCAAGTAACGCAGGTGTACATTTTTACTCATCTGCCGGTCTGCATGTTTAATAAGGTAATGCTATGTCTTGAATTGTTTGTAAGGTTTGCAATTTGTTTGTCTGCTTATTTTTTTGGTTATAATTTTTCATAATATTTAAGCGAATGAATGTTTAAAGGTCAGCATTTTTTCTTTTACATGATTTCGAAATGCCCTTTTTTTATCGGTAGTTCAGTATTTTTTGGCGTACGTACATAATAAAGGATTCATGTGAGGGTTTCATGTTTGGACAACAAATGAAATTCAAACAAGATCCAGGGCAGTCATGGGAGCCTTTGTTTATTCTTTAAGCGATTCCTCCTGGGAAATTAGGGCTTATGTTCGATGTTTTCTATTTGATCCCGCTGCTTTGGTCTCTCCTTTTTATAGGATAGGTAGGATTCGTCTCTCGGTACATCTGTGGGAATCATTCTCTCCCTTCTGTGTGTAAGTATGTGACTTTTTGTCTGACGAATGTGTGCAATAAGCGTTGGATTCATGGAGCAGAGTACATAATGAAACCAAAAAATATCATTGGCCCAGTGGAACACAACTCAATATTATATTCATTACAAGTACATATCTTCCTTTGAAAGGAATCTCCCGATTCGTTGGAGCAGGAAGGTCGAAGTTGTGAAAAAACGCAATATTAAAACCAGGAAAGAGGTTGTAGAAGCACAAGGCTTACCCAATGTAAAAAGCACATTTTAAATCTAAGAAATAGGAAAGAGATGAAAGAGCATATTAATGATCAAATGTCCCACAATTAATATTATAATAGGTCAATATTGATATTAAGATTGGAAATGTCTACCAATGCTATCAATATTATTATAATATCAATATCATAGTAAACCGATATTAATTTATTAGATATGAAAAGAGAATTATTTGATTTCTGTGCTTTAAATTCTTTAAAAAAGTTGAAAAAGAGCCCTCACCTTTTTACTAAGTTTGTCATGTCGTTAGTGAAATAAATTAGTGAAAAGCAGTATTACGAGTCTTTACAAGATTCTCTCCCAAGCTAAAAGGAAATAGATACGTGGACAAGGTGGGAATGATACAGAAATTGTTTAAGCAGCTGTTTTTGAAGTTCAAAGGTTGCAAATTTGACATATTTGAAGTAGCCTTTGCTCTTTTGGCGTTCAGATTTTCTATTTTCCAATTTGAATAGATAAAGATAAGATAATTATATTTATGTCAACTAATGATTACAAAGTAGGTTAAGAGGACTGTTGAGTACCATGATGTCCATACAAAATGGGAGAATCAAAGGGTCTCCTAAAAAGAAACAATGCATGAAGTAAATCAACATCTTGCTCAGGGTCTCCTAAAAAGAAACAATGCATGAAGTAAATCAACATCTTGCTCTAGCATAGAAGATCCAAGAGCTAATAGGTTTGAGGATCAGACCCATCTCTTGTAACATTTGAGGCTGAATGAATAACATTGAAGGAACTCGACAAAATTTGTTGGCGACTCATGAAGAGTTGTTGGAAAGTGCGGATTGTCCGCTAAATAGTTGCTTGGGGGTTTGCGTGTTGTTGGGGTTTGGAGGACCTAGTTTGTCTTCTAGGGAGGAATCTTCCATTGAGATCTTGTTATATTTGTCTCCAACTAATGATCTCAAAGAAGGTGAAGGATTGTTGAGTACAATGATGTTTATGCAAAGCATGAGAACCCAAATTGTCTCCTAAAAAGATGCAATGCATGAAGTAAATCAACATTTGGCCCTAGTGGAGAAGATCCAAGAGTTAAGAGGTTTGAGGATCATGCCCATCTCTCCTAACATCCGAGGTTGAATGAAGAACATTGAAGAATCTTTTTCGGTTTGATGAAGAGCAGGTGGAAAGTGTAGAGTGTCCACTAAATAGTTGCCCAGGGGTGTATGCATGTTGATGAGGTTTGGAAGACCTAGTAGAGATTTGTTGTTGAGATCTCGCTAGGTGAGGCCCCACAGATCTTCATTGATCTAGATTCTAGATACGTATTGGTATCAATTCGTTTCTTTGTTCCCTTGTTTGAAGGTAGTACCCTGAAAAATGTTGTGATTCTCTATGCGGGGTCTCGTTTGATGGGAGGCTGAAAAATATGCGCTCAGAACTTGAGAGCCTCTTGCATATATAGGGCCAAACATCTCTGACTGGGTACATGAACAAATTGGTTAGGGTATGAGAATCTTTGAACAAGCAATGAAATATTCTTTTGATTTCGTAGTAGACATGACATCCAGCAATGAAGCGCACCTCGGTCTCCACTTCTTGTAATGACATATGTGGTAGATTCTGTCTGATCTATCCGCCTGGTGGTTTGTCTCTACTTGAAGTCTATGAGAACCTACTTTGAATTGGCCTAGAGGAATGTGAAGAGCATGCATCGAGTGGTGAAATGTATATTGGGGTTGAACAATGAGCCCGCCTCTCAATTCCAAGAAGTGCTGAGCGTAGAAGGCCATCTTTGGGCGCAACCCTCTTGGAGGATTGAATTAGGTGACTTGGACCATCATCTTGTAGATGCCCTCCATGATGATCTTGCTTAGCTCTTGTTTAATAGGTAAAAGATAACAGCTGGGTTGGTTTGAGGGAGTAGAATGGGCAATAGTCTCAGATGAGCAATATGCCAAGTAAGGATATTGGTCCCTACTCTTTATTGAGTCTGCAAAGCCCCGGACACAATGCAAGAATGAAACCAATTTGAACACTGCCTCATGCTGAAAGGGCTGAGCTCCAAACTCTGCAAGGATGATGTGCTGCGGTATTGTTAGTTTGCATCTTAATGATGTGGCAGAGAAGAGGAATCTAGACTCTCTCAGCTGAAGAGTGATTTCTTGCGCTTTTGGCCTTTGGTGTTTCCTTTTCCAACTTGAATAGAGTAATTTCCACCACGATTTGGGCATTTGGATTTTTTGCTCCAGGTTGAAGAGTGTTTTCCTTTGGAACCTGGGTATTTGGTTTCCTTTGCTGCTGGGAGGGTGGTTTCCTCAGGCTTCTGGGTATTTGGCAGTTGACCCTAGCTTGAAGAGTGTTTTCCTTTGCGATTTGGGCATTTCTTCAAGTATTTGGCATTTGGGTTTATTTTTGTATTTTAAAACTTTTGTTGTGATCCATTTCTTTTCTAGTTGATACTTGAACGATGGGCTTATATGATACAGCTAAAGGATATCTATCAACATTTTTTTTCTATGTTTGCGCTGCGTGGTTGATATCAGGAAGGCCCTTTTTATTTTACGCGAATAAGCTAATGGCGCCTCTATTTTTCCTTGAGTTCATTCAACGGTTGATGTTTAGGGTTTTTGGTGATAAATAACTGATTTTCTTGAAGTATAATTATTGATGATTGCATCTTTTGAGGTTATTATGCTCATAAATTGAAACGTAGGCTGAACTGAGAGAGAGTTGTGATAGAGAATGAGGGATAAAAGAAAGGAATTAACCTTAGCTTCTGTAGTCAGTAAAGAGGTATTGTACACCGTAGATGGAATAACTTTCTTATACATTGTAACCGTTTCTTGTATGTGAAACCTCGAGCCTCTGTTTCTGCTAGTTCTGTTGGGCGTTTTCCTGATTCTTTAATCTAGTCCATAGCAGAGGTGTTGTGCCTATGAAAACTGTGGGAGGAGCCCTATATTGAGGATTCTTATCACTCGTAGTAACCGACATAGGTAGGTAAATTTTTTAAAACTGTGCATGAGACTGCAGGCAGTTAAAAGTGGTTACAACTTGCCTCAGATGTATATTCAATTGTAGAAAACAGTGACTTGGAAAAACATGTGCCTGTTTAAATTTTGAAAACTGTGTTTCATTTTGACCCATCTCTATTATGCAAATAAAGAAAATTTACACAACCTCAACCCTCTGATGGATGCATGGGTTGCTTCCATCTCCCCGGAAGTTCTTATTTGACATTGTACCTGTGGGAGTTGGTTCTTGACTTAATGTATTTTGGGATGTGTGTTAGTGGTGTTGTTTTTTATTGATATGTATTTTGGGATGTGTTTTAGTAGTGTTGTTTCCTATTGATATGTTTTTTCCATGTTTTTCCTTGCTGTAGCATTCATGAGGATGGGGGGTGGCGGAGGATTAACTGCCAGTGAATCAATGCATTAAAATCAATGCATTAAATGATTTGGGCATAATTGAGAATTGATATTCTGTTATGAAGCATCTCAGAATGGGGAACTAGCTGCTCGAGAATCAAACCAGTCGTGCTAATTGCAAATTAGTGATCTTGTGAGGTTTATTAAGCATTCCACACTTCTAAGCTAGCACGGGTCTGGGTGTTGATTGGTGTGCGGTTGCTGCCAAGTAACCAGTGTTTTTAGCACAAATGGAGTGTGGTTGTTGGTAAGGTATTTTGAGGGTGCGTTGTTAAAATAATAGTATTGATAATTTGAAAAATAGTCTGCAATTCACATGGTTCTGCCTTAACTTCGTGAAAAGGTTACAAGGACTTGGGGAGTGAAAGCAGGCTTGAAAATGAGAAAGTTATCAGGTATCCTCGTTATAGTTTGTCATTTTAATGGTTTGGTGACTTTGGCATTCTAACAATGTGGTGAGCTGATAGACACAATATAGAACTTATTTAAGTGTAACTAAAATTTAATTTTTATTAATAAAAATAAGGTTTAAGAATTTTAGACTTTTGTAACCTTGCTCTTTGATTTCACAATATTTAATTTGTCCCCTTTGTAGGAGATTCCACCATTGGAGCAAGCATGTTCAAAGAACCCACATTAATGGGTATATTCCTCCTCCTTCCACTTGAATTGTGAGTCAACTAATATCATTAATAGGCTCACATTTGTCTCATATGCCCTTCCATTACACATGATTTTGACGGACTATCCATCCTTAGATTGATCCTTGTTTGGAGGGCCTTGGTATGTTTAGCGAAGTGGCACTCGTTCGATTCTTTCCTTGATATCATGTTTGATTCTCACTTTATGCATGATTTTAATGGGTTGTTTTGTCGATGTTAAGTTTGATTCTCACTCCTATAAATGATTTGGATGGGTCATGGGTCCACTAACGCTTGAATCATTCCATTGTATTCTTCGCATGATGTTGAACTTGTTTTCAATCCTCTATCCTCTCGGGTGTCAACTTTCATCACTGCCACAAAACTACACACAGAACCAAGAAAGAGTAAAGAGTGATAGTTTGAGAGGGCGGAGGGTTGAAAACAAGTTCAACATCATGGGAAGAACTCGATGGAATGATAGGGGGTTCAATGGACCCATTAGGGTCATGTGTAAAGGAGTGAGTATCAAACTTGACATTGGGGGAGGAACTCTACTCATAGCCAACGTGTGCCATTTTGTTAAACATAGCAAGGCCCTCAAGAGAAGAATCAATTCAAGGATTAGTGGATTCATCAAAATCACGTGTAATGGAATCAAAATCAAGCTTGACTTTGGGGGAAGATCTTGAACGGGGAAGAACTTGATTCATGTTTCATGAGACATCATTTCAACAAATGTGCTAGCATTCCCCGGAGAAAAATTGTTCTAAGGATTAGTGGATCCTTCGAAGTCACGTGACCATGTTGAAGGTAATAGCTGACTCAAACAATTTAGGTGGAAGTAGGGCAAATGTGCCCATCGATGTGGAATCTTTAAACATTCATGCTCGAATGCTTTCAGCAAGGGTGGTGGAATTGCTTAGAAAATGGGATCGATCTAAAGATCAAACTTACAAAAGTTTAATTGGTCAATGGTGACTATCTTACCCTAATGGGAGAACATAGTGATTCGAAAGAGTGAAGAATTGATAATTGTCATAAACATAAAACCAGCTTTGCCCAAGCAAGAGGCTAGTGGTGCATTAATGGCCTCAACCTCAACAAAGATTGTTTTGTACCTTAGCTCTACAAGATAGATCGAAAAATACCTTTTGAGGCTACAAGGTATGCCCATCAAAATCTTTCACTGTGATGAACAATTCTAATTGATGCCCCCTCATCCAAAACTATCCAATGAACACATTTTTTGAAAACGTGGACCATAATAATCTGGAATACCAAATGATGTGGAAGACGAGGTTTCCAAAAATAAGGATCAAATGTCATGATATTTGAATTTGAGGGTTCCACCCTACTTTGTAAGTGCAAGCATAATAGTTGGAGCTTGGGCCAAATCCTTGAGAACATTATATTTGTAAGTATGCATAGTCTTTCAAAGTGCATCCTTATTTGGCTAGAGCATTCTTTGTGATATGCGTAGATTTGTGCTTTGGCTAAATAGGTTGATGCATGGACAATTAAGAGGATGATTAAAAACTTAAAGGTCCTCATTCCCCCCGCCCCGAAGGGGGAAGGGGGTGGGTATAGGAATAAAGCAGATTTTTGGTTCTTAAAAGGAATATGGAGATAAGTACAATGTTTGGTATAAGTGTCTAATTATGATTTGATAATCTATTGATGGATGTATGATTACTGAAATGTTAAAGTAATCAAAGTAGAAATGTTAAAAAAATCATTTTTTTATTCTAATTTTTTTTTAAGATCTCTTTAGGTTCACTTTGAATATTATGTTATATTTGATTTTTGGATTTTTTTTTTTATTATTATTATTATAAAAGCTATCTTGGTTAACTAGAAGTACATCAAGTCACAAAAGATTATGGCACAATTAAGTATTAAAAACATGAATGCTAGAGAAATTTGTTTTTTTTTATAGTATTTTGAAGCATTAACTAAGAGAAGTACACCAATTCATAAAATACTTGTTTTTATAGTTTTTGGAAGCATTGAATTGATTAAGTAAAAAAATAATTGAGATTGATTGAAGTTGAATAAGGAAGTTAAAAGTAGAGTTTTTGACATGTGAAATTATAACAAGGTTGCATAGCTTCAAGTTTAATAAAATATTTTAATGTCATGATGTGTTGTATGTACTCAAATAATAATAAAATTTCAAAATGAGTTATATGAATATTTGTTTAACATTTTTTTATAATTTTTTAAATATAATTAAACATTATTGAAGAGAATGATAACAAGTTAATAATTATTTATTTAATATTGAATTATGACATTTTTTTTGATATAATGCTCATATTATAGTGCAGGTCATGTCGTTAGAGTATAGATTGATATAATGAGAGTTGTACAAATTGTACACATGTTATTTTTACATATTTTTTCAAATTTATATATATATATATATATATTTTGTAAATTAAAAAATAAAACCCATAAAAATGATCTATTCAATACTTTACAGCAAAGAGAAAATAGAATTTTTGAATTTAATTTCAAACCATGTGTTTATGGTACATAGTAATTAATATATAATGCTATTTTTCAAATTATTTATATTTATTGTACATAGTAATTAGTGATATAGTACATAGTAATTAATAATATAGTATACAAAAGTCAATTCTTGTCATAATTACACAATAAGAGGGGAGACATTTCAACCAATCATATTTGAAATAAATCTTATTTAAAAATAATAAATTTAATTTCATAATGTTAAACTTCGCATAGCTTTTAAATTTTTTTAGTCAAAGCAAAACTAATAGCAAGTCAATGAAAAACTTAATACGTTAGCGACAGTGATAATAATAGAGAGTTAAAGCATTGTATTGAAACTTACAATATAAACAAAAATGATCACATGGTTTGCATGCTACAAATAATGAATGCTCTTGAAAGTTAGATATGAACATATGAATGATCAATTCATTGATGTATTTAAAAAAAACCACCACATTATTCAAATCATGGTCATTCAAAATTGACACATTTTTTAAGACAAAATGGTTAATGGTAAATCGTTAACCACCAATGTCAATAAAAGATGGTTAGTGTCAACCAAAAAAACTAACAATTGAAGTGAAGATTTGGTCAACTAACACCACCACGACATAAAGACTTCAAAGCTTAATTTGAATTCTTTCAACAAATTTTTTGTCATGACACTTTACTCTGGGGAATTCTAGAATAGCCATTGGTCTCTTCAAAATGAACGATAATCTGAAAGAATGAGAATATTTAAACATGCTACTTGTTCACTTCTACATATTGGCCATTTCTCAAATGTACCTTCATTAGAGCTTAGTTCAAATTTCAAATTGAATATTTTAAGAGCTACAAATTTCAAATTGAATATTTTAAGAGTCACAAATTTCAAATTGAATATTTTATGAGTTATTAGTATAATCGTTTAGACTTGTGATTGGGGTGGGGAGTGTGTTAGCTTGTCAGTGTATGGATAATCACTAAGTTTGAGACATTGATCTGAATTGTAAACCTCATCTTTGATGAGGTTAATAAATTGTCATTGATATTTACATCTAGACTGTCAAATTGATGTATTATAAATTCAGATCATAAAATCAATACATGTCATATTTTATCTTGTTTGCCCTTGTTCCAATTCTTCACAATGATGATTAAGATGGAAACATAATTGATTCTTAATCCCTAAACATTGATTGGGTTGTTTGATTCCTTTGCTACATTTGCTTTTGTGTAGCTTGATGGGTTGGGGCTATTTCACTTGGGTACCTAAGCCTTAAGGTTGAGGGGAGGGCCATAGAACCAACTCTATTTTTACTTTGCTTGATAAGATGAACAACTATTGTCGAAGATCACCTAATTTAGTTTAAAGGACTCAAATGTTTTTTTTGTTGTTGTAGCAATATACACAATGACTCCTTGATGGGCATTTGAAATTGGAACTTTCTTAATCAATTTTCGTCAATCGAGAGAAATAAGTTGTCATGTCCAACCATGGTCTTTTCAAGTTGCTCAAGAGCCCTGCTTGGTGCATTGAAGCTCTTTGTGATATATCAATCCTATTCATTGGTTTTGAATACTAGATAGAGAAATGAAACTAAAATAGGAGTGCAAGAGTTGAAACACAAGGGGTATATTGTAAATACATAAAGAGAGGGTAGGGTTGTTCAACAAGAAAAATTGAGCATACCCGATATCATACCAACACATCGCCTCTAAAAGTTGGGAGGAGTAAGCCTCATTGAATCTTGTGAAATGTTCATCGATGGTTCAAGAGTGTGGACCATGGATGAGGTTTGTGTGTGAGAGACAATTGAGTGTCTTGTTGCATCCCACTTGAATCTAGATACAACACAATACGCAACTCATCCCAGTTTGATTGCATGATGAATGAGATAACATTTATAAATCAAGTGATAGATTGTTAAAGTATCATGTTATTGTGGGTGTGAGATTCCTCATTTTTGAAAGTGTTAAGGTTAAGATATCGATACCTTTTTATGTATCTCTTCATAAAATGGTACAAGATGAGGCGAGTTTGCATTATTCGACCTCAAGTTTAATGATAGTGAGATAGAACCTTGTACCATATTATAATAAAATTTTGTAACTTCAAAAGATTTGAAAGTGTAACTTTAAAGATTTGAAGGTGGAGGTG
Source organism: Pinus tabuliformis (assembly GCA_031772625.1). NCBI lineage: Eukaryota > Viridiplantae > Streptophyta > Pinopsida > Pinales > Pinaceae > Pinus > Pinus tabuliformis. The sequence continues at coordinate 50,652,726 of CM062805.1, read as the reverse complement.
TTGAAGTTAGAGATAAAAGTGGTCTAGCCAAGTTTAGAGGTGCATTAAACTTGGTAGGGGAACCACGTTCCACAAAGACAGTTTTTGATATTTTTTTTTCTAAAGTTAACTTTAGAAAATTTTAAATTATCTTAAGCTAAATTTGACTTGATCTTAGCCCTTGAAGTGTTGGCATCTTAGCCATAGATCTCGTCGGTGGGCCCAAGTTCACTTAGAAGGGGAAAAGGCAATGAAGGGAATCATCATCCATTAGATTTGTTTGGAGAAAAAGATTCAACGAGAGGGGCATTGCACAACAACGAGCTAGGGCTTCAACAAGGACGAAAGGGCTTCAGAGGAAAGAATACAACCACTGTAGGATGCAACTACGACACTCGACCACCCAGAAACATGTAGAAAAAGCACACAGAGAGGGTAGTATGACTTGTACAGATTTAGTATAGAGTTCCCTGCACAGAGGGCCATACATTGGGATGATTTCCAACAAGGTTGAGTTGAATTTATGGGTTGTTTCATTATCATAAGGAAGGTCTTCATTTTGTATGAAATTTTTGATAAATATTCATCGAGGGTGCGCTAATCGAAGCCACTAGAGAAACAAGTTTTCACGTGTTGGGTTTCTTCGATAAAATTACATGTTTTTATGGTGTTGTGACTATGTTTTTATTGTTGGGTACTATTGTTATTTTCCATGGCATGCACGTTAGAAAAACACAACATACTTTTGTAAAATAAGTTAAATTCTAGTGCAATTATTTACTTGCATTTTTCAGAAGTTAGAATAATTGAGTTTTAGGGAAACTAACACAGTATTAGAGCAAGGCTTTGTATAATGAGCCACCACTAGGAAAAGAGCAGCGTGGAAGAGGAAGCAACACTAAGGTTTAAGGTGTTGTTCAAAATTTCTAGCCACCCAAAAGTGTGTTTAGTCAGTCAGACTAGCGCTAAGATTTGAGTAGAAGTTGACTAGGAAGATGGCATATCAGGGTTTGAGACTGAAACATAGTTTGGAGGGAGCCTCCATTTTCTGTTCCTAGAGAGAAAAGATGCTTGTGGTGTTGGAGGACCAAGGGGTTAAGGTGTTTGCAAAAAATCTCATGGCTCAACCACAAGACCTTCAACAGTGAACTCAACACAGTAAGAGGGATGCTAGGGAAATGACCATATTATTCCTCTCATCCTCTGAGATGATAATGGTCAATTGATCATGCCAGAGCATCTACGATGTCTTGGGGTTTTGGTTTTGGTTTTTATGGAGGACCAATACATATAACACACTGCAGAATGATGTATTAACTCTTTTAGATAGTACTATTAAATAACCAAAGGGTTGCTATTTAATTTCACACAATGATTTGAATTTATAAGGTGTGTAGAAAGAATGGTAAGGAGATACGATTAATTTAGACTTCAGACAGAAAGATAAATCATCATAAGTGGGAAAACCTTTGTCCAATGTTCAAAAGTTAAACAAAATATGCTTAAAATTACATAAGATGCTGACAATTTTATGATTTAGAGGGAGCCTTTCAGACAGATAATCCAATATCTCAGTCTCTTTATGATAATAACTTCAGAAGGAATTTTAAGAAAAACTTAAACATATGCAGAATAAACATAATTGATGAAACACATGTAAACTTACAGAAGAAAACGAGGTTGTATGATACCAAATTCAGAATCATTTGCTTTATTATTAGTGATCTAGAAACAACTTGTACATCGGTCATAAACTGTTTTAATCAAAAGATGGATGACAGTGGTGAGAATACACAGTGTGACAAATATCGCTTTTGGTATATGAATGGAAGTGAAAAGTGGCAAAGATTGGAGCCATGGGGTATTTATAGGTGCAATTGGGCTTAATTCACTGTTTAAATCTAGCCGTAGGCAATTAATTTGCAGAGGGATGCGAATTAATGTTTAATGGGTGATTAAACGGTTAATTAGGCATAGCAACGACTTTGGAGCGTATGGGTAACGACATTATAACGTGGCGGGTGGTGAATGGGTGAGCGAAAATGGACTAGTGATGTGGAGGTTCGTGAATGGATGGAAGATAACGGATTTATATGGCACGGGAAGAAGTCAACGGTTGGATGGAGGAAAACTGCCAGTGGATTTCGAGGGGGGGGGGCATGATGGTTTATGGTTTCGAGCCTTGGGGTCCAAAACACTATGGGGGTACCATGTCGCAAAAAGGGGCAACCATTAAAATTGTTTTTCGGAACCCCCCTCCGCGTTAATGGGAAACGACTGAAGGGGGGCCAAAAAGCTTCCTTCGCTGTTGATCCGGGCGAAGTGAATGATCTTCGTTGAAAAGTGTCCGATGGTTATTGGTGCTTGACGTGATGTTTTGTCATTTTTGCCTATGCGACAAAAAGCATATAATATGACTTATTTGCAAGGTTATCAAGCCTTATTACAATAATTAAATCATAATTAAAGAACTTAAGCATTGATTATTTTAAAAAGTAATTTCAAAGGTTTGTTTAAATTTACCTTAATTTTATTTTCTAAAGCAAATATTTTTCTTTTATTGGTTATCCAACATTTTCATTTGCCTTCTTTTTTTAGAGCAACTATCCTTCCATTTTTTATGTGATATGGACCTGAAATAATAATCACTCCTAACATTTTTATTTTCTATTTTGTTTTTGGTCCATATCCTAAATTATCATTTTTTCTATGGCATTTTGATTTTTTCATCTAATAACTAACTTATCAAAAACAAGAATGTTATAACAACACGTAAGAAGACAACACATGATATGTGAACAATAGTCTTGAACTTGTACCAGGGTACTAGTGAAGCAAGGAAATTGGTGTTAAAAGACAAACTCAAGGCAATACGCATGGCCAAGGGGCAGTCCAGTGCATCCTACTTGACGAAGTTCACCCAAGTTTGGGATGAGCTTGTTGGGGTGAATGACACTGCGTTAGACAGTGGCCAAGTGAACCTTGTATTACCAAGGCTTCATAAGTTGTGGGATAACTTCCATGATGCAATCACAGGGAGAGAAAAGCTTTTAGAGTGGGAGCGGCTATGAAGTGATTGCATGTAGGAAGAAATCAAGGGGCAGTCAAGGTATGACACTCATGTCAAGCAGGTGGATGAAGAAATCTTTTCCTTAGCTAGCAACGAGACCAATGGCATAGGCAAAAAACATGCAGGACCAATTGAATCAAGCTTGAAAGGCCAAAAAGGAAAGAAAAATTAGTCCCAAATTAAGTGTTTTTAGTGCCATCAATTTGGACACTATGATACCAAGTGTCCACAAAGAAAGAAAGGGTCCAAGAAGGACCAAGTAGCAATTGTTGTGGAAATAGATGAGTTCAATTCCAGAGTTGAGAAGGAATTTTCTCTCATTGCACGCATGGGAAGTTTAGTGTCCAACAATGTATGGTTCATAGACAGTGGGGCTTCATGTCATATGACTAGGTGTAAATATTTTTTCAGCCAACTTATTGAAAAGGACGAGAGAATGACCATAGAGCTTGGTGATGATGGGAAGTACTTAGCCATGGGTGTGGGCACTGTGAAATTTAAGAGGGAGTCAGGGAGTCCCATTTTTCTCAAGGACATCCTCGATGTTCCAGGGCTGAAAAAACACCTTGTTTCAGTTTCAACCCTTGAAGACAAGGGGTCTGATGTCATTTTCAGCAAAGGAAAATCCTTTTTGAAACCCACTAACTCAACGAGAGATGCCAAGCAAATTGGAGTAAGGGTGAAAAGGCTCTATAATTTGCAATTTGAAACAGCAAATGCATTGACCAACAAGGTTGGAAGTGAGCAAAACTAGGGTGCAAGGGAACTTTGGCATAGATGGATGGGCACTTGCATGATGGGGCGTTGAAGATATTGCAGGAGATTGTGGAAATGCAACATGGATTAACATGACGTGTGCAAGCGCTGCACACTTGGAAAGTACACAGGGATTTCCTTCCCCAGTGGAGATAGTAGAGTAGTAGCCATACTTGAGCGGGTACACTAAGATGTATGTGGCCCTTTCTCTTGTCCTTCTCTCATGGGTTATAGATATTATTTCATTTTTATTGACGATCATTCAGAAAAACCTAGATATTTTTCATGTAGAAAAAGGAGGAAGTCTTCTCAAAGTTTGTAGAATTCAAGGCCCTAGTTGAAAACCAGTGAGGCACAAAGATCAAGGCCTTGAGAAGTGACAATGGCGGTGAGTATATCTCAAATTCCTTCAAGGACTTTTGTGCCAAGGAAGAAATTAGGAGAGAACTCACAACTCCCCATAATCTTCAACAAAATGGGGTAGCTAAACGAAAAAATCGTAGTATTGTTGGAGTAGCGAAAGTTATGCTGCATGATCAGGGGCTGCCTATGTTTATGTGGGAAGAGGCATGCAACACAACAATGTTCCTACATAATAGGAGTCCACATAAAGTTTTGGGACGAGTTACACTAGAGGCGGCATTCACATGAAAAAGCCCTGATTTATCACCTTTCCATCCTTCACAGTTTGGTGTATTACATGTGTCCAAAGATAACAAGAAGAAGTTGGAGCCCACAACTGAAAAGGGTATTTTTGTGGGCTACAACGAAACATCTCAGGCATATAGGGTGTATGTTCTAGCATTGAGAAAAACAACAATTAGACATGATGTGAAATTTGAGGATGCGAGGGCTCTTAGGAAGCCGTTGGAGCTTGAGCAGAGTGCAGAGTAAGAGGAGGAGCAGCGGGATCCCAAGCAAGAAGCTCTACTAACTTCTCAGTTGTAGGAGGAGGAGGAGAGAGATGAGAGAGTGGAGGTAGCCACTCAACGAGTGTCTCCCAGTACAGGGAGAAGAAGAACCAAGTGGGCTGAGAAGCTAATTAATGAGGCCCAGGGGAGGGTTGGGGTACCCAACTCTAGCTTCAGGTAGAGCAAACAACCACAAAGGTACTCTGGTTACATGGCACTTCTTACAGAGTGAGTTGACTCAGAGCCTTCTAGCTTTAAAGAGGATGAGTCACAACAAATATGGGGAGATGTTATCATTGAGGAGTATAACTCCATTATGTAGAATGGTGTTTGGGAAGTTGTGCCAAGATCGAAGCACAAGACAGTGATTGGATCCAAATGGGTCTATAGGATTAAGCGTCGAGAAGATGGGAGCGTAGAGAAGTACAAGGCTAGATTTTTGGCCAAAGGCTTCCACTAGGTAGAGGGTTTAGACTATGATGAAATGTTCACTCTATTTGCCCGTTACTTGTCCATCAGGACTATTATTGCCTTGGTAATACAGATGGGGTGGAAAATACACGAGATGGATGTTAAAACAACCTTTCTCAATGGGGAAGTTGAGGAGGAAATTTACACTAAACAACTGGAGGGGTATGAGGCACACATTGGGGATTCGCATGTGTGTAGGGTCAAGCGATCTCTCTATGGGCTCAAGCAAGCCCCAAGAGCGTGGTATTCACGCATGCACAACTATCTTCTTGGACTAGGCTTAAACAAGAGTGAAGCTAACCCTAACTTGTATTTTATTGTGTTTGGGGGGAAACCTCTCATTCTTGTATAGTAGGTTGATGATCTCATTTGGATAAGGAATGAGAAGCTCATTAGGGAATGCAACACTGATCTTGCATCAGAGTTTGACATGAAGGATGTGGCACTGATGCACTACGTCTTTGGATTGGAGGTTTGGCAGATTGATGGGAAAATTTTGTTGGGACAGGGCAAGTATGCTCTAGAAATTCTCAAGAAATTCAGGATGCATGATTGCATGCATATGGCCACTCCTTTAGTGACAAACTAGAGGAAGATAGATGCTAGTAGGGTAGAACACGTGTATGCTACATTCTACAGGCAGTTGATAGGGTCTTTGATGTGTCTAGTGAACACACAACCAGATATCTGCTATGCTAAAAACCAACTCAGACAGTTTATGGTAGAGCCCACAAGAGTGCATTGGGTAGCTACTAAGGATATATTGAGGTATCTTAGGGTCCCAATTGACTTTTAGTTGTTGTACAAGAGAGTAGATGGAGTGACGTTGACAGGCTTTGCAAATGTAGATTGGGCAGGGAGTCCAACAAATAGAAAGAGCAGTTTAGGTTCCGCATTTAGTGTGGGATTAACAATTGTTTCCTGGTTTAGCAGGAAGCAAAGATCAGTAGCATTGAGCTCAATAGAGGTTGAATACATGTATGCTAGTATGGAAACTTGTGAGGCCATTTAGCTAAGAGAGTTACTTGCAGGACTCTTCAGTCAGAGTTTGGAACCAACAATAATTCACTGTGATAGTCAGAGTTGCATCAATCTCTCTAATAATCCAGTGTTTCATGATAGGTCCAAGCGCATTGAAATCAGGGACCATAATCTCAGAGATTGTGTGCAGAAAGAAAAAGTCCAACTTCAATATGTCCCTACTACAGAGCATACAACAAATGTTTTAACTAAGGCTTTGTCCAATGGAAACTTTTTATTTCACAGATATAAGCTGGGTATTGTGGAGAAGCACTTCTTTTCTAAGAGGGAGTGTTGAAGTTAGAGAGAAAAGTGGTCTAGCTAAGTTTAGAGGTGCACTAAACTTGGTAGGCGCAATTTTTAATATTCTTTCTCTAAAATTAACTTTGGAAACATTTAAATTTAAGCCCTTGGAATATTGGCATCTTAGCGATAGATCTCGTTGGTGGGCCCGGGTCAACTTAGAAGGGGGAAAAAGGCGTTGAAGGGAATCATTATGCATTAGATTTGTTTGGAGAAAAAGCTTCAACGAGAGGGGCGATAGAGAACACCGAGCTAGGGCTTTAACAAGGAGGGATTTAGCCATTGTAACTCTTGTTTTTCAACTAAAAATGGAGGGAAACAAGTGACATTGTTACATGGATTCTTTAAAAGGAAGGCGTCGTGACTTTGGACTGTAAGTGGGGGTGGATATAGGCAGATAATATCCATGTAATAGAGCAAAACAGGGTATCTTTTAACAATGAGGCAGGAAAATGAAGATAATGGAATTAAGGATAAAGGGGTATGAAAGACATGAGGTGGAGGGTGACATGAAAGGGGAATGACCTAGCTCGCCTTCTCTCGCTTTCTTGTTGTCTTAAATGGTTTTAGTTGAAACTGATTTCTGCCCTCAGGGGATCTTGCTCTGATGGCTAGTTTTTCACAGAGTGATGACGATGAAGATCTAGGTCGTAGATGTTGCCACCATCCATTTCAAAAAACAACTCATTGGGGGCTCCTCCATGCATAACGGTCGAGTTATTAGTGTTGTCAAGCTTTCATATGGGCATGGCTCAGTGTAAGCGGACAATGATAGATTTGCAACATGCATACTTTTTAACCCTTCTGACAATACGTGTAGTTGTGGGATGGCCTGCTCTAATTTTTTTAATATATATACTAATAATAGTTGTGCTCCATATTATAGAGTGTAGCCCTGCAATGTTGAGCTTACATCGAAATGTACTACAAAAGCTTTGTAAAATCTTAACAATGCATTGGCTCAACAAGCCTCTCTCTGTCTCTCTCTCTCTATATATATATATCTCTTCTTTTTCTTTTCTTTCCCTTTTTTTATTATATATATTTCTTGAAAAACAAAATGAACAATGGCTACAACATAGTGCACTAGACATTGTGACACACCTCCTTCCCTTTCGCCACTTCTTGCAACTAGAGAGTCAACGCTACCAGCTGCAAACATGTGCCATTCCTGTTGATCCTTTGGTCCACCTGGAGTTGACTCTAGTCTCATTGCTATTTCTAGTGCCTCTCACTTGTTCTCCTTGCACTTGTTTAATTTCTTTGATGTCAGTAATGCACTGAGATTCAGACTTAGGGTTCTTAAAATTCTTTAACAAGGCATCCTTGATCTTTAACAAGTTCATGGTCTGATCTGGGGGGGTAGTTGTTTTGTATTTCATAAATCGAGTTAACTCTCTATCTTGGAATGTTGTTTCAAGTTGTGTAATCTTAGCCTGGTTGTCTGGGGTTTGCTTCATCACCCAGATTGCTTTGCACGTGAACCAATGCTGATTAACATCGTGTTAAAATTTATTAGGGCTATATTTTTCTTTGCTCTAGATAATTGCATTTCTTCATTTGCATGTTATATTCACCCCACAACATCATATCATTATTCAATTTTACAACATTTTTCAACAACATATGCAATTATATAGAAAGAACAATATCATCAATGCAACGAAACATAAAAGGAACAATAGAAGAGAATCATTCACACATAGAGACACCAGGATTGGTTGGAGACCAGGGCAAAACCCAATATGGGAAAACCCTTTCAAATTTTTCTTCTTATTAGATTGTCACTGAATGATTCATCAAAAGGGAGTACAATGATCCATATCTTCAACCATAATCCTATCCAGCAAAATCAATTAAACAACATCATGAGATGAATCCAACAAATCTAATAATCAAAACCCTGATTCAGAAGCCTGCAATCAATTCTCACTGTCTACGAGCAATTGTCGAACTCTATGGTTAAGTGACAAAATCTGTAGTGAACACCCTAGGTCTCACCACATAGAGAGTGTGTTGTGCGTGTGGCCGGAACTCTTCAACCGCATGCATAACACTGCATGCCGGCGGTTACAATCGAAATTTCTGTGTAGCATGCTTGTAGTTGGGAACCAAAAACCGTAGAACACACGTGCGAGTTTCGAACCCTACAATTTCGGACCTGTGCGAGCCAATCTCTGTGAGCTGCCTCAGACCTATGTGAGCCAAAACAAAGAAGAGAATAAAAGAATGCTTCATGATGATGTCCAAATGAGGTTGAGGTCACTTGTATTTATAGACTTTCAAGAGTGTCCAATTTGCTTTAGGGTTGACCTGATAAAATGTGCACGTGGGCTTTAATTCAAAAATACACTTTCCCTTATCCAAATTGAGTGCTTCAATAATCAAAATTGGTCCTCTAAAAAAGAGGAATCTCGTCCCATGATTGTAATTTGTTAGTAAGCTATCAAATTAACACATGATCCCTTCTTGTTCACTACATTTTGTGTGGCAACAAGCCCCATAACCATTTCATCTTCAACACCTTTACTACATCTACGCACTCAAGATTGAAAGGAAACATTGACCATCCCTTCACTTGAGTGTGGAAATGTGGTATATATCCTAACAATGGATTCTAGTGTTGTTCTATCCAACTCACTAAGTTATCCCCTAAAATATATCAACCATATAACCTCCCTATCAAATATTTTCATGTCAATCCTAACATTTGATCAATGGTTATGTCCTCACCAAGATACAACTTGGTTTTATCTTTTAATAGTTTCACACACCTACAATTTTCCTCATCACTTATTTATGTTGTTTAATTACATGAACAACTGGTTAAATCCCAAAGATGGAAAATAGCTTAAGGTCATACCTATGATTTCACTCCAACAAAATGATTTTGGTTATGCATATATCTCTTGTAGTGATGAAGATAAAAATTTACTTGGTGAACACTAGTTGCCAATGTGTGCCTAGTGCCAAGTGCCAATGCATGTCAGTGTGTGTCAATGAGTGTCGATGAGTGCTAGGGAATGCCAACACATGACAGTGCATCCCAAGAATGCCAATGGATGCCAAGTGCCAAGCCATGCCAATTTTTGCTAGCTAGAGAGTGTCGGGGAGTGCTAGGGCAACACAAGGGAGCACTGGGTTAAAATGCATGGAAATTAACAAATAAGAGAGATTCCATGGATTACCTATGATTGTCACAATGTGATAAGGAGTTCCAATTAATGCTAGGCATACATAAAATGTGCTAGGTGCTCAGTTGTGCCAAGTTCCAAGGCATTCTAGTGTGCGCCAATACATGTTGGGGAGTGCTAAAATATCTTTGAAAAATATTCACTTCTGAAATATAAGAGAAGAAACATATAGACTAGTTAACTCTCAAAATATCTTGAAGGCAAACATAATCATATATAGCACAAAATGGAGAGGGTTTGTACTTAAGCTTATATAATGGAAATTATAACTGATAGTTAAATTGATTAACAATTTTTTAATGATCTTCACTAACGTTTATTAGAATTGTTGAATGTTTCACATCATTGGAATGACATCTTAGTTGTAACTTATTTGAAATTTTATTATTGTATGTGCACTTTGATATGATGTAATATGATTATCGTTTCATTTCATATGCTGTCATATTAGATATAATGGAGAAATTAATTATTGCATGAAATAAATAACAACTTTTCATTCTAAATATCTTTTTGTAGAAATTTGGTGATAGAATTGCAACTGCTCAAGAAATTTTAATCTCAATCAAGAGACACGATTCTACTCTACTAGTCTGCAGAATTCAATTCACAATTTATAACAACAATCTCAGACATTCAATAAGAAATAACAAACATGCACAATAATTTTTTAGGGGAACCCTATTGGGAAAACCCTATCAAGCCTCTTCAGATTAATGAGATGAATAGATATGCATTACAATTTCTAGATTTGTCTTAGCTCACCCTGCAAGTGAATAACCTATCTCTATGCTCAATGAGAAGCTTTAACTTAGACTTAGTTAAATTTTTCCTCTGTTTGAGCCCTTATTTCCTTGTGTAAATCCTGAGGAATTAGCCCCTATTTTTTAGGAATTTTCCTCCAATTGATTGCGCAATTCCAAACGTTTGATCATCTGCCTGCATGCAACACCTGTACACTGAAACTAGTTTACTCTGCTTGTTACATGTCCTTGGAATCTCCACCACAACTGGGAACTCGAAGTCTCTGCATGCACTAGTTATTTTAGGCCGATTGATTAGTTAACTGGATGATCATCGAGTTAGACTGTTGTCCCACTGCACAATTGACCTCCCACTAGTTCCTCCAACTGTTAGAATTAATTTAACTAAACTTAACTGGATATAGCTGAATTGGATTACTAAAGTTTAGCAATCACACATGCTTAATTGAACTCCAAGCCCTCTAACTCTAATTTACTGAGCTATTTGAGTGACAAGAGCCATGTCACACAAGTTAACTATCTCCAAGTTTCCCACTGATGTGGAAATTGGAATTTTCTCAATTTGACCAAGGCAAAGTCAATGTGAGACTTTCTTGTTGCACTTCTCAACACTCCCTCTTAGTTAGAAAGGGATTATCAACCACCCCTATCCTACACTTGTGGAACTCGAACTTCCCTCTTGACAAATTCTTTGTCAAGGTGCCAACATCTTGTTCCTTTGTTGGAATGAATATTAAGAAAATTATTCGCCTTTGCACAAAGTGCTGTAAATGATGATAGCAGATATCTATATGCTTGGATCGATCGTGAAATACGAGATTCTCATAGATCTTAATGATACTTTGATTATCACAATAGATCACATTTGGATCCATCATCTGACCAAACAGTCCCACAAGTATCTTTCTCATCCATATCGTCTCACATGTTATTTGACTTGCAACTATGTATTCTACTTCTGCCAAGCTGAGTGCCATGGATCTTTGCTTCATGTTGTACTAGGAAACCATTGCGACCGCAACACTGAAAATTCCACATGATGTACTCTTTCAGTTAGATGGACTACTTGCCAAATCTACATATGTGAAGCCACACAATTTCACTCCCTATGTCCGACTGTACCATAATCCATACTGGGTAGTGCCTCTAAGGTACCGTAAAACATGTTTAGTTTCCTTCCAATACAATTTGGTATGCCTAACCATAGCTTGGCTCTGCTGGCTGACTTGGAAAATGTAACTAGTTTTGGTCTTCATTTAATGTATTTGAGTCATCTTGTAATGTACTTGTCAAAAGAATAAAGAAAAGAATTATTATTATTATTATTATTGTGGCTTATTAAAGCATGGGTTTCATTCTTGCGTCACCATGTTTTAGGTCAAATTCCCCATTGAGGACTTCTAGGATTTATTCTGAGTCAATAGAGTCATTGTATTTTTAAAGAGACCCTTCTTAGGCTTTTGAATCATGTTGAAAGGTTAAGTATTGAGTCAAATGTAATTTATGTATCCTCCATATCAAGTCAGGCTAAGGACATCAATTCGACCTCCCTTGAAGCTTATAAATAGAAGCAAGTCGAATTCATTTGGAGCACTTCATCTCAGGCAAGTTCGATATCTCTAAGGAAGCTGTGAAGTGTGAAGTACAAAGTCGGGAAGCCAAAGGAAGTGGGAGTTGGATGGAGTCTAAGGAGAAGAAGAAAAACAAAATTTTGGTGTCTCTTTGTCTCTGTTTCGTGTCTTAGATTGGGAGGTCAAAGTCTTCCAAGTTTTATTGATGCCGAACGCTGCTTGCTGGTTGAAGTGGCTACATTGGTGAAGTTGTTGGAAGAGAGGTTGAAGATCTAGAAGGCTAACTTGGTGTGGAGGGAAGGTTTGGTCATTGTCTAGGGTGAAGAGTCTCAAAGAATACTATTGAAAGGTAGAGAATTTTGACTGGGTTTTCCCCTCGAGGGGGTTTTTTCCCAGGCATAATGCTTACATCTGGTGTCCATTGTCTTATGTGCTTTCGCTTTGGTAATTGCTTGATGAACTAAAAGAATGAAGATATAAACAATCTAAATAACAAATCAAGAACATCACAAGTAATAATCAAGAATAAGAAAATATTACACCCTTTTCGATTTTCTAACATGGAATTAGAGCTTTGGAGAAGAAAGAATAAAAACGCAATCTCAAGCACTTGATCAGGGAACAATTAAAAAGGCTTATCTTAGGGAAGGAATCTACTATATTCAAAGAAGATATCTAACACAATAAAGGGAGAGAACAAACTTGAAGGAGCCACAAACTACAAGTCTTGGAAGAAGAGGATTGGCCTCATCCTTGAAAAGAACAAAGTACTAGACTTGGTAAAAGGAAAAGTAAAGAAGCATACATATGACTCTAGTGATGCCGACAAAGTAAAATTCAGAGAATTAGAATTGGTGGCAATGACTTTAATGGTAGAAGGAATAAAGGACAATCTTGTCCCATTTATAGCCAACTTCAATCATGCTCAGGAAATGTGTGAAGCCTTGTCAAAGTTATTCATTATTAAGAACATTGTTCAAGTGGCAAGCTTGAATAATGATCTAAGGACCACAAAGATGACTAAAGAAGATACGATGGCCTCCTTTCCGAAGACAACAAGAATTAGGGATGATATTTTGGCCATTGATGAAATTGTTCCAGACAAAGAACTCATGATCACTTCTCTATTAGGATTACCACCTACTTGGGGTGCATTTGTTGTAGGTCTTAACCGTTGGAAGGAAGCTCCCACTTTTTAAGAACTATGGACTATCTGCAATCATGAAGAATTAAGGATCTCTCTAGTTGCCAATCCTAAAGGAGTATCAAATGCCTACATTTCTCAACATAAAGGAAATAAATCAAAAGGACCAAGGAAGAAAGTTGACATGTCCAAGGTAGAATGCTATCAATGTCATAAGAAGGGTCACTACAGGAGTGACTGTCCGGACAATCCAAAGAATAAGAAGAGAGATAGAGATCATGCTAACATTGTCGAAGAAGGAGACCCAAAAAAAGTATAACCAAAAGAATCTGATATAAGAGATTACACTATTAAGTCCTTTGCTTTAGTCTTAGCTATTCTATTTCTATATTTCTAATGTTTAGGATTTATAGGTTTTAACATGTTTTTGGAAAAGACTTTTTCTTTTGTTTTATAAGTTTATAGGTATCCCTTATGCTTTGGAGGGAGCCCCCAACAACTCTTAAAGATAAGTATCTCATTTCCTTTTAGTTTTTGGTTTCATGTATTAATTTAGTTTTGATTATATTAATACTAATCACCATTCTCCCTCTATTCTCTTGATTAGGAAAAACATTTGCTATATTCTCAAGGAGTATGAAAGAGGACCACTCAAGACAAGGTTTGTCAAGGAACAAATGTATGCTTTAAAACATTGATTTCTTTATAATAAATGCTTATTCATTTGAAAATCTATTACTAACATGATTGTGTCTAGTTTAAGTGAATAATATTGATTCCTATTCTGGGTGATTCATCACTTGATAAATATATCCCACTCCTATTATTAATTGATTTTATGGAACCTTATTTAAGTTCTGTTGTCCCTTAAGAAACCAATTTCACGGCTGTGTAGAAATTGTGCTTACGACATTAAAGTTTATAATTATTGTCACTTGTTTGTCATTTAATTGTATGGTGTATTCTTAAATGAAAGAATTGAAAGACTTGGTTTTAAACCCTCAATACTTAGGTGACATGAAAATCTCAGAATGCTATTTGATTGTTGAATATAAATGATGAATGAAGAAAGCTTGAAGAATTCATAGACAATATGATGTTTTACACAGAATCTACTATCTGTGACACTTGGAGAAGTTAAAGATAATATGCTGTCTTACACAGAAACTACTATTTGTAACTTAGAAGAATTGCGAGGTGGGAACTTCAAGTATAGGAGTGCTCTTTTAAGGGATTTTAACTTCATTTACATAAGAAAATAAAGACTTGCAACTTCATTACCATACTTAAAGGAAGAAAACATTTGATGACACATAACAAAGAAGTCACAAAATCATACCCAACAATGTGTGGAAAACTTCTGATTCTTTCATTAATCAACAGTTTTATCAAGAGTATAGTGGCTTAGTCTCCAGGTTCTCCCAAGTTCGAACCCCTTCTCTGTAAATTTTTCTCTTTTTATTGTTAAGATATTTCGACACATAGGAACTAGTTAAATATAACTTGGTTTAGTGTAGAGTTAGGTAAAGTTGTTTCTTTACTATATACTTTTGTAACTTACAATCTGACGGTCACGATATGTAGTGATTCGACGGTTTATTCTCTCCTCGGTGTTACTGACACTTGATCCGTGGCTTAACACCCAATTGATCCATGATCTCTATTTAAAGAGCATGGAGGGTCATTTGTAGGGTCACTGTTCACGAGAGAAGCTTATGTAAATTTTCATTCGTTTATTAATAAATTGCCTGAAGTGGCCGCGTTGGCTTAGGCTGTGGATTGTTTCCCTCTTTGAGGGTTTTAACCACGTCAACAATACTGGTGTATTGATTTGTGATATGTTTGTGAGCGGTGTCCTTTGGTGTTCTGTCTTAGGAACTTACCATGTAAATTCCTACATGGTATTAGAGCCAAGTTGAGGGCCGCATCCGTTGGTGATCCAAATCTGAAGCCAGTAGAACTGCATCCGACTGCCGTTTCCTAGATCTATTGTTTTTGACTGCTTTTGGGCCAAGAGAACTGCTCTATTGTGTTAGGAGCATCTGTTCCAGTGAGGTACCCCTTTCGTTTCATGTGAAAAGGTTTTTGGTAGCCCTAGCTACGTCATTTTTAATATCTGGAGGTATACAATGTTTATTTGTAGTTTTTAGTTATTTTCTCTCTAATTATTTCGGTTTATTTAGCTCTTTGTTTTTTTTATTACCGGATCTATACCTTTCATTTCTGCGTACGCTCTTTGCCTCACGACTCTGTGCGATCTGGGCAAATCAGAAATAGAAAGGAATGATTTTTCTCATGTGTATGCTCTTTTTCGCTGTGCCTTAGTGTGATCTTGGAAAATTAGAAACATTGAGGAAAATATTTAGTTTCCGGCTAAAGCTAACTCTAAGCCGTAAGGTTTGTATTTTTTTGTATATCCGTGTTGGGGTTTGCATTTTTTGTTTTGTAGGCAAGAAGAGCTTTCTGAAGTAAGCACGCACCCCAAAGCTTCAGTGACTCAAAAAAAACCCTTCCTCTTTTCTAAAAATTACTAACCTTTTAATCTAGCTCACTTTGTCCAAAGCTACTTTATGAGAATAGAGGTCTTGAGTTCAAGTTTTTCTTTTTGTTGAGCTAATTAGATTAACTTTGGAAAGGGGGTGGATTTTTTTTTTTAAATATAACATTATTATTCATTTCCGCACATTCCCGCACTTCGTCGGCATCTTCAACAACTTTTCTTTAAAAAGCAATAACTTCTTCATTCGAAAGCCGTTTTTAGAGCCGTTTTTTTTTAATCAGCCTATTTTTTCGACATCTTTCCATTGGAACACTTATTTTCAACATTTACAGCTTCAGTTTCTGCTAAAATGGAAATTCCATGCCAAGTTATTCTTGACAACACCAACTACTTCCAATGGTGGTCCTACATTGTGGATTTACTTAGAAGTAAAGGCCTTTACAGAATAGCCTTCGGCTAAGAAACCAAACGGAAAGATGAAGATAAGGCAGCCAAATGGGAAAATAGGCAAGATCAAGCACGTGGGTTGATAGGGATGTCTATTTCTCCAGACCTTAGATTCCATATCACAGAACTTGATACTCCTAATGAAGCAATGAAACAGATCACTAAAATTTTTGGAATTAAAAATGAACTTTCAATTCGAAAATAAGTTGCTTACATTGGACCCCAATAATTTTTCTTCCATTGAAGATTTTTTGTCTAAGTTCAAGACCCTTAGACTTCTCTTGGAATTTGTTAAGGTTAAGAAAGAAGATGGTAACCTTATCTATTCCATTCTTACTAAGTTGGGACCAACCTACTCTGTGTTTGTTTCCACCTTCCATTCTACAAGAGAAGCCTTCATTTCTCAAGGACAAGACTACAAGTCCCCTTCCTTTGATTCCTTTTGTGATTCTTTAATAAGAGAACAAAAAAAACTCTTACATCTTGGAAACTCTTCTAAGAAAGCCTTAGCCGCCTAGTAGCAACCAAATTCAAAGAATCCTAAGAAGGCGTATCCTAAAAAGAATGGTCCTAAACCAAACAAAGGTCCTAAGCAATTTCACTCTCAAAATGAAAAATCATTTCAACAAAATGATAAGGAAAATAAAAACAAAGGGAAGAAGATGGATAGACATTGTCACTTTTGTAATCGAGATGGCCACCTAGAATCCAAATGCTTTAATAAGATGGAAGCCTTGGAAGCAGCAATGAAGAAGCATAACATCCATTTGGAGCACTCTTCAACTTCAACTTCATCTTCAGGAATAACACTTGCTGCATGTGGTTGTCAAGCATCTCGGTCTGGATATGCACTAAATGTGTCTTCTTCTTCTCATTCTCATGATTGGCTCATTGATTCTGGAGCTTCTTATCACATGGCCAAAAACAAAGCCATGTTTTCTTCCTTAAATGATTGTAACACCAAAAATATATATGTTGGTGATGATAGATCTCTTAGTGTTGTAGGGACTGGAGCTGTTCATATAGACAATGGTCAATTTAATGATGTATTATGTGTTCTAACTTTATCCTGCAACCTTCTTTTTGTATATCAAATAACTCATTCTGGTGAAGGTAAAATCGTTGAATTTTCACCTCACGATTTTGTAATTAAGGACCTAAGAGATCCTAGAAAGATTTTAGCTACTGGAATTGCTGATGATTCTACAAGGTTGTATAAGTTTAACAACTTTGGGTCATCAAATCTTCCCTTGGTATTTGTTTCTCATAATGATGAAGTGAGCAAACTTTGGCATGAGTGATTTGGTCACTTAAACTATCGCTCCCTTCAGAATCTATGTAAAGAAAATATGGTGACAGGTCTTCCAATGGTATCTTGCAGAGATGGTGTTTGTTTCGGATGTGTACTCAGAAAACATCATCGGGATAGTTTTGAAAAACGTGCCTCTTGGCACACCTCAGCCCCTTTACAGCTTGTGCATAGTGATTTATGTGGTCCACTTCCAGTTGTTTCATTCTCTGGCTACAAGTATTTCTTAACTTTCATTGATTATTTCTCCAGACGCACTTGGGTAAACTTTTTAAAACTCAAGAGTGAAGTATTTAACATGTTCTTGGCCTTTAAGACCTTTGTTGAAAAACAATCTGGACATCAAATTCTTAAGCTAAGACGTGATAATGGCGGAGAATATGTTAACAACAAATTCATCAACTTTTGCACTGAGAATGGAATTCAAATGCAACATACTGTTCCATATACTCTATAACAAAATGGTGTAGCTGAAAGGAAGAATCACACCTTAAAGGAAATGGCTAATTGTATGCTTCAATATAAAGGAATTAATCTTAATTTTTGGGTAGAAGTAATTAACTGTGCAAATTACATAATAAATTACACTCCTACTAAGGTTTTAAAGAATATCACTCCAGAAGAAGCATGGAGCTCAAATAAACCAGATGTAAGTCACTTTTGTGTTTTTGGAAGTGAAGCATGGGCCCATATTCTAGATGAGAAACATAAAGCTTTAGAACCTAAGAGTGAAAAATGTATTTTTGTTGGATATTCTGAAGATGTCAAAGGATATAGACTTATTCCACTTAAGTCCAAAAATGTTATCATTAGAAGAGATGTAAAGTTTGCTGAAAATATATCGGCCTACGAGCCTAGTTCAACGGATGTGCCACCTCTCTCTATCTCTTCTACTTTTGAAAATATTTCTTCTTTAGATGATGAAAGCGAGGATGACAATCCTCCCCCACCTTCTCAGGATCCTCCTTCACCTCCTCAGCTTCCAAAATGGGTATGTGCTACTCAGGATGCAGCAGGCGCTCTTGCCAATGATCCTACAGATCAGCGACATACACGTTCTCAGTTTGATAGAGCCTCTTCTTTACTAGCTCAAGCTTCAGCAATTATGATCCTGACACCTTTGTGGAAGCTTCAGGCCATCCAGATTGGGACGCAACTATGAATGCAGAATATTGTTCATTATTGGCAAATGATACATGAGATCTTGTTCCTCTACCAAAGGGACGAAAACTTGTTAGATGAAAATGGGTTTACAGAACCAAGTATAGACCAGATGGAAAAGTTGATAAACATAAAGCTCGTCTTGTTGCTAAGGGGTTTTCACAAGTTGAAGGCATTGACTATACTGAAACCTTCTCCCCTGTTGCCAAAATGAACTCTATCGCCTTGTTCTTTCCCTTGTTGCCTCTTTCAAATGGGAAGTCCATCAGATGGATGTTAAATTTGCCTTCTTGCATGGGGACTTGCATGAAGAAATATATATGGAACAACCTATTGGCTTTATACAAACAAACTCCAACCTTGTATGTCAGCTTAAGAAATCCCTTTATGGTCTCAAGCAAGCTCCTCGGGCTTGGTATGCCAAAATGGATAGCTTTATTTTAGAAACTAGCTTTTCTAGGTTTCATTCTGACAATACTGTCTACACCAAGAAAGTGGGCAAATCTCGTATCATTCTTGTTCTTTATGTTGATGATCTTATCCTCACTGGTAGTGATCCCAACCTTATAAACCATGTGAAGTCCAACCTTAAAAAGAAGTTTGAAATGACAGACTTAGGACACTTGCATTATTTTCTTGGTCTTCAAGTCTTACAATCCAAGGAAGGTATTTCCCTTTCCCAGTCCAAGTATGCCTGTGATCTTCTACGCCATTTTCACATGGAAGACTGTAAGCCAGCCCTTTCAGTCTAGAGCCAAACTTTCAGTCACTTGTACTTCCCCTGAAGTTGATGCTATCTTATACTATCAACTTGTATGAAAACTTTTGTATCTGACCCATACTCGTCCTGACCTTTCCTTTGTTGTTGGCCTTATTGCTCGGTTTATGAAAAACCCACATGAAAGTCATTGGAAAGCAGCTAAAAGAATACTTCGTTATGTTTGAGGTACAATTTAGTTTGGGATTCATTACAGTGCAGAAGCATCTCCTCTATTGGTTGGTTTCACTGATTCTGATTGGGTTGGTGACCCTGATGATCGAAAGTCTACTACAGGTTATGTGTTCACTCTTGGTTCAGGACCTATTACATGGGCTTGCAAGAAACAAAGTGCTATTTCTCTTTCTTCAGCAGAAGCAGAGTATCGTGGTGCCGTAGAAGCTAGTAAGGAAGCCCTGTGGCTATGTCAGATCCTGTCAGAGTTTGACTTTCAGCTGCAGCATCCGCCTACACTTTGGTGTGATAATCAAAGTGCCATTCAACTATGCAAAGATCTAGTCCAACATCAGTGCAACAAACACATTGAACTGCACATGCACTTCATCAGAAAGCTCATTCACGACCATGTTCTTGAAGTGCAATATTGTTCAACAGATGATCAAGTTACAGACATCTTTACAAAGGCTCTCACAGAGGTGAATTTTACTAGGTTGGAGTTCAGGAAGTTGTCACTAAGGGGGGATAGGCTCTAATGTCCTTCCTTCTCCTATTGTGTCATATTTGTACATCCTTCAATCCTATCCGAAGTTGTTCTTAAGGGGGGATGTTAGGATATTCCGACACATAGGAAATAGTTAAGGATAACTTGGTCTAGTGTAGAGTTAGGTAAAGTGTGTTTCTTTACTATGTACTTTTGTAACTTACAATCCGACGGTCACGATATGTAGTGATCCAATGATTTATTCTCTCCTCGGTATTACCGACACTTGATTCGTGGCTAAACACCCAATTGGTCCATGATCTCTATTTAAAGAGCATGGAGGGTCATTTGTAGGGTAACCGTTCATGAGAGAAGTTTATGTAAATTTTCATTGTTTTATTAATAAATTGCATGAAGTGGCCGCATTGGCTCAGGCCGTGGACTGTTTCCCTCTTTGAGGGTTTTAACCATGTCAAAAATACTGGTGTATTGATATGTTTGTGAGCGGTGTCCTTTGGCGTTCTGTTTGAGGAACATACCCTGTAAATTCCTACATTTATACATTATGAGACAGTTGTTAATCACCAAAACTATCAAACTACTTAACTATTCTCCTAACTATCTAAAGTAAAAGTTATTACATAATATTACATAGAGGGTAAAAGACACCTCATTCTCAAGAAAATAAAATAATAGGAAGTAACAAAAATTAGTAGGTAATGGCTATTCATTGTTCGAATTGGTGGCTGGAGTATATGGTCTGAGTGTTATTCTGCAAGTTGTGACCTTGTAGATGTCTTGATGATAGTTAGAATGTTTTAACACAACAAACTGCAACTTTACAAGAACTTTGTGCGTGAACTTGGGCCCACATATATATCAGAAATGTTCTGATTGGATAAAACATAAAGAAACCCTTATGGCCCACATATATATCGGGAGTGCTCTGATTGGCGGAAACACTAAGAAACCACGGAACTGAAAAGGATTTAGACTCTGGTTTGTAAACTTATCATGTCCGCCTGAGCTGTGCACGATCACCATCCGATCACACATTCAATAAACGGTTCGATCCTTCAGAACTCAACAAAACTTTAAATCTGTTGAACTAAACCTTATCACGTCCGCTTTTTCAACGCCCCTTTGACTCCCATACGGACCTGATAGGAAATAAAATTGCCAGTTAATGATTTATCGGGCCTGAATTTAAAGATAAAACCCGATTAATTTTTAACCTGATATCCATCAGATCCCATCTCTTTTGATGGACGGCTGTGATTGGCCTGGACTTCAGCGAATTAAACTGTGTTTCATACATCATTGCGTCCGATTTCCGAAATAAAACCTGTTCTAGTTAACCGCGCGATTACCGTCGGATCTGTGACCTATTGATCGGATGACCCAGATCTTCTCGCGGGTTTCTCACATTCGCGGGGGTAAAGAATGTATGGGAGCTTCAACAAGGTTGAACCCCCGCAGTAATTTCAGGCCACACATTGCGGTCAACCATGATAACGTCATGGTCAACTGCGGGGGTTGAACTTTAATTAATCTTCATGCTCATTGCTTCCCCGTAGCACACCTCAACATACTTATCAAGCTATCACTTGATCATGCCTCTTGAACTTGCATGACCTTTAGATAATGGGTTGGGCCCATTGTCTTTTGATTTTTTTTTTTAAATAATTACATACATAATATTTGATTTTGTGTTTTTTATTTATTTTTAATTTTTCTTTTTAATATTATCAAGTAACCTCAAGTGACAATGAATGCTACAACATCTGGCTCCACCTGGGGATAGTGCTTCTACCTTAGGAGCACTAAGAACCATAGATCAGTGCCTTCACCTAGGGCATGGAGTCATATATTGCTTAACCAATTCAAATTCTATGGCATTTGTACACTGAATTCACTCCAGTGTCTATAATGATAGGATGCTTGTTCTTCAGAACTGGAAATACTGCTTGAAGTACTACCCATTGACAGGCAGCTGTAGAGTTTCACCATCAAGATTCTCTGCAGTAGTTTTCTTAAGGATTCTCATCAAAGTTTTGTTTGTGGATTCAACCAATCCATTTCCCTGTGGATGATAAGCAGTTGAATGAGATATAATAGCATTATACTTCTAACAAAAGGCAACAAACTTACTTGAACTGAACACTTGAGCATTCTTTGTTATGACTTTGACAGGGCATCCAAGTCTGCTAAACATGCTTTCCTCATATGTCTTGAGATCCACATAGGACCAAGCCAAAACATCAATGTATTTCCTGAAAAGCTTAATATATCTCTCCTTATAATTAAGTGAAACTTCCTCGAACAATTTGACCTACTTGGGCTCCTTCTGGTTCCAATATTGTGATCTTGAATTTGTTCATCCTGTGAAGGAAACCAACACATGTTCCTTCTTTAGAATAGGCTCCATCAAAGAAGCACTTCCACACCCCTTCTGTTTGCAGCTTTGTATTTACACAGGCTGAAGTAAGCTGCCTCTTGTTATCTTTAGCCAATTCTGCATTGTCATGCAGCATGAAGCAAGAAAAGTAATCTTTTTCTTGGCTATATACAGGTGAATTACTTGCTTCATTATTTGTGATTGTTCTAATAAATCTTGTTTCTCTGTATAACCTACTTTCTTCCCCACCAAAATTGGTATGACAACATAAGAAAAATCTAGTTTCAAAACACCACCCAATTTAGCCCCCCATGACCTAGATACTAACATTCCAAACCTAGTAGGGATATCTGCTACCACTATATCCATTACCAAACTTTTGGCTGGAATCTCGGCTGGTGACGCCACCATATCTTTAATGCCCCCCAGACAATTGAGTTTATGTGAATCAAAAGAATACATGTCTCTGTAAGGTTTAGTAACTTGTAGGTTTAGCTGTTTCATCACTGATAATGGCATAAGGTTATGTGAGGCTCCCGAATCAAACATACAATTGTGCAAGAGTAAATCATGAAGTAATAAAGAAATGTAGAAAGGAGGTGTTGAAGAATCTACCTCCTCCACATGTGAATCAAAAACCACTACTGGTTTATGTTCTTGCAAATTCACAATATCATTTATATTCACATTCTGAGATAGATTGATAAACTCTGTAATTTCTCTTTGATAAGCTGGTGTTTTAACTAACTCTGTGAATGGTACCTGAATTCTGTTCTTTTCTAACTCTTTGGTGAAACTAAACACATGGCTTTGTTTAGTATTCCTTTCATTCTCATCTTCACTTTTCTTCATGACTAAAATCTCTTGTGGAATGGAAACAAGTTTTTCTAAAGGATTTTTTTCACTTTTGTCTTGAGAGGACTCACCTTGAAGCATTTGAGTCTTGCTACTTGTATTTTGCTGATGCTTTCCTTTATTCAATTTTTTTTTTCAAGCTGTGGTTCTTTTTCTTGTGGAGTCGCCTTTTGTAAGGGAGTTGGAACTTGCTGCTCACCTTCATCTTCTTGACTTCTAGATCTTTTCCTTGATCTCAAGTCATATTTCTTATGTAGTTCTGCCTACATAAAATCAGAAAACCACTTCCAACATTCATCAATTTCATTATCATCATAGATGACATCTGTTTCACTATATTCTCCTCCCTCAACACCTAGTTCATCTTCATCTACTGCATACAATGTGAAAATATGGTCATCATGATCCTTGGAATGCTCTGGTACTCCATCAGGATCTGCCTCTATATACAGTGGTGCTTGAATCTGATCTTGATCTTTTCTCTCCCTCTGTAAAATTTGCAGAGGTTGTCTTCTATATTGAGGATTAAAATTTCTATTTTGTTGTACTTGTCTCTGAGAATTCTTACTCTCTAATTCCAATTTAATCAATTTATTAGACAAATTTCTAATTACATTATTCATATCCTCTAATGTTTGATCTTGAGAGGATTCTACTTTAGTCTTTCCCTTATCTTGGATAGGTTGTGCATTTGGTGTTTTACTTGCAGCCACCAGATTTGCTTCTATCTCTAATGCATCTGCTTGTATCTGACCAAGGGTTGGAGATCTCCTCTCCCTCAATGTGAATCCAAAATTTGACTTAAAAGCCCATGCAAAAGTTATTTTTGCACCAGCAGGAGGGGGCTTAATCTCCATTGAAGACTATTGTACAATTTATTGAACCTTCTGATGAATTCAACAACACCCTCATCAGATTTCTTCTTGATAACATTAAACTCTGTGAGTGAATACACATGGTCTCTTTTTTTCCCCATCTCTGGGTGAACAGGTGCTCCATCTCTTCCCATGTTGTAATAGAGTTTTTTTTCTTCTTAAGCAAGACTATTTCCTTCTATTTCACTGAATAAAAAAGTTACAAAAATATATTACAACCCACGGCACTGTGGCCCACAAGAAAATCGGGCCCCACCAAACCTAAGAAACCGAGCCATAGTCTCGCAAACTGGGCAAGGGCCCACAAAACTTTACCAACCACCATCGACTGTGCGATCTGTTTCCAAAGATCTAATGGTCGAGGGGTAATTTCGGGAGCTCATCTAGCACACCCTTTAACAAACTAAATGGACCCAATAAGATTTCAAAACTGTCTCTAAAGCCATATCGGGTCTGCCTGGGGAGATAACTCACGGGCTTTTTATCCGCCTGAAATCCACGAGATGCGAGAAAATCCTAACGAAGCTCGCGATTAGCACGGAAATTAACACCAGTTGCGGACCCGAAGCCCTTATAGAGACAATTCTTAATCGCATTTCGGGTCTGATTGGAAGGTTAACCAACGAGCAGTTTGCCGCGCGAAATGCATTGTATTTCTGCGATTATGCTGACCTGCCCACTCTTTAATGAGGTTCTCGGCGCCAAACAATAGAAGGCTACCGTTAATGTTTTCCTTAAGACTTGTTCTATAATAAGTTTCCTGCTCGAGAAACTTATAACTATAGATTTCCGTGTCCAATTCCTGCCCGATAACCAGAGTAAACCCCTAGTTTCGCTCTTGACCTCCTACTCATACTTTTTCCTCATGTCGACTAAAAGTCCTCTGTACATGAAGAACACTCTGCTTATACATCATCCTGCTTATTTCCTCTGTTCTGGCAGATCTCCCTGTCTAATGTTGCCTGTTTGTGGCACTCATCCCTCAATCGACCTTGAGGAGTCTCTGACCATTCATATATTTTATTGCTTTTGGCACATAGAACGCCTTCATTAGCCATAATATCTGCTAACCTGTTGGCTGTTCTTCACACATGAGTGAAACTAAGGGTTCTCATGGTGTGCAGGTGGGATTGAATAAGTTGATAGACTTGCAGTAATCTCTAGTGTTTCGAAACTTTGTCTGGCACTGTGCCATTGCAAATTTTCTTGACTGAGTTGATTATTAGTTCAGAATCAGCTTCAATTATGGTATTATGTAAGTTTGAGTCCTTTAGGATTTCTAGGCATTGCTCTAGGGCCATGAGCTCTGCCATATTATTAGTGGCTTTACCTAGATGACTGTGAAAGATGGCTTTTATTAAACCCTTGTCATCTCTTATTACTCCTCCATACCCAGCAATGCCAGGGTTTCCTTTTGAGGCCCCGTCTATATTGCACTTCATAAAACTAGGGGGGGTTGCCAGAGATCCTTATCAGCTGATATATGACTTACATTCTTGGTTATTCCCTGGGGGAAGAGCCCCTGAAGGCCCAACTGTAGCAGAATCTACCTGTCCTATTCATGAGGTTGGTTCTTAGGGGGGTCTTTATAAGGCTTCCTACAGTCTCTTTGAGCTGTCTTATGATCTGATCCATAATGCTCTGGGCAGAACCACTCCTGTTCTTGAAGATTCTATTGTTGCGCTCTTTCCATACATCCCAAATTAGAAAGCCAGGAACTAGTTCCCAAGCTTTGTTGATTATTTCATTTGCAGAGAAATTACTCCTCCAATTCCTCAATGTGCTTTTGATGCTACCAATGTCCCTGTCAGAATGTCTGAAGATTGAAGCTACCCAATTCCACAAAGTGGAGGTGAATGGGCATAGGTTGAGAAGGTGTTCCATAGTTTCTTCTTGTAAATTGCAAAGCTGGCATCTTGATGGACCAATTACCCCTCTCTTCCGCAGGTTTTCCCAAGTTAGAATCTTTTTATGTTGCACCAACCACATGAACAGTTTGATTTTCATCCAAATTTGATTCTTCCATAAGTCCTTCCAAACCGTATCAGGGTTTGTAAAGTCAAGCCCAAGGGCTATTCGCTTGGCCTCTTTAAGGTTAAAGTTCCCTTCATTGTTTTTGCCCCATCTCAGTTGGTCTAAAGATGTTGAGATCAGAATCTTTCTCTGTTCCAAGATAGCTGTGAGAGCTTCTGCCTGGGCCTTCAATGGAGAGTCCTCATTGTAAATCAGATTCTTCCATACTCTCCATTTTCCTTCGTTTCTGTCCTGCTCCCAGAAGTCATTTACCCTGTGTAACCCTTTGTCATCAGTATCCTTCTTGAGATTGTCAAAATCTTCTCTTAGCAGTTTTGGTTCCTGTTGCCAATTATCTTCCCAAAACCAAGCAAGGCTTCCATCTTTGATTTCCCAGAAACTGTGTTTTTGAACAATAGCTCTGTTCTCCCAAGCTTTGTTCTAGATGTGGGATCCTTTGATTATTCCAGACATTCTGATGTGCTCCCTTTCTTTCCAATTGTTTGCATATTTCTGTTTCCAAACCTTGGCCCAAGGGGCATCTGATTCCTTTAGCCATCTCCACCATAGTTTTTCCCCCAAAAATTTGTTTAGGATTTTAGGGTCATCAAGTCCCAAACCTCCATGTGTCTTAGGTTTACATATCTTTTCCCAGGCTACCAGAGCCCATTTCTTTTTCTCTTCCCCTTTGCCCCAAAGAAAATCTCTTTGAATATTTCTAATGCATTGCATAACTTCTTTAGGAGTTGGGAGTGCTGAAAACATGAAAATAGGAATAGTTTGTAGGATGGATTTGGTAAGCACTAGTCTTCCTGCCAAATTCAAAGACCTGTTTGTCCATTTCCAGATTTTGTCCTGAAGTCTATTAATAACAGGCTCCCAAACTATCTTGCTTAGAGGTTTGTCTATTAGAGGAACTCCCAAATATTTGGAGGGTAGCATTTCTCTTTGAAAACCTAGAATTCTAGTGAGGTTTCTCTGTATAGCAATATCAGTATTAAAAAAGAAAATCTTTGATTTGGTAAGGCTTACCTCAGTACCTGCAGCCATAGCAAAGTCTTTCAGAATTTGTTTGAAGGCAAGAGCTTCTTTGACCGTAGGTGTACCCTGCAGCATGGTGTCATCCACAAATTGTTGATGGGTCAAAGCATCCCCATTCATGGTGAGTTTGAGCCCCTGAATTTTGCCTTCTACTTTGGCAGCTTTGATCGCATTTCCCAGCCCTTCCATCATGAGAATAAAGAGGAAGGGTGAGAGCGGATCTCCTTGTCTAAGACCTCTTGTAGGCTTGAAGGTTTTGGATGGTGAGCCATTCAGCAGTATTGAAAAGCTTGAGGTGGTAACGAGGGCCATTACCCATCTTATCCAGTTATGGTCAAAGCCATATGCTTTTAGAACTTCCCTGATGTATGCCCAACTAAGCTTGTCATAAGCCTTTTCAAGATCAAGTTGCATGATCATGCCTGTCTGCTTATTGCTTTTCAAAGAGTGGATCACTTCGTGAGCTTGAATGATATTGTTTAGAATTTGTCTACCTTCCACATATCCAGTTTGCTCCTCAGACACTAGAGTTGGAAGAAGGGGCTTAAGCCTGTTTGCAATTATTTTGGAAATAATTTTGTACACCACATTGCATAATGCTATGGGTCTGAATCTATCTGGTGTCATAGCATTTTCCTGCTTTGGGATCAAGGCTATGAAAGAGGTGTTGAGCGCCTTCAAAACAATTTTGTTTTTCCTTGAGTCCTCTACCACCTCCAAAATATCTTGCTTGACTATGTTCCAGCATGCTTTGAAGAAGTCAACATTGAAACCATTCGGGCCAGGAGCTTTCCCATTTTGCATTTCTTTGATGACTTCACTGACCTCCTATTCATTCACTGGCCTGTTAAGATTATAATTATCTTCTCTTGTCACAAGCCTAGGAATGTGTTTAGTGAAGTCATTGATGAAATGTGATCTGTCTATGAGGGGCTCCTCTGCTATGCCTTGGAAATGTTGAACCAGAGTAGATTCTATTTCTTTGTGGGTATTGAGTTGTTTTCCTTGCGTATCTTTCAGTTTTAGAATCCTGTTATGAGACCGATGATCCATAGTGGACTTGTGAAAAAACCTTGTATTCTTGTCTCCTTCCTTTAACCATTGAACTCTCGATTTCTGTTTCCAGAAGATTTCCTCTTGCTTACATAAGCCTTCCCAGTCCTATTGAAGCGAATCAGCTTGCTTCTTACCCTCCTTGGTGAATCCCTTTGTGATGAGCTCCTGGTTAATTTCCTGTAGCTTTCCCTCAACTACTTTTTTGGCTTCGAAGATATTGCCAAACTCATTCTTATTCCAATCTTTCAGCCTGAGTTTGATGTGTTTCAGCACCCTAAACATTCAAATATTCTGTCCACCATTTTTCAATATTGTTGTTGAAGTCCGGATGGGTAAGCCAAATGTTTTCAAATCTAAAAGGTCTATTTCTTGGCGTTCCTATAAAGGATGCTTCTAATTGAATGGGCCAATGGTACGAGCCTCCAAAAGGGAGAATCATAGCTGACAAGTCAAGGCCTAAGAGGATAAGGTCCTCAGAGATAATGAATCTATCTAGTTTAGAGGCCACTTGAGCATCCCCTCCCCTCTTATTGTTCCAGGTGAAGATACCATTGTAGATTTCTGTATCTACTAGCCTCATGTTGGTAATGAAGTTCTGAAAAGCTATGGAATCTCTGCCTAGAGATCTAGTCCCACCTTTTTTTTCTTTTTCTGAGAGAGATATGATCATATTAAATTCCCCTCCCAGAATCCATGGGATGCCCGTATGTCTTTCTCTTAGCTCCTCCAGAGAGGTTAGAAGCCTGAATTTATCCTCAAGCTTTTGTGGACCATAGACATTTGTAATCAAATAAACTTCCTTGTCCCCCAAAGGTTGGATGACCACTGATAGGTAGTTCTTGGATGCTTCAGCATCTAGGATTCCAAGTTTCTGAGGGTTCCACAGTGTAAGAATTCCTCCTGCTGCATTGTCTGCTTTAACTTCTAGATATTCATACTTAATAAGCCACTTACTATGAATTTCTCTTATTTTGTCTACAGAACATTTTGTTTCCTAGATAAATACCAAATCTGGTTTTTCCTCCTTCATTCTATTACTGAGATTTCGTTGTTTCCTTTTACTTCCTAGACCCCTAATATTCCATGTTGTAAGTTTCATTAAGAAATATTTGTAAATGAGTAACTAGTTAGGTCTTTCATCTTACCTGAGTTGATCATGAGTTTTCCACATTCTATCAGCAACTCATTTTGTCTTTTTCTTCCTCTTTTCCTTCCTGGGTTCTTGGGAGCATGTCCCTCTGTTGCCTCCATAGTTTTGACCCCTCTGTTATCTTGACTATCATGGTTCCTTTTGACCCCCGAACCCTTTGCCTGAGTTCTCAAGAGGAAGAGCTGTTGTACTCTGTTAAATTCCTCTTAAGGTAGCGAATCCACTCCTTTGGTAGTTCCTTCCTCCAGGAATTTTTCTAGATCTAGATGCTCCCTTTCCAGTATGTCCTGCAGTTCATGCTCCTCCGTTCCCACTTCACTTGAGG
The DNA here is from genome assembly GCA_031772625.1 of Pinus tabuliformis. Taxonomy (NCBI): domain Eukaryota; kingdom Viridiplantae; phylum Streptophyta; class Pinopsida; order Pinales; family Pinaceae; genus Pinus; species Pinus tabuliformis. Next base: position 50,622,995 of record CM062805.1, on the reverse strand, counting down.
TCATCTCTTGGTCCCTATCAAGTTCCATCGTGCTGGGCTGATCTTCCTTTTGTTGGCTTTTGTCAGATCTATCCTCTATGCTGTCATCCTTTTCCTTCACTACTGGATTGTCCTTCAATACTTGCTTCTCTCTTTCAACCCCCTCTTCTTCTTCTAATATCTTGAACCTATTATGACTAGGTTGCTTTTCCTCATAGATTTTTTTTTGGTTCTTTCTCCCCCCTTTTCCTTTGCCTCCCACTTTAGTAAAGCTTTCAGTCTCTTTACCTGAGGTTGCTTTGATGCTGCTCTCCATTTTATTTACCGGGCAGTCTCTGAAGAGGTGCCCGTGTTCATGGCATTTGTGACATCTGAAGGGTATATGCTCGTAATCCACCACCTGCACCCAATCTTCATCATAAACTTCTAGTATTATTTCATCCGGCAAAGCCCCAGAGAGGTCCATTTCCACACATATTCTGGCAAAGGAGGTATATTTTCCACATAGTGTGGCCTCTGATATTTTTATGAAATGCCCTAGTTTATTACCTATGGCCTTTAATGATTCTGGCTGCCAGTAATCTAGAGGTAGGGAATAAATTCTTATCCATACCGGCACCAAAGTAAAAGTTTCACGCTCCGGGATGAAGTTCATCACCCAAGGTCACATATAGAGACCTGCAGCCACATAGAAGTAAGGACATCCTTCAAACATCCTGTCCTTATCCTCTATGTTTGCAAACACAACTGTGAAGAAACCCTTAGATCCAAGGTGCATATCTATATCTCCCTTGGGTTTCCAATGGTTCTTTATCCATGTGTGTAGGGCCTTCTCCATTGGCCATACCCCCATGAATTTTCATATCACTGCATAGCTCACCATGTGCTCCTTGTGCGCCTGTAGCGCTGGATCACTTAACACCACTCAGGGTGTGATGGAAGCCCTTGGTTTACAAGGTCCTGTCCGAATTCTGGGGTCAGCTTTCTGACTGTCTACTTCTGTACATTTCTCTCTTCTGACTTCCTCCTGCGTTTCTGCCATCTTTTGTGCTCTGCTGTTTTCCTGTTTTCCTCTTTTTGTACATCCGAGTTCCACTTCCATGGGTTTCTGGAAATGATTAGAGACTACATGATTGTAGGAGGGAGTAGAACTCCCCCCTTCAAGCCCCTCCATGGTGCCCAACACCGAAATCCTGCTACAAACCCTAGTACTGGGCATTTTCCCTCCTCACAATCGGTCTCCACCAAGTTAGGAGCTTACTTCAATCATGTTGTAATAGAGTTATTAGGAAGCCCTTTAAACCATTTTCTTGCTTCTCCATCCAAGGATTGGAAAAAAAGTCTTAGAACAACATCTAGGTGTTTAACATTTAGGTTTTCTACGAAATTACAAAATACTGATATATGATTCTTTGTTGTTTGTTCATCCTCCCCTGTGAAACGAGGAAGAATCTTCAAGTATTCTTGTGGCATTTGATTCAAATATTGTGGCAATTGAATAGGTACATACCTATTCATCAAAAATGCAAGTGCTGCCATATTTGCTCCTGAATTTACTGAACCTTGATTACCAGCAAATGTGGAACCTGACTGAGGAGTAAATGGAGTGTGCAAAGGTGGTAATGTAGTTATAGGTTCATGCTGAATAACTATAGCAGATATTGAAAAAGAAACAGACTCTAAAGACTGTTCCTGACAGTTGGGTTCTTGGAATGAATTGGATGTAGAAAGTGACTCTTGATCAATAAAAGATGAATGTGAAATATGTGATGAACTGCTGCCTGGTGCAGACAGTGTAGGACTTGGTGTAAGTGGAGTTTTAGGCCTTCCAACCCTCTTGGAAACTATCCTCTTAGGATCTGAAAGGGCTTGAACTTTCTGCTGTGAGGTATCTGACCTTGTATGGGGTCTCTTTGGAGCCAGAGTTATTGCTTTTGTTCAAAACAACCAAATATTTCCTCCTCACTGAACAACCAGAGGAAAATATTGAAAACCCAGGGAAAAGTGTTCTTGTCTTCTCTCCCCGACAATGGCGCCAATTAATGTTGTCCCTTAAGAAACCAATTTCCTAGCTGTGTAGAAATTGTGCTTAAGACATTAATGTTTATAATTATTGTCACTTGTTTGTCACTTAATTGTATGTTGTATTCTCAAATGAAGGACCTGAAAGACTTGGTTTTAAACCCTCAATACTTAGGTGACATGAAAATCTCAGAATGCCATTTGATTGTTGAATATAAATGATGAATGAAGAAAGCTTGAAGAAGTCATAGACAATATGTTGTTTTACACAGAATCTACTATCTGTGACACTTGGAGAAGTTAAAGATAATATGTTGTCTTACACAGAAACTACTATCTGTAACTTAGAAGAATTGCAGAGGTGGGAACTTCAAGTATAGGAGCGCTCTTTTAAGGGATTTTAACTTCATTTACATAAGAAAATAAAGACCTACAACTTCATTACCATACTTAAAGGAAGAAAACATTTGATGACACATAACAGAGAAGTCACAAAATCATACCCAACAATGTGTGGAAAACTTCTGATTCTTTCATTAATCAACAGTTTTATCAAGAATACAGTGGCCTAGTCTCCAGGTTCTCCCAAGTTCGAACCCCTTCTCTGTAAATTTTTCTCTTTTTATACATTATGAGACAGTTGGTAATCACCAAAACTGTCAAACTACTTAACTATTCTCCTAACTGTCTAAAGTAAAAGTTATTACAAAATATTACATAGAGGGTAAAAGACACCTCATTCTCAAGAAAATAAAATAACAGGAAGTAACAAAAATTAGTAGGTAATGGCTATTTGTTGTTCGAATCGGTGGCTAGAGTATATGGTCTGAGTGTTATTCTGCAAGTTGTGACCTTGTAGATGTCTTGATGACAGTTAGATTGTTTTAACACAGCAAACTGCAACTTTACAAGAACTTCGTGCATGAACTTGGGCCCACATATATATCGAAAATGTTTTGATTGGCTAAAACATAAAGAAACCCTTATGGCCCACATATATATCAGGAGTGCTCTGATTGGCGGAAACACTAAGAAACCTGGCCAATCACCACGGAACTGAAAAGGATTTAGACTCTGGTTTGTAAACTTATCATGTTTGCCTGAGCTGTGCGCGATCACCATCCAATCACACATTCAATAAACGGTCCGATCCTTCGGAACTCAACAAAAATTTAAACCTGTTGAACTAAACCTTATCGCGTCCGCTTTTTCAATGCCCCTTTGACTCCCATACGGACCCAATAGGAAATAAAACTGCTAGTTAATGATTTATTGGGTTTGACTTTAAAGATAAAACCTAATTACTTTTCGACCCGATATCCGTCGGATCCTGTCTCTTTCAATGGACGGCTGTGATTGGCCTGGACTTCAGCGAATTAAATTGTATTTCATACATCATCACGTCCGTTTTCCGAAATAAACCCTGTTCTAGTTAACCGTGCGATTATCGTCGGATTTGTGACCTGTTGATCGGATAGCCCAAATCTTCTCACGGGTTTCTCACATTCACGGAGGGAAAGAATGTACGGGAGCTTCAACGAGGTTGAACCCCCACAGTAATTTCAGGCCACACATTGCGGTCAACCATGCTAATGTCACGGTCAACTGCAGGGGTTGAACTTTAATTAATCTTCGTGCTCATTGCTTCCCCGCAGCACACCTCAACGTACTTATCAAGCTATCGTTTGATCGCGCCTCTTGATCCTGCATGACCTTTATACAACGGGTCAGGCCCATTGTCTTTTTGATTTTTTTTTTTAAATAATTACATACATAATATTTGATTTTGTGTTTTTTATTTTTCTTTTTAAATATTATCAAGTAACCTCAAGTGACAATGAATGCTACAACAGGTTCTCTGGAAAACTCTAACCTAAGGGTATGCTAATGTGAATGTCCCAAACCCTAAACTACTTAGAGATATTGTGAGATGTTATTTGAAGTTCTTGTTGATGATATCATGATTGGGATTTTGGTATGGTCATAAAATCTTAACTTGTTATGGTTGAATGATGTTTGTCTGAGATCTCGAACCTTTGAAATTTTTGGAATAGTAGGGTTTGCTTTGCTATGTTATGAAACCCTATATTTTTAGGGTTTGGTTGGGCCTATAAGAAAAACCTTTGTTATGAATGCAAGATCCTAGGAATGAAACCCTAGGCATATATAGATGTGTTCATTTGGTAGAAACCCTAGCTTGGTCTAGGTTAGTATATGTCTAATGTATTAATGTTTTTTGACATATGATATGCTTATGCATGATAATGAATTCCTAGATACATGTGTTGACCTAGTTATTGATGGTCATAAGTCTTAGGATTTAATATAAGTCCTTGTATGAGATTCTAGGATGATATTCAGAAAACTAGGGTTTTGCAGCCAAACCCTAGTAGTAGTTAATTTCTCTAGTATGTGTGATATAACGGTCTGAGAGTTATTTATATAATTGAGATTTTGAAAATGAAATTATAGGGTTTTGGAGTTGAACCTTGGTAGAAGTAAAAATGTCTGATGTATGGTGACAATATGATGATTTGAGATTTGTGCAAATATGAGTTTTAGTTGGGATTAATGTTTGATTGAAAATATAGGGTTTGCAACTAACCCTAGTGGAAGCTGGTCATGTTAACGACTATGTTGTGATTAGTTTTGATTGATTCTCTTGTATGAAATCTAGGATTTGTATGAAACCCTAGTGGAAAATCTAACATACGAATTCTGAAAGTTGTTAGATACCTTGTAGATCTATATTTGTTTGAATTGTTTCTAGGGTATTTTTTATGTTGTAGTAGGGTATGTTACACCTTTGAAAGAAACATTGAAACCCTAAATGGAATGAAAGTTGTTATGAAGTAGTCTAGGGTTTATGACAAAGTCCCTAGCAAGATGTTGAAGAGCATATGTCTCTTGTTTGTAATTAAGTTTGGGTATCTGATATGTATAAATTTGAAATGCTTCTGTGATTCTGATATGGCTAGCTTCATGCTTCTATAGATTTGGTTGTGCTTGCTATCTAACTTGTGCAGGTACACAATCTTCAATATGGTGAAGATGTTCTTTGATGTGAGAAGCATGATGGGGATGATGATAACTTTGATGAAATGATTGAAAACCATGAAAGATTCTCTGATGACGAAAATAAGAAGCCGATCTCCCTGAGGAAGCCTGAATAGAAGATATATCCCTAAGATTAAGAGGGAGTCTGGATAAAGAGGTGCTCCCTGGTTGAGAGGGATGACATAGCTTGGTTTTGATTGAAGAATGAATTTTAGAGGATATGTTGCTGCATGAGAAATAGGAAAGGAAAGTGTACGATTAAGGAATATTCTATCAGAGATTTGGTTGATAGTCCTACTATGAAAAGTTGAGAAGCAATATCTAGACCCCATAGGTTTGTATTTGATTATGTACATATGAAAGTATATTATTGATTGAGGTTGTGTTTGTACAGGTGAATCTCTCGAAGGTTTTGATAGCATGTTGGTTACCAATTAGTTTGATTGGGAGAGATTGGTCATCCTTGATCTATTGGATCAAGGAGTGTTGAGGCTTTGTGAGTGAAGCATTGCCTAGGAGGACATCTGGCCAACACGTTGTGTTGATGTCTAGGTCCTGAAGTTGGAAAGGTGGTGTTGATTATAGAGCTCTGTTTTTGGATACACACCTGGATCTTTGGGTTGGTGGTTAACAAGTAAGCCTGATGGTACCTAGAGGGGTTGAAAGCTTGAGTCCACCTTATTCCCACTTGGATAGATTTCCCTGGTCAGGAATCTAGTATGTGGCATTGCGATGCCTAAATTGTTGAAAGACGAATGGATAGATTTCCTTGGTTAGGAATCTAGTCAATGGCATTGTGGTGCCTAAAATTTCTTCATGGTTCATATAGTTGAGAGCTTCATTGTACTTGTATATGATGAATACCTCCCTAATTAAGAGGGAGTGTTGGAAAATGTAACTAGGTTCGATCTTCATTTAATGTATTTTAGTCATCTTGTAATGTACTTGTCAAAATAATAAGGAAAATTATTATTATTATTATTATTGTGACTTATTAAAGCATGGGTTTCATGCTTGGATCACCATGTTTTAGGTCGAAGTCCCCATTGAGGACTTGTAGGATTTATTCTGAGTCAATAGAGTCATTGTAACTTTAAAGAGACCATTATTGGGCTTTTGAATAATGTAAAAACGTTAAGTATTGATTCAAATGTAATTTATGTGTCCTCCACATAAAGTCATTATAACGACATCAATTCGACCTCCCTTGAAGCTTATAAATAGAAGCAAGTCGAATTCATTTGGAGCACTTCATCTCAAGCAAGTTCTATATCTCTAAGGGAGCTAGGAAGTGTTAAGTACAAAGCCAGGAAGCCAAAGGAAATGCGAGTTGGGTGGAGTTTAAGGAGAAGAAGAAAAATGAAATTTTGGTGCCTCTCTCTCTTTGTTTCATGTCCTAGATTGGGAGATCGAAGTCTTCTAAGTTCTGTTGATGCCGGAAGCTACTACATAGTCGAAGCTGTTGGAAGAGAGGTCAAAGATCTGGGAGGATGACTTGGTGTGGAGGGAAGGTTTGGTCTTTGTCTAGGGTGAAGAATCTCAAAGAATACTATTGAAAGGAAGAGAATTTTGACTAGGTTTTCCCCTCAAGGGGGTTTTTCCCTGGCATAGTGCCTACATCTGGTGTCCATTGTTTTATGTGTTTTCACTTTGGTAATTTCTTGATGAACTAAAATAAAGAATATATAAACAATTGAAATAAAAAATCAAAAGCATCACAAGTAATTATCAAGAATAAGAAAATCTTTTTGCCTTTCCGATTTTCTAACTTGACTGCATATCACATATTTGGTCGTGTGTTGATAAGATATATCAATGAACCCACTAACTGCTGATAAATGGTAACATCCATCTGTAGTGTTCTATCTAGGGCACTAGACTAGACCATATTTATTATCGACCAGGATGCGTAAGCTTAGAGGCATGCGTCTAAAGTATATAGACATAAAGGATTATTAGCTAAGTGGTTATGATGTAGGTCATAGAACTTATTTACGGAAGATTGGGGTATGTTACCTATCATCCAAACACTCAGGTCACTCTGCTAATATACCTAATTACAATACGATCATTAAATTCATTCGCCAAATTAAACACTGAAATTAAACACTGTGTATCACTGCAAACCAAGATTTCAATCTCCTTACAGAGACATTATACATAAAACCCTTGTTCAGCAAACACCCAGCATTCACTAATATTTATGCAAGATAAAAATATACAGAGATCATAAGCAGATTTTGAAATAAAAACAAAGTTCATGACATTGCTTCAAAAGACAACACAGGGATCGAATCCCTTACAGGACGCGCTTCATGATCTCAGTGATGACTGTTCAAGTATTATCACAAACACAAATCATGTGCATTCGATTGAAATCAACAACCAATATGAACTATTGAAATCAGAAACCAATCTTAACTACTGTGCAAACCATATAATACCCTAAGTGCGAATAAAACGAAAAGGACAGTATACCAGTTTAACGCAGGGCCCGTTCGCGTTCCAGAGGTATACTGGACTGTATTCAACCGATTATCAAATCAACGCACAAGATAAGGGTCGTGACTGTAACTGGATTCTTAATATTAAGTTCAAAAACTCTGTTTCAAAATGATACAATGATTAACCATCGTTCATTACATTGAACTGTATTTACATATGTCTTTTTTTACAACACATTCAAAAACGAATGTACATACATGATATAGCTGTTGCCGCTTTTACTACATCGAGATTTTTTAAAAATGTTTCCATCCTAAACTGATTTCAAAAAGAACAAAAACTAAATCAAATTAGAATGCTCTGCTGTTGCTGCCTTTGTCGCCAGTGTGCCATGCTTTGACCTGTGTTGACCGCGCATGTAGGAGGATCGATTCTGCTGTAGGATAGGTATTCGTCCATGCTTGGACATTCTACTTTTCATCCATGCCTTTCGCTCTAGCCCAGTTGTTGTGCCACATGTCAAACAATGAGCCAATTACAGGATGTTGGAACTTCCTGTAACCATTTTACCAAAAACTTCTAATTCTTTAACATAAAATTCCTAAATCAATTTCAATGCATTTTAATAACTATAGAACTATTAACTAATCAATTTTCAAGGATTCTAAGAGATATATGATGAAAAGGAATAGGCAAATGATATGTTTTAGGAGGAAAAAGGAGGTCATGGGATGGTACCAACATCTCTCCCCGACTTAAGGAATTAGCATGTCCTCATGCTAACCCCGAAGTGCTTCCCTTGAACTCTGTCCCTGCCTGGATCTCTGCTGCCTTTAGCAATGTGTCCACATTCTTTTTCACCTGGGTATCTTTCTGACCCTTGAGCTCCTGCTTTAATCTTTTGTATTTTTCTTTGAGGGTCTTCTTCTGATTGTACCACTTAGTGGCCCAGTTAGAAATCTCCGTTTGCTCAGCCTCCAGTTCACTGATTCTCTCCCTTAACTTTTCATTCTTCTTTTGAGTTTCTTTACTCTGCGCTCGGAGCATTTCATTTTCTCTCTTGATAACTTTTTCTAGCATATTAGCCTCCATGAGCTCTTCCTTTAATTCTTCAATTTGTTTTTCCAATTTCTTCTGTCTCTTAATGGGAGGTGGTGAACATTTTTCCTGCCTGTTATTGCTTTCTACCTCTATATCAACTCTTGGCCCTGGTGGTGAGTGGTCACCACTCTCAACATCCATTTGTGCAAGTGCACTGGATTCAAGCTGGTCTTCTTGTAACTGGGCTTTTGGTGTCCTCCTTGTTCTTCGTGAGTAAGTGGTGAAAATTTTATCTTGTTCTGCCCTCTTAGCATCTTCCTTTCTCATGTTCCTAGTCCTTATGTTGCCCACATGTAGAGGTGCCTTGCTGGCTTTGGATACTGGGATTTCTTCATCAATATCCTTCATGAACCCTGAGTCCTCCTGCACTTCTTCTTTATCTTCCTCATCTCTAATTTGATTAGCAGCCAAGAATTCTTTCCACGGTTTCCCTCTTCTCTGCAATTCATGCTCAATAAGAATTTTAATTAATCCAAAGTGATATAGGCTCTTGTCTTCATTCCCCTTCTGCTTCTGGATGGTCTTGGACATCTTGGTTAAGCTTTGTAATAGAAAATATGGTAGACTGATAACACATTGTTTCTTCAAGTGGAGCAGTAGTTTAATATGGTATAGATAAACAATACTGTAACGGCCTTCGCAGGTTATGAATTTTTGAAGGATATAGACCATCTCATCCCAGGGATGCATCAACCAACTTCTTGGAACACCTTTCTTCCAGTTAACTGATGAGACTCTGGATCTAGACATAAACTGTGTCCATGATTTCTCTTTAAATTGCTTTGTTTTAAAGTACTTCTCCCCTTCTGGACTAATCCCTATTGAATGAGCTATAGTATCCTCTGAAACCCTAAATGAGAAGTTACCTATCAGGGCTTTTTCTCCATTGAAGGTGAAAGCAAATTGTTTGGTAACCTCTTCATTACTTCCATGAAATTTTTCTAAAAATGGTAACCACTGTATCTCTCTAAGAATTTCAAGCAATCTTCATGATATTGAGAACTGTCGAACACACTCGGCTCGACCCTATTATTCATAGTGGCAGAGTGTCGTGCTCTAACCTTTCTTTGTTTATGTCTTGCAATTTTAACAAAGAAATTTCAATTTGTTACCTGGTGTGTCGCTCCCTTAATATGATGCTCAGTCGGTCGACTGTCTTATGACTTTGGTGGGAGTCGAAACCGAGTGGTTATGTTTCCCTTTCTGTGGCGCTCGTTGCTTCCAATCCTCACTGTGTAAGTCGAACCCAATTGGTAATACTTCTTCGGCGCTCACTGCTTCTGATTCTTACTGTGGAAGTCACGGGAAATCAAATGCCAGCGTAAGATAACCGAAAATGATGGTGGGATACCCAGCTGTACTTACTTCATAGCGTATTCATTTTTTTTAGAACAGAGGAGTGCTGTACGCTTGTATAGATGTCACCATAAGAGCGCTGGGAGCGTATATGCAATACTGGTTATGATTTCGGGGAGTCCCTTGAATCATTTGGCTACGTCGGGTGGTGGAGTCATGATTTGGCCGTGTGGAATACAATGAATAGGCCGCTTTACATTTGTTTCTTTCCCCTTTTATTTAAAAACACAATCCACCACGTGTCCTATTTCGGTTGGCATTCGGTCAAATGAAAGATGTTGGTATGGCTGTAGGATGCATTTAGCATGACAAGGTTGATGTGTTGGTAATGGGTTCAGAGGTATGAATAGGTTGAAGTATGAAAAAAAATGATAAGAATCGGTGGAATAAGGGATGAGGGAAAATGTAGGTGTCCTTGAAATCGATCATAACAGTCACAGTCATCAAATTTACATTAAAAATTAATCTAAGAAATTAAATGTTAAGAATAAGAAACATATCACTCTTTTGTTGGTTGTTGTTGTATTGACATGCTGAGTAGGACTAGTCCCTTTTTTACTGTTCTTTTGCTTGTTGTAACAGGTCTCCTGAGAAAGATTGAATGCAACAGGTCCCTTGTGAAAGATTAAATGCAACAGGTCCCTTGAGAAAAATCTGAAGATGTTCATGCAGCTCCTTATATGTATACAGGTTCATTGAGCTTGGGCATTTGATGGAGTCTTGGTGCCCAAATCCTTGTAGAAACTTGATGAATCCCTTGTAGAAACTTGATGAAACTTTGTTGAAGTAGCCCTGGGTGTCAATCTCTTTAACAGGTCCCTTCTAGGTGTCTTAAACAGGTCCCATGACTGCTGATGTTGGTGGCATAATCGTCTGGACAGAACAGGTCCCCCTGCATAATGTTTATAACCAGGTCCCTCTGAGATAAAACAATGACAAAACAACTTATTTATTGAAGTATGGAATGCTGGAACAAGCTGCTTTGGAAATTTATAGTGAAGAGATAGGATAAGAAATCTTTAAGAATTTACAATGGAGAGATAAAAGAACAAAATGCTGATGCCTCTCTCCCCGACTAAAATTTTGACTTGTCCTCAAGTCATGATTCAGTTGATAAATCAAACAGTGAACAAAAGAAAGAGAATTCATACCCGCCAACGAATTGGTTTTCAAGTAGGAATTCGGGGTTAGAGTGTGCCAGAGGCTGGTTTTCACATCTAACCCATTATTTATATATATATATATATATATATATATATATATATATATTTTTTTTTTTAATTTTTTCTTTATATATATATATTTTTTTTTAGTTTTTGTTATATATATATATATATATATTTTTTTTTATTTCTTTTTTACTCTGAAATTGAAAGAAAATGAACTAAGGCAGTGATACTGCAGCTGAGGGCTGCAATACCTCAACCTCTCTTTGCTGAGATACTGTATGGAGAAAATCTTGCTTGCTGATGGGCTTGGTGTATAGTTTCAGGCGGTGACCATTGATAGTAAAGGAGTGACCTTCTCCATCAATAGTTTTGAGCTTGACTGAACCATTGTCGTAAGCCTGAATAATTTCATATGGGCCCATCCAATGGGTGGTGAACTTGGCCTTATGATCTCTGAATTTAGAGTCAAAAAGTAAAGCCCAGTCACCTTCCTTGAACTGCTTCTTCTTAATATGTGCATCATGCCACTGCTTCCTTTATTTTTGCATGAGGATTGTGGTCTCCTCTGCTTGTTGCCTCATTTCATCCAGCTGGTTCAACTGCTGAATTCTTTCTTTTTGTGCTTGGTCCAAGTCAATTTGCAAATCTGCAGCCAGTTTAAAGGTATGTATTTGAAACTCAATAGGAAGCATTACCTCTTTGTCGTACACCAATTGATATGGTGTAAATCCGGTAGTATCTTTTCACGTAATTCTGTAAGCCCAGAGTGCATCTTTGAGCTTCTCTTCCCAATTCTTCCTGTTCATTGCCACAATTTTAGTAATGATCCCCTCCAAAGTTTTGTTTGTGGATTCCACCTGCCCATTGGCCTGTGGATGGTAAGGGGTACTTTTCCTATGCTTGATTTGGTATTTGTCTGTGATGTCCTTCACTAGCTTTGAGGTGAATTGAGTACCTTGATCAGTCACAATTTCCCTTGGTACTCCATACCTCACAAAAATCTCTTCAAAAAGGAAATTTACTACTGTGTGTTCGGTGGCTCTAACCAGTGCTTTTGCTTCAGCCCACTTTGTGACGTAATCAGTACATACTAAGATGTACTTCTTACCATTGGAGGTTGGGTTAATGGGTCCTATAAAGTCTAGAGCCCATTTGTCAAATGGCTCTAAGTGAACTTGGGGCTGAAGAGGCATCTCATCGGTAGCTGTGGGCCTGCCCATTCTTTGGCAGCTGTCACAACTCTTTACATACTTCTTGGCATCCTTGAAAATGGATGGCCAGTAGTATCCAAGAGTAAGAACTTTGAATGCTGTCCGCTTAGCTGCAAAATGCCCACCACACGGTTCATCATGGAAAGATTTTAAAATATCAATTACCTCATCATTTCTTACACATCTTCTAATGATCATATCATAACCAGTGTAAAATAAATCGCCATTAAGCCATGAATATCTAGCACTTTGTTTGACTAGTCTCTTCCTTTCCTTTGCAGTAAAGTGTGGAGGTGTCCTTCTTGTAGACAAATAATTGGCCAAATCAGCATACCAAAGAGTTACTATGGAAATTGCAAATAAATTTTCATCTGGAAAAGAATCTTCAACTGGAACAACCTCACCTGGATTTTGTAGTCTAGAAAGAAAATCTGCCACCTGGTTCTCTTTGCCTGGTCTATCTAACACTGTGATGTTAAATTCCTGTAACAATAATAACCATCTGGTAACTCTGCCACTAGTTATTGGTTTATTCATTAAATGTCGAATGGCAGAATGATCAGTATGTACAAAGACCTCATAACCAGTTATATAATGTCAGAATTTATTCACAGCATAAATGATGGCAAGTGTTTCCTTTTCTGTAACTGTGTAGTTTAACTCTGCAGGTGTTAGATTTTTGCTAATGAAATAAATGGCATAAGTACAAGATTCCTCTTTTTGGCCTAAGGATGCACCCACTGCAGTGTCAGATGCATCCGCGAAGATATGAAATGGTAGGCTCCAATTAGGCCCTCTCAAGACTGGTGCGGTTGATAGCTTATTTTTGAGTTGTTCAAATGCTTGTTGACAGTTCTCATTCCAGTTGAAAAGTACGTCTTTGGTTAGAAGTTTAAACAAAGGTAAAGCTATTTTACTAAAATGTTCAATGAATCTTCTGTAGTAGCTTGCATACCCAAGGAAACTTCTTACCTCTCTCTAGTTCTGTGGAATTGGCAAATCAGCAATGATCTGGATCTTTGCTGTGTCAACCTTGATGCCTTGAAAAGAAATATAGTGGCCTAACACTATCCCTTCGTTTAACATCATAAAGCACTTTTCATTGCTGAGGGACAAGTTAGCTTCAATACATCTTTTCAAAACTCTCTCAAGGTTGTCTAATGCATGTTCAAATGAATTGCCATATACTGAAAAATCATCCATGTAAACTTCAACACAATCATGAATTAAATCAGCGAAAATAGCTAGCATAGCTCTCTGAAATGTAGCTGGAGCGTTGCAAAGTCCAAATGGAAAAACATTGTAAGCATAAGTGCCCCAAGGACAGGTGAATGTGGTTTTGTCCTGGTCTTCTGAGGCGATCCTAATCTGGTTGTAGCCACTGAAACCATCAAGAAAAGAAAATGATGATTTGCCAGCTAGGGTGTCTAACACTTGGTCAATAAATGGTAGTGGGAAATAATCTTTGAGCGTTGATTTGTTCAGCTGTCTGTAATCAACACAAATGTGCCACTTACCATTTTTCTTGGGCACTATAACCAATGGGGATACCCACTGACTGTCAGAAATAGGATATATAAAATTAACTCTCAAAAGTTTTTGCAATTCCTCCCTGACAATATCTTGGAGCATGGGGTTCATTCTTCTCTGTGGTTGCCTCACTGGTTTAATGGTGCTATCTGTATAGCTATGGTGAGTGCATGTGTCGGGGTGAATCCCATGCATATCGGTGTAGTCCCAAGCAAAGGCTTTTTGGTATTTTCTCAAGAGTCTAATCAATTTCTCTTGCTGAGATGAGTCTAGATGATTGCCTATGTTTAGAGTTTTCCCTGGACTAATCTCTATGATCTGACTCTGTGTGTTGGTGATGGATTGAACTGGAAAAATGTCGTGAAATGTGGTTTGCAAAGATTGGATGGTGCATGTTTCCTGAAATTTTTGGGCCAGAAGTACATCTGCAGCATGATATTGTTCATTTCTCAAATTTTCGGACATATCAGGTTGAGAAAGGAATAATTCTACCAAATCATTATTGTCTTGTTCTTGGAAATCATAGATTTGGTCAATGCTAAAAACAGATTGTACTTCTTCTTTATCATTAAATTTATCATCAAGCCACAAATTGTGTGTTACTGCTGGTGATTGTGCCGATGGATAAAGGGTGAGTTGTTTTCTTTCGGTCCCCCTTGAAATGATCATGTTGCCCGATCGACATCCTATAAATGCATCAACAGTCACTAACCATGGTCTACCAGGATGATAGGGTGTCCTCCTAAATTGGATTTGGGTTGAAGGACTAAGAAATCCACTGGATACTCCCAAGAGTCCAATGAGACAATGATGTCCTCCAAGATCCCTTCAGGAATCACTTTAGACCTATCAGCTAGTTCTAGAACAATTGTTGTATGTTGCAAATTTATGAGCTGGAGTGTTCTCATGGTTTCAAGAGTCATGACATTGATTGCAGCTCCGAGATCTATCAAAGTGTTTGGAATCCGTATGTTGTTAATGATGGTGGTCACTCTGGGGATGCCAGGATCAACATACTTCTCCATGGAGATGGTATTGGTCATAAGGCCTGCTAAATTTCCTAAAACATGAATGGTTTGAGGATCAATCCTTTTTCTAGCAGGCTTCTTGAGGCACATGTCTTTGATGGCTTTGGTATAGATAGGAATGTCTTTTATAGCTTGCAGCAGTGGAATTTTTATGTAGACATTCTTGAGTTCATCTAAGACGTCAAACTGTGGTATAGACAGTGGAGGTTTTATTTGGACCAATCGGTCTGGAAAAGGTGGATGCAGTGGTTGCATCTGTTTATCTTTGGTATCATTGTTTGGTGTTCTTTGATTTGTCATTTCATTTTCATTTTCTGTGTTTTCTTCTTGCTTATCTGTTATTGGAAAATCTTTATGGAGTACCCTACCAGACCTCAAGTTAATATTTTGCAAAGGCAGTGTGGAATATGAGGTTCCCTCTTCTACATTGTAGGCTGGCCTCTCTGCTCTATTATTTGGATTTGGGACAGTTTGAGCAGGAATTTGAGTGGGTCTGGGAGGTTGTGAGTTAGCTGGAAATTGCAGTTGTGGTGGATTTATTGGTGGAGGAGCAGGCAATGCTTGTTGAGGAGGTTGGGGCTGATAAACAACTTGTTGAGGATACTGTTGATATGGTTGAGAATGTGATGAATACGGCTGTTGGTATTGTTGATATGGTTGTGAGTATGGTGGGTATGATTGAGGGTATGTATGATAAGATTGGGAGTACTGTTGAGACGGTCTCCATTGGTGTTGTGACTGGTTTTGGTGCTGCCATGGCATGGGTACATTCCATGAGTTTTGTGCATACATTTGATCATTAATAGGAAATTGCAAATTTTGACTTGGAAACATACCTTGAGGTGGTGGCCTTGGCTGCCATGGTCTCTTTGCACCCATGTAATACACGTTTTCCATCTCTGCATTGGCTGCCATATTACAGTTCTGCAAAACCTTAACTTTAGGACAGTTAAACATATCATGATGTTCAGTACAGAAAGCACAAACTTGGATGTTTTCTAGAGGGCAGTCTTTTAATGCATGTTTCTTCCGGCATTTTGGGCAGAAGATAGCCATTATGTGATCTTCATCTTCTTGTTTCTTCTTGGCTTTTAAAGTGTCAATTTGGTTCCCTAGGGTGCTTAACAGATCTGTTTTAAACTCTTCTAAAAGATTCCCTATTTCAGCCCTTGTGACACTTGCAGAGGCAGATTTTGTGACCTTGGATGACAGGGTTCTCTTTCCCATTTTAGCTTTACTCCTTGAATACTTTTCGCACAACTCAGCGATTTCTTCAAAGGGTAAGGCAGAAATGTCACCTTTGCCCATCAAGTTGAGGTCATCCATGTATTCCTCTCGGATACCTTTCAAGAATATTGTGCGGATCAGATCAAGAGGCATAGTTCGGTGTTTAGATTTTTGTAAGTTATAGACAAACCGTTCTAAATATTCCTCTAAGGTTTCATCCTCTTGCTGGCTCATTCTAAAGATATCATCTTTAGAATCTTTGGATCTGCAATAAGGCTGATATTTCCTAAGAAATATTCTCCTCATGCCATCCCAATCAACTATAGCATGCTCACCAAGCCTCATGAACCATCTTAAGGTTGATGCCTTTAATGTCGCTGGGAATAATCTAAGCCTATGAGCATCATCTGTATAGCCATATGTTCGACACACAATGTCAAACTCGAACAAGAATGAGTCTGGATCCTCCGAAGCCATACCATAGAAGTTTGGTAGCACGGATGGGGGTATGTTTTTCATTTTGATCTCATCATCTTCCTGTGGTTCATGTATAGGAAACTTAAAAGTTGACTCCTCTTCATCTCCTTGGCATGGTACTGATCCAGATCCTTCCTCAACCATTCTAATAGGTCTCTCTGTGTCAGTGTCACTTGTTTGAAAAAGGAGATTAAAGAAAGATTGTTCGGTCACTGTGCTACTTTCTCCTTGTGTGGAAGGTCTAGGAAAGTGCTTCTTCTGAGATTTATGTGTAAATAAAGTTTGCCTTTCAATAAGAGTAAGTCTCTGTCCTGACTTTTGTTTTTCTTCCAATGCTTGGATAACTTCCTCAGCTGGTGTTGTATTCCCTAGAGAGTCTGCTCCCGATGATGATGGGTTAGTTTTTAGATGGTGGGGGGTTTTTACAAATCTACCTTGACTGTCTCTAAATCTAGGCATAAATGAACATGATTTCTAACTGTGTTTTTGTTTATTTTTGTGTATTGAATTTTTTTTCTTTTTGTTTGAATCCTTTAAGTACGCCTCCCCGGCAACGGCGCCAAAATGTAGTGTTCTATCTAGGGTACTAGACTAGACCATATTTATTATCGACCAGGATGCGTTAGCTTGGAGGCATGCGTCTAAAGTATATAGACATAAAGGATTATTAGCTAAGTGGTTATGATGTAGGTCACAGAACTTCTTTACGGAAGATTGGGGTATGTTACCTATCATCCAAACACTCAGGTCACTCTGCTAATATACCTAATTACAATACGATCATTAAATTCATTCGCCAAATTAAACATTGAAATTAAACACTGTGTATCACTGCAAACCAAGATTTCAATCTCCTTACAGAGACATTATACATAAAACCCTTGTTCAGCAAACACCCAGCATTCACTAATATTTATGCAAGATAAAATATACAGAGATCATAAGAAGATTTTGAAATAAAAACAAAGTTCATGACATTGCTTCAAAAGACAACACAGGGATCGAATCCCTTACAGGACGCGCTTCACGATCTCAGTGATGACTGTTCAAGTATTATCACAAACACAAATCATGTGCATTCGATTGAAATCAACAACCAATATGAACTATTGAAATCGGAAACCAATCTTAACTACTGTGCAAACCATATAATACCCTAAGTGCGAATAAAACGAAAAGGACAGTATACCAGTTTAACGCAGGGCCCGTCCGCGTTCCAGAGGTATACTGGACTGTATTCAACCGGTTATCAAATCAACGCACAAGATAAGGGTCGTGACTGTAATTGGATTCTTAATATTAAGTTCAAAAACTCTGTTTCAAAATGATACAACGATTAACCATCGTTCATTACATTGAACTGTATTTACATATGTCTTTTTTTACAACACATTCAAAAACGAATGTACATACATGATATGGTTGTTGCCGCTTTTACTACATCGAGATTTTTTAAAAATGTTTCCATCCTAAACTGATTTCAAAAAGAACAAAAACTAAATCAAATTAGAATGCTTTGCTGTTGCTGCCTTTGTCGCCAGTGTGCCATGCTTTGACCTGTGTTGACTGCGCATGTAGGAGGGTCGATTCTGCTGTAGGATAGGTATTCGTCCATGCTTGGACATTCTACTTTTCATCCATGCCTTTTGCTCTAGCCCAGCTGTTGTGCCACATGTCAAACAATGAGCCAATTACAGGATGTTGGAACTTCCTGTAACCATTTTACCAAAAACTTCTAATTCTTTAACATAAAATTCCTAAATCAATTTCAATGCATTTTAATAACTATAGAACTATTAACTAATCAATTTTCAAGGATTCTAAGAGATATATGATGAAAAGGAATAGGCAAATGATATGTTTTAGGAGGAAAAAGGAGGTCATGGGATGGTACCAACACCATCTCTTCACCTGAAGCGGTTATCTCCTTCCTCTAGTTGGTTGCTAGTGGTGTCTCCATGGGTTTACAACTCTCCATGTAAAATCTTTGTAGTATCTCGACGTTGCCATACTTTCCTTGAGACACAAACAATTGCCCATCGCCTTGCCATACTTCCAGCCTGAGGAAGTAGTGCATGAGACCCATGTTCTTCATTTCAAATTCCCTTGTAAGGTCTTCCTTGCAAGAGATGATCAACTTCTCATCACATGTTAATATTAAATCATCAACATATAAAGCAATGATAAGCAATTTACCTTCTACCAAAATATGATAAAGGTTTGCATCTGCTTCACTTTTGGTGAAGCCCAAACTAGTGAGATAACTGTCGATCTTGGTGTACCAAGCACATGGTGCCTGTTTGAGACCATACAATGATTGCTTGAGTTTGCACATGTGAGACTCTCGATCAAATGTCTCAAAACATTATGGTTGCTCTATGTACACCTCCTCCTCAATAACACCATTGATAAATATTTTTTTTACATCCATCTGGTGGATCTTCCACCCCATTTGTGCAACTAGTGCAAGAATTGATCTAATGGATGAATACCTTGCTACAAGAGCAAAGGTTTCCTCATAGTCAATTCCCTCAACTTGAGAGAATCCTTTGGCCACAAATATGGCCTTATACTTCTCTATGCTTCTGTTTGTTGCATGCTTAACTTTGAAGATCCATCTCGAACTCACAGCTGATTTATCAGCTGGTCTTGGGACCACTTCCCAAACATTGTTCTTCATGATGGATTCATATTCTTCAACCATGGCATCAACCCAAACTGGTTTCTTAACTGTTTTCCAAAACATCGCCTCCATGTGATCCTTCTATGCAATGAAATTTGAGCTTCCTTCCAAGGCATACTCTAATCTCAACCCGTTGAAGATCATTTTTCCCAACTCTTAGGAGATCATGCTACACTGAAGCTACAAATTTGAACCTCCTGAGAAACAACTTCGAAATTCCTGTTCTAATGTGAATCCTTCTTTGATACCATGTAGAAATTTGGCGATAGAATTACAACTGCTTAAGAAATTTTAATCTAAATCAAGAGACACAATTCTACTCTTTTGATATGTGGAATTAGATTCACAATTTATAACAACAATCTCAAATACGCAATAAGAAATAACATACATGCATAATATTTTTTCTAAGGGAACCCAAATGGGAAAAAACCATCAAGCCTATTTACATTAATCAAATGAATAGAGATGTATTACAATTGCTAGCTCTATTTAAGCTCAACTTGAAAGTGAATAACCTATCTCTCTGCTCAATGAGAAGCTCTAACCCAGACTTAGTCAATTTCTACCTCTACTTGAGCCATTATTTCCTTGTGCAAATTCCGAGGAATTAACCCCCATTTTCTTAGGAATTTTCCTCCAAGTGATTGCAAAATTCCCAAGGTTTGATCATTTGCCTGCATGCAACACCTGTACACTCAAACTATTTTACAACTGCTTGTTACACTGCCTTAGAATCTCCACCATAGCTAGGAACTCAAATTATCTACATGCATTAGTTATTTTAGGTTTATTGATCAGTTAACTGAATGATCACTAAGTTAGATTGCTCTCCCATTGCACAACTGACCTTCCGCTAATTCCTCCAATTGTTAAAACTAGTTTAATTGAACTCAACTCGATATAACTAAATTATATTACTAAAATTTAGGAATCACACATGCTTAACTGAACTCCAAGCCCTCTAACTAGAGTTTACTGAGCTAACTGAGTGATAAGATCCATGTCACACAAGTTAATTGCCTCCAAGTTGTCTGCTGATGTGGAAATTCAATTTTTTTGAATTTGACCAAGGCAAAGTCAAATTGAGACTTTCTTGTTGCACTTCTCAAGATTTTTTTTGGCAGAACAAAGATCTTTCAGAAGATCTAAATGATCCTCATCACATAGAACCAGATGACATTGGGTCCGATGCTGAGATGACAGATGATGCTCATGATGACACATATGCATATGCCAACGAGGCCGATGTTGATATAGATGACGATGATCATGATCACGATGGTGATGGTGATGATGATGATGAGGCAGTTACTATTAGCAACCAATGACATTCATGATCATATAGAATGCATCATGGATCATTTTTTATATATTGTTATGATGTCGATTTTCGTGGTTACTATCATATGTGTCATTTTCATGGCCTCCCGTACCATATTATTGAGTTGTATCTTTTTGACTTATATTATTTGGACGTGATGTATCATGTTGGCTTGTATCATTTTGTCTTACATAATTTATCAATTTTATTTATATCATTTGTACATGATGTATCATTTTGACTTATATCGATTGTTGGACATGTGTCATTTTTGCATGTTATTGATCTACCAATATATGTGAATTTCACTTGTTTTAGTTATATATGATTATGATTTTATCAGTATTGATTCGTCAATTTTTATATATTGAAAGTGGTTGATGATTTGGATGCATATTTATTACGTATGATGGTTTTGATTTTCTGCTCATGATGCATGTTGTGAAATTCGGTTAACTTATAAACATTTGACGCACTTGTTTTAATTATAGTTGATGATCATGTTAAATAATTATCTTATTATTTTATATATACTTGATGTTGCAGATTCTATTTTGATGGAGATTTAATAAGTATAATGATGTTGTTAATTTGTATGGATGTTTGTTTCCCTACAAATTCTTTATAAATGTTATCCTATAAAATATTTCAAATGCATTCGTATGAATTATTGTATAATCATATAACTTATTTAAGAGACTTGATATATTTAAGTAATTAAATTGAAATAAAACATATCAATTCAACTGTATGCAAAACAATAATCATTTTTGGAAGAAAAAATATAAGCAACAATGGAAGCAAAATTGGAAGCCACATTAGAAGCAAAACAAGAAGCAAAAAAGGAAGCAAAACTAGAAGACAAAATAAAAGCCAAACTGGATGCAAATCCTAGAACTATTCTTGATGCTTGGAAGTAAAAAAAGAAGCAACAATGGAAACCAAATTGGAAGCTGCACTAGAAGCAAAAATGGAAGCAAAAGTGGATGCAAAACTAGAAACCAAACCAGAAGCCAAAATTGGAAGCAATTCTTGGTGCTAATTATGGTGCTAAAATTGGCACTATTCCCGACTCTATTCTCAGCGCTCTTTCCAACGTATTCCCAGTGTTATGTTTGACACTATTTCCGACGTAATTTCCGTCGAACTTTCCACCACAATTTTTGGCGCTATTTTCTAGCGTTAATCCATACACTATTTCTGGCATAATTTCTAGTGCTAAATCTTGCGCCATGAAAAACATTCCTGATTTCGCCCATTTTTGTGTTGGACAAGGTGTCCAATTCGTGAACTGAAATACACTAAAATTTGATGTTATTTTAGGCGCTATTTGCTTGTTATGTTGTAAAGGTTGTAGGATTTATTTAAATACATGTTGAGCAAACTTCCCTCATTGAATTCATGGTCTAGCTCGAGGGTGGCTAGATTCAAGGAATATTATTATGTAACTAAACATATGGTGGGGTGGGACATGGCTTACCCTTCACCAGATGCAGGTAACCTTTTGTTTGTAATCACATAAGGACCCTTGTTGACTTCAATTTGATACACCACAATGAATGAAATGGAAATCATAGACCATGTATCTATGAGTTTCGTGCTAAAGGGATACCACAACCTGTGTGTCTCTTATTCATGAGATGTAGGGTAAATTTAGTTTTAATGGCTATGATAACTATGCAAATTTCATAACCTATAGTCCTCGGTATTGTTTATGTCTTAGATGTTATAGAGCCTAAAGATATAAGAAGGTTGAGAAGGTCGGGGAAGTTATGGTTGGTTGGTTGTAAATAGATCTTAAGGAGGTTAATCCAGTGAGATTAATCTATTTTAGAAAAGCCAAAGAATCCTTATGTTTATTGCAGAGATTAAAATGTGTTGTTGGTGTTTTGAACTTGGAATGAAGGGAAATATCCTTGAAAACAAGGTGAGGACCCAAATGAGAGACACCTTCACAAAACATCTAATGAAAAGTGTTACATAGTTCACTCAAGGACTATTGAGCTAGTCGATAGTATGTTGAAGGGTTTGATGAAGGCTGGTGGGGTACTTGGCGACTATGTTGGCCTTTCTAGGCCAAAAAGTGGATTTAACAACCACAAGGTATGTCTACTTGGACTGGTGATTAGTGGAAAGGTTTTCCTAGTTGGGAGAACAAGTCTTAAGGCCTCAAAAGAGGTAATTGTAAGTAATGGCCTCTTTAGATTCATGTGAGAAGTTGGCTAGTTAACTAGTTGAAAGATGGAGTATTCAATTGACTTGATGATTGGTGAAGACCTATATGGTTTTATAAGTCTTTTGGGAAGTCCCTTGCCTTGTAAACATCTCTTCTAACCTTTGGGAATGACTAAGAAATCCCTTCTCACAACCCTATTTTTCTTGGGATAAATTCCAGGACTAATTTCCCTTTTAGAATTTCAAATTGTTTAGAAATTTGGGGTTTAGAGGCCCCAAACCCTTGGTACATAGCTAATAAAGGGGGCCATGACCAACAGCTAGAAGATAATGGGTTTATCAGGTATTACTTTATTGGTATTAGGGAGGAGCTACGTAATAGAAACCATTGCAAAGCCCAAATACAAATAAAACTTGAAACCCTATTAGTTAATGTAGATAAAGGGTTGGGGAATGTCAAATGATGGTATCAAATCATCGGGAGATCATAGTATCAAACAATCTCGTGCTAGTCAATATGGAACCCTTATGAATTCCTAGTATTAACCAACATTGATGAGTCTATCATTCGATAGAAATATTCCCATCAGTAGGAGTTAGTTGTCGGGTGTTGGTCATAAGGTTACTAGGAAGATGAACATTTTGCACCAGGTTTATCTCTGGTACTAATGAGACTTGAAACCTCATTTGTTGCTAGAGAAGAACTTTGTTGTTACATGAAAATGATATAACAAAAGGTGTTAAAGTTTTTGGGTGTTGGGAGAATGAGGCCACGTTTTCGAGGATTCCTCCTGAAACTGTCGAACTTGACAAGGGCCCTGATGTGGCAAATGATGACATGGAATCTATATGGAAATGAAATGGAAATGATGTGGTGTTAACATGGCACTATCATGGCCCGACATCGAGCTGAAATGACATTAACATGACTAAATGATGTTGCAAGGTATGAATAAGAGTCTGTAGTGATGCTAAGGTGGCAGCCAAATGGAAGCCATGGTGGTTGGTGATGCTAGGATATCCAATGTTAGGAGGTCATCCATCGAGTGTTTTGCTACTAAGACATTTGGACCTCCATATTGGGCTTAAATCCCTAATACTAATCTAAATTGAAACACATGTTAGATGCCGAAGATTAGGCTCTGTCAACTGATAGACCAAGGTTGTGTTTGGAAAATTTGAAGATAAGATCAGGGTTAAGGGTTGGTACTAATAAAACCTAAGAATTTTGATAGGTGATGAAAATGTCACGCTCCATCAATTGACAACTCACTATTGGGTAAAGCGGAGATCAAGTTAACCAATAAAGTATTTCCTAGGAGGTTTAATGTTGATATAATAATTAGCAACATGGACATGCCATTGTGACGTGACAGGATGAGGAAACATGGCCAAGGAGGTCCCACATGTTTTCCAAGTGGCACGTTACAATTATTAAGGGGGGGAGTTCAAAAATCAAGTGCATATGGTTAGTGGTTAAACAAAAATTGCACGTGGTCTCTCCTTTCAGCTAACAAAGGGGGGAATTCATGATGGAATTGAAGATGGTTGTCAAACTAAAAGTTTTGACAACAATGAAATTTCCAGATAGCATACAAAAATTCCCAGATGGGAAAACAAACTCTGAGAATTATCGTTCAATATTTTGCAGTCAAATCATACATGGGATATAAGATTGGGATGTTGATTGTGAGAAAATTGTGGAAATTTTTGTTCACTTGGATGGTCATTTGACCTAGCAAAGGGTAGATGGATCCTTTTGCATTTCAACTTGGCATTAGATTGAGTGGTCAAGAATTTTTAGGGATGTTTCAGATTTGTAGCTAATTCATTTCTCTTAGTGTGTTATCTTTAGATTGAAGTTTTCAACATCCATTTTTGGCAGTTTTGCAATATTTTTTCATTCAAGTTCATCACAGGAGTGTCAACATGAAGACTTTGTGATGGTACTAGTTTATTTTTCATTTATGGTATTATTTCTTGGACTTTAGATTCAATGGGAGAATGTTAGCCTCTTTCTCATAAACAATCATGAAGTCCTAGTAGACCACCTAATGTATTTCGCATCTTAGGATACAGTTTTTATCTTAAGTATGTTTCCAAATCCTATTTTCTCTCATCCTATCTTATATCTTTGTGAGGTGTCAAAGTGTGAGCAATTGAGGTGGTTACATAATTGTATTATACATTTGTATCACTTGAAGATAAATGTACTGTGAGAATATGCATGATGGCATGAGGCCTTTTCTGCCAGTTCTTTGTCTCTTGTATTTTTGTTTTTGTTTTTTATATTTCATGATATATTTTTGGAAAAATCTCAATGAGCATAAGACAATAGTGGTCTCAAAACTGAGTTTTGAGGCGATTAAAGTAGGAGGAAATTTGGTATCTGCATCTTGATAATTAACCTTAAAGGTCGGTTATAGATAAACCCTGTAGCCCTTACAAGGCATTAGGGGGCTAGGTACCTTACACTTAATTCCTCAATCACAATAAGAGATAAAAGGGGTGATAGGGGTTATCCTTGTTGAAGAAAACCCATTATTTAAAATATAAAATGAATCTAGGATTACATAATTCATTCCCTAATTCACAAAATATACATTAAAGCCTAAATAAGTCAATGCCATTCAACTGTATAACTAGAGAAGAAATATTTTTTGTTTTTATTGAATGAATCCCCCCTTAGATTACCCCACCTGTCATCATGAATTTACTTGACATCTGCCATCTTGCTTTGACATCTACCAAATGGTATTCACATTGTTTCAATGATATACAAACTTCACAAGATATTCAACATTATCATCACCCTTAGACAACTATAAAGCCTAACTCATGAGCATCTAATCCAATTACTTTTCAATAATAATCTTCTCCTTTTTTGCTTCGATACGTTGTACTCATTTTTAAAAAAATTTGTAAGAAAATTGTGCTTTCTCCCTATCATACATCTCCTGTTAAGCATCCATATCCATAAAACACAAATCATCATTCATCCTTTCCTTATGAGCCCAATCTATATATAATTTCTCAACACTCTTTATGTTTCTTAAAAAATGCAATGTTGTTGATTCTCTAGAGAAGATATTGAAACGATTTGATGTCTCCTTAATCATCTCTATATATTCTTCTTTTTTTCCCATGGAAAAATTCATAATTTCATTAAAGAACAGAAATTACATTTTGTAGATGCATGTGCATATTTTGAAATGTTTGCCAGAAGATATCATCTTCTGAGGAAGCTTCATAGCTAAATACATGTATCCACGCAAGGAGGTAATAGCCCAACAAAGACTGTGAATAGTATCCAAATAAAAACCAACAGTTCAAAATAGAAAGATATTATCTTAATCCACGCAGGGAGATAATATTCAAAACCATGTATTGTGCCATTCAAATAGATGGCCGCAAATCAGATCAGTATCAACAAATAGAAATATGTACAAAAATATAAGAACAGAGTCCAGAAATTAATCCAAAATGTCCATAAATGGCCTATGATAGTATTGGTAATGTACTCCTTCGTTCTGTTCACGAATCAACCAGATGCCTGGCTCCCGGATCGCGCCTTCTTTGGAAAGACAGTCAACATCTGTGTTCTGCTCCCTGTAGATGTGATTACATGTAAAAAAATGAAAATTAGATATCAATCTTAAAGCTTCATCTAGAATGTGTCTCAATGAGAAAGACCAACAGTAAGAGCTTTTATTCAACCAGTCGCAAACAATTTTAGAGTCCCCAAACAATTGTAATGCATGGAAATTCTTCTCCAGGGCAAAACAGATAATATGTAAAGCTATTGAAAGTTCCACAAAGTTATTAGTACCCCTCTTGAAGCCCATTATCACGCTGAATGAGTGTCTCTCTGTTAAATGAAGAATTGCACCCCCTCCATAACCTTCCTCTTGTGCAGCCCCGTCAAAGTATGCCCATGGCATGCGGGGGTCAAACTATTCCTGTGTGATGTTCCTTGAGCAGGGGGGGTGGGTCATCATGGATGAGATCATAATCTTCTTTGATCATGGCTACAATTGTAGACCAAATGGGGGGGGGGGTATTCTGAAAAATTAAAAGATTGCGGGCTATCCAAACAACCCAATAGAACAGCAAGGGGAGGTTCCTTAATTTGTGGGGCATGACTGTGGAATACCACAGGTTCCAGGTTTCTAATAGAGAGTCTGCCTGCCAGTTACATGATGTGGGGATGGTTGCTATCACAAGGGACCATAACTTGCGAGCTTCATGGCAATTCAAGAAAAGGTGAGAAGCAGATTCACCTTCAATGTTGAAAAGATAACACCAGTGAGGACCATGGTAGGAACGCTTCATCAGATTATCCCCAGTGGGGATTTTATTTCTCAGAATGCACCACATTAATAATCTGGATCTGGGAGGCGCCTTCAGCTTCCAGAGGTGTTTCCACCAGGTATGAAGAATCTGGGGCTTCCGTGGCTCCGCCAGAACTAAATATCCTTCTTTTGGAGTATATCTCCCCGATTTTGCCAAAGCCCATATGATCTCATCATCTCCCTCAGTGATGTGAATATGAGCCTCCGAGAGAGCCTGTATATAGTCCTTCTAGAGCTGCTACCAACGTGGAGGAATGTTGAGCTGAAGGCCCGATTTCCAAGCTTGATGAAGGAGAGAGGAGTTTGCCTCATCTGCTATATGAGCAAGGTGTGTGATATTTTGCTCTCCTAGGTGCAAAAGAAGATCTAGAGGTAATCTGTGCATATTCCCACATCCAATCCACGAATCAATTCCAATATGCACCCTACTCCACGAATGTATTCGCCAAGTAATGCCCGCTCGGATGGGATCCAATGCTTTCAAGACAACCTTCCAAATGATCGAGATACCTGCATTGGTTCTTACCGGTCTCCGGATCCAATCCAGAGTTTGTAAAGGGGCAATGTATTTTGAGTAAGCCACTCTTGTCCACAAACTGTCTGATGTGACCAACTGCCGACCTAGTTTCATTGCCAGAGCTGAGGAAAAATCATCAAGCTTTTTGAGTCCCTAACCTCCCCATTTTTTCGGAAGTGTGAGTGCATCCCATTTAGCCCATGAAAAAATTCTTCCCAGATGACTACCCCTCCATAAGAATCTGTGGCAGAGTGTTTGAATCCTTGTCAAAATGCCTCTAGGTATCCAAGCTAGGGACATCCAATAGACCAGGGTTGCTTCCAGGACACTCTTGATAAGTATAAGTCGGCCAGCTCGTGATAAAAATCTGAGATACCATATGCTGAGTCTCTTTTCCAACTTGGCAATGAGCCAAGTCCAATCCGCTATTTTATATCCAATGGGCTTTAACTTATAACCCATATATTTTAGTCCCTCCTCCAGACCAACCTGTGCAAAGTGGAATCGGTGAAGAGCATAATGAATTTCATGGTGTGAGCAGGCAATAGTCGTCAAAGTAGATTTTCCATCATTAATTATCATCCCCATGGCTTTCTGAAATAATGAAAATATATCTCTGATAATAGTCAGGTCTCCAACGCTTCCATCGAGAAATATCAGCACATCATCTACAAACAGTAGGTGGGTGAGTGTGAAATCGTCTGTTATCTTTATAACCTTTAACCTTCCTCTCTTATGTTCTTCTTTTATAATTCGGCTGAGCCCTTCCATTATCAGAAGAAACAGAAGTGGTGAGAGGGGACACCCTTGCCGCAGTGCTCGAGCCAAAGTAAAGAATGGAGCTGCACTCCCATTAACTAGGACACTAAATGGGATGTTAGTTATGCATCCCATAATCCATTTAATAAAATTGAAAGGGAATCCAAGGTGAGTTAAAAGCATTCTCAAGTATAACCAATTCACTCTGTCAAATGCTTTAGATAAATCAACCTTCATGATCATACCTTTGCTTTTTTTGCTATGGAGTGAGTGTAAAACTTCCTGAGCAATCCCAATCGCCTCATAGATTTTCCTGTCCTGTAGGAAAGAAAATTGTTCCTACAAGATGTGCTTGGATAAGATTGGCTTCAATCTGTTTGCTATAATTTTGGCAATAATCTTATACAGGCAGTTACAAAGCGAAATGGGATGGAATTCATCAAAAGTGGTCGGATTATCAGACTTCGGAATGAGAGCAATAAAGGTGGAGGTTATTGCGTCTTCCAAATGATTTGAAGCTCTTGACTCCTCAAGTACTCGAAGTAGATCCGAACCAATCAAATCGAAGAAAGCCAGATAGAATTCGATAGACCAACCATATGTTCTTGGGCTTTTGTCCTTGTTAAACCATTTCAAGGTGGCCTCTAGCTCCTTTAAAGTTACCTGTTGCATCAGATTGTCTTCATCTTCTTGCTCCATAAAACTTGGGAAAAGTTGAGATACCCTAATTATTTTTGCCAAGTTAGCCTCCCTGGGGTCATTATAGGCCTTTTTAAAATGAGAGTTGGCTAGAGAAGCAAGCTGAGGGAAAGTGTTTGTTGTCCTTCCCTGTTCATCCTACATATGCCAGATGGTATTTATTGCTTTCCTCCCATTAGCAAACTTTTGATAAAACTTTGTATTAGCATCTCCCTCCTGTATCCAGATAGCCCTGCTTCTCAGTCTCCATTTGTCTTCCCTCTCTTTAAGAATTTTTCCATAGGACGAATAGAGGGAAGTGATTTTATTCTTATGTTCCTCTGAGCTATATAGGCCACCCAGCTCATTTTCAAATTCCGCCAACTCAATGTCAATCTGTCTCAGAGATTGATCATCCTGTAATCTTTTTTGGTGAGCCCAGATTTTGGACATCTTCTTCAACTCTGTGAGATTATGGATAAAGCCTGTTGTAATATCTCCCCTCCCCCCTAGAGGGTTAGCTTTCCAGAAATCAGTCACCATGCTGATATACGAAGGTTCCTTGAGCCAGGTTGAACTGAATTTAAACGGACCCTTCGGCCTAGCTCTACCACTTTCCATTTCCATATAAATAGGCAGATGGTTTGATAGTCCACCCGTGCCAACCCATTGCCTGATGTTGAAACCCAGATCCATAACCTATTCTTTGACTAAAAATCTGTCCAGTCTCCTTGCTAGGGCATTTTCACCAACTCGATTGTTCCTCCATGTGGCTTGTATCTTTGCAGTGGAAATATCAATCAGGTGGTGAAATTTTAGAATGGACGAGAAGTAGTCTGAGAGGGTGTCCCTTTGAGCCTGTTGTCCCTAGGATTCAGAGCGACCTATGGAAAAATTGAGGTCACCTCCAACAACCAAATTATCGACTGATAATAAATCTATTCTCAGCAAATGGTCCCAAAACTCAAGTCGATTTTGGCAAGGCCTGTATATATTGATTATTCTGAATAGCATTCCCAACTCGGCAGAGTGTACATCAGCCCCTATATATCCGACCCCTCCCTAGCTGTTAATTGATTTGATAGATCGAGGGTTGATGCCCAAAGCGAACCCTCCAGATCAGCCTTGGGCATCCAATCCTGAAAAGTTCCATCCCGGAAGAGATACCTCAAGAGCGCGAGTAATATCCGCAGCAGAGCCTAAGGTCTCTTGAAGGAAAATAATATCCAGTAAGTCGGCAGAGATTAGTCGACGAAGAGCTAGTTTTTTATCGGGCCTAGCTAGCCCTCTGCAATTGAAGGATAAAATCTTCATGGAGGGGGTTCAGAGGGGGCTATTCTGGCTCTAAGAACCCCAGGGATGGTGGATTGTTTGCCCAAAGCAATATCGTCATCCGCTTGTGCCTGTGCACGTTTAACATCAGATGGACGGTCGCGGGAAGCCTTGGGAGGGGGAGGGGGATGGAAGATGTCAAGACTGACATGATCTTGGACTGATTTCTTCGTTCGAGAACGTGTATTGTATCTAGGCTCAGAGGGAGCAGTCATGGAGGCAGAGAGCGCCGGAGGAGGGGTACAAAAAATGGAGGGGGGTGGAGGGGAAAGAAGTGGGAGGGGGAGCAATATCACATAATATTTGAATAGGGGCCGCCATCGAATTTACAATTCCCGGTCCCAGAGATTGCCCAGTTATTGAATTAATATAATTATTAGAAATGAAATGAGAGGGGGTCAGGTGAATGGAATTCATACCCGAAGTATTGGAGTCACTTGAGGCTGCCATGGCCGGAGCTGGAATTGGTGGCAGAGGGCGATGAGGCGGCCTACCACCCTTCCTCGAGTTGCTCTGAGCCGGTTCTGTAGACCTCATCCCAGGACTCGATAAGGTTGTTGTTCCTCTAGAACGAGGAGTGGTGCACCTATGCATGACATTAGAAGCCCGAGGCTGTTCCTCCCTAACAGGATCTCCATGCGATTGAGCCTCCTGCTCCTGTGATTCCTGAGTAGACTGTCGCACATCCTTCCTAATGTTCCACTTATTTAGTGGACAGTCTTTGAATAGGTGCCCCACCTTGTGGCAACGCCTACATCTGAAGGGTATCCCTTCATAGTCCAGCATCTGCCTCCTCATAGCATTCCTCCATTGTATGTTAATGTACTTAGGTAACCCTTCCGAAAGGTCAAGGTGCACTAGAATTCTAGCATAAGCCATTCTTCCAGTCGTTAGAAAAGATTCATCATAGGTAAGTTAAGTACCCATAGCATCCCCCATCTGCCTGAAAATCTGCTCTATCCAGAAGTGACAGGGAAGTTCCGGAAGACGCACCCAGATAGGTCCAGCCTCCACTCGCTCTTGTTCAGGATCGAACATTGGCGTCCACCTTCGAAGGAGGACTGGAGCCTGGTCAATGTGCAAATCGTGGAGAGGACCCAGTTCGTGTGAGCGAGACATTTAAATCTCAGGGCAAACCATTCTTTGACAAAGGTTTGAACCCTAGGGGGTTCCATCAAATGATGACCCCAGACTTCCATTGCCCATTTTTGCAGTCTCTCCACACTGTAGTGCCTGCCCCTGACGCATCCCACCAATACTTTCTCTGCTGAATCCATAGCTTCTCGAAACGGCGTGTCCTCGGTTAGTTTAAGGAAGATTTCGCTGCTGCTCTGTAGAAGGCATCTTTTCCTCTTGGAAGCCCCTTTGTGTTTGCTGCTTGTGCCTTCCTTCGTTCTGCCAGACTGTTCCTCTGCATGTGTGGTTGTACCTTTTATTGCCGTAGGGCCTTTTGCCCTAATATTTTCAAAATGCCCAGTAATAATTCCAATGCCCGTGAAATTGCCCAGGAGAGGTGTCCCCGCGTCCAAGGGTGCTGATAAAGCTGGTGCCTGGGCTTCTTGCTCCGGAAGATTTCCTCCCGAGGGTTTGTCTAGCCCCGCCACAGAGTGAATAGCACCTAAACCCTGCCCTAAGATTTGAAAACCCAGATCTCGCGATCATTCTGTTACAGACAGGGCACCTGGTAGGAGAGGAGGGCCTGTGTAGTCTTGAACAGCCGAGGCTTCTTTGGGCGGAGAGATGGAAGGTATGCACGGCCTTGAGAAAGTAGGGAGGGCTTCTACTTCCGCTGTGAATTCATGGTCAAACGAGAAGAAATCCTCCTATGTGGTCCCAATCTGTGTCCATATGGGCTGGTTCTCCATAGGATCCGCGGTATAATCAACTATGTCCTCCATAACTATCAAAATCCCTAGCTAACAGCTGCCTGCAAGAATGTCAGTGGAAGACTGATAACCGTCTAGGGTAAAACAAAACTAACCGGAATGCTGAGCCGTAAATAGCTAATGGGCACTTCCAGGTAGCCGCAGAGGTTCTGAAACGGGGTCTTCAAACTGGTCTATCCCTGTTCCCTCTAAACTGTGTCGCTCATCGACATTGATTCCCTAACCCCAGTCGCCCGACATCCCGTCGCTCCTTTCCTCGATCTATATATTCTTCATTTGCTAGCCAATTTGAATTAAATTTAAAGGGGCTAGTTTTTTTTCCTCAACTTTTGCAATCTCCATGAATGTAGGCATATGGTTAAAGTTGCTGCTCATAATGACTTGTTGCATAATCCTCATTGAACGTGCTTCAAAAGCATCACTCACCAAGAAATGATTAATCCTATTAACTAATCTTCCATCTCCGTTGCACATATTCCTCCATGTGTGCTTCAATTGCTTCAACTCTATGTCATATAGACACAAATCCTTTAATTTTCTCATGAAGTACTTAGTAAGAACATCTATATTAGTGTAATTAACCCATATCTCAAACCTTCCCAAGGAGAAATTGAAATCACCACCAATAATAAGAATTCTTTGCCTAAGAAACTTATAGGAAAAATATTATTCCAATATGGCACTTATTCTACACATAGGCTATATCTTTATATTAAGTGTTGTAAACTCTTCACTGATCAACTATAAATCACAAAGAATAATACTCAGACTTGAATCAAAGTAAAAAATGTTAGTACATCCTCTCTAGTAGTTTCAACCACTTCTACAAGCCAAAACCACTAAAAGGATTTTATCTAGTAATTTCATCTACTAACAAGGGTTGGGAAAGATTAAGGAAATACCACTTCACTATTGCTTGTGAGAAAATATCACATTGGATTGAGTATGATTTTAGAGGAATAAGCAAGATTTATGAATTATACTCGAATAAGGCCAAGAAGTAGGATGGTTAAAACTCTTCGGAATGGAAGACAAATCATAGTTTATTAGAGATTTCTGGTTGATAATCTATGTCAACCATCTCCAACTTCGTTTTAGAAGGGTCTAACCCTCGCTTATGTTATTTTTGGAAGGTGGTGGTGAGATCTCACCTAAACTAGTTTCTTTGTCTTAATATGAATTTCCACTTACTAGTGATAATTTATTTGTTTTAAGATGAACTATCAGTTACTGGTAAGCCTTCGAGGAAGGGATCAACCCTTCACAATCACATACCTGCCCCTCCAAAACCTGACATGTCATTTATGATATTATTTTCCATTCAATTTCGATTGGTTGGTTGCACACCTTCCTAGCTAAGAGAGGGAGATGGAAATCAAACATAAATACTCAATTAATGAACGTGGCTTATCAGAAGGATTTTAATATCATATAAGGATAGGTATGTTTTTGGGTACCAAGGGTTCATTTGTTCACCCATAAAAGTGGTATGAGAAAATTTTATAACACCATTAGACATTTCAAATGTGAGAGAACTACTGGGATATAAACCACCCAATAAATATAGGAGGTGGTTGGGTGGACCTGGAGGATCTCTAGGCGTCGAGACTAGACAACTTACTCGGTTTGGAAGAATGCTCAAAGCGGTCAATCCAATCATTTCAAGGTTCAAACCCATACCTCATTACCTTACTTTACTTGACCTTACTACTTATTATTGCAATAACTAATGGTGGGCATACCATATGCGGGGATGGGGAAGTAGATTACCCACCCTCAAGCAGTCATATATCAATAATTGAATATGGTGCCAAATATATGATTGGAGAAAGTGAACCACTAAATAATTACAATCGAATACTAGCGAGGGATGGTAAAAGAAAGGTGCCATTTCTTGCTAAACCTTCACTCAACATAAAAGACTTACTGCCTTCTACTTCCTTCTAAAAGGACCTTAATGGTCCTTTCCAAAATAAAAGGATTTGATTTAAAAACTTCAAAGAATTAATTGAACCTTGTTCCAAGGAGGAATACATAATTAAGATGGAATTCACTGCATGGACCTCCTTTTACACTACTTGTTCACCAGGGACATATCAAAATAGGTCAATCATCATGAAACAATAGCTACGAGCTTAGCCTTCCCTTGGTATTAACATATGTTGGAGTATTGATGCGTATATCCTCAATTCCATAGACTCGAACAACAAATGTTTTATCCTTTTTTAGTGGGTTGTGACTTGCATTAATTTCTTTTTTCCTCCAAGGTAAAATCAATCCCCTAGAACAACTAGTGGAGTCAAAGTATAAAAACTCCCAATCATCAAGAATATTAGCTAGATCATTGATACATTTTTTACCATCCCTCATAGTATATTGTAACAAAATAATGTCCACTTTGTGCAAATAAACTAATTTACACAAGGCTTATTTCTTTGAGGCATGACCTAACTATTACACCGGACAATCCCTCTTGTGGACAAGAGCGATCTCCCTAGATCCTAAATGGAAACTAGAGACAATCATGACAAATGAACTGACTCTTTCCCTAAGTTGAACTTGTTCGAATTATAAATAGTCTAGCTAATGGATAGACCTCTTACCAGTTTCACGAAATGCCTGATGAAGATCCCTTGTTGTGACTTGATGTAGCTCTTCAATGCTTGATAGGATCTGCAATCATAATCCATAAAAGGATCAAAAGCACATGTGATATAATAATTCAAACAACTTAGCCTAATGATCAAGGAAATTAGGGATTGAACTTGCCTTAATGAACATAATAAACAATTGCAAACTATTGATTATTACAAAAGACAAAATCAATGGGAGAAAGTGCTCATTTGTATTAATCAAAAGATAAGACGAGCCTTACAACCTTCGCTGTGATGTTTTGAGGTCCCTCCCAAATGCCTTCAATCTCCTCCTTATATGACAAGCTCTCCAATCTCAAACTAACAACATAAGTTTGTATTCTCTGAATTTTGACCTCCTTGATCCCTCAACCCTTTAGTCCTTTTATAGATAAAAGGGGAGGAAGTTCCAGATCCCTAAGAGGAGGATGAACCTCCTTTAATGGGGGATGAGGTTACCATGAGAAAAGGGATGGATATGCATCTTATGAGGGTTATAGTTCGAATAGTCATCACATGGAAAATTTTAGTTGGGAAATATTCGACCAAATATGTTTCTAGAATGTACTTCTTATTTTTACTTTCTAGAATTCACCTACACGGGTTTATAGTTATAGACAGAGCGCAGCTCTATGCTGTTCTCAAAGTCAATTTCAGCGAGTGCATAGGAAATGCTAGAGAAATCGGCGCATGTGGAAATTAACAAGGTGTAAGGGCTATTTGACCCAAATTTCTCATGTACTTTAACATATTTTGAGTTGTTTGACTTCTAAGGGAGTTGGTTTCAACATGTTCACGGATGGTAAAAATATCCATAAACTGATCAAGTGTCATGGCGAAAAATTAACGTGTAACAGATTGCCCCTTAAAGTGCGAAGTCTGAAAAATAAGTTTACAAGATTGAAGCGCTTTATCATTCCAAGGATCTTATCAGAGGCAATGGTCGGAAGCCTACAACGAACATTCAAGGGAACACAATGCAAAATATATGAAAAATAATCTTTGAGGTAGCATTCCCATACTCAGAGTAAAGAGAACTCAATGAACAAGCATAGAAAAACTAATATCATATAGATGGTAGACACAACATGGACACAACCATCTGTCTACTTAATCATGAATATAAAATCTCGTCGCAACCTGGATTAATGAAACTAGATCCAGGGTCTCGATCTCCATCTATCGATCCACAATACGATTCTAACTATGCAAGTGAATGTCTCGAAGTCGAACATGGTAGGAACCACTTGATTACCGGTCATTGGTGTGAACCGTTAACAAGCACGAGAGAAACCTCCAATAATGACAATGGTTCTCAAGGTACTCCCAATACAATCTATGAAGTGCAAATATGTGATCTGAAGTCAAACACTCATAGAATCGTTCGATCGAAGGCCAATGATGAGAACCTGTTGTCGAAAGCGAAAAACCTGCCATTAAGGCATGCAGGCTTCAAGGTACTGAAGGTTTCTAAATCAACTTCCTAGATAATGAGCTGAAGTCGATAGGAAGTGATTCGTCATAAGAAAGCCTATGACACGAAACATGATATCAAGTTTTGAAAATAATTGCAAGGACTGACTCAAGGATGGCCGATGCGAATGAAGGTAAAGATTTTTCAAAGGGATTTGAACCAAGGTTGGACTTCTCTTGAACACACAATGACACTATAATAATTTGGCAGCATTCGACTCAACAATAATACCCAAAACCATGAATACTTTCAATGAGGTTTGATTAACTGTAAGGAAAATGGATTTCCCAACCCGAACATGAATGGGATGGAGTGCCGTGTTCAAGAGCGACATGCTACCTTTTAACTGATGATGTAAAAATGGACACTTTCCCCAATTTCCCCCCACCATTACTGGAAAGTACCTCTTTATTTTTTACAAGCTTGAGGAGGATAACATATTCTTGGAATGTAAGCTCATCCTTTGGAAGAGTCCATCAAAGTATTTTTAACGAACCCTAAGAAGGAATGGTTCAGTCTCGTCATGCTTAACGAGTCCTATATTGTTTAATTTTTACGAGTCCAGTAAAGGGGTAATTCGATGTTGTTTTCTTTTAAGAGGTTGAAAAAGACACAAAAAGAAAACTCATTCAGCTCTTTAACCGTAAAATTTTAACAAGCCCGGAAAAAGTAAATCTCAACGTTTTTCTTTTTTAGAGAGTCAAAAGAAAAACATAAGTAGACTCCATCAGGTTCTTTTTCATTAGTTTAGTCTCTCAGGTCCAGAAAAGGATAAAATAATACAAGAGAGAACTCTATTGACCATGTTTGATCAACATATACCTTTTTCATAAACTGTACTGGCCCAGTCCGTAAAAGGGGTAAACTTATACTGAGTAGACGGTTGTTCATTTACTTTTACGAGTTCAAACAAGCAAATATTTGACAATCTTTTCATTTTGAAAAAGTCTGAAAAGGGCTTAAAAGAAGACTCCATGATTTTCTCTTTTCGTAAATTTTTAAGAGCATAAAAAGCGATAAAAGTTTGCTAAAATGTCAAAAATGATTTATCTTGACTCCATAAACGATCCTGCACATTTAAACTCAGCCACCCGTCATAATTGCTCCAAAGAGTGTTTTCCCTCTCAAAAAGATTCAAAACATAAAAAATAATCTTTTTTAGGCTTAGAAAACTTGTAAAAGTGGGAAAAAGTAATTTATTTTCACCATTTGCATTTTCACCAGTTCAGAGCAGAGAGAGGGGTTTTTACCGTGAAACTTCCAGGATTGATTCTGAGCCAACCAGTGGATGAAATTGCGCACTGTTTCCTCCAGGTAGAAGATCTCTCCATAACTTAGCTTTATATCTGTTTATTTTTTCATTTTAAGATTTCATTTGGTTTTTTGGGACAAATATTAACCGCAAGGAGGGGGATGCCGAAGGCTGGGCTAATGACTGGAGTGAAGTCATAACAAGGTAGCCGTACTGGAAGGTGTGGCTGGATCACCTCCTTTTCAAGGAGAGCTAATGCTTTTTGGGCTTCTTCGTTTGACACTGCTTCCGGAAGGAAGTTTGAAAATGCACCCTCCGACTTGTGCGGGTTTCGTTTAATCGGGCCCGCGAAGGCTAATAAAATTTTCCATACGGAAATTCTCAGACTGCGCAGAATTCTGCTGGAAATTTCCATGCAGCTGCACCTTGTCCTTAAAAGGGTGGTCGCACAGGCATTGTGGGCTCTTTTTAAAACAAATTTTGAAGCCCAAAAAACATGAAATGAATTTCAAAAATGCTTCTAACTGCTTTAAAATGGTAATTTCAGGTCATTTGATTGCTCAAAAATGGAGTGGAGGGAAAGAGAGCACAAAGCCAATGATGTGGCTGCTTTGGCGGATTCGACCACTTTGCAGGCTCTCAGGACTTGTGGCCTCTTGAAATACTGGCTAATCCCTGGGATGAAAGCCCAGGTAGATTTGATGACATGGTTGGTGAGGACCTGGAATGTCCAGGAATAGTGTTTTGTTATTGTTGGTCATCGCCTCACCATTGATGCCGATGACATTTATTTCCTAACTGGGTTATCTCATTGGGGATTCGATCTTTCTCTATTTGGATCGAGAGTAGGGGGAGATAATACTAATGGATATCTATGATGCTTTTGTAGGGGTGCATCGCCCAAAGTTGGATGGATTGACATTCAGTCCATCGAACGTTTACCCTTGAGGACCATTACTTTCACTGTTTTCAAACTGTGTGGTAGTGCTGCCCTTCAGCTAGCCAAACAGGCACTTATGAAAATGTTTGGGGAATGTTGGGAGTCCACGGTATATAACTAGTGCGAGGCAGTAGTGGTAAATATGAAGGGCCAGTTGACTAGGTGCAAGAATGGTAAACTGAAAATTTTTGGTTATGGTGCCATTCTAGTTGCTTTTTCCCTAGAGAGGGTTCCTATTCTTCGACCACAATAGATTCTGGAAGACGAGGGAGGTTCGAGGGATCCATGCTTGATGAGGTGGGTTGCACTGATGGAACACCGTGGTGGTGATTGGCTTGTAGTGAGGTATACGATAGAGTGTTTTGACTGGCTGAGCTAGTAGATTGTTCTGATCGAGGACTTTCTGTATGATGAGATAGATTATAGAGGTGATCTTGATATCCAACTTCTAGCCGAAACTCAGTGGGGGGATCTAGGTAAGAATTTCTAATTTTGACATATTTTCAAAATTTTCAATTTTTAAGTGTTTTTGGTCTTCAGAGGCTAATTATATGAAACGCATGTGCAGATGTGGGTCCAAACCAACCAGTCAGGATGAGATGATATGATAGATGAGGCGAGCAACCTATGGTAGCTGCAGCTGGGAACCCAGAGGCAGATGACATCTTGAAAGAGTTGGAGCACAACCTTGAGAGGTTGACTGCCAACATCCCAGAGACTGGAGTTGATGACATTCCACGCGCCTACCAGAGGCACGTAGTTGGGGTTCCATGGCCTCTCAGATGTTTGCTACGTCGAGTTGCTTGTGCTATTGTGTGTTATCATGAGCATCATCAGGCTTAATTGTTCTAGTTTCTAGGACCATTTTTTACTTTTGGGTGTCAGCATATTTGGAAAATAAAAGGCCACGGGGCCTTATGTCCTCAGATGACATATTTTTAGACACACCCAAACTATATTTTAATGAAAAAACTATTATTTTATCTATGTTTATCTCGATCAAAATATGAATGAATATTGTTTTTAATTTACAAATGTTGCAAATGTCTATTTAACACATGATTCGCCAATGCATCTGTCAATGTGTTTAAATATCTCGGAATGTGTTGATATTCGATATAATCAAATTGCCTTTCCAAGAGACGGACTTGTAAAAACATCCTTAACATGGTTGGAATCCTTACTGAATAGACACCATTTAAATGTAATACTACGAGCTGTGAATCTAACCTAACGATCAAACGTCGGATACCAATTGTAATGGAATAAACTAATAGCTCAATGACTATGCTATATTCTGCTATATTGTTCGTTGTTTGACCGAGACATATTTCGTGAATAGAGACTAGCTCATCATTGGGTGAATAGATAACCTAGGCTGCGGAAGATAAATTCTGAGTACTATGACTAATGCCATCAACAAAGCCCATGTAAGTTGGAGAAAATGTCGACATCTACAAATCAAGTGTAAAAACGAGATAAGCAGGAGAAGTAGTAAAAACGCTAATTTATCACACATACTTAAAAATGGTAAATAATGTACAAATATTCACCAAAATTTTATGCAAAATATTTCTTTAGGTAAAGACCATTTCTGGGCTTTCCTAAAGGAACACCATCATAATCAATCATCTCATAGGCACCTTTAGCTAATACGCGTTTTATGATGTAAGGGCCATGCCACATGGGCTCGAATTTCCCTACACCTAGCTTGTCACGAGCTTGAGCACCTTCATAATATGTACGAGAATTAATGTTTTGATCGTATTGGGCTTTGACATGTTTATGGTGAGCTTCACTAGCCAATATGACATTACGACGATTTTCATCTAGATGGGCTAAATGTACAAAGTGTTCTTCATCTGTAGAGGTAGCAAGTAATAATTCAATAACTAATTTAAGAGATGGAATTTCACATTCAATAGGTAATACGACTTCCAAACCATAAACAAGTTGGAAAGGGGTAAAATCGGTCGATGTTTTTACAATAGTGCGGTAAGCCCATAGTGTTGAAAAGAGCATAGAGTGCCAGTTTCCTTTATGCATACCAACTATCTGTTTAATCATATTGGTTAAAAATTTATTGATAGCTTCGACCTGACCATTAGCTTGTGGATAATACAGAGTAGAGCTATCATGGTAGAGGCCAAGTTGCGCGGATAGTTCGACCATCATAAAGTTACGAAAATGACTACCATGGTCTGTAACAATAGCTTGTGGAACGCCGAACCGAGCAATCACATGATTGAAAATGAAAATAGTTGTAGTTTCGTTGTCGTCTCGATATGTAGGCATCGCCTCGGCCCATTTTGTAAAGTAATCAACTGCAAGGATGATATATCCATGCCCCCCGGCCGAGTGAGGGTTACAAGTGACGAAGTCAATGCCCCATTTGGCAAAAGGACCGACAGCTATGATTGGGTGAAGAGGAGCGGGAGGTGCTCACATTTTGCGATCATAAATTTGGCAATTATGGCATTTTCGGACTGTAGTGATGTAGTCTTTAAACATTGACGGCCAAAAATAGCCAGCACGTAATATCTTTTGGGCAGTAGCATACCCAGAAATGTGACCGCCACATGCTCCAGAGTGGCAGTCATTTAAAGTTTTTTTGGCTTCTTGAAAAGTTAAACAACGTCGGAATACAGAATCGACACCACGATGATAAAGAGTGTCGCCAATAATGTTGTATTGTTGGGATTGGTATCGGATTCGCTGATGATTAGTTTTGGATAACTCAAGCCTAAAATTTTGTGTTTGGAGATATATAATGATGTCTCCATACCACGGATCTAACATACTAATAAGAAAGAGAGATTCGTTAGCAAAATAATCTTTTGCTATAGTTTCTATATTAGTATGGGGGGGTCACACAATAGTTCAACGAAAACCAAGGATTTCTTTGATTTGGATTTTTAAAATTCCAGATCAAGCTCTTGTAGAATGACTATCTACTTCGAGTATTCCCCCCCTAGCAATTGTTTTGTAAGAATGTACATCATGGGGTTGCAACCTGAAATAATATTGGTTTTTTGGAGAAGTATATAGTGACGAAATCGTTGAACAACTTATACAACTGCCAAGGCTAGCTTCTCCACATGTGTGTATTTAATCTCAATTTTAGTGAGACTCCTACTCAAATAGTAAATCACATGTTCGCTGCTAGAATCATCCTCTTGGACTAACACCATGCCAATGGTGGCATCAAATGTAACTAAGTACAGAAAGTAGTCTCGATGATAATCGGGTGGATGCAGTAAAGGCGCATTAGTCAGTGCATGCTTTAATGCATCAAAATATTTATCAACAAGCTCATCCCAGAAAAATGGAATACCCTTTTTCAATAGTCGAGTAAAACCCTGTGTTAGTTCAGCATAATTGTGGATGAATCTACGCAAAAAGTTTGCCTTCCCTTGCAAACTTTGGAGTTGAGTAAGGCTAGAAGGAGCAGGCAAATTCAAAATTGCCTCTACCTTGAGGGGATCGACACAAATGCCTTCCTTCGAAATGATGAAACCTAGAAGCCAACTGGATTGTACACAAAAGACACATTTGTGCGGATTCAAGTAAATATTGTAATGCCTACACCTAATGAAAATTGTTTTTAAGTGCAATGGGTGATCCTGTCGTTTCATGGAATGAGTTGGGAGGTCATCTAAATAAGGCTGAACAATATGCTTGATATTGTGGAATGCATAAGACATTTCTCATTGAAAAGTTGTGCCAACATTTTTTAGGCCAAATGGGAGTTTGTGATAAGCAAAAGTTCCCCATGGGCATATAAATGCAGTTTTATATTGATTGACAGGGAGTATGTTTATCTAATTGTAGCCAGAAAATCCATCCATAAAGGAAAAAATTTCATTTCCGGCATAGTCGTCGACAATTTGGTCGATATACGGAGTTGGATAATTGTCCTTGGGACAAGATTTATTGATATCTCGGTAATCAACACATACTCAAATAGTTCCTTACTTTTTATTAACGGGCACAATATTTGATACCCAATTGGTTAAAGGAACAGGGTAAGTGAATCCTACTTTTAACAATTTTTCAACCTCAGTTTTGATGGCAACAGATTTTCGCTTAACATCCAGATAAGTTTTTATTTCATGTACAACAATGCTAGGGTCGATTCCTGGCATCTCTTCGTAGGACCAGGCAAAAATGTCACAAAATTCTTGAAATAGGGCTTTGTAAGTTGAAATCTCTTCTAATGAAAAAGAATCTCCTATATGAATATTTTCAATTATTCTGGGTTTCATTGAGATATCGATAGGTATCGTTGTTGATATGTTCCCT